>OY756933.1:1529835-2129835 GCA_963580335.1 Leptographium flavum | reverse complement strand
TGGACTGTGGGGGCCAAAGGCCCTAACGTGCTTCAGCGGGCTCTAGGCCTGCGGAATGGTTCCAGTCACCTGCTCGTATTTGTGTTAGGCGCCTTTCCACCGGCCCATGTGCCTAAGCTATCACCTATCGTGACACGATAGGCTGCGACTGCGCCAGACAGCGCCCATTTGTTTTCGCCCATTTGCCATCCTTTCACCACCAACGCCGCCAGTATCACTTGATCGATTGGCAGCCCAGCCGGTCGTTTCCGCAAGCAAATAATACTTTTTACTCTTCTACACATCGGTATCCTTTCTCTGGCTTCCGTTGCACTTTGGTTGGGCTTCGGTTGTGCTTTGACCGAGCTTTCTACATCACAGCAACCACGGCGGATCGAAATCGAAGCAACGAAGCCGTCGAAATCGTCAACTTCACCTTGCGACACGACTCTTACCGATCCCGACAGCCTCCCTCCTAAGAAATGTGGTGACGGCTCATCTGCCCACAGCACGTCGATTCCCACCTCCCATCATGTCGGGCTCCCCAGCCTCCAACTCCTCTCCGCGTGCTGCAGCCGCCGCCCGGCTGATGTCGTCCTCGCCCGCGTCCGTTCCTGCTCGATCACTGGGCACGTCGGTACCGCGCTCCGATACGACTGCTCGGCTGGCCTCTAACGTCGCGCCACTGAGCCAGTCGCCGGTTGTTGGGCTCACCGGCCGTCGGGGCTCTGGCCGATGGTCGCCCTCGGGCGCCTTGACGCCACTGGCCGGAGGCAATGCAGCCATCTCTGCGGCATCGGGTCCGGGCGTGTCAGCTCTGGCAGCGGCGCTAGCCAGCTCAGGCGGCGGCTCGCCACCGCGGATGGGTACACCACCCGTGCGGACGGCATCGCCGGCACCCGGATCGACACAAGCCCTGAGCAGCACGCCACTGACGGCCGGTAGCGCCTTGGGCACGACGCCGACTAATTACGGCTCCTTTGAGACACGACCGCGCTATCTCAGCACAGCGGGTGCCTACGAGGACCCCGAAATTGTGCGGCGGCATTTGGTGCAGCGGTCCGACGCCGCCAGCGTGAACGACAGCAACAAGGGCAAGCAGACGGCTGGACAGGGAGCAGACGGGGCCAGCGGAGAGGCTGGTGTAGGAGCAGGAACAAACGGGAACGTGGGCGCATCGGCGATTGACGACGACGAGTTTTCAAGCCTACAGCTACAGGGCGGCGATATTACACGGCCTATCTACAAGTGGACCGAGGAGGCTACGAACCGGGTGCCCCGCAGCCAAAGCTTCAGCATGCCGCGGCCCGAACCGGAGAGCGAGGTGCTCGATATCAACTCGATCAAGGTACCGGGCGGCTTCCGGCGCAACTACCTCCGACGGGCGGCCGGCGACGGCAACGGACTCGAGGAGGGCGAAGGCGAGGGCTACAGCTCTCACGGCAATAGCCAACATCATGCGGGCAGCAGTCACGACGCCGGGCACGCATCGGCACCGACGCGCCTCTTTACGTCTAGCTTTCTCGAGTTTCTGTCCGTCTATGGTCACTTTGCCGGCGAGGAGCTCGAGGAGGACGATGAGGTGCTCAAGCCGGGCGAGTACTTCTCGTCCGGCGAGGAGGGCGGCGAGGGCGAAAGCGAGGGCGGCAACGGCTGGGATAGCGACGCGTTGGGCAGCAGCGAGGGTAGCGACGACGAAGAACGTGAGCTACTCGAGGACAGCACGGTGCTGACACCTTCGCGGCGGCGGCGGCGGCGCAAGATGCGGGGTGGTAGCGGAAATGCGAGCCCGATGAACGCTGCGGCGGTGCTGCTCAAGTCGTTTGTGGGCACGGGCGTGCTGTTTTTGCCGCGGGCCTACCTCAACGGCGGCATGCTGTTCAGCAATCTGGTGCTGCTCTTTGTGGCGGCGCTGAGCTACTACTGCTTCGTGCTGTTGGTGACGACGCGGCTGCGGGTACCCGGCTCGTTTGGCGACATTGGTGGCATGCTTTATGGCCGCTATATGCGGCTGCTGATTCTCGGCTCGATTGTCTTTAGCCAGATTGGATTTGTGGCGGCCTACATTGTGTTCACGTCGGAGAATCTGCAGGCTGTGATCCTGGCCGTGTCCAAGTGCAAGTCGCTGATCCCGATCAAGTATCTGATCCTGCTGCAGATGATCATCTTCTTACCGTTTTCGCTGCTGCGAGACATTAGCAAGCTCGGGATCACGGCCCTGGTGGCCGACGCGTTCATCGTCATTGGCCTGGCCTATCTTTTTTACTACGATGTGCTCACACTCGACCATTACGGCCTCGCCGACATTACGCTCTTCAACCCGAATGACTGGACGCTCTTTATCGGCACGGCCATTTTCACTTTTGAGGGCATTGGCCTCATCATTCCAATCCAGGAGTCGATGCGCCACCCCGAAAAGTTTCCCAAGGTGCTGTTTGTCGTCATGATCATCATCACGACCATCTTCACGGTCATGGGTGCCGTCTCGTACGCCGCCTATGGTTCCAAGACGGAGACGGTGGTGCTGCTGAATCTGCCGCAGGACAGCCATCTGGTCAACGGCGTGCAGTTTCTGTACTCGCTGGCCATTTTGCTGTCGACGCCGCTGCAGATCTTCCCGGCCATCCGGATCATGGAGAACGGGCTGTTTACGCGCAGCGGCAAGTACAACCCGTACATCAAGTGGCAGAAGAACGTCTTCCGGTTCTTTGTCGTGGCCCTGTGCGCGGCCATTGCCTGGGGCGGTGCAGACAATCTCGACAAGTTTGTGGCTCTGGTCGGCAACTTTGCCTGTATTCCGCTGGTGTACATTTACCCGGTAAGTTCTCCGCGGCAGAAATCGATGGAAGAGCTCGTACTGATCAACAGCCCCTCCTCCACTACAAGGGCGTGGCCCGCAACCGCCTGTGGAAGTACAGCGACATTGCCCTGTGCATCTTTGGCATTATCGCCATGTGCTACACGACCAGCCTGACGATCATGAGCTGGGCACAGGCGACGGGCCCCAGCCTGCCGGGCTACTGCGACAGCAAGCGGGTCTAGGTTTTGTTTAATATCCTTTTTTGGAGAAGCCTCATCAGAGAGAGGTTTTCCTTTGCCGATTTCGAGTTTGGCCATAGATGAGCACCGCGTTCTAGCGATTCAGTTTCCGGGGTTTGTGTATCGTATTGATTTGGATATTGTATTGGCCTAACGGCCTGTTCCATAAATTTTGTTTGTATTATTAATTTTGGATGTGCTCTGTTCTGTGATAACTGATGGCTCCCAACCATCGACGAGCTATTCTGCTTTTGGTGCGACCCGAAAAAGCGGGGCATCTTAACGTAGCCACTATTTTCTCACGATCAATTGTCAAGTCAACTTTCCGATCTCTTGTTCGCCTTAATCCAGCAACATTTTTCGGTCCGAGCACCCAGCTACCGCAAAATGAACGCACCAGACAGGTGAGTTGGCCAGTGGGGAGGTTTATGCTGTGGCGCGCCGTGTTGCGCTGCCGGCGTTGTGGTGCGCTCGCTGTCTATGCTCGTCTGTTCTCTACGCGACACGCGACGCGCGAGGGTAAACGTCGGGGGAGATGCCGTTTTGTTCTTCCATGTGGTCGGGTCTCAGCCGAGTCACGGCCGGCGCCACACCGCCGTAAGGCTGGTCCAGTGACATCAGCGGGGTGTAGTGAATTGGCAGACGGTTAGGGAAGGCACGATGGGGAGAGCAGCAAGTGCATTCCTTCCTTTTACGGAGAGATGGCCAAACGCGTCCTGCGATTCCATGGAGTTTTGAAATTTGTCGTCTTGTCTGTCGTCTCCTCCTATCCTCCACCCCGAGACAGACGAGCACGAGCGCAGGCATCATGGCGAACCTGCGGCACAGGAACATCCAGAAGAGGTCGGCAGAAGGATGGTGAATTTTCTGGCATGGCTAACAGTTTAGATTCGAGCTCTTTATCCTGGGCGATGGCGAGAAGAAGATTACCGAGACGCCGTTTGCTGGTAGGTGTCTGGGAGATGGCATACAGGGATACAGACTAACCGCCAGGCATGGCCAACACGTCCGACTTTCTGATGCTCAAGGAGGACCACACGCTGGGCAATCTACTGGCGGAACACCTCAAGATGCATCCCAAGGTTCTGATGGCCGGATACAAGGGTGCGTCTTTACTTCGTGGCTAGCCCCTTCTGTCTCGTGTCCTAACCATACAGTCGCCCACCCTAACGTGCCTGAGGTCCTGCTCCGTGTCCAGACAGACGGCACGATCACGCCCAAGGAGGTGCTGGTCGACGTGTGCAAGCAGCTGGTGGCGACACTGGGCCACCTGAGCCGTGAGTTTACGCGCGAATATGAGCTGCGGCGTATGGCGACGGCGGGTGAACAGCAGCAGCAGCAGGGGTTTTAGGGGCATTTGATTGTACATCTTTGGTTTGCTGGGCGTTCCGGGGCCGAAGCGGCGACGGGCCTGAAAAGCTACATCTATCTTGAGAGGCGTTGGGGAAATGACAGCCTTTATTCGTGCTTTTCCGCAAAAGTAACAAAAATACACATGGATAGTGCAGTCACGAAACGCCTCTGTTCGGCCGAGATGGCGGACCCGTCTTTGTGCATGGCTGGAAGACATCGTGCATCTTTTGCCATGATCCTCCGTCAATCCGTAAGGTGCCCTTTTGTAGGCATTGGCTCTCATACTGGTCCCTCGCCGCCTGGAATAAGCTGCTTCTGTCAGTCGTGTTCGCATGGGTCATCAGTGCACGCACCATGCAGATATTGTTGCCGTTGAGCAGGATCTTGGGCAACTTGGTCTGGCCTCCCGAGTAGTCGCTGCTAGGTTAGAATAGGAAGATGGGCCACAAATACAAGAGCGCGAGACGTCAGCTGGACGTACAACTCGGTCACCTCTTCCAGCACCATGTCTGCAGGAGTTAGCCTCGTTCGTGGGTACAGCTGGGCAGGGGAATACATACTGACGTAGTCGTCAAAGCCGACCAGAGTTCCGCTGAACTCTGCGCACACGGTTAGCCTCGGTCGAGGACAGACAGCACCTGGTCTCGCCTACCTCGTTCGCCCTTCATGATGACCCAAATCTTGGATCCGACACACTTGTCGATGAGCTCTGCGGCATATCAGCGCCGGCCTCGGTCCAGTATGCAAACCAGATACCATCGTTCACCACATACCGAGGGGTAGTAGTTGCGATGCCATGGTGTTGCGCTTGCTGCTGGCAATGTCTGTTCCGAGCGAAAGCGATCAGCATCAGCGTCAATCGAATTTCACAAAAGCGGGTCCACAATATCCCCGCCAAACAGATGCAGAATGCAGAGCAACACTGTCGACGATCGTAGTCGGAGTTCTCTTTTGCCGCAATTTCGAGAGGAAGAGGTCTCTTCAATTTTTCCGAAGCCTCTGTATCTCCTCTGTCATTTGCGTTCTGCCAGGTCTTTCATGTTTTCATCGACTCTCCTTCACACCCCTCTAACTGCATATCTTCTACAAGGATCCAGCTGAACAAGTCTCTGTGGATACCTGGGGTATCAGGCATCCATACAGTTGGGGTAGACCTAGTGATGGCGCCAGACTGCGCACAACGCAGTCTGAGGATCATCATCAACAAGTTACTTCAAGGAATACCATCACCAATCTTCTCAAAGGCCTCGCCTTCGCTAGATTGCGCCCATCCGGATCTACGCAGCATCCCCTAGATCCCTGCCAAGGTCTCTCCTCGTACCACCTCTTAGAGCGCAGTCCTCATTAATGGGACTGTCGGGCCGGTACTAGGAGCGCGCACAGAGTGAACGCCACAAAAGGGCCAGGTCTTGACCAATAGGAGGATTCAGATCAAAAACGTCTTCTAAGGCTGACGTCGAGCCATTAAGTTGTTCAATGACGTATTTGCCGTCCTCTTCAGTTGCATAGAGGGTAGCGTTTTTGATCTGAATCCTCCTATTGGTCAAGACCTGGCCCTTCCGCGGTGGTGCAGGTAGGGCTCTATGTCGTCCGCGCGCAGCTGGTGCGCTGCGGGACGGCGGCGGTGACCGCAGGCGGACTCGTCTTAGCGACTGGGCGTCGGTTCGCGGGTTGGCACGTGGCCCAGGTCTGCTGCTGCCTTGACGGCCGCCTTTCGAGGCTGGATTGGAGCGCCTTTGAGGGCATTCGTTGCTCCAATGCCCGGGAAGGTTGCACACGTAGCAGCGGCCTGTCCGCGCTTGGTGTTGCCCAATTGCCATCAGGTCAGATTCGTCCAGCCGGTCCTGGTTGTTGACGTGGCTGACGAGCTGATCTGGGCTGCTAGCGCTCTCGTGAGCTGCTTGGGACGCAGCGGCCTCTATCATAAGGAGGGTAGAGGCTTGCAACAGCTGTTTGCCCGTGACTGACGCAATGTACGCGTTGGCGTGCTCATAGTGGGCGCGGAGGCTGTTCCTAGTGGCTTCAATCCACGCCAGGTAGCCGCCGCGGTTATGGCGGTAGGGCGGCACCTTCTCGAGTACTGCCTGATCCATTTCGCTCAACTTCGTCGTCATCTCGTCCCTGCGCGTCTCGGGGTCCTTCTTGACCATATTCATGAACATCATGACGTTGCAGAGCTTTTCGACAGCGTCAAGGACGTTCGGGCCTCCCTCCAGCTTCAGGCTTTGGAGACCTCGCTCGCGGTCGAGGTCGTAGCATTGGAGGCCGCTGAGGGAGATGACAGCAAAAACGAAGTGGTGCCAAGGAGTGCCGGCTGGGATCTTTCGCAAGGTGCGGTAGTTGCCAGTGCAGGCGCCCGCTGCGAAAAGGGCCCAGTCGTTTGCGTGGACTCCTTGCAGATTCAGCTCCTCCTGAATGTCGTAAAGTTTCTGATGGATCTCTGGGTCTCTCGCAACGTGTATAGTTGGCAGTTTTATCTTCTTCTTCGATATTTTTATGGAAGAGTCGTAGGAGGTGGTGGTTGCAGGGTCCCAGAGAGGCGGGAACAGCAGGCTGACAAACTCGTGGCGCGGTATTCTGTGGTGTCCAGGGCCATAGGTGTTGCCGAGGAAGTAGTCCCAGTCGTCTTTGGGGCTCCAAGGCTTCGTCGATTCAACCTTTATAGGGCGGTCTGGCGATGTCGTGGCCTGGAGTGGCGGCGAGGGAGGGGGAGGAGGCGGAAAGGAGGCAGGCGCAGCGGTTGCGGCAGGCGTGCTCCTGACTGAGAAGGCAGGAGCGTTCGGCGCTGGCGTTGGCGCTGGCGTCGGTGTCGCGACCGTTGCTGTTGTCTGAGTCAAGGCTGGCGACTGTTGAGCCTGCATCAGGGCGAGTAGGGTCGTCAGCTGCGTCTGCATTTGGTGAATTGAGGCCGCCTGCGCTTGCGCAGCGGTCTCTCGAATCTGAGCAGCCGTCTCCTGTTGCGCCAACTGGTCCTGGATTTGGCGTCTGAAGGCGTTGAAGGCGGCCACTGACACGCCGTCGTCGTCCTCCGAGGCGTCGTCCTGATCCGTTGACTGCGGTCCCTTCCCTTTCGAGGAAGCTGCGGAGGTGGGGGGATCGCCGCTCACGGCGGCTGGCGCCGCACGTTTCGGGGGCATGGCGGCGTTTGTTGATTTGAGGTGGGTGTCAAAAAATCAGAAAAAAATCGTAAAAATTTAAGAAGAGGTCTGAAAATTCGGCTTCAATCTCTTCTTTCGAAATATTTTGATCTTCTGTCCGGGTGTGGTTACCGGTACAAAAAATCGATTTTTTGTGGCGTTCACTCTGTGCGCGCTCCTAGTACCGGCCCGACAGTCCCATTAATGAGGACTGCGCTCTAAGGGGTGGTACGAGGAGAGACCTTGGCAGGGATCCAGGGGATGCTGCGGAGGTCCGGATGGGCGCAATCTAGCGAAGGCGAGGCCTTTGAGAAGATTGGTGATGGTATTCCTTGAAGTAACTTGTTGATGATGATCCTCAGACTGCGTTGTGCGCAGTCTGGCGCCATCACTAGGTCTACCCCAACTGTATGGATGCCTGATACCCCAGGTATCCACATCTCCACTACGTTGCACTGTAAACAGGCAGACCGCGTCTAAAGCAGCATTATGGCGCTTCGATGTCGAGCGCCCAACCGTTTCCACGATCGTTTCCCTGGTGGGCAACCATGGCACAGCTCTCCGACAAATGTCTCTTGTCTCGCCCTCCAGCCACCACCCCGTACCTCTCCTGAGGCGACCGATCTCGTGGATTTGACTGCCACTGCGAAATGTTCCCGTTGTCGTCCACAAGGAAATTGACCCGGCGTTGTCTCCGTAGGTGCAGCCGTGCCTCGGGACAGATAATGCCACGTCTTCCGATATCCAACGAGCGTGAGTCTCGCGTGTCGATAGCGGCCTCGACGCAGCGACAACTGTGGACGCCATCGGCCGGCATCGTGTTTGGCGCCAATACCGAGGCGAGTCGAGTGACAACGGCGGGACGGCTGGTGCTCGGTCTGGCTGCACGAGTCGAGGTGCGATCAGTACACATGGACATTGTTGAAACGACGCTCAACCTGGAGGACGGGGGGGCAAAGGGAGGAGAAGGCGAGGGCGGACTGGAACAAGAGCCGGAAGAAGAGGAAGAGGAAGAGAAACAGGAAGAAAAGGATACACCTGCCGAGGATGGCTATGCGGCCCAGCTACCGGAGACAACACTCGACTACAAGATGCCTCTGGAGGCGTTCCGGGCGGCACGCGAGGCTCCCGAAGGCAGCCCCGAATCGTACTGGTCGTACACCATGTATCGCCACGAGACGACAGAGCAGATCGTCAAGGTGCACTATTCGCGCACGCGGGAGACGACAGAGCGCGTGCTCAAGAATTACTTTGTCGGCGAACCGGTGCTCGGGCTCGACATTGAGTGGATGATCAACGCCACGCGCTGGCACGGGCCGCGGCGCAACGTGTGTATGGTACAGCTGGCCAGCCCCAGCCGCATCGGTCTCTTCCACCTGGCGCTGTACCCGGTGCGCGACGGCCGCACGCCCGAGACGGAGGACGTGGCCGACCTGGTGGCACCGACGTTGCGGCGCATCCTCGAGGACGTGGACGTGCTCAAGCTAGGCGTGGCCATTGGCGGCGACACGACGCGCATGCGCAAAGCGCTCGGCATCGACTCGCGCGGTACCTTTGAGCTGAGCCATCTACACCGGCTGGTGCGCTACGGCCGCTCGGGCGAGACGCAGCAGATCAACCGGCGGCTTGTGGCGCTGGCCGTGCAGTGCCGGGAACACTTGGGATTGCCCATGTACAAGGGCGACGACGTGCGATCGAGCGACTGGATGCGGCCGCTGAATCTGGACCAGGTGAAGTGTGCGTTCGCAGCGGGCTGGTGACGTAATTATGGACGCTGACCAGCAGACTCCGCGTCCGATGCGTATTCGCTTGTCCAGATTTTTTCCGTCTTGGAGCTTGAGCGCGAGAGCATGCGGCCGACGCCACCTCGGCCGGCCCTGGCCGAGTTGGGTCTGCCCATTCAGTTTGACGGCGGGTCCGTGGCGGCTGTCGAGGAGGCTGTCATCGAGGAGGCAGCCGACGAGGCGGAAGAGGTGGACGAGGCGGTCGAACAGGACGAGGCCGATGTAGAACCAGAAGCCGAGGCCGAAGCCGAGGCCGAAGCTGAAACGAGCGAGGTCGAGGCTGCGAAACCCAAACGTGCTGCCCAGAAACGGTCATCTGCGTCGGGGCCTCCCACACTAGAACCTTCCACACCGGAACCAGCGCCGGAATCAGCGCTGGAACGCAAGGCCTCGCCCAGAGCCAAAGCCGTGCCAAAAACACCGGCAAAGCCGCTCTCGGACAACAACGATCCACGCTTCCTCGTGGCCGACGAATGGGCGACGCAGTACCGCGTGGACCACCCGGCCACGCAGACGCCGGCGCCGTGTCTTCGGGCCTACCACGTCTGGTACAACGACGCGGACGCCGAGCCAGAAGTGGTGGGTGGTATCTTGCGCGATCCGCCGCTCAAGACGGGCACGGTCGTCGGCTACATTCTCGAGGCCATCCGGCTGGAGCACCTGCCATACGAGCCGGCGCGGCTACAAGCGCAGCTGCTGGACCAGCTGCCGTACCACCTCAAAGGGCGGCTATACCGGGGTATGTGCCAGCGGGAGGACACGAGCGAATAGTGAAGATGACCAAGTGGGACTGCGAGAAATCTGCATAGCGGCAAGCAACGAATCTATGATACAACTCCTTTTTTGTACGAAATGCCAAATAAAACAAGAACAACCAAGGGCAGACAGAAAACCTCTTATGCTTCTAGGACGTCACGGCCGCGGTTGATTTGCACGCGCTTGTCCTCGCCGCCGCTGACAATGCCCCAGGTCTGGTCCCAGACCACGTCAAACACCTTGACGCCCTCGCCGGCCAGCGGACGCGGCCGGCCCTCGCGGCCATCGCGGTCGATGACGTAGACGGCCTCGCTAATGGGCGTGGCCACTGTGTCGGCCGCGTCCTCGTTCAGGCTGCGCCGGCTGCTGCGCAGGTCCCAGAGACGGCACGTGCCGTCGTGCGAGGCCGACACGAGCGCGTGCGCGCTATCGGGTGCGGCTGCGAGCGCTACGACCTTGTTGACGTGTCCGCGCAGCGTCATGACGGCGGTGGCAGCGACGGAGACGCGCGGGTCGACAAGGACAACATTGCGTGCGGCATTGCCGGCGGCCAGCAGGGGCGCGCTGGCAGTCGCGGTTCCCGTCCCGGCACCGACGGCACACAGCGACAGCAGCGCGTGTGAGGTGGCAACGGTGCCGACCACCTGGGCAGTCGTCAGGTCGATTGTGGCGATGGCGCCGTCGAGGCCGGCCGAGTAGGCGACGGTGCGGTCGCGCGGGTCGAGGACGACCGCCGTGGCCGGCTGGTTCTTGTGCGCGGCGACGAGAGCGAGCGGGCCGCGGCGGGGCGTGTCGGGCGCAGACGTCTTGCGGCGCTTGATGGCCCCGGCGCCGGGCAGGAGGGGCTCGGGCGCAGCCGGGGCCGAGGCCTTGGCGGTGGTCCAGACACCGACCTGGCCGTCGGCCGAGGCCGTGAGCACGCGGCGCTGCGCACCGTCCGTGGCGAGCGCGTCGACGCTGGCCGTGTGGCCGTAGAGCACGAGGCTGGGCTGGAGCAGGGCGGGGCCGTCGTCGTCCATGTGGTCGGGGTCCGCGACCGTGTCCTTGGCCTTCCACAGGCGCACGGTGCGGTCGAGACCGGCCGAGGCCAGCAGCGTGGGCGTGACGAAGCGGGCAGCCTTGATGCCGGCCGTGTGACCGCCACGGGCGGCGCCGTGGGAGATGGCGGTGACGGTGCCGGCAGGGCTCCAGAGGCGGAGAAGGCCGTCGTAGGAGCCGGACAGAAGGCGACCGGGGGCGACGTCGACCGCGCTGACCCAGTCGTCGTGCTGGAAGCTGGCCTCAAAGGCGGGTGGGACAAGACTGCGGACGTACTGCAGGGTGAGGCTGGACTCGGCGGAGCGGCTAGTGTCGCGCAGATGGTCAGCGAGGGAGGCGCGGAGAAAGGCGCCGTCGGCGAGGAAGTCGAGGGGGATGGGGCTGTCGGTGGCGAGCATGGACTCGGAGTTGAGGATGCGGGAGAGGCCATAGCGGCGAATGTCTGTGGTGTCAGTAAGGAGGGAGGAAGAGGGAGGAATAAGGAACCGGAGAGGAGAAGAAAAGAACAAAAAAGACTGGAAAGACAGAAAGACAAAAACACAGCCAAAACACACCTCCTGGCACAATCAGCTGGCGCTTCGACTCAGGCAGCTGAATGCCCTCATCGGTCGTGGTAAAGATGACCCGGATCTGGGCCATCTCGGACGGCGGCTCGAGTGAGACATCCATATCGAGTGTATTGTCGGTGTTGCGAGAGTACAACAGTACGTTTTGATTCTCGCGAGTTGAAAAATTAAAAATTAAAAACTCTTATCTAATCTTAGCCCCAGCCTTGCTACCGGTGACCCGCCCAACAGCCTTGCCCCGCTGCTGCCAACCAATGACAGGTGACCAGAAACCATACGCAATTTACGCGTCGCGTTTGGATTTGGCTGCTTCTATTTCAAGCATTGCAACCGCCACGATGGTGACCCTAGACGAAGCCAATCAGCTATTGTCGAAGCCAATGTGAGTTATCTCCTGGATTTTTTGTTCTATAATACTTATCTGCACCTCTTTCCCGCCTCTCTCCCTTGTCTCCCCTCTTCCCCTTTGGGTTTTGTCTTTCTCCCCTCCTCCTCTTCCTCCTCCTAACATCCCAGCGAAAATGACCTCGCCGACCGAGATCAGTCAACCTACCGGTCGCTGCCCCGCTTTCGCCTTCCCGCCAACCGCCAGTACCAACAGCAGTTTGGCGACATGTACTTTCTGCGGCTAGCCAAGCTGAAGCCGGTCGTCGAAAAAGTCGCGGCCGACGCGTTTGGCGATGTCATTGTGGCCGGCGCACCGCCGAAGCAGGTGGATCGCGTGCTCGACGTGCGGCAGGGCGAGTTCTGCTGGGTCGTCGGGACGGTGTACATGGACATGCCGTTCAAGCCGAGTCTGCTCGAGGACGTGTCCAAGGATGTGAGACTCTGTTTGTTCTGCTCCCTCTTCGCCCATTGACCTCTAGCGCCTTCTCTCGAAACCGCCCGACTCGAGGAAATACATTCCCGAAGACGAAGACGATCTACTGGCCGAGGGCCGCGGAAGCGTGATCGTCATGCTAGAAGACGAGTCGGGCCGCATCCGGCTAGTCGGCAAGCCGCTGCGTTCTGTGCTCCTAGTGACCGGCTGCATCGTGGCCGTCATGGGGACTGAGAACGAAAACGGCGAGCTCGAGGCCCTCGACATTGTGTCGGCCGACCTGCCGCCGCAGCCGCCACGGTGGTCACTGGCGGGACGTCCGACCGACGGACCGCCGGCAAAACGTGTGAAGCGGGAAAAGGCAGTCGACGACATGGGCGACAGCTCTGGCGACGACGCGCTAGCGCAAGGCAGTGGCGGCTCTAAAATCGCCATTGTGTCGGGCCTGCACTTTTCCGGTCCTCACGGCGCCTCGGCTATCGAGGCGGTCCTGTTGCTCGAGTTCCTCTTGGGCGAGGCATTGGGGCAGGCCGCCGGGGCCGCGCGTATCAGCCGGCTCATTGTGGCCGGCAACTCGATCGTGGCCGGTGACGACCCCGAAGCAGCAGCACCGCCGGTAGCTGGCGGCGCAGCGGCGCCGCACCACAAAAAATACGGCTACGACAGCAGCAGCTACAACCCGGTGCCGAGCGCGATGCTCGACGCGTTTCTGGCGCAGTTGCTGCCGTCAATGCCGGTGACGCTGTTGCCGGGGCCGCACGACCCGTCGAACGCGAGCGTTCCTCAGCAGCCGGTGCACGCGGCCATGTTTCCGGCGGCACGGGTGTTTGGTCCGAGCAAGGCCAACAATGGCCCCGACGACTCGGACGACACGCCCGGCTGGCTGGACGCGGTGACGAATCCGTGGGAGGGCGAGATTGCGGGCTGGCGGGTGCTGGGGACGGCCGGGCAGCCGGTGGACGACATGCAAAAATACGTGCGCAGCAGCGACCGGCTGGGCATGATGGAGGCGTCGTGCCGGTGGCGTTGCTGTGCGCCGACGGCGCCGGACACGCTGTGGAGCTATCCGTTCCAGGAGGACGACCCGTTTGTGCTGGACACGTGTCCGCACATCTACTTTGCGGGCTCGCAGCCGGCGTTTGGGACGCGGCTGATCAGCGGACCAGAGGGACAGCAGGTGCGGCTTGTGGCGGTGCCGGTGTTTTCGCAGACGCACGAGGTGGCGCTGCTGGACACGGAGACATTGGAGGTGACGTGTATGTGTTTGGGGAGGGGGTGAATAGAGAGGATGATCATATTTATCGAGTTTTTAAGGGTGATGGCAATTCATATCTTCCTGGGAAGGTGTTGGATGTCGTGAAATGATTGAATTCTTGGAGGATTCTTGGAAATATTGAATAGGATGCAACAAATATTCATATACTTGTTGCAAATCGTTCCACTCCTCGCCATTCATCTCTGACATCCCGTTATCTTTTCAAAGTAGTACCAATGGGCACTCCCGTCGAACAGCGTGGCGCTTCCGCCATTGCAGTGTGCATCGTCGTAGCCCAGACACACGTCGACGTCAGCCGGCGTGTAGACCAGCGCGCCCTCGTCATCGGCCGTGCCTGCGCCCAGCCAGAACTCGGGACTCGAATGCCGGAACCCCAGCAGCGTTGGCGGCAGCTGTGGCACAGGGTCGTCGAGGTGTGTCGCGCGGTAGTTGTTGATGCTACCGCGGCCGACCGGTGTCTGCGAGCTGACAAACGCTGCGAGCACTTCGTTGCCGACGCGCGGACTGCCGTAGGTGTACAAGTCGCATGCGATACCTTGTGCACGCAGCTCGGCGGCAGCCAGAGTAGCCACAGCTGCGCCCAGCGAGTGGCCGGTGAGGACAAGAGAGTAGTTTGAAGGCGTCAACGCGGCGACAATGGCCAGTGTCTTTCTGCGGACGGCTTCCCAGGCGACGCCGAAGCCGTCGTGCACAAGGCAGTCCGAGGACGAGGAAGACGCGGTGATTTCGGCGAGGACCGCGGCACTCAGGTGCTGTGCACAGTCGACGAGCGCAATATCCAGGTCGATGAGATAGTTGCGGGCCGAGAGGGAGCCCATAAAGGCGACGACGACGACCGCGGCGACCGGGTCGACGGCGACGACACCCTGCATGTCGGTGAGGAGGTCTGCGAGTAGCGTCGACGAGCCGAGTGTGGCGGCGACGGTGGCGCCATGTTCTGTGGCGGTGGGACAGACGTTGGCAGAGCAGTTGAGGACGGCACCGACGGTAGCGTTGCTGTTGCAGTAGGCGGCGCCAGCGTACTCGGCGAAAAAGGCCATGCGATCGAGGGTGTCCTGGGAGACTGCAGGTCAGGAGGAAACACGGAGCGGAGAGCATAAAGAAGAAGAGACGTACCCTCTTGCGTTCGCCGGAGTGGCGAGGCTGCAGCTAAGCCGACAAGCAGGAGGCCAAGCTTCATGGTGAACGACGGAGACAAACGGTGAAGAGAAACATGATGCTCTGGTCTCCGGTCTCGTCTTATGGCTCATCGGCCAACCACCGGCCCAGAGTCCGAGCCCTCTGACCGACAATCTACACCTGCGTGTATTGCATTGGTGTATCTCACAGAGTATTCCACTAATAGTATGGGGCCCCAGAGGACAGTTGCTATCAACCCAAAGAGACCGACAGGACCGACAGGACTGACAGGGTTGCAGCCAAGCGGTGGGAGATACATTTGTCTGTAGAATTTGATAGATGAGGCTGTCTGGTTGATATCTTTTAGAATTTTGGTTGCGAGTTAAGATTATCCTTCCTCCTCGGCAGTCTATCTCTTCTCTTCTTCGCCTCTTTATCCGCCTGTCTCTTCGGCACTTTGCATGCGGCTTTGATTAAACTACTGGAGAACTTTGATCAGAGTCCGTGACATCGGCCACAGCTTCCCCAGTCGCCACGCGCGGAAGAGCAGCGCCTCGGTGTCCATATCAAAACGTTACTCTGCTGTATCCTATATCGCGGTCGTTAAGGCTGAGTTGCAGCAATGTGAAGGCACTAACGGCGGAGTAATAGCGCTAAAATGCCCTGGACGTTTTCCGTCACCGCACGTCGTTTTCTGTTTCCCTCTTCATCTCGCATGCCTTTTGCGTCTCCTGACCATCGATCAATCTACTCGAATGCATCTGCATTTTCTCGTATCCTTCTGATTCATCTACCCTCAATCTGCACCCATCTGTCCATCTCCCCGCAGGATCCATGGACCCTCCGCTCTTAATTTCCGGCGGAAACCATCCGGTCGGCGCTGCTGCCGGTTCCAGCGGACAATGCGACCCTGCCATTCGACTATTGCTCCGAGAACCTGCAGAATGGTAGGCAATCTTAAAGTCTGCTCAAGTTTCCGCGCTCGACTGTTTACGCCGATCAGTCCAACCGGCCGGCCGTGCCGCCGAGGTGCATCGGCCAGACGGCAGACGCGGACGTGGACACATGTGCAGGAACAAATATTAGACTGGGACGCCTCGGCGTGGCTCAGGACCCCCAGGAACCAGCTCCAGGTCCCAGGACTTCCCCGTCCAACGCTCTCTCGACCATGCATCTCCCTGCTATTCTCGCGGCTGCTGCGGCCTGTGCGCCCACCGCTTGGGCCGCTGCCGTCCACCAACGCGATGCCGTACCGTCGGGCTACAAGGCCGTGTCCTATTACCCGGCGCCGCACGGCGGCTGGACCTCTGACTGGGCCGCCAGCTACGCCAAGGCCGCGGCGCTCGTCGAGCAGATGACGCTGGCGGAAAAGGCCAACATCACGTCTGGCTCCGGTTTCTACATGGGTCCCTGCGTCGGCAACACGGGCAGCGCTCCCCGGCTCGGCTTCCCGCAACTGTGCGTGCAAGACAGCGCGCTCGGCGTGCGGTCGACGGATCATGTGACTGCGTTCCCAGCCGGCATCACGACCGCGGCGACGTGGGACAAGGCGCTGATACTGGCGCGGGCCGAGGCGATGGGTGCCGAGTTCCGCGGCAAGGGCGCCGGCGTGTACCTGGGCCCGACGATTGGGCCGCTGGGGCGCAAGCCCAAGGGCGGACGCAACTGGGAGTCGTTTGGGGCGGATCCAGTGCTGCAGGCGGTGGCAGGCGCGCTGACGGTGCAGGGCGTGCAGTCGCAGGGGGTGATTGCGACGGCCAAGCATCTGGTTGGGTACGAGCAGGAGATGTATCGCATGTACAATGTGTTTATGCCGGGCTACAGCGCGAACATTGGTGGGTGACTGGTCTGTTTTGTTTCTTTGATGCATCCTCTTCTCACCAACAGACGACCGCACACTCCACGAGCTCTACCTCTGGCCCTTTGCCGAGACGGTCCGGGCTGGCGTCGGCTCTGTCATGGCCTCCTACAATGCCGTGCGTCCTGCCTCTTTCTTTCATTCCACGTCCTCGCTCACCACATAGGTCAACGGCTCGGCCTGCTCGCAAAACAGCTACCTCCTTAACGGCCTGCTCAAGGACGAGCTGGGCTTTCAGGGCTTCATCATGTCGGATTGGTCAGTCGCTCTCCGTTTGCTTGCCCTTTTGTCCCCCCTCTGCTGACCGCTTAGGCTCGGCCAAATCTCCGGCGTCGCCTCGGCCCTTGCCGGCCTCGACATGGCCATGCCCGGCGACACCATGATTCCGCTGCTCGGCACCAGCTACTGGATGTACGAAATGTCCCGTGCCGCCCTCAATGGCTCCGTCCCGATGGACCGCCTCAACGATATGGCCACGCGCGTCGTCGCCACCTGGTACCAGATGGGCCAGGACGACGACTTTCCGAAGCCCAACTTCTCGTCCAACACGGACGACGCCATCGGCCTGCTCTACCCTGCCGCCCTCATATCGCCCAGCGGCGTCGTCAACCAGTTTGTCGACGTCCAGGCTGACCACGCCGTCGTCGCCCGCCAAGTCGCCACCGATGGCATCACGCTGCTCCAGAATACGGATGACCTGCTGCCGCTCGCCCTCAGCCGTCCGCTTGCCGTCTTTGGCACCGACGCCGCCGTCAATGCCGACGGCGCCAACGCCTGCACCGACCGCGACTGCAATACTGGCACACTGGGCCTGGGCTGGGGCTCCGGCACGGCCAACTACCCGTACTTTGACGACCCCATCACGGCCCTGCGCAACCGCACGACGGCCAACGTGACCTTTTACGACACGGACACCTTTCCGTCGACGGCGGTCTCCGGCCCGGATGACGTCGCCCTCGTCTTTATCAGCTCCGACGCTGGCGAGAACTCGTACACGGTCGAGGGCAACCACGGCGACCGCGACTCCTCCGGCCTGGCTGCCTGGCATGACGGAGACGCGCTCGTCCAGGCTGTGGCTGCCGTCTATGATCACGTTGTTGTCATCGCCCACACCGTCGGCCCGCTCGTCGTGGAGTCGTGGGTGGACCTGCCGGCCGTGCAGGCGGTGCTGTTTGCCCACTTGCCCGGACAAGAGGCCGGCGCCTCGCTGGCCGACGTGCTGTACGGCGTCGTCGCACCCAGCGGCCACCTGCCGTACTCGATCACGGTCTCCGAGGACAGCTACCCGTCCAGTGTGACGGACCTGACCGGCTTTGCCCTCGGCCAGCCGCAGGACACGTTTAGCGAGGGCCTCTACATTGACTATCGCTACCTGCAAAAGAACGGCATCGCGCCGCGCTTCGCCTTTGGCCACGGCCTCAGCTACGCCAACTTCTCCCTCTCCGGCGCCGCCCTGGCCGTCGACATGGCCCTGACGACGCTGCTGCCAGCCGCTCGTGCCGCCAAGGGGGCCACGCCGACGTACAACACGACAATCCCCGACGCGGCCGAGGCGGTGCAGCCGTCTGGCTTCAGCACGATTTGGCGCTATCTCTACCCGTGGCTGAGCAGCTCCGCTGCGGCCAAAGCCGCGGCTCTCGGCGTCCAGGCCGCGGCCGGCGTCGCCAGCGCCACGTATCCGTACCCGACGGGCTACTCAGACACGCAAACGGCCGGGCCGGCAGCCGGCGGTGCCCAGGGCGGCAACCCGGCGCTGTTTGACGTGGCCTTTGCGCTGTCCGTCAACGTGACAAATGTGGCGTCGGCCACCAACGCGTCAGGCCGCGCTGTCATCCAGGCCTACGTCCAGTTCCCGACCGACAGCGCCTACGACACGCCGCTGGTGCAGCTGCGCGACTTTGCCAAGACGGATGCGCTGGCGGTGGGTGCGTCGACAACGCTGCAGCTGCGGCTAACGCGCAAGGACCTGAGCGTGTGGGACGTGGTGCAGCAGAACTGGGTGCTGGCCGGGCTGCCCCACGCGGGGAGCAGTCCGGCGCGGTACACGGTCTGGCTGGGCGAGGCGAGCGACGCGCTGTACACGGCCTGCTACACGGACACGCTGGAGTGTGTGGGCGGGTTGACGGGGCCGGAGTAGGCGAGGTGTAGGTGGCATAGTGGAGGGCTTTTTGTACTGTTCTTCATGCGGGGTGTTGCGGCCTTTTGATTCTCTGTAGCAATCGTACATGACTCTCCATTGCATACGTCCTCCTAATAGGCCAGCCGCTTCCGTCCCTTGGACCGCCGCCGCTGCAGTGTCCGCCGGCCGGCCTTTGTGCGGATTCGGCTGAGGAAGCCGTGGCGGCGCTTTTGCACCAGCCGACTGCTGCGCTCCATGGTGGCCCGTGGGCCGCAGCGCATCTGGGTGCCGAGGCCGGCGAGGGCCGGGTGGCGGGAGATGGACGAGGGTGCGACGAGGTCGAGGGTGGAAGAGGTCACGGTCGTGGTCGTGGTCGGCAGAGTGGGGCGGAAGACGGACAGGGTGGGCGTCATGGTCGGGCGGAGGTGCGGAAGGATCGAAAAGGAGCTGAAGAGTTAGTAGAGGAGAGAGGAGAGAGGAGAGAGGAGAGAGGAGAGAGGAGAGAGAGAGCAAGCGACAGTCGAAACGGCAAGATCTGCAGAGACAAAGAGACCTACCGCATACTGCCCGCTCGTCGGGCGATCAGGGCGGCTGTAAAGGAGGTCGTCGCCGTCGCTGCGGCCCAGGTCGTCGCGGTCATGCTCATGCCAGCTGACCGCAGGGCCGCCAGGACGGTTGGCCGGGCGTTCATGGCGGGAAAAATTCTTGAATGTTCGGCCGGTAGATCGGTAGAGGGACGCTTTCAAGTTTGTTCAGGCCGTCGTCGCGTGCTGTCCTTGTCGTCACTGTTCCGAGAGAGTTTTTCACATTTTGGAAGCTGCGATTGGCCCCGCTGATTGGGGAACATCTCCGGAAAAAGTGGACCCAACCCATCCGGTTCACTGCATATGCACAAAGGCGTGCAACTGCGGTACGTCGCATCCAAAATAAACTTTTCCAATGCAATACAGCTGTATCATCCCTGTCTACAACTCGTCCCGCCCAGTCGTAGTCGCCGTGGCCTTTTCCTGCGTGGGCTTCTCCTCCACCTCCGCCACCTTCTCCGTCGGCTGCCACTTCAGCGCCTTGAGTCGCTCCGTCAAGATCGGGTGCGAAAAGTGGTAGTTGGCATACATCCAGTCAGCATCCATCGTGCTGAGGTTCTGGATCTGCAGCCGGATCAGCGACCGCGCCAGGTCCTTGGAGTAGCCCAGGCCCTGCGCAAACGCGTCCGCCTGGAACTCGTAGCGGCGGCTCAGGACATTCATGAGCAGCTTGATGACCATGTCCATGGGCGCCAGCGCGTCGGAGAAAAGCATGAACCCAATGATGATGGGGCGCTCCTGCACGAAGCCGAAGCTGGCGTAGAGGCTCTTGTTGTTGATAAAGACGGAGAAGAGGGCAAAGATGTAGAAAAAGTGTGCCTGTTGGTCAGCACAGCACAGACACAGACATGTTTGCTGCTCTACTCACCTGGGAAATGGCAAACAGCCGCGTCGTGTGACCCAGACTCCAGTGGCCAAGCTCGTGCGCCAGCACGGCAACGACCTCTTGCGTGGTGCTCTTTTCAATCAGCGTGTCATAAATGACAATGTGCTTCTTCCACGGCAGGCCGAAGAAGTAGGCGTTGCTGTGCGCGCTGCGGCGGCTGCCGTCAATGACGTACAGCTCGTGCAGCGGGAAGTGCAGACGTTTGGACAGATCCTCAACCGACGTCTTGAGCGGGCCCTGTTCCAGCGGCGACAGCTTGTTGAACAGCGGCAGAATGACAATCGGGTAAATGGTAATCATAAACACCTGCAGCGCCGCGCCAAAGAGCCAAATGTAGTAGAAAAAGTGCTCGCCCGTGCGCCGGATAATGGCCGGGAAGGCGGCCAGGATAGGTGGCACCAGCGTGAAGATGAGCAGCTGCGTCTTGAGCAGGTCCGTGATGAACAGCCGCGGCGTCTGCTTGTTAAAGCCAAAGCGTTCCTCGAGCACAAACGTGTGGTAGATGGATCCGGGGAGCGACAGCAACTGGCTCAGTAGGATGTTGGCCAGCACAAACACAATCGACTGCATGATCTCGCCACCCAGCGCGGCCGGCGCCCATCGCAACAGCAGCCGGCCGGCCCACGCCCACATGTGTGGCAGCACGTCCAGCTGAAAGTAGGCCACGTTCTGCACTTGGCCCCAGAGCCCGTTCCAGAACTCGAACCGCGCCTTGGCCCGCCCGTACGCCTGGCTCTTGTCAAACACTTCCTGCTCCACCTCGTGCTGCAGCACCTTGGGCGCCGTCGGCCGCTGCAGGAATCGGTACTGCCGCAGCGACAGGAAGCCCTCGAACAGATATTGGGCCACCGAGAAGCCCAGGATGAGCCGCTTCCATGGGAAGTAGGGCCGGTCGAGGAACCGTGCGATGCGCTGAACTGTCAGCCGGGGGTACATATTATCGATGGGGAGACAGACGTACCTGTAGGATATCCATGGCGGCGCGTGGAACGGAAAGAAGGGGGAAGTTGGACAGATGCAAAAAGCGAAAAGCAAAGAACCCCTCCAACAAAAGCTAGGGAGTCCGAATCAAGGACGGCCGCAACAGCAGCAAAAAGACCAAAAAGCGACGCGATCCACGCGACTACGATTGTTCTCGTCGCGATGGCGGCAGGATTGTCGGTTGCGCCGGAGAGCAATGGAAGCCGTAAGCTGCAACCTGTCTTTTGCCCAAAACGATGCATTTAGATGTGGATCTGATTGACTGTGGGGGGTTTCAGTTTATCACGTGCAGAGTCACGTGACTCTATATGCTTCCTTATAACTAACATTACGCATCGTTTCCTCTTTTCATTTCTTCATTTTCAAGTTCTTCTCTATAATAAAACCTACGAACTCAAAAACTCTCTAAAAAAAATTAACGGTTCTGTGAAGTTTTGAACGATTTTAGAGACCTTTATGGCAGTGACGGGCCGCCCCTTCTCCGACTTCCATGAGTTCAGACACATATTACAAAATCATTCCTTGCAGGAGTTTTTAGTGTGTTGAGAGTGGCAATATTTGAACCGACCAGACTAGCCTTTGTGGCTGATCGAACGACTTCAACGGCTTTGCGATCTTTCTTATGGATGGCCCAAACGCCACGCAGCTGCAGCTTCGGTCAGCATTCGAGAGAAATGACTATGGGTGCTACACATTGCTCAGCCCGCCCAAGGAATACCTCATCTCTTTCGTACAATTTCCTCACCTCGCTCAACTTACCATGTCATCTCCGTCAGAAGCTAGTGAGCGAGCTGGCCTTCCTCGGTCAAATCTGCCGACTAACCCCCTCCAAGTCCCTTCCTTCTTGTCCCTCTCCTTCACGGCCAGGGTCATCACCCACAGTCTCCAGTCCTGTGTGGACAAGGCCCCCTTAGTTCGGTCCTCGAATCGCCCCTATTTTGTCCGCTTTGCCACCTACACTGTCGAGCTGCTCGTGATCCGCCTCGACGCGTCCGACCAGTCCTGGTTCCCCCTCCTGCGCCCAGGCGCTTGGTGAGCAGATGCAGGTTCACAGAAATTTGCGGCAGATGACGGTGCAGACACTGCAGGTGTTGCAGGAGACGACCCCGACAGACCTACAGTTTTGTCCAATCTGTGGCGGGCGGCCGAGCCGGTTCTGCAGAGTGAGTCCGTCCTCCTCGGTCAGACTGGGCCGCTGGTGTCGCCGGCGGATGCAGCTCGACTGGAGGCGGAAGATAAGCAGCGGCGACTCGCCTTGATGAAGAAAGACGGCCATCTATGGTGTGCGTCGTTTTTGCTGCGGGCACTGACGGCAGCCGAACGCGAGCACTTTCCGCTAGGTGTGCCGAACATGGCCAAGTCGGCGATGCTGATGGCAGGGAACTGGCAGTACAGCAGGTAGGCTTGGTGTAATAAAACATGTGACTGGCATGAACTGATACGTTAGGGAATTCGAGTTTGCCCCGGCGATGGAATAAGTGTAGATTTGCAACCGAGGAATTTAAAAGATATGGAAATAAACTAGGCGGCGACCTCGGGTGGCCAGATTTTCATAGAAAGTGTCCAGAATTGCAGAGACGAGAGGATGGGCGAAAATAAAAAATGAACCGTAGACTTACTGCGCTGCATGCGTCGTTGTCCCTTGCCAGAGTCTCACGATAGATGTGGATCCACGACATCTATGCAGCATGGTCAGCAGGTCAGTAGGTGGAGTCCCATGGAGCTCTGCGGTACTATCTCTGAGCCGTAATCATAGGTTGTTTTTGACTACTCAATTACTGTGGAAGAGAGGAATATTTGGTACAATACGCTGCAAAACATACAAGAGTGGAGAAAATTCAGTCACTCGACTTAGCATACAAGGGAATGCTTTCGTCTCATTTCACACAAAATGCACCCGTGTACTTAGCGATAGCCCATAAAGCACGGTCGCTATCACTCCGATCAGGTTCAGGTGGATGCTCATGGAGTGGTTGAAGGAAAAAGCACGCTTGGCCAGGTACATGGCCGGCGACAGCTGGTCCCGCGGCAGCGTGGCGCTCGATGCCAGCTTGAGGCTGTCGCGTGTCTCCTGGTGGTTGCGCAGTGTGAGGGTCGCAATGGAGCGCGGGCCGTAGACGAGCAAGTTGAGGATGGACATGCCCAGCGAGACGCCTAGGAGGACTCCATCGCCGCGGTGGGTTGCCAGGCCGACTAGCGAGCCGGCCGGATAGGTGAGAGCGGTGGCAACGGTGAGGACGGAGGCGGCGGCAAAGTAGGCGGGAAAGACGTGTCGCTGAAGGGACATAAACTGGGGCCGGGGAAGATGGAGGTACGCGAGCTTGGTCATAACAAAGGTCTGCAGGTGTGAGCGAGAGCAAGAGATGGGTGGGAGCAGTCGATGGGCATATCACGAACCTGGTATAGCTGCGTGCCCACCAGGGAGCCCCAGGCGAGAAGGTGGTAGCTGGTGAGTGAGGCCAAGGAGCCGAGGAGAGAAGCCATGGAGGCGGATGGTCGAAGCGTCAGTGATCGAGACGAGTCAATGGCACAAAGTGAAGCTCAGCAAAGCGCCGTGTTTGTTTTTATGCTTCACCAATTCGCTGCGTCCTGCTGACCACACCAGAATCGTTCGATGGACGAGTGTCAGTTTCCTCTTTTTTCTTCGCGAAGCGGATCTCTGCCAATCGCCCAATTCACCTCTCTTTCGTTGGATGCCTGCTGAACACTAGTCGCTAGTGCCCGACAACTACTGCAAGGCGTGTCAGCATTCTGCACCTAAACGCGTGGGGCCGTCAGCAACTCCGCATTGGATCCGCTCGTCACGGAAACTTGCTCAACCCCCCGATACGTAGTCTGAGCACAAATGATTTGTATGATTTCTTGCCCTCCTTCTGCCATCTTCTCCTCCTGACCATATCTGACCATGCACGGCTACCAGAGGCTGGCCACTGAGGGCCACGGCATTCCTCTGCAGGACTGGACAAATGTGTCGTCCTCGACGGACCTGCAGCGCAAACCGTCGGTAAGATGGATTTTTGATTTTCTTCTACGCGTGCTGACTGCCAGTTCTACCGCCTCTCACCCTACTTTTTTCTCTCGAGTCTTGCCTGGGGCCTCACCATGGTGCCCCGCGTCAACGTCCTGGTCATGCTGGTCTGCCACCAGAAAGCGAGCGGTGCTGATGCCCCAGCGGACTGCGCGTCCCCCCAGGTCCTCGCCGGCGTCTCCTTCCTATCCACCTATCGCGATCTCCTGACCGGCCTGCTCGGCGCCGTCATGAGCGTCGTGCTCGGCCAGCTGAGCGACCGCGTCGGCCGAGTCAAAATCTTGGCGTTTAATGGCCTCGGCCTGCTCGCTGGCGAGCTCGTTCTGCTGCTCATTGTTGCCTTTCCGCGCACCGTCGACGACCGCTGGCTCTACGCCGCGTTTGCACTCGACGGCCTTAGCGGTTCCCTGCCGCTGCTCCTAGCCAGCACGGCTGCCTACGTCGCCGACACCACATCTGACCACGCACGCGTCCTCGCCATGGGCTGGCTCCAGGGCGGCATGTTTCTCGGCATGGCCGGAGGTCCAGCATTGGGCACGGCCCTGAGCCAGTGGACGCCAGATCGGCCGGCCGCCGTGTTTGTGTGGGCGCTGCTCTGTCACGGCGCCGCACTCGTCACGCTGCTGTGGCTACCCGAGTCGCGCAAAGTGCCCAAGGGAGAGGTAGAAGGACAGGCCGTTTTCTTTTCCCGCGCCACCTTTTTGCCTGTTCCCCTCCACATCCTCTTTCAGGCCGGCCACCAGCGCCGCCGCCTCGTCTTGCTCTTCACCGTCACGGTCGTCCTGTTTGGCTGTGCCGTCGGCAGCATGGACGTGCTACTGCTATACCCACAGGCACGCTTCCACTGGAACATGTTCGTGACGGGAAACTTTGTCGCGCTGGTCAGCCTGTGCCGGGCTATGGTTGCGACGCTCGTGCTGCGGCTGTTGCTGCGGCTATTCACGGGCCGGTGGAACGACGCGGTCGACGTATCACCCGACTGCGGCCATCCGCTGCACGCGCCGTCTGCCCAAGCCGCGGACCCGACAGCGCAGCGCGCCCACCTGGCCCTGTTGCGTCTCGCTCTGTGCACCGATCTGTTGGGCTTTGTCGGCTTTGGCGTGGCCCCTTCCGGCGCCTTTTTTGTCGCAGCTGGCGTGCTCGCGTCGCTCAGTGCCCTCGGTGTCTCGGCCATCCAGGCATCGCTGTCAATGTTGGTCCCGCCGGCGCACGTCGGCGCGCTGCTGGGCCTCGTCGGGTCCGTGCAGGCGCTGGCCCAGGTGGTGGCGCCGCCGGCGGTGCATCTACTGTATGGCTGGACGGTGGCGGTGCTGCCACAGGCCGTCTTTTTTGGGCTGGCGGCGGCCACAGCCGTCGGACTGGCCCTGATGATGTTGTGGTAGCTTGTAGTGCTTGTGTACTCTGTAGGATTGTACGTGATGATGGAGAGGAATTGTCGGTATAAATGCGTCTGGGAGCGCTGTGGGCGCCCGCGTGGTCACGTGTGGGCACACGTGGCCACTGGGCAAGATCCGAAAGATAGGGGTAGCGCGAGGAGCGGTCCCTACAGGAGTAATTTGCCCACCAATTTGTGTGTTTCTACTTTGGAGGAGACAAGAAGCTTCACCACCAGATCAACTGTATACCCGCCTCAAGGAAGAGGAGGACGTACAGGATCTAGAGTGACTTGCATTCAACAGCGAATCTACACCCATTCACTTGTACCTTTTGTTTTATCCGTCTCGTGTGGATCGACAGGAATTGTATTCTTGTACTCTTGTCCATGCCGCGGCTATGTCATCGGATTCGCCATGTCGTGAGGCAGATTCACGCCGCGGCTCGACTGGAGATAGACGCCCGGAACAGGCACGAGGGCGTACTGCTGGTAGCTGTTGTGAAGGCCTGGCAGGAGGACCGCTGGAATGAGCAAAAGAAGAAGCGATAGCCGACGTTTACGCACCAGACGGGAAATTGGACTGCGCAAAGGCATTGTGGGACAGATGTGTGCAAGACTCTGCGGCAAAGGGCTGTGGTGCTGGTGTGCCGCAGGGGCAGTGGCCGCTGCTGCCGTCGTTCTGACCTCCGTAGCCAATCGGGAACGGGGACGCTCCGTACCACTGTGGCCACATCTGCGGTTGTGCTCGTGCCTGTCCAAACATGGCTGCGTACCGTCCACAGTCGCAGCAGCAGCCGCCTGTGGACATGCTGCTGGGCACCAATACCGGGGGTGGCGGCGCAAGCGACGGCGTGATGGCCGGGGTTGTCCAGTCGACAGGTATGCCAAGGTAGTCAATGGGCGCAAAGGGCGTGTTGGTTGGCGGCGTGTCGGCCAACAAATCAAAGCCGCTCGTCGTGGCTTCACTATCCGCGTTGTACAGGACAGGCTCGTCCTGCAGAAGTTGCCCAACGACGCGCTGCTCGAGGGACGAGACGTAGGCCCTGACGCGGTTCCCTGGCGGTGAGAAGAGAAGCTGACAAAACGCGCAACTCAAACTCACTGTGGTTTCGTTGAGCGCGGCGGTTCTGCTGCCGCCGGCGCTCGGCGCGGTCGTCGCTCATTGGTGATATATCGTCGGCCGGTTCGGTTTCAGGTGACTGTACAGATCGGTGAGAGACAGTACAAACTGGAAAAAGGAAGGTGTTTCGACGTTGGGCGCCTCGTATTAGTCAGCTTACAGAATTTGGCTGCCTGGTCGGAAGAATAGATGGCGCCATGTCACTTTGAGAGGGGAACTTTTACTAGCTGAGCTACTCCAGCCGTATTCCAGCACGGTCCAGGCCCATTTGTGCTGCCAAAGAGAAAAGCGGTGAGTATAGCTCAGAGTGATATCGTCCACGTTGTAGTATATGGTCTCGATCCATCCTTTTGATTTTGATCACTCCGAGTCTGGCCCGATTACGTCTGAATTGTTTATACCTGCTTATCCTCTTTCATCTATACGAGGATTTCATTCCTCTCATTTCCCTCTATTCACTGACGTAGCACTTGAAGTCAATAGTCGGAATACCGCACGGCTCTGGTGTTTTCTAGTCCCCCGTGTTGTGGTGGAGAGGCACGTGAGCGGGGCTTCCCCAGAGCCATCCGTAGGAGCTTTTCCACAGTCACGTGAATTTAGGTACCACGTCTGGTTCCTCATCATTGTGCTCGTATTTCGTGACTATATCAAGTCCTATCCTCCTGCCCGGTGCATTCTTGTCCTATCTCGTCTATCTAATCCCCTATTCCGTCAAGTTGTAAATCTTTTGGATGCTGTGCAGCATTGCCTCAAAGTCAATCTCCAAATCCTTGAGCAGGCCGTCGTGGAAGCCAAAGACCCAGCCGTGGATGATGGGGTACTTGTTGGCCGCGTACGACTGCTGCACATCGGCCGTCTTGATAATGTTTCGGCACTGCTCCAGCACGTTGAGTTCGACGAGCCGGTCGTAGCGCGCACCCTCGTCGGCGATGGCGTCGAGCTCGGCCTCATGCAGGCGATACACGTCGCGGATGTTGCGCAGCCAGGGGTTGAGCAGGCCCAGATCCTTGGGCGTCATGGCTGCCTTGACGCCGCCGCAGCCGTAGTGGCCGCACACGATAATGTGCTTGACGTGCAGGTGGCGCACGGCATAGTTGATGACGCTCATAACGTTGAGATCCGTGTTGCACACCAGGTTCGCAATGTTGCGGTGCACAAACGCCTCGCCAGGATCGAGGCCGGTGATCTGCTCGGCCGGGATGCGCGAGTCGCTGCAGCCAATCCAAAGGTACTCGGGCTCCTGGCCGGCCGAAAGCTTGGCGAAGAAGGCGGGATCTTGCCGCTTCTTCTCCGTCGCCCAAGCCCGATTGTGCTCAAAGAGCCGGTCATGGCTCTGCGCGAGATAGCTAGAGATGTCTTTTTCGGCCATGTCGCGCCACTGCACTGGCGGCCGCGGCGGTTTCGGAATGGTGTTGAAGAGACGGCTGTTGGACGTCGACAAGGCGGCACGCGGAGCGCGAAAGCAAAAGGCCCCGGTCGACAGACGGGGACGAATGGTCATGGGCTCGGTGGGAGAGGCCGGAGATGCGATGCCGTCCGGAGATGCAGTGCAATGGGTGAGATCTGGAAAAAGTCCTTTCTTTGGTGAGTCAAGACGTCATATAGCTTTGTCTTGAGCGGCCGCTGATTGGCCTGCGCTGTTTGTTGAGCCCGGTGCGCTAGCCGCGTTGGGGGAATGGCAAACGCAGAAAATGCATGAACCCACACCGGGTTTTGCATGTTTGTTCAGATTTCGATGTTTCTCGACAGAGCTCTCTTTCCTACCACTATGGACGTATTCTGCTTGTCACTGTACATTCTAACACTGGTCCCAAGCACCGCCCGCCTTGGCATAGCTCAGGCTGTCGAGAAACGCGCCGAGCCGGCAGCGGCCGAGCGCATCACCACCGCACGTCGGCAGCGGCAACACGCGGTCGTTGACCAGCACACGGACATATTCGCCAATGCCACCGCAGCGGGTGCGGCACGTCTGCTTCTCAATGTAGGCGCGCCCGCCAAACGGCACGGTCCAGGCGGCCGAGTAGCCGGCAGTTGTGCCCGTCGTCTCGATCGCCGTGGTGGACAGCGGCGCCGTCGCATTGTAAAGGCCGAGGGCGGAAAAGATGCTCGTCATGGGGTCATCGTGCGAGAAGTCGGCAAAGAACTGGTGCGCGCCGCCGACGGGAAAGGTCGTCGGGTTGTCGTCAAGCGTCGTGTTGACCGTCGTGTGGTCGACCACGGCCGTGGCCGTCAGCCGCGCCACCAGCTCATTGACAAAGCCGACGCCCTGCGACGCGCCCAGCGGCGTGCCCCAGCCGTCGCTGTAGTACTTGCCGAGCGACTGGTAGTAGTCGTAGCTGCGCCACTCGTCGGTCGAGAAGAGGCTGCAAAAGGCCGACACCGTGCCGTCAATCGACGCCACCGTCTCAAAGGGGCACAGGTCCATGAAATAAATCGTCTGCGTCGTCGTCAGGTTGGCGCCCGGCAGCGCCGCGTTAAGACGCGCACTGATAGCCGGCACAAAGACGGCCGCAAAGGCGGCCTGCGCATCGTCGCCCGTTGTGGCGGCCTCGAACGCCGCGCATGTTGATGCGTCGAGCGTGTTGTTGGACCCGTCGGCCTCGCTGATCTCGAGCACGGGCAGGGCCGGGTTGGCGCAGCTGGGACAGCCGGCGGCCTTGGCGGCCTCGAAGCCGGCGGTCCAGTTGGTGGCCGACAGCACAACGCGCTCCTCGTCGGACGCGCGCACAAACGGCGTCAGCTGGTCGGCGAGCGTCTGATAGCGCGCATACAGCTTGGCCCCAGCGTTGACGAGCTGCTGCGCGCCAAAGGCCGTGAGGTCGTCGGCGCCGAGCGTGTAGCTGTAGTTGGCCAGAAAAGCGTACGCACCCGTGTAGGCCGACGCGGACACGCCCGACTGGAACTGCTTCACCATAGCCGCGTACTTTGTCGACTTGCTCGTCGTCGGGAACCGCGCGCCGTGGCGCTGCAGTGACTGCACAAACGTCACCGTGCAGCCGGCCGGCAGCTCGTCGGCAATGTCTGACGCGACGGTAAAGTACGGCGAGTACTGGCCCCAGTAGTGTGTCACATTGGGCTGGCACTGGAAGCCCGTGTCGACCGTGTCGCACGAGGCGGCAGCAGCAGCCGTGCTGGCGGTCAGCTACAGCTCGTCGATGCCGGAGCAGCAAAGGAAAAGCACTTACAACAGCGTCCCGAGGACGAGGAGACTCTTGACAGGCATGACAGACAGAAGGGCGATAGGGTAGTGCGAATCCACGCATCGTCCCATGCCGTACATCTTCTTCTACTTATAGTCCACCGTCGCAGTCGTGTGTCCGCATAGCTGTCCATCGCACGCGGTATATTGCCAAGAAGCGCCAAGTCGGTTCCTTGTGGAGGCTCCAAGCAGCAAATCCAGCACCATCGCTCGGACACGTGGGCGCCAACCAGACCCCGACAGTGCACTCTGTAGCAGAACAACTGCGCGACTGCGTACTATACGGCTTTTTTTTACTCTTTTTCCATTTCGTATGTATTGTTTCTCGACTTGTTCCATTCGGCTAGTTGCTACCTACACAGGCAGCTATGTGTCTACCCACCGCACAGATGAAACGACTTGGAGCATTGCTCCTTGGTTGCTGCAATCTCCCGTGACAAACGCCCGAGCCGTGGTGTAGCAGCGAGCCGAGCAGTGCCATGCATAACGGCGCCTTGGCAGGAGCAATGTTTATTCTCCGGTGCAGGTAGCAAAAACAGACCGCGTCATCCAGACGGACTTGGTCCGACTCCGGCCAGCTGGATGCTGCCCATTCACTTCTGCAGCTTCTGTGGGCCCAAAACTCTGTCGGGACGCAAATGCACCTTTCATTGGCAGATGCACATAGGTTGAGATTTGAGTTTCGCGTTGGGACGGTCCTATGGATCACTGGTTTTTGACTGGCGGCCAGAAGCTTGTGGAGCTTGTCTCGAGAGGGCACGTGTCCATTGTGTCCACGTGACTTACAACGATCGGAACAAATCTTCCACTTCCATGCCCCGGTTTGGAACTCTCCCCGGAAAAAGTCTCCCAATTTTTGAAACTGTTAGTGCTTGTGCTGTAGTGTACAGCAGAAACACTAACAGCCTAGAATTTTGCGGTTTTGGCTTTTTTTCACCACCACCAGGAAGGGGAATTCGGAGAGTTCGCCCCTTCCACGTCGACGAGCAACGCGGTCTTTTGCTCCTCGACACCCTTTTTCTAAGAAAAGGGAAACCCTCTTTACCGGGCGACCGATACAGAGGAAAACGACACTGCCAGCACGACTGGCAGAGAACCGGAACCTGGGTTAAGTCCAGGCTAGGCCTCTGTTGGGAGGCCTTCTCTTTTGACCGGCGTTAGCACCGGTCACGTTGTTGGGTAACCGCAACGCTTCTTTCTCCGTTCCTACGTTTCTCAACCTCACGATAGGTTTTTTTGTTTCTCTCCGAGAATTTTTCCTTGGTAACCTTGAACCCGGGAGCCCCACAAGCTCTCGTATTATGTAATTAGGAATTAGCGCACACAGATCTGTAAGCGCGTCAATCGATTATTTATTTTTTTTATTTTACGTTTCTCAACGACTTCACCCAACGGAGGCTCTGGCCAGAGGGTTTACTTCTCGGCACGCAAACTGGCGATGAGGGGTTTTTTTTCCGCTTCCCTTTGGGAGGCGCACTTTTTCCTCGGGTCGCTATTGATCCGCTCCGCCTGGCGGGGCGAAACCAATGCAATTGGTTACTATTAGATTCACAGCCGCGATGGCTGGGTTATGATTAGACTAGTGCACACAGACCTGTAAGCACGTTATAGATTCATTCATTCATGCCCCGGTTTGGGTGCAACGTCGTTCAGGAGGTAAAGTGGTTGCACAGAAGAAGAATGCCGATTATACGATCAATACGAGATTAGAGACCGAGTAATGAAAGGTGCGACTTTGTTGAAACAGGTGACGTGTGCTTATGTAATATCGGAAGCCTCATGACCGGTATGACGTCCGCTGCCGAAAACAGACCCGACAACGGCTTCGTATCCCGTTTTACCATGTGGCGCTGGTAAGCATCACTCAGCCGCAGAAAAAGATCGACTAGGATCGGCAGTCTACCGGCCCAATCCGTGTGACGGAGATTTGCTCGTATTCAGTGGACTACGAGGAGAGATTTCGTATTAATGGAGACATGGAGACAAAAGCACGCCGGTAGTGTCGATATGAATGTATAAATCAAGCTCTGGCCCTCCTCAATCTCTCCTCACCCAGGCATCCGCATCCGCCACCATGAAGCTTTCTACCGGCCTGTCCGCTCTCCTGGCCGGGTCGGTCGCTGCCAGCACGGCCCTAGATGCCTGTCTTGCTAATGCGTCGATCCCCGTGGCCGTCCGCAATAGCACGGCCTGGGCCGTCGACACGGCCCCGTTCAACATGCGCCTCCCCTATACGCCCGCCGCCGTCGTACTCCCGCGCACCGTGGCCGACGTACAGGCAGCTGTGCAGTGTGCTGCCCGGCTTGGCGTCCGCGTCAGCCCAAAGGGCGGCGGCCATAGCTATGCGTCGTTTGGCCTTGGCGGCGAGGATGGCCACCTGGTACTGGAAATGGAGGGCTGGGACACGGTGACGGTCGATGCGACCACCCAGGTGGCGACGATCCAGGCCGGTGCCCGCCTCGGTCACGTCTTCACACAACTGCAGCAGCAGGGCGGTCGAGCGTTGAGCCACGGCACGTGTCCCGACGTCGGCATTGGCGGCCATGCGCTGCACGGCGGATTCGGCTTCAGTTCCTTTACGCACGGGCTGGCCCTAGACGCCATGGTGGGTGCCGACGTCGTGCTGGCCGACGGGCGGCTGGTGCACTGTTCCGCCACCGAAAATGTCGACCTGTTTTGGGCCCTGCGCGGCGCCGGCTCGTCATACGGCGTCGTGGTCACGTTCTACTTTGACACGTTTGCAGCACCTACCACGATGACGGTGTACCAGGCGACGCTTCCGTGGACCGGCAATGTGTCTGCGTGCGTCGCCGGCTGGACAGCGCTGCAGGGCTGGGCATTGTCTGGCGGACAGCCGCGGGAGATGAACATGCGCGTGTTTGGCATGAACTCGTTCACTGCGCTGCACGGCGTCTACCATGGCACCAAGGCGGACCTGCAGACGGCGATCCAGCCGCTGCTGGATGCATTGGGGACGACGCTGTACATGGACGATGAGATGGACTGGTACAATGCATTTGTGGCATATGATAACAACCCAGAGGTCGATATTCAAGGTAACGATAATGCGGTTAGTGGCAGGCTGTTATACTTGTTTGATTCTTTTTCTTTCCTTCTCTTCTTCCCCTACTGATCCCCCAGAATGACACATTCTACGCCAACTCCCTCATTACAAAGGCCATGCCCCCCGCGGCCATGCAAGATGCCTGCCAGTACTGGATGACGGACGGTGTCGCCAACAAGCGTGACTGGTTTATCATCATGGACCTGTTTGGCGGCCCCAACGGCTACATTTCCAACGCGCCTTCCAACACGTCTGCTTTTGCCCACCGCGACAAGCTCTTCCTTTTTAACTTTTACGACACAGTCTACCACCGCACCTATCCCTCTGACGGCATCCCCTTCGTGCAAGGCTGGACCGAGGCTTTTACAGCGGGCTTGAACGACACCGACTACGGCATGTATGCGAATTATGTCGACCCTGAGATGAACCGCACCTATGCGCAGCAACAGTACTATGGTAGCAGTCTGCCGCGGTTGCAGCACATCAAGGCGCTCATTGATCCAAATCAAGTCATAGACTACCCGCAAGGTGTGCAGCCGGCAGGACGTAAACGGTGGTAGAGTCATATTGGCATAAGTGAACACACTGCAAAACCTGATTTAATTCATAAAATTATCACCCAATCAAGTCATAGCCGGAATCATGTTACACATTTCTGCTCGACACTGTATAGGTCATCGACTTCATGAGTAATGCGTTTGAAAAAAGGACCAGAAGGCTGTTGGTTTCCTTTGGTACGCTATCTGGTAGGTATTTATCACAAGGAATCCCTCCCTCCCCCCCAAAGCAGCTTCTTCCTGCCAAAATAATTGCCGATGATGAGCACCTCTTTGACGAAGAACCACAGACCGCGCATCTGATCGGACGCTTCGCAAAGACATGTCGAGGCCGGGTGTCGATGAGGGTTAGTTTGTCCCAAAGAAGGATCGTCCCAAAGAAAAATGAATCAGCAGCATTTTCCCGTCTGATTCTCCATGATGATGCCTTGCCCGACTGGGCTTCGGCGATGAAAGTCGCAAATGTATTTTGGAGAATCAGACGGATCATGAAAGATACGCAGATTAGGGTGACTACGGTGCTTATGATGAAAGTCGTATCGCGAAAAAAGAGTCTGACGCCAATCCAATGGCCGACGGACATTTAGCAATACAGTCCGAGGCACCATCAACAATATGTCTGATGCCGGCAGTTTAATTTTGCCAATAATAGAAAGTCAAGGAGCAAGATCCTCAAGCAACTTCTGGCCGAGAAACTTGGAGACAGCTGGGGCAGCATACTAAAGAACATGGAACAAGACGGGTCGGAATTTACTGACAAAGACGTATGGACGGTATTATTACGAGGAAGTCACTATTGACTGCCCATATTCAGTTTAAGAGAAGCTTTGCAAGTGCAAGTATAAAGCAGATCAACCCAGCATCCAAAGGGAAGGAGAACCCGAGCTGCATTGCCACTGCTACCGAGCTTTTCCCATCTCAACAAACACGACTCGGTGCGACGTCACTCAAAGAAAAGGAAAAAAGTGTTAACAAAAACGGTTCTTGATCAACTAAACGCTATTTATTCACAGCATAAGCAATATTAAAATTCCACAGACTCTAGATCCTCGGAATGCGCATATTCAGCTTGACGCGCTCGAGCAGCTGCTCCTTGGAATCGCCGTCTTGTGGATGGAGGTTGCGCTGCTGGTCAGAAGGAGGTCAATTAGAACAAGGCCAGACACAACCCACAGCTGCCAGCCATCTGCGTAGCTCTTCCCGTGTCCAGGTCTCGGGATTGCCAGTCGGGTCAGACTGGGTGGGAAAGATGTCACTGCCCCAAATGGCCCAGACGGCGACGCCAGTGACGACGCCGGTGAATGCTGTGGAGATTAGCGGGAAAAATCAGCATTGATTACAGTGATTCCAGTGGCTCCAGCGCCAATTCGCGACAGTGGAAACCTACCCAGAAACATGTTCTACCAGGTCAGCTATGCAAGGTAAATTGGGGATGCACAACACGCACCTTGGACTTCATCGCATGATCGAGTTGTGTCATGATGGCGTTGAATGAATTCACAGTTGTCTGGTGTTGTGGTGATGGCAATCGTTTGCAGTGACACCAAACAACAAATGCAGAGAGAACTGTGACTGCTGTAGGAGGGGTATAAGTACTTTTTGCCCCACCAGAAACACGTAGCGTCTAGGCAGACATGAAAGAGCTCTGCCTATTGCCACGACTCTGTAGCAGCGTGTTTGCTGTCCTTTCGACCAGCGATGTGGTCAAATGGAGATGTCGGTCGCTTCGCCCTGCGGTGACGTCTTTGCAGCTTGTCTTATGTAATCCGTTTGGCGCGACTTATACAAATTTTTTGCATCAATGATCCACTGCCTTTGACGATTCTAAACGACGACGCATTTGCAGAGTCACGCTCGCTGCGTTTTCTTTCTTCCAAGCGACCTGCGACATATCGACATAACCGACGGCCTCCCTTTGACCAACACGGCATCTCTGTCTTGTCTCGGCACCCGCTGGACGGTCCGACAGCGGCTGCTCCCCAGCCGGCTGTTGATCTCGTTCTTTTCCTCCTCCTCTTTTCCTCCTTTCGTTTCTTTCTTTACTTCGTCTTCCTCACCTCCCTTCCCCATCATGCCCACCCAAATACTCCCTGTCGAACGACCGGACTCGCTCGGCCGCTATGTGCCGCCCGACTCGCTCCACCACTGGCAGGCTGCCGAGACCGGCGATGTCGATGCGCCTGGACTCGCTGCCGTCGCCAAAGCCGCACAATACCTCCGCGACACAGACGTGCCCGTCGGCTTCCCCACCGAGACCGTCTATGGCCTTGCTGCTGACGTCACGCGCAGCGCCGCCGTGCGCGGCATCTTTACCGTCAAGCGCCGGCCGTCGGACAACCCGCTGATTGTGCACGTGTGCGACTTGGACATGGTGGCCGGATTGTTGGCCACCCCCTCTACCGGCATCACAGCACTGCCGCCCATCTACCGTCAATTGGTCGAAAAGCTCTGGCCCGGCCCCTTGACCATTCTCCTGCCCGTCCCCCCGGCCTCGGCCCACCCACGGTGGACGCTCGCGCCCGAGGTCACCGCCGGCCTGCCAACTTTTGGCTGCCGGCTGCCGGCATCGGCCCTCACGCGGACGCTGATTCGGCTGGCCGGGGCGCCCCTGGCGGGCCCGTCGGCCAATGCATCGACGCGGCCATCGCCGACCACAGCGCAACATGTCGTCGACGACCTGGACGGACGCATTTTGGCCGTCTTGGACGGCGGCCCCTGTCCCGTGGGCGTCGAAAGTACTGTGGTGGATGGGCTCTGCGATCCGCCAGTGGTGCTGCGGCCGGGCGGTGTCAGCATCGCGCAGCTGCGGGCGGTGCCGGGGTGGGAAAACGTGCTGCGGGCGTACCGGGATGGCAACGATACGGCAGTCGGCATCGCAACAGCACCACGGGCCCCCGGTATGAAGTACAAGCACTACAGCCCCAAGGCGAGGGTGGTGCTGTACGAGGCGGGCGGCAAGAGCTTGACGGAAGCGACAGATGTGGCAGACGCGTTGCGGCACGTCCCCGAGGTCCAGGCTAGTAAGGACGGACAGGTGCTCGGCGTGATCCGGACGATCACGTGGCCATCGTTACAAAACACACTACCAGCCAGCGCCGAGGCGGTTCGGACGACCGGTGCGGACGCGGCAACATACGGCCTGCAGACGCTCTCGCTGGACGGCGCCATGGTGCTCGAGGTCGACCTCGGCCATGACGAGGCCAGCGTGGCCCACGGACTCTTTTCGGCTCTGCGCGATCTGGACGCGCGCGGCGCCAGCGTCATCCTGGTGGAGGGTATTGACGACCGAGGCGATGACATGGCGGCAGCCGTGATGAACCGGCTGCGCAAGGCGGCGTCTGAGACGAGGTAGCGAATACACATGGAGCGGACGGCCATAGATCGGTATGGAGCAACCAAAGGCGAAAGGCGCAACGGATATCGAATTCCTTGAGCAAATAAAAAAAAGTACATCCATCACCCTTATAAGCCCTGCCGCAGCCAGTCGGTCAGCTTGGCCCGGCCCAGCTGGGCGAGGTTGTTGACGCCCTGCTCGCTGAATGGGTCGATGCGGCTGAGGTCGACGTCCTTGCTCGGTGCCTTGCTGACGCGGCTGACAATGATGCTCGGGTCGGTCTCGAGGATGACGCCGTCGTCGATGATCTCGTCCATGGCGAGGGCCAGAAGGTCGTAGCACTCGATGAGCGTGCGCTTGTCAATGGATTGTCTAGAATAGGCAAAGAAGCGTGTCAGTACAGGCAGCAGGGAGAGCGAAGGGTCAGAAGAAACCCACTTCAACAGCAGATGCAGCGAATCGCGAATGGCCAGCACAACGCTGTACAGCAGCACCTCGTTCTCGTCCAGGTCGCTGACCACATACATGGTCACGTCCGACTCGGTCTTGTAGAGCACAATGTGGTTATCGTACAGGAGAATGTCGGCATTCTGCTTGGCCGTTTTGTCGAGGAGGCCCTTTTCAAACGCTTTTTGCGACTTGACGTCGTGGAAGGGGCCGGCGGCGTTTGCGGCTAGTCGGTCAGTGCTCTGCATTGGCTTGTTTCCTCTCTCTCTCCCTCCCTGCTTTGTTCTCCTCCTCGTCCCCTCCTCTTCTCCCCCTCTCCTCACTCACCTCCGGGCGCAGCGTGCGGCGGCGTGTAGTACTTCGTAAATATCCGCGAGCCGTCGTCGGCCAGGATGATGACCGCCTTGACGGAGTACAGAGACAAGCCGGGCGACATGGTGGTGGGTGGGGCGGGAAGCGGGAATCAGAGTCGGTGATGGCAGCTGCAGACGGGAGAGGTGTCGTCTATTTGGACAATTTGCCAGCTTATGTGGCGGTGCACACCAGCCACGTATCTCCTTGAGGGCCAAAATAGGACTTTTTAGCGCATCCTACGTCAACTTGGCTGTACATAAAAGTGGAGCAAATCCTTTGTATTTTCGCGTTCGCGCGCGCCATAGCAAAAAAAGTAAACAAATGTAAAAAAAAAACAAAAAAACATCACCACTTTCAACACTTTCGCATCGAATGCGCATGCCAGCCATGGCTGAAAACGTCGAAAAGAAGCGTAAAAGGCCCTCGTCTGACCAGCCGAAAACACCTGCCAAAAAACCCTCCCTCCTGACGCCTTCGTCGCCATTAGCACCCCTGCCCAAGTCGACGATACGGCCGCTTTTGAACAGGCCTGAATTCAACCGTATGGAGGGCCTCGCATTCAGCCACGAAATTCAACCCGAATTGCCTCAAAATGCCTTCGATCTTTTCGCTCTTTTCTGTACTGAATCGATGGTCGAATCATGGGCGCATTTTGTTAATATTCGGCGCGACGAGCCCGCCTGGCAGCCTACTTTCAAGGAGGAGATTTACCTCTTTTTTGGCGTGTTATTATATATGTCTTTTTGTACCTTGCCTTCTATGGAATCGTACTGGGAGACATCAAAAACAACGGCAACGCACCCCATTACCAGGTTTATCACAAGAAACCGCTTTTTAGCTATTTACCGGCGCTTCTGTACGTGGGACCCGACGCAACCTATCTCGTCCAAGACCGCTAGACAGCCTTTTCAAGGTCAAGCCACGAAGCTTCTCGACAACCCTCACTTCATCGATACATATAATAACAATATGAACGGCGTGGACATCGGTGATCAGCTACGGGCTGCATACACGCCCAAATGGAGGCTGAGACGCGGCGGGCAACAGGCTCTTCTTTACCTCTTCTTGCTCGGCGTGGCTGTTACGAACTCCTACCTCCTTCAACGCAATGGCTGGCGGTCGCCGGTCAAAAGCATGGGCGCTTTTCGTCAACGGTTATGTACAGAAATCATCGAGAGATTCGGTGCAAAAGTGGCGCTTCAAGTCAACGGCCAGGCGACGCCAGAATCGATAGAAAAACCACACAAGGCGACGAAAAGAGAGGCACGGCTATATTGTGCTTTTTGCTCGTCAAAAAAGCGTAATTGGTTGATAAATCAGGAGCATTTATTTGCCTGCAGCGTTGCCACAGAAGCACAAAATCATCACGGGATGTGACGCCTGCAATGTAAACCTCTGCGATAATTCAAAAAAGAGGTGTTTTCGGCTGTGGCATGATGCGCTGGAAAAGAGCGGCGGGATGTGATCAGAAGGTACCTCTTTTTGCTATGTAATCGTATGTATTTTTTTGTACATGTGGATCAATTTTTACGATTTCAGCCAATCAAATTCCATACACTAAAAAAGTCTTATTTTGGCCCTCAAGGAGATAGTACCCATAATTCCCAGCAATCACTTTACGCGACTCGCGAAAACCCCCCCTTTGACGCGTCTCGATTATTCGGCTCGCGTTTTTCACACTTGCTCCTTCCCTGTCAATCGTTGCATCGACAGGCTGCATTTGTGACGGCATCCATTTTCGTTCCCTCCTTGACACCTCATCGCATTGCATCCTGAAACTGCACGTCCAATCGACCTATAGAGATTCAAAATTCAGCGACACCCCGCACCCTCGCACAGCGCAATGTCCTCCCCGGCGCGCCGCCGCTCGACGCGCAGCTCGCAGGCCGGCACGCCATCCCGCAATGCGAATCCCCACAGCAGTCCGAGCAAGGCGACGACGCCACGGGCCGGCCGGTCGGCCGGTGCTGCAGCCGGGCCGTCGTCGCAACTGGCTTCGAGTCCCCTGTTCTTCCAGTCGTCGCCCGCAGGCCCGGCCGGTGCGCCCACGGCCCAGATGGCCCCCTCGTCGCCCCTCCGGCAAATGAGCAACACACAGAGCACGGCGACGCCGGGTCCATCGGGCCTCCGGCCGAGCTCGCCGCTACGGCAGATGAGCGACACGCAGAGCGTCTCGGCGGGTGACCGGACGCCGCGTGCGAGCGCCTATTTGGGGGGTGAGTTCTCATTTTGTGCATCTCGTTTTTCCTTTCTCTCGTTTCCCCCCCCTCTATTTCGTTCTTCTCACCTAACATCCAGGCTCCTCGCCGATCCGCTACGACCCCAGCTCCAGTCCTGGCCCCGGTCACCTGCAGTCGGACCTGCGCAGCGAGAGCAGTGCCCTCTTTGTCGACCAGACTGGCCCCGGGCGGTCCCGGCGCGGCGACATCCACTCGGACGCACTCTCCCGCACGCCACGGGCACCGCCCCGCCGCATCATGCTCGACGACGCGGGCCAGGTGCTGAGCGAGGCCCCGACGCCCGGCTCCGACGCTGGCTCGTTTGCCGCGCATCACCAGGGCCTCGACACGTCCGAGGCGCAAGTGCTGGGCGGCCTCAGCCAGGGCCTGATTTGGGGCACGACAGTCTCGATTGACGACACGTTTGCGTCGTTCAAGGACTTTCTGCGCAACTTTACCAAGAAATACCGGCTCTGGCTCGACGGCATGAGCGAGGCCGACACGGCGGCTGTGCCCGACGCGGAGTCGCGGCCGTACTGGGAGACGATGCAGAACATGTTGCTGCTCGGCTCGACGCGGCTCTACGTCGACATCCGCGACCTCAAGGCCTACCCGCGCACCAACAAGCTGTGGTACCAGGCGCAGGCCTACCCTCAGGAGATTGTGCCCATCATGGACCAGTCGGTGCACGACCTCATGTCCGAGTTGGCCCACGCCGAGGTCAACCGCCAAAAGGCAGCCGCCGCTGCCGCCTCCGTGTCGTCGCAGGCCTCGCACCCGCCGGCCAGCAGCCAGAGCTCCGACATGGGCTTTCCTAGCTCCGACCGCGGCGACGAGCCGGCGACGCCACGGCCATCCCAGCAGGCCACGGCGGCGTCGACGCTGGAGGACGACGTCAGTAAGACAGTCTACATTGTGCGGCCGTTTGGCCTCGACACGTCGACCAACCTGCGCGACCTGAACCCGTCAGGTGAGTAGGGATGCGACAAGACAGGTCCAGAATCAGTGCTGACCAGCAGACATGGACCGGCTGATCGCCGTCAAGGGCCTGGTGATCCGGACGACGCCGGTGATCCCCGACATGAAGGACGCCTTCTTCAAGTGCCAGATGTGCAACCACTCGGTGACGGTCAGCCTGGACCGCGGCAAGATCCGCGAGCCGACCGAGTGTCCGCGGCCGACGTGCAAGACCAAGAACTCGATGCAGATTGTGCACAACCGCTGCATCTTTGAGGACAAGCAGGTGATCAAGCTGCAAGAGACGCCCGACGCGGTGCCGGCCGGCCAGACGCCGCACTCGGTGTCGGTGTGCGTGTACAACGAGCTGGTGGATTTTTGCAAGGCCGGCGACCGCGTGCTGATCACGGGCATCTTCCGCGTGAATCCGGTCCGCGTGAACCCGCGCCAGCGGACGATTATGAGCGTGCACAAGACGTACGTGGACGTGCTGCACATTCAAAAGGTCGACGCGCGGCGGCTCGGCCTGGATCCGTCGACGCTAGGCGAGGAGGAGGAGAGCGGCGGCGGCGTCGATGCGGCCACGGCGGCGTCGGCGGCGGCGAATGGCGAGGCTGGGACGGCGAACCGCATGGAGGAGACACGGTCGTGGACGGCCGAGGAGGAGGCGCAGATCCGGGCGACGGGCGCGCGGGCCGACGTGTACGAGCTGCTGGCGCGATCGCTGGCCCCCTCGATCTACGAGATGGACGACGTCAAAAAGGGCATCCTGCTACAGCTCTTTGGCGGCACCAACAAGACGTTCCACAAGGGCGGCAGCCCACGGTACCGCGGCGACATCAACGTGCTGCTGTGCGGCGACCCGTCGACGTCCAAGTCGCAGATGCTGACGTACGTCCACAAGATTGCGCCGCGCGGCGTCTACACGAGCGGCAAGGGCTCGTCAGCCGTTGGCCTGACGGCCTACGTGGCCCGCGATCCCGAGACGCGACAGCTGGTGCTCGAGTCGGGCGCGCTCGTGCTGTCCGACGGCGGCGTGTGCTGCATCGACGAGTTTGACAAGATGGGCGAGGGCACGCGCTCCGTGCTGCACGAGGTCATGGAGCAGCAGACCGTGTCCGTAGCCAAGGCCGGCATTATCACGACGCTCAACGCGCGCACCTCGATCCTGGCCTCGGCCAACCCGATTGGCAGCCGCTACAACCCGGACCTGCCGGTGCCGCAAAACATTGATCTGCCGCCTACGCTGCTATCGCGCTTCGACCTCGTCTACCTGATCCTCGACCGCGCCGACGAGAAGACGGACCGCCGCCTCGCGCGCCATCTGCTCAGCATGTACCTCGAGGACAAGCCGCAGTCGGCGCGCTCGGCCGGCGAGATTCTGCCCGTCGAGTTTCTGACCTCGTACATTTCCTTTGCACGCGCCCACGTGCATCCCGTGCTGTCGCCCGAGGCCGGCCAGGCCCTCGTCACCGCCTACGTCGAGATGCGCCGTCTCGGCCACGACGTGCGCGCCGCGGAGCGCCGCATCACCGCCACCACGCGGCAGCTCGAGAGCATGGTGCGCCTGTCGGAAGCCCATGCCAAGATGCGGCTCGCCGACACTGTCACGGCCGACGACGTGCGCGAGGCCCACCGCCTCATCCAGTCTGCGCTCAAGACGGCCGCCACCGACGCCAACGGCCGCATCGACATGTCTCTGCTGACCGAGGGCACCTCGGTGGCCGAGCGCAAGCGCCGCGCCGATCTGCGCACTGCCGTGCTGCGGCTACTCGACGAGCAGGCGGCCGGCGGCAGCGGCGGTGGTCCCGCGACGACGCGTTATGCCGACCTTGCCCGGCGTCTGGCGGAGACGGCCAGCGTGCCGGTCGAGTCCGCGGACCTGGCCGAGTGTGTGCGTGGCCTCGAGATGGACGGCTCTCTCACGGTAACGGGCGAGGGTGCGCGGCGGACGATTCGGCGGATGACGACTGTCTAGGTGGTCGTAAAGAGGATAAACGGAACGGTCTACAATTGCTTGGGACGACGGAAATGTATCGTGATGTTTATGTACAAGGCGCGAATGTAGGCGAATGCGAATGCGAATGCGAATAGCCGATATGGCTGTATTATCCAAACTCTAAACGGTGTTTTTACAGTGGTCCTCCTGGTCGTCCTCCTTCTGGTCCTCCTCCTTCACCACAGCTTGCGCGACCGCCCCTCAAAAGCAAAGTTGAGCGCCACAGCCGCCACCAGCGCCACGCACAGCACCGTCGGCCCGTAGCGGTCGTAGAACTTGGCCGACGCGCGCCGCGTGCGTATGGCCTGGCTGCGGTACAGGTATGTGCCGACCGAGTAGAGCAGACACGAGACGGCCAGCGCGGTGAAGACGCCCGCCACGAGGAACGAGATGCTGTTGGGCTTGGAGCCAAAGTTGAGCAGCGTTGCCGCAATCGTGCCAATGTAGATGGAGTATTCGAGCTGAGGGTTAGCAAAAGTAGGAGGAGAGAGCTGGAAAGAGCACAAGACGCGAACAACAACATACCCATCCCAAAAAGGTCCGCTCGGCAGCAAAGTACACTTTTGGCTCGACGCGCACCGGCACGTAAATCTTCTTGCCCTTGGGCGCCCGGAACCGCTTCGTCTGCACCGCAGCCGTGCCAAACAGCTGCCGCAGCCGCTCGTTTTGCGGAATCTCGGAGCCCCGCGGGTGCGGCACCAGCGCCTGGGCCACCGCCGCCGCCGCATGCCCGGCCGTCCGTCCGTAGGCCGCCAGCCGCGCCGCCACGTACGGCCACCCGCCCACCCGCCGTGCCGCCTCCAGCGCGTCCGTCGCCGCGTCATCGCCGTCCTCGTCCTCCGAGTCGTACACCGGGTATGGGTCGCTCAGCGCGGCTGCCCCGTTGCCGTCGGCCGTTTGGTCCTCCACGTCGGCCCGGCTGCCGCTGCCGTGGCCGTTCTGCCGCGCCGTGCCCGCCGCGCTCGACTCGCCATTCGCCGCCGCCGTAGCAGCCGCCGTCTTGGCGCGCGCCTGCTGCACGAGCGCGTTGCTGTCATCGCCCTCGTCGTCCGAGTCAAAGTCGTCGTCGTCCGACTCGGACGTGCCCGTCGTGGCCGAGTGGCCGGCGCGGCGGATGCCAAAGTCGTGCGAACGCGGCTTGCGAATGTCCACGTCCATCTGCGGCAGCCAAAAGGGCAGCAGGTTGATGCGGTCCGGGAACAGCGTCGCCACGCCGTGGATAAACTTGGAAAACTTGGGCACCGCCTCCACCAGATGGCTCGAGATGAGCTGCCGCACCCACTCGGGCGGCTCCTGGCCCATTTGCGTCTGCAGCTTAACCTCCAGCACCGCGTACGGGAACCGCTCCACGTCGGCCGCCGGCAGCTGCGCAAACGGATAGTCGATGCCAATGTCCATGCGCCGCCAGTTGTCGCCCGACCGCCGCACGCCATCCAGGTTGTCCTCGCGCACCATGGTCAGTTCCGTGTCTAGCGAGATGCGCACCCGCGCGTCGCCCGGCAGCTGGAAAGCCGTGCGGTTGTAAAACGACCGGCACACCGGCTTGTAGCCCTTTTTCAGCACCGAGTACTGCACCTCGGCCGCCAGCCGCTCGTCCTCGGCAATGGCCGCCTTGGATTTCTTGCCCTCCTTGCGCGCCTTTTCGAAAATCGCCGCCGGCAGCAGCTCGCCGCGCATGTACGCATTCACGTTCTTCTCCTTGATCGAGAAGCGCGCCTTGACCGACTTCTCGCCCGTCCAGTCCTCGCGGTGCGTCTTGCGCTCCACAAAGATTGTCTCGGTCCGCATCCCGCCGTACCACCGCAGCCGGATGGCCTCGGCGCCCTCTGTCTTCTTCAGGCGGCCCTCGTACAGATCCCAGCGCTCCGGGTTGTCATAGTAGATGGACGTGATGGCCGAGTCCTGCTGGTCAAACTCCTTGCTTGCATTGAACACCAGCACCGGCAGGTGCTTGAGGATGATCAGCTTCAACTCCGTCACGTTATCCGGATGCACCCAGTACTTGGTCGTGTGCCGGATAAAGTTGGCCTGTCCGCCACCCGCGCTGCTGTCGCCCTTGACCGGGTTGCCGCGCGTGCGCACGAGATCGTACAGCTTCGACAGCTTGACCACGGACGCGTCATAGTTCTCCTTATAAAACGGCTTCGCCTTGAGCCGCGTGTCAAACACCGGCCGCAGGTGCCAGCCCGTCATCTTGTCGTGCTTCTTGATGATCTTGTAAAAGCCCGTGTAGTTGACCTGCACAAACTTGGCCAGGTCGTGCACGTCGGCAATAATGTCGCTCAGGTCCTCCTCCAGAAGCATAAACTCCTCCTCCGCAGGGCCTGGGCCCGTGCCGCGCTCCTGCAGCCGGTTGACCACGTCGTGGACCTCGCGCTCGCTGACCGCAATCATCCGCTGGATCTCAATCGCCTTGACCTGCTGCTTCTGATGCACCTTTTCCAGCTCGTTCTCCAGCATCGTCACAAAAGCAGTCTCGTCCTCCTCGGTCCACTCGCGCTGCTGGTGCTGGTGCTGACCCTTAATGACAATCGCCGCGCCGCTGCTCTTGGTCTTTGCGCCCTTCTTGTCGCCGGCCGCCGGCTGCGCCGCTGCGTCCGTTACGATCGGGCCGCTCGGCGCCCGCAGCTGGGCCTTGAGGCCCTCGTAGTCGAGATACGACCACTCATACTCGCGTATGATGCTCGACCGCAGCTGCTCGCCAAACTTCATGACGATGATCCCAGGACGCGCACGCCACGTATTCCGCTGGTGTCTGAGACTGGTCCGACCGTGCTTCCTGGCGATCGACGAGGTGTGACTGGGATCAGTGTTTTGTCTTGAGTTGGGCGTTCGCTTCCACGTGGTTTTGTGTGTCTTGAGGTCTTCGATTAGAAGCATGGGGAAGTGTCAGTACAGACGACGAGATGGTGTTCCATGGAAGATGAATGACAAAGAGCAAATGCTGGAAAGGTGTGGTCGTTTTCTGGTGTGGCCGAAGCAGATGGGGAAGAAAATGGCTGGGGAAATGGAGACAGGGGAGGGATAAGCAAACGGGATCAATCACACGCACAGCTTTATGCCAAACGGGTGTCACACGGGACAAAAGTAGTCGATGTTGGGCGTGTTGACAGCGGCTGTCCGGAAGAAAGCGAGACAGAGCGGCGAGCATGCACCAACAGGATTGGCCAGAAGACAACCAAGGGGTACGCAGTAGTCGCCGGCCTGTGTGTGTCGTAAGAATCGCGTCCGCAGTATGAAATAGGGCTCTGGCAGCTTCAAAAAGCTACAAAATCCATGCCAACAGCAAAAAGGGTTGCCGGGAGCTTTGGAGCTGATGCTGTTTAGTTGCTTAGCGAGGCGCCAAGTCTGCGAGATATTTCGCTCTAGTGCGGCACGTTGGTCAGGCGCAGGCTGCCATTGGTCAATTCTCCCGGCGCCTGGTGGAGCCAATCTTGCCCCGGACTGAGACAAGTTTGTGTCGTCGGCTGCTAACTGTAGTGGAGGTGCCCGTAAGACAGCGGGTCTGGTTGCTGTGCACCTTGAACCGACCGCTACAGCAGATCGGTCGTTGCCACTTTTCTGGCACCTGTCTACAGCGTCGGGGCACGTGTTGCGGAGACAGGGCAGCAGGTGCTGGCACCAGGAAACCAGTATCCATCCTCATTTGTAACATATATTCGAGTACCTATTTTTTCACTGGCATTCTGACTTTGTCTTGACCCTTGTTTGTTCCAGAATGTGGAATAAAGTTTCGATAGATTGCGGCAGTGGAAGAAGCTCCCTGATTGGCTGCTTCTTCTAGCGGGGCAGCAAAATGGCTTTGGAAAAAAAAGTAAAGGGATCGATAACGACGACGGAGGCGTTCTGGACCGCCCTCCCATGTCGACGCCATGGCTGACCCTGTGATCGATGCCGACTCCATTGAAGCCCGCATATCCAAGGATTGTCCGCAGGATGTCCAGGACGTGTTGCGCGCTGCCTGGCACCACGACACGGCCGCGCTCAAGCCTCTTCTCCGGGACCTGGGCAAGGCCAGCTACCGCGATCCGGTCACCGACGAAACGCCACTGCACGCGGCCATCCGAGCGACCAAGAGCGTCGGGACGCGTAATGGTGCCGGTAATGCAGAGGCGGGCTCTGCGGACCCCGCTGCCGTTGAGACTGTCCGGCAGCTCTTTTTGGCCGGCGCCATCTGGAACGACGTTGACGATCACAATGAGACACCCGGCTGTGTGGCCTGGCGGTTGGGCCAGCCGGCCCTGTATGACCTGTGCATGAGCGCGGGTGTGCGGGCTGAGCTGCTGTTTTCCGTGCTCGACGGATATGAGAAGCTGTCGTCGGATGGCTACGAGGAGGAGGAGGAGGAAACGGTTGAGACTGCCGAGGAGGTCGAGGCCGAGGAGGCTAAAGAGGTCGAGGCTAAGGCCGAGGCCGCGGACAGGCAAGTCACAACCGGCACGGCCACTGCCGAGGAGGAGCCTTACCTTGCGTCCCACCTCACCCTTGCCGACGGCAAGCTCGTGGATGCAGCCGGCAACGGCGTCATGATGGCCTGGGAAACGGACATTATGCGGCGCAGCGTGGAGGCCCTGCTGGGTCAGGCAGACACCGATGGCCAGGGCAAGCGCGTTCTCAACATTGGCTTCGGCCTGGGCATCATCGACAGTATGCTGGCCGCCCGCCATCCGGCCCGGCACCACATTATCGAGGCACACCCCGAGGTGCTGGCGCGCATCGACCGGGGTGGCGACGGTGCGGGTGACCACGCGGCCGCGTTTGGCGCTGCCTGGGAGGCGTCCGGTGCGGCACCCGGGGCCTTTTGCGTGCACCGCGGCCGCTGGCAAGACCTCTGCCCGGCGCTGCTGGCACAGGGCGAGCTGTACGACGCCATCTACTTTGACACGTTTGGCGAGGACTATGCGGAGCTGCACCGCTTCTTTAGCGACTACATCCCCGGCCTGCTCAACGACGATGGCGTCTTTGGCTTCTTCAACGGCCTCGGCGCCGACCGCCGCATCTGCTACGACGTCTACACGCGCGTCGTCGAGATGCACCTGAACGAGGCCGGCCTCGACGTCGAGTGGGACGAAGTCGACGTGCCCCTCGCTGCCGACGGGCTCGACACCCCCGGCAAGGGCGCCTGGGAGGGCATCGTGCGGCCGTACTGGACGCTGGACAGTACGTACATACTTGATTTTGGACGTCTGTATTTTTTCTTTCTCGTGCTAATCTCCAGAATACCGGCTGCCGACTTGCAAGTTTATGGGCTGATGCCGGCCACTCTGTTCATAGCAATGTTTATGGCCTTGTTGGCTCCTCGCACAAAATCATGCACATTGTCAGCAGTCTCTGCCCAAGGCCTCGCTCTACACAAAGTTCTCCGGGTGCAAAATGCCCGCCAAGTTGCCTTGCTGCACCCGCTTCAGCGTCAGCGCCGCAATCAGTGCCGCGCCCACACCGCTGCCGTCTTCGGCCGCCAGGATTTCAATCGGGTCCTCCTCCGTCGGGTCCGTCTTGTCGGGCCAGTCGAGGATCTCCCGCAGCGCCTTGGCACCCCGCGCCTTGAAATGCGGGTACTTGTTGAACACGGAGCCGTCGGCGCCGACGTGGCACGACTTGTACCCCTTCTTCGTCGCAATGGCTGCCACGCCGCAGGCCGAAAGGCGGGCGGCACGCGTGCCAATCAGCTCGGCCAGCCGGCGACAAAACTCCAACTCGGGCAGGTTAGGCGTAATGTTGAGCTTGTCGCGAAACAGGTCAAACGTCTCCTGCAGGTTCTCCCACGGGTCGCTGGGGGGTCAGTAACCACACAACAACGAGGATCAAGAAACATACTCCTCAATAGCCGACAAAAACGATGAGTCGAGCGTGTAGGCGCGGCGCAGCTTGGACACATCCTGATGAGCAAAAATGCGCGTCTCGACATCATCGTGCAGGCTGATCAACACCAGCCGGAAGATCTCGCCCAGGTACAGGCCGGCAATCATCTTCTCAAAGGCCTGCTGGCCCGGCCGCGGCGAGTCCTTGTCAACGGTGACGTCATACGGCGTCCGCGGCAGCACCTTGTGCTCGTTGTCAAAGGCGCCCCACTCGCAGTTGATAGCCATGGGCATGTTGGGCGGCAGATTCATGTCCGCGAGCTTGGGAATCGACCCGCAATTCTCCATGTAGGCCGCGTTGCAGCCGGTGCCGAAGATGCAGCCAATCTTCATCTTGGTGTCTGTGTATGCGGACGCAATCAGCGTTCCCGTCGTATCGTTGATCAAAGCGGCCAGCTTGATAGGCGTGCCCTGTAAAACGTCCGTGTCAGCGGTCGGTCAAGTTGCATCACCATCCCCTTCGGCCAGTCCCAACATGTCTCCTACCTTTGCGGCCAGTGCGGCCTCAAACATCGGAACAACGTTGTGGCCCTCGACGCCGGGAATGTCAAATCCCTTGGTCCACCGCTGCAGCACACCCTCGTCAATGTAGTGCTGCGTCGCCGGGTACGAAAAGGTGAAACCCAGCGGCATCTTCTCCAGCTTGGTCAGGTCGCCGTGGTGCGTCTGCACAAACTGGTGCACACAGTCCGCAATGTAGTCCCACAACTCATCCGCGTTGCCCGACTTGAGCTCCTCCGGCATGCGGTACTTGGACTGGATAATGTCAAACTCGGACTTATGCTCCGTGAGCGTAATCTCGCACACGCGCAGGTTCGTGCCGCCCATGTCAAGAGCCAGGTACGTGCCGGTCTCGTTGCCGTCGGGGAAGTCCATGACCCACGTAGGGTTCATGGGCTAGTATCGTTAGCAAACACAATCCAGACAGGCATAGCCTCTTCAGGACTCACGATGCTTCCGCCCTCGACACTGAGGCCCTTTTCCAGCTCACTGACAAAGTGCGCCGTGATAGCCTTGAGCGTCTCGGTAGGCACGGTGAACAATTGTTCCAGCTGTGCAATCTCCTTGTTGAGGTCCTTGGGGATGTCCGCAAACGAGCCTGGTCAAACGGGAGTATCAGCAGACGGTCTTGGGAATCATGTACACCAGTGCCCATCTTCTGGCAGCAGTATGGCAGGCTTGCAATTTTCGCCCAGATCCCTGGGCACATGGTCCTTCCTCCAAGCAACGTCCGGCAGACCGGGAGTAATGGGTGGGGTCACAGTAGCTGCCATGATGGAATGTAGGAGATCAAGGGCGGTCGGTTTGGGATAGCAACAAGACTTGAATCAGGCACAGGATGAGCAGATGCAACAACCCAACTTTAGGTCTGCGTCGGGACTAGCAGGACATATATGTATAACAAAAGGGCCAAACGAAAAGAGCTCCTGCGGAGCAGCCCATCAGCTTACGTAGAAAACCGCCACAAACTATGCGGCAGCGGCTTCTTAGCTCGCCTCTGGGCCACTCTCGAGGTCTCGCCTAGATTTCCAAGTATGGAGGCATGGGCCCTCGGCGTGGGATTCGAGCGAATAGGCTCCCCCACCGCCTCACAGACTAGCGACGCCGTACAGAGACGTAAGGGAAGTGTTGGGGAAATGTTGTGGATAGTATGAAGACACTCCTTGCAGCGTCCGCATCTGCCGAGCGTTTCCGGCCGTCCGAGTTTTGGCGAGCACCGCGATAAGATGCTGTCACAGCCGCCATGACGCAGAATGCCGCAGCGAGGAGAGGGGATGGTTGAAGCGGTAGGGAAGGTGTTCGCGTGCTCGGGCGTAGGCGTGGGAATCGGAGATGTGACCAGCGGGGAAAGACGTGCTGTAGCATCCAATCGGTCCGGGCTGACGGGGTAGATGGAGAGCAGAACCAGAAGCGGCAGGAACAGCAGCCACGCCGTGGCCCGGGATTAGGAAAGGGAAATTCTAGCCGCCTGCCACGCTCATGCACCGCAACAGTAGCGGAAGAGCTATGCACTGCGTTGTTCTGACATACCTGTTCCCTTTCGGGAAGGGGGCTTCTTGGGGCCTAGTCCGACCATCTTGAGCTCGAGACTGGGGAGGGCGGTAGATACGATGTCGAGGTGCGAGAATGGATGGCAAGAGGCTGGCGGTCGATAGACGTGGCAAAGACTAAAGCAAGATGTTGTAATACAAGGAGAGAAGAAGAGCCAAAAGACACCAAGGACAGAGGGGTAAAAATAGACTCTTAGTTGCGGTGGGGAAGCTACGAACCTGCACCTGCACGCCGTGGGACAAAGGAGAAATGCGGGTGGAATCGTGCAACGGGCCCAGATTTCAAGGACATTGCGCTGGGGAAAGGGAGCTCGGGGGGGAAGAGGGTCACTCGGCCAGCAACAACTGCGAGCATTTCTCCGGTTTGCTCTTTTCGCTCGCCTCGCCCAGGCAAATCGGCCTGATTCAGTTAAACCGGTCCCCCATGGCCCGTTTAGTTTCGGATACAACAGGACATGCAATCTGGGCACTGGGACATGTTACCGAGCTTGATCCTCCGTAAAAGTATGATGTATCTTATCTCCATTTGCCCAGTGGCCTTAGTCAAACCCGGCGGTGAAGCCGGGGTGGAGGATCCTGGGGCTTTGGCGATCAGTCGGTGTGGCTGGTAAAGTGTGGCGTCATGCACGGACCATTTAAGCTCTTGCAACGTAAGCTTTACGCGTGGAGCCGTTTGAGCAACGCTCTGAGAACACGGTGTTGTACTGTTTTGGCGTTGGCGGTCTTTGAAGCTTTGTCGACCTTGCACCACGACAGGGCAACTAACGACAGCTGACGGCGATTCTGTTCTCCACGTTCCTTGTTTGTTTCGCAACTCGTCCGCCTGTCTCTTTTGGAATCAGGCAGCTCCTGGGCAGCTTGGTTGCTTCCTTCGTCACAACGATGCGGCTGACTTCCGGAGCCTTGCCGGCGCTGCTGCTGGCTCTGTCCTCGTCCGTCGCAGCAGTCTTTGTGCCGCCGCCCGTCTTCAAGAACACCAATCTGGTGCATGTTCTCTCGCTCGAAAAGAGCTTCGCCAAGGAGACCATCAACGTCGCCATTGAGAATATTGATAGCAACCCGCAAGATGAATACTATCTGCCCTTCCCGACGGCCCAGGCGGCACACATTGGCGGGTTCGAGGTGAAGGACCGCAAAGACGCCGCCCTTGGTCCCTTCACTGTGCAAGCTGTTGCAGCTGAGCCTGAAAGGTGAGCTGCTCTGCTGTTCTGCTAGCAGTTTGTCCACCAGCCAGCTGACAGTCGCAGCGACGTCCAGTACTACCGAATCACCCTCCCTAAGCCCCTCGCCGCCGGTGCACAACAGACCATTGGCATTACCTACTATGTCCTCGACAGCCTGCGGCCCCTGCCGGTCACGATCGCCCAGGACGAGAAGCAGTACCTGGTCTACAGCTTCTCGGCCTATGCGCCGTCGTCCTACGTGACGGTCAAGCAGAAGACCGAGGTCAAGTTCTCGTCCGCTGATGTGCCCGACTACACCAAGGTCACGGCCGCCGACGGCACCGAGCAGACGGAGAAGAAGGGCTCCAAGCTGACCTACGGCCCCTTCACGGAGCTGCCGGCTGGCGCTGCGCTGCCTGTCGATGTGCGCTTCGAGTTCACCAAGCCAGTCAACTACGTCGCACGGCTGGAGCGCGACGTGGAGGTCAGCCATTGGGGTGGTAATGTGGCCTTTGAGGAACGCTACACCTTGCTCAACCGCGGCGCCAACCTGTCCACCTTGTTCAACCGCGTCAAGTATGCCCAGTCGCAGTTTTACAGCCCAGCGTCGTCAGCGCTTAAGGAGATGAAGTTCCCGCTACGCCCGGGCAGCGTGGACGCGTATTACACGGATGTTATAGGAAACATCTCCACGTCCAAGTTCCGGTCCAACAAGCGTGAGGCGCTCCTCGAGATCAAGCCCCGCTACCCCGTCTATGGCGGCTGGAAGTTCCCTTTTACCATTGGCTGGAACGCCGATGCCCAAACGTTTTTGCGCCGCCTCACCAGCGGCAGCTATTTGCTCAATGTGCCCTTCCTGGAGGGCCCCAAGCAAGTCGAGGGTGTCGGCTACGAGGAGGTTCAGTTCCGGATTATCCTGCCAGAGGGAGCCGAGTGAGTCCAAGCCCACAGTATTGTTATCCGGCTCCTTGTTTCGTGCTAACAGCCCAGGAACGTCAAGTTTTACACGGCCATCCCGGCGAGTTCGATTGACAAGGCCGAGGTGACACTGCACAAGACCTTTTTGGACACGGTGGGCCGGACGGCGGTGGTAATTGAGGCGCACAACCTGGCCGACGACTTCCGGGATCGGGAGGTTGTTGTTTCGTACGACTACTCGCTAGTGTCGAGCCTGCGCAAGCCGGTGGTGGTATTCTCCAGTGCCTTGGCCGTGTTTGTGGCCGTGTGGTTGGTTGGCACAGTGGACCTGAGATTTTCCAAGTAGATAGCAGAGGCTGGCTTTGAGAGCATTGTAACATCATCGAAAAGGACACGAAGATAAAATTGCAGCGGCATAGAGAAGCGATCAGCTGCAGGGTAGAAAAGAGGCGATGCGATCAAGTTTATCGTGGCGTATGGAGGATCTGACTCGTTCCTATCCATGCTTAGACCAATAGCAGCCTGCCAAGCTGCAGGCTGACGTCGTGCCCTCCCTGGCAAGGCAGTCAGTGACTATCGTATCAGATGATACCAATAGTCGAGGCTTAGACCACGGACTGAACAAGATAGGCGGCTGACGAAACTAGGCGACGGCAGCAAGGCTAGGCAGCTGGTATTCAGCAGGAAACAAAGGAATTCAAAAACATCAGGCAACCCAGAACAGAGCTGATTGTAGATCATATCACCGTCCGAAGGCGCAAATTATACGACACTAGGTTGCCCATAAATACCAACATATTCTCACTGATTCCTTCTTCCCCTTCTTTCATCGACTGCCATCTTCCATCAGATCCGTCAGATCCAGCTTACTAAGTAACCCAATTATCGCATCCCATCAGCGCGTCAAACATCGCCAGAATGTGTTTTCCCGCTCCACGCTACTACCACCACGAGGAAGTCATACCCGTCGGACCCCGGGTCTACTACTCGCCCCATATGATGCCACCGCGTCGTGTCGCCGTCCCGGTCGTCGTGCCGGTTAGACGCCCAGTTCGTGTTGTTGGCGTTGGTGGTCCTCGCCACGGCCGGCGGCGGTACTGAGGAGGAATAGAAGCAAATCGGAGACGACGTCACGAAACGTGGATGGGATATTTGGAGTAATCAAGTCAACAGAGGCTTGGCGTTTTAGTGGATGACGAGATTGTGCGGGGCGAGAATTATGACATCATATCATCTATTCGGATACATACTCGAGACAGCATGCATATGATAGCGTGAGCTTTCTAAGCCTGGCCTGCCTGGCCTGTTGGTTTCTTAATCAATTGATTGTATCAGATTTTCTTTCTCTTCACCTGATTCCTTCACAAAGTTCTACCTCGGTCGATCTGCTACCTGTATACAGAATAGTTGTCTGCACCTTCCGCAGCATCCGCCCCATCGCTGGCTTTCCTTGCCGAATAAGGAAGGATCGCAACAAGTGATCCAAGTACTGAGACTGGAATAATCGCATTCGCATTCGCCTAACAGTCACAACATCAAGAACGTGCTGCCGTTCCGCTATCAAGATGATGTGAGTTCACGACATATCCCTCTGCACAGTGTTTTGCTTTCACCTTATGTTCCGCTTCTTGCCTTGCCGACCATGCGCAGGTTGACTTGGGCGTGTTCCGAGTATTTTGTGTGGTCTTTTATTTGCTATCCTCTTCACATTATTCTCTTCGACTTCCGTCTACTGACATCATAGGAACCGCGCCATCTCCATACGCTCGGGCAAGAACAGCTCGAGCTCCGGCGGCGGCAACTCTGGCGGCGTCCGCCGCGGGTTTCCATTTGTGTCGCTGCGTGGGACAACACAGCCCGAGCTGTCCAAAAAACTGTATCGCCTAATCAAGTCGGAGAACACGCTCGTCACGGCACACGAGGCGGCCGGGCGGGAGAGGGTGTCGATTGCGACACAACTGTCGGAGTGGGGAGAGCAGACGGGTGACGACGCCATTTCCGATATCAGCGACAAAGTGGGCGTTGTACTGTCCGAGATCGGTGACCACGAGGACTCGTACGCGCACGCGCTCGACGACAGCCGGTGTACGCTCAAGGTGATCCGTAACACGGAGAAGAGCGTGCAGCCGAGCCGTGACAACAAGGCCAAGATTGCCGACGAGATTGCGAAGCTCAAGAGCAAGGAGTCGGAGAACCCCCGACTGGTTGTACTCGAGCAGGAGCTGGTGCGCGCCGAGGCCGAGAACCTGGTAGCTGAGGCTCAGTTGTCCAACATTGTGCGTGTGTCGCGCACCTCTTCTCTGCTCTATGTTTGCTAACAAGCATAGACCCGTCAGAAAATGAAGGAGGCATACGAGGCCGAGTTTGCTGCCATTATCGAGCGCGCCGAAAAGCAGATCATCCTGGCCCGCCACGGCCGACGAATTCTCAATCTTCTCGACGACGCACCCGTGGTGCCGGGCGACACACGGCCGCCCTACATGGCAACGGCCCAGGCGCGGCAGATCCTTAACGATGCCGAAGACGACCTGCGTGACTGGCGGCCGGACACGGAGAACAGCACATCTGCCACGGAGGGCTATAACCAGAACGGCAACGGCAAGTACCGCAACAGCACGAGCTCTGCCAGCAGCGGTGGCTTCCAGAAAGTGGACAAGGGCAAGGAGGTGGCCGACGACAAGAGCATTGAGGGTGAGCACAAGACGAGCTCTGAGGTACGACTCTATGGCTAACTGGCTTCTAGCGGCAGAATGAGACACATATTGTAGGATACACAGGGTCGTGAGCCGATATTTTCGTTGTCGTTTGTGTTCTTGTATTCATTGCTTATGTATTATTCATGATTTTGTTCGTCTGGCTGCCCGGTGATGCGGTGAATTGAATATCTAGATGTGTCCTTGACTACTATGCCATAGACCCCCCTATTTTGTGGCGGAATAATACAAGGTCACATCCCAGCTATTGAGCCGGTGTGAATGATGTTCTGGTCTGCTTCCCATAGATCAAGGAAATGTTGGGAGACGGTTACCCCGCTTTTATGGAGAGCTCCGACCAATAAAAACGGGTGCTGTTTTCGTCCTTCGACGACGTAGTACGACGTGAACTTTGGCTGGTAACTCTCGACCCGCGAGGCGACCAGATAATGATGCTCAGCCGAACCAAACCGGGGGGTGTTGTGTGCCGTAACTGCACGCGGCTCCTTAGGCCAATATGCCACGTCGGCGAGATGGCTCCGGTTCCGCTGCAGCAGCGGCGGCAACCGTTTGCGAGCGCCGCGACGGCCTCGACCAAGGCCGAAGACATTTACGATGTGGTCTGCGTGGGTGGCGGGCCTGCGGGCCTGAGTCTTCTGACAGCATTGCGTGCGTCTATATGGCTTGTGCGTCTCTACGGGTGTAGTACTGACTAGCAGGCGCCAACCCGGTTACGGCCGGCCTGCGGCTCGCCCTCGTTGAGGCCCAGGACCTCGGACGGCTCCGGACCTACGCCCCGACCCCCGACCAGTTTGCCAACCGCTGCAGCTCCCTCACACCCGCGTCTGCACGCTTCCTTGAGCGCATTGGCGCCTGGCGCCACCTCCATCGCGACCGCGTCCAGCCATACGAGGCCATGCGCGTCTGGGACGGCCTGACCGGCGCCCGCGTCGCCTTTGACTGGCCTGCCGGTGCCGACACGCCTGCCGACACGGGCTCCACAGTTGCCTTCATGGTCGAGAACAGCAATTTGACGGCGGGCCTGCTGCGGCGGCTCGACGAGCTGGGCGGCGTCGACTGTCTCGACCAGACGCGCGTCGAGGGTATCGGCTACGGCGCCGCGGACGACAACGGCCTGGACCTGTCGGGATGGCCGGCTGTGCGGGTTGGTGGCGGTCGCACGCTGCTGGCGCGCCTTCTCGTCGGCGCCGATGGGGCCAACAGTCCGGTGCGCGCGTTTGCCGACATTGCGGCCCGTGGCTGGGACTATGGCCGGCACGGCGTGGTGGCGACGCTCCAGTTGGATGCCGACGCCCCGCAGGACGACCTCCACCGCACCGCTTATCAGCGGTTTCTCCCAACGGGCCCCGTGGCGCTGCTGCCGCTGCCGGGCGGACGTGCTACGCTAGTGTGGTCGACAACGCCCAAGCGGGCTGCCCGCCTGCGTGCACTTGCCCCGGCCGACTTTGTCGCCCTCGTCAATGCGGCCTTCCGGCTGCGACCCGTGGACCTGAAGTACCTACACACGATGCCGAGCGGCCAGCAGGACGAGGTGGCGTGGCGGATGGCGGCCGAGGGCGCGGACGTGGTGGACGACACGGACACGCTCCCGCCGACCGTGGCCGCCGTCCAGGACGGCTCCGTCGCGGCCTTCCCGCTGCGTCTGCGCCACGCCGACACATATGTGAGTGAGCGCGTGGCTCTCGTCGGCGACGCGGCGCACACGGTGCACCCGCTGGCCGGCCAGGGTCTCAACCAGGGACAGGGCGACGTGGCGAGTCTGGCACGCACAATCGCCGACGCTGTGGCTCATGGCCAGGACCTGGGCGTGCGCACCGCCCTGGAGCCGTACCCGGCCGAGCGCTACGCGGCCAACCATGTACTGCTCGGCGTGTGCGACAAGCTGCACAAGCTGTACGCGGTCGAGAGCGGGCCGCTGGTGCCGCTGCGGTCGTGGGGTCTCCGGGCGGTCGATGCACTCGGGCCGGTCAAGAGCTTTTTGATGCGGCAGGCGGCCGGCGGCCAGTAGCTGGCAGCGGAGGAGAATGGGAATTTTTTAAAAAGGGTGACAAAAAAGGATAGGTGATAGGTTGTACGATTACTCTCGGCAGACTCTTGTTTACACTGCTGAAATGCATTCTTTCTTTCTACCTTGCTATACACAGTCGTCCGCCGCATCCCGTCATTACCGGTCCACCTCGCCTGTATGGTTAGCACACTGTTCAGCACAAAAACACACACAGTCGACTCACCAAACACCAGGTCCATTGTGCCAATAATGGCGACAGCGTCGGCCAGCAGGTGACCCCGCGAGATATGGTCAAAGCCCGCCAGGTGGGCGAAGCCGGGTGCGCGGATGTGCACGCGGTATGGCCGCTCGCTGCCGTCGCTGACGACGTAGACGCCCATCTCGCCCTTGGGCGCCTCAATAGCACTGTATGTGTCGCCGGGCGGCACGGTGTAGCCCTTTGTGAAAAGCAAAAAGTGGTGGATCAGCGCCTCCATGTTCTCCTTCATGGCCGCGCGCGGCGGTGGCGACACCTTGTAGTCCTCAACACGCACCGGGCCCTCGGGCATCTGGTTTAGGCACTGGTGGATGATGCGCAGCGACTGCCGGAACTCTTCCATGCGGCACAGATAGCGATCGTAGCAGTCGCCCTTGATGCCGACCGGCACGTCAAAGTCCACCTGGTCGTATGCGTCGTACGGCTGCGCTTTGCGGATGTCCCACGGCACGCCCGAGCCACGCAGCATGACGCCCGTAAACGACAGGTTGAGGGCCTCCTCGGCCGACACCACGCCCACGCCCTGCAGACGGTGGATCCAGATCCGGTTGTCCGTCAGCATCTCCTCCGTCTCGTCGATGCGGTCGCCAAACTGCGTTGCCCACTGGTAGATGTCATCGAGGAGGCCAATCGGGATGTCCTGGTGCACGCCACCGGGACGGACGTACGCCGCGTGCAGACGCGCGCCGGAAACGCGCTCGTAGAATTCCTGACATGTTAGACTCGAGACATGTGCACGCGGCAGTGAACAGCACCCACCATCAGCTTCTCACGCTCCTCGAAGCCCCATAGAAAGGGCGTCAGGGCACCGACGTCCATGGCGTGCGACAGCACGGACATCAGGTGGTTCAAAATGCGCGTGATCTCGCCAAATAGCGTGCGGATGTACTTTGCACGTTGCGGGATCTCAATGTTGAGCAGCTTCTCGACTGCCAGCGCAAAGCACTGCTCGTTTGTCATCATAGACACGTAGTCGAGCCGGTCAAAGTACGGCAGCGCCTGCATGTACGTCTTGTACTCGCACAGCTTCTCCGTGCCGCGGTGCAGCAGGCCGACGTGAGGGTCGGCCCGAACAATCTCCTCGCCGTTGATCTCCAGGATCAGCCGCAACACGCCGTGCGCGGCCGGGTGCTGCGGGCCAAAGTTGACCGTGTAGTGCCGAATCTTGCGGCCCGCGACCGAGTTGTCGTGCAAATGCGATTTCTTGGCCGCCTCCTCCGGCGGCAGCTGCCGCGACAGCAGGCTTTCCGAGCTCGGCAGGGCAAAGTCCTCGCCCACCGGCACTAACCGCGTCCCCTGGCCCTCGTACGGCGAAGCATTGGCGCGCAGAGCCGTCGCCGAGAACGCGCGCAGCGAGGGTGCTATCCGCTGCGTCGCTGTCGCTATTGTTGCTGGCCGCAGGCACATCCGCCTCGTGTTGTGGCCGGCCAGCCGGTAGATGCCCGCCATCTTGGCTTTGTTTTTATTTCGTTTTGGTTTCCTCCTGTCGGTCGGAGGGAACGCCGGCTGCTCGCGGGGGGACTGAAGCGCGGCGAATTCAATGCCGAGACTCGTCCTCGTCCAATGCCGATTGCTCCTCTAAGGCGCGTTTGACCGTCGCGGGGGGTGAGGCGTGTCCGACCGGGGGGAGCGGAGAGGTTCTTCTGGTGCGGCAAGACGGGCCTCAAATGCTGCAGTCCGTCAAGATCCGAGCTTGCGGGTAAGAACCAGATCGCGGAAGAGTGAAATTCCGTTCCGCTCCACTTCCTCAGCGAGTCAGCGTCTTTGAATTACATGAAGGCGTCTGAGCGTTCCATTGGGCAATTCTGGTATCGAGCCCCATAGTTCATCGGTTGGTGGGGCAAAGGTGTTTTGCTATCGGTCAAGCGATAAGACTATCCAAAAAAAAACTTGTCTGCCTCGATTCGTTAAGCAGAAGTACAGCGTTGCCAGCTTTGCAGACAGAATGGCGCCCCTGGTGAAGCCCAGCAAAGAAGAGATTGACCGGCGGCGGGTGAGTTATGTGTTTGTTTCTTTCTCGGGACGTGCCCACTGATACAGCAGACCGTCATCGTCAACGATGAGACGGTGACCAATGTGTCGACGACGGAATTTCCAGGCAACTTTCCTGGCGAAGACCTCGCCTGGGACGTCAACGAGTTCCGCAAAAACCTCTCCATTGTATTCCACCAGAACGAGAAGCTTGACGCTTCCTTCTCGCTGATCGGCGTCGACGCCAGCATCGCCAACGCCTTCCGTCGCATCATGATCTCCGAGATTCCGACTGTCGCCATCGAGACGGCCTACATTGATAATAACACGTCGGTCATCCAAGACGAGGTGCTGGCCCACCGGCTCGGCCTGATCCCCTTTAGCGGCGGCCACGATGGCCTGCGCAACTTTATCAAATGGTGGAAGCGCCCTGGCCCCGACATGGCCGACACCGCCGCGGCTGCCGACCCCAACGACCTGCCGCCGTCGTTTGACTACAACACGATCAAGCTGGAGCTACATGTCGAGTGCACGCGCAACCGCAGCGCCGCGCCTGGTGAGACGGACCCGCTCAAGCTGTACCACCACGCGCACGTCTACGCGCGCGATATTGTCTTTGTGCCCGAGGGCCGGCAGAGCAGCATCTTTAGCGGCGAGAACACCATTGCGCCCGTCAACCCCGACATCCTCATTGCCAAGCTGCGGCCCGGCCAGGCCATTGACATTGAGATGCACATGCACAAGGGCATCGGCGCCGACCACGCCAAGTTCTCGCCCGTCTGCACTGCGTCGTACCGCCTGCTACCGACGATCCTGATCACGCAGCCGATCCTCGGTGCTGATGCCGTCAAATTTGCCGGCTGCTTTCCCGACGGTGTCATTGGGCTCGAGACGATCACTAAGGAGGACGCGGCGCGCCACGAGGCGTATATCGAGCATATTGGCGAGCCGCGGGCTGTCGTGGTCAACCCGATGCGCGACACGGTCAGCCGCGAGTGTCTGCGCCACCCCGAGTTCCAGGGCAAGGTCAAGCTGGGCCGCCGCAAGGACCACTTTATCTACTCGGTCGAGAGCAGCGGCCAGTGGGACAGCGACGAGCTCTTCCTCGAGTCCGTGCGGCTGCTCAAGATCAAGTGTCAAAAGATGGAGAAGCAGGTCATGAACATGATCCGCTGAGCGTGAACTGGCAGCAGTCTGGCGGTTCGGTTGCATTTCATTTTCCTTGCTACAAATACGTGTATAGATCAAGGGGGCATTTTTGGCGTCAGGATACCACAAAAGTCGGTCACGAGGTAGACGAGGTGTCACGGGTAGTCACGAACAGTCATGGAGAGTTGTTTTCTTGTGTTTGGACGTCTCCATTGGTCTCCTTTGTCTCAGGGCTTTGTCAGAACAAAGCCAAAGACGAGGCTAGGGAAGGCCGGGTCCGTGATGACGACTTCGAAGCCGTGCTCCAGTCCCAGCTCTGTCAATGTCTTGTGCAGGTTAGGCCGCGTCTGTTCCTCCAGGCTCGGCGGCGCCCGCATATACAGCGTGCGGCCCTCGGCGCGGATCGACGGCTTCTTGAGCTGCGCCTCGGGGCGATCGCTAAAGCTGTCGAGAAAGTCGGCCAGCGTCAGCGAAAAGTCCGTCGGCAGCGGCCGCGCCTTTTGGCTGGGCGCACACACGGGGCAGTCGTCCTTGCGCTCGTGCTTGAACGTGTACGTGTAGATACCTTCGTTGCCCGAGTACATCATGTAGTTGTCGTCGGGGCCGAGCGAGGGCACGATGCTGGTGGCAATCTTGAGCACTTCATTGCAGCAGCTGGCGGCAATGACCGCGTTAGTCGACGCAATGGCCGGGATGATATTCTTGACCACACCCTGCGTCAGCGCATAGGTCACGCCCGCAATGCCGAACTCGGACGCCCGCTCGAGCGCCTTGCCATACAGCCACGTAATGTGCGCTGGATCGTCCTTGTCGAGCGCTGGGAACGGCTTCTCCTTGTCCCAAGCAATCACGTGTGCCCACTCGACGCAGTGCTCCGGCTGCCGCGGGATGCTGGCCAGCGTGCACAGTGGCACGGCTGCGCGCGGCGCATGCATGTCCAGCTGGCACTCAATGCACGACGTCATGGTCGGGATGATGACGCGCGATTGGCCTTTGAAGCCCTCGGTGCCGCCGTCGATGAGCGGCTTGATTGCATCGCCAGCCTCGTCGTCCTCGCCGTTCTCCGCCAGGTCGACCAGCATCGCATTGATCCACCGTCGCGCCTCGATGCTGTCGAGTCCACACACAACCGCCTGGAACTGCATGTAAAAGGCAGCATCAAAGTCCTGGATGCGCTGGTTGTGCGGCGTGATGGTCACCCCGCGCACCCGCCGCATCACGAACCGTGCCGCCACCTCGGCCTTGTACTGGCCGACGTCGGCGTGGCGGAAGAGGAACTGCCGGTTGAGGTTGGAAATGTCAATCGTGTCCATGTCGATGACGTGGATGTCCTTGAAGCCCGACAGCGCCAGGTTCTTGAGGATCTCGCAGCCCAACCCGCCCGCCCCGATCACAAGCACCTTCATCTTGTCAACAAACGGCACTACCTGCTCCGGGTCAAAGCCGGCCTCGATGGGCGGCGTAAAAGGGCCCGGTGTCGTGCGTATCCGGTTGAGATGTTTCCTGCGGTCCATGAGTGGGCGTCCAGCCATCGGAGTCGGGTAGGCCGCATTCTCACCATCTTTCCGAGCTTGTTGCAACGTCTGTGGCCGCCATGGTTAAGCGCAAAGGTGAAGTGGTTGGGCGACGGCGGGCTGGGGGTTCGCGATGAAGTCAGGCACAGCAAACGTTTAGTCAGCACTCAAGGCGGAATTTAGGCCGACGCCACTGGGGTTTCCAGCACAACCCCACTAAACCAACCGCGCTGCAGCCTCGTTTGCTTCACCATCAGCCATGCAGATGTCTGTTCTGCCACCATGGACGCTCTACTTTCGCCGGTGAGCGCTCGCTACACCAACAAGGACAAAAATGAGCCCCTTCTCCTCCGGGAGGTCAAACCAAAGACAGCTCCACCAAAAGCGTCCAAGCAACAGCTCCAGCAAGCAGTCCACTCGACCGAAGAAGCCCTCGAGATCCTTCGAAACGAGCCGGGTTACGAATCGCTTGTATCGTCGCTGCACTTCTTGCTTGCCGACCAGAGCACTTTTGATGTTCACCATCCTACGCCCCTCTCCGCACAGATCGTCCAGGCCCTTGTGACGGCCATCCTGCCAAACTACTGGGCCCATTTGCTGGACGATGCGGCGTCTGACCTCGAGCTGTTCCTAGCCTGTCTACGCAGCATCACAGGACTGAGTGCATTGCTCGGCCGCCTTCGCGTTCTCATTGCGGAAACAAAGGCTGGCAGCACTGCCAAGGAGCAGTCCTCAAACACGGCTTGGGAACTGCACGCGACTGTGGAAGCTGTGTCGAAGCTCCTGGACGATGAGCAATCAGTTTCGGAGCTGTGGATGTCCAGCATTTCGAAAACTGCTTCAGAGGCAACACGGAGACTATTAGCACAGGAGTATCTCAATTTGCTTGGTGGGGGGAGAGTTGGGTCCTATTCAGCAGAAGCAGAAATGCTACTCGAGGAAAAGACCAAACTGTCAGGACAGGACAAAAAGAACATCCGGTGTTGGGCAGCCGACGGCAAGAAATACAGCCAGTGGCTGGTCCGTGGAATCATACAATGGAACACGCAGGATACCAAGGACAGAAAACTTTGCGGAGATCTCTTTGGGAAGGCTATGCGGTTGGGATACCCTGGTAGGGACACTTTCCCTCGCTGGTAATCTGGATACTGACTCCTCAGACACTGTGATCGAAACACTCGTCTCCGACATCCTTCTCAACACGGCCAGGAGCAACGATACGTTCGATCTCGTGATGGGCCGGCTTCCTTCCCACGAACAAAAGAAGATTCTCTCGGGCATATTGAAGACTATTCCGGAAATCTGCTACAGATCCGAGCCCAGCGGCTCTATCAAAGACGAAGCAGCAGTATCATCCATCGCCGGGCTCATCCAGCAGGTTGTCAGTAGCACTTCTGAGATGCGGGAGCACTTATACTCGTGGCTGGTGGCGTCGTCTGCCGTGGGCCTGGAAGACGGGATTCTGATCCGACGTGCAGCCGTGGCGGTTGCTGCGGAGAACAGCAAAGTCCTGTTCGATATTCTAGACAAGTTGCTGGCTGAATTTGGCGACCAGCTCTTTATCAAGCACACGCCCATCATTCTGCAAGAAGGTCCGAATCCGTTCTTTCACGTTTTGGACTCCTGCTAACCCCTCTCGCAGCCAAGGCACAGGTACTGTTGCTTGCGGCCGGATACGTCCACCGCGCGAATACACGGATGCTTGCGACTCTCTTGCGATCACGCACGTACCTCAGTATGGTATCGAATCGGCTCGGTGCTTCGCAGACCAGAGCCCGCTTCCTGGGAATGGTCACTGGCGAAGCGCTCTCTGCCCTTGTCGACGCTAGCAAGAAGCTCAACTTTGACATGGACGAACTACGCTCCGAGGATGCCGAATGGTACAAGGGGCTCGTCAAAGTCCAGGATACTATTGGCTCCATCGATTCACTTTGCAAGACAGAACGAAAGATGTCGGCCAATGCAAAACCGTCACGACATGCAAAGACAGCTCCTACCAAGCAACCGCAATTACCGAAAATACAAAAAGTACCAAAAATACCAAAAACTACGGGGTTTATCATCGAAGAAGTGGACGACGATGAAGCCGATAGCGACGACGATCTGGTTCCATACGGAAAGCCGGACTCGGATGCCGAAGACTCGGATGAGGACCCTACGATGCTCCGCCGGGACAAGCCCAAGGCGCCGGTGTATATCCGCGATTTGATGGCCTACTTTCGAGACCTGGAGAACTACGACAAGCAGCGACTGGCGCTCACGACAGCGCCTGTTCTCATCCGCCGCAAGGCCACGTTTGGCACAGAGGTCCAGGAGCACGCACGCGACCTAGCCACCATCCTCGTTGGCCTGCAGGACACTTTTGAGATGGACGATTTCCACGACTTGCGTCTGCAAAGCATGCTGGCTATTGTCGTAGCACAGCCTAGGACCATCGGACCGTGGATGGCGTCATGCGTTTTCGAAGGAGACTACTCACTAGCCCAGCGTGCATCGATGCTTACGGCGCTTGGTCTGGCTGCCCGCGAGCTTGCCGGTTTCGACGTCTCCGTCTATGCAGAGGCAGCTGTTTTTCCGTCGAAGCAGCTGCCAAAACGCATGGAACAGCTGTACGCACAGCCGGCGATTGGTGGTCCTGGATCGCTGCCCGGCTCTGCCTTACCCTCGTTGTCGAATCTACGTGCCCTGCCGCCCGGCGCTCTGGACCACGTTGCAGACTCGCTCACGGCCGGACTTCTCGCGCCCATTGCAGCCAAGGTGGCCGACGAGGCTACTGGCCCAGACGTCTTAAAGCTGGCGTCGTTCAAGTCGCGGCTACCAGCCAACGGCGCAGTTGGCTGGGACACAGCGTCCCTGCAACGCCGCGCCAAGCAAGCCAAGTCAACCGCCAACACATCTGCTGCGGTGATTGCCGCCGCCATTTTCTTCCCGCTAACATCCCGCTTTCAGCTGGCACTGCAAGCCACCGTGGCCGCCTCGCCAGCGGCGTCGCGCAGCCTGCGTGCCGTCCTCTTTGAGCCGTCACTCCTGTCGCTCTTCCTCAAGACGCTGGCCGTTTCGCTGCACTCGGTCGGGCCGAGCGCCCTGGCCCTGCCCGACATGACAACCGAGCTTTGGAGCCTGCTGTTGGGCAGCACCGTACAGACGCAGTGCGTCGGCGACGTGGCCGTGACGCATGCGGTGCTCTTTGCACTTCTCGCGCTTCTCGACGTCAACGAGGGCCGCATGCGGGAAATTTGCCGCGACATGGGGCGCGAGGTCGTGCAGACGCGCGACTGGGCGATGCAAGTGCTGGACAATGGCCGCGGTGGGAACGGTAGCGGCGACGAGCAGGAGAATGAGGTGAAGATGCTAGCGGCGGGTATCTACATTCGTCTGACGGAGGGTGTGGAGAGCTATCAGAACCTTCTCTTAGGGGCGATGCTTCGCTGAATATTTATCAAAGAAATGCAGCCATCAATCATGGACCCAGTTTAGTGCCGACCTTCGACAGCGATGTGTTCTCGTAAGGCTTAGTCAAATTTCGCATTCACGTGACAATATCGGCTCGCATCGGATGCCGTCATCCAGAGAACATTGGAAGACACAAGGATGTTCACAACAACGAAAGCGACGGCCCGCGTTTGCGGTGCCGACACCAAACGCGGCACCAAGTGCTACCGTTTTGCAGCCAAGGGCCAGCTGAGGTGCTCTCAGCATGCGGACAGCGTCGCGCCGCCCCCTCGGACCCCCGTGATCCCGCGCCCCAACGCGTCTCGCGACGCGTCCAGGGCCTCAGTCACACCTACGGCCGAGCACTGCGCTTGCTGCAGCGGTTACCGTATCAAGTACGAGCGCACCGTACGTGAGCTCGACGCGGCTAGGAAAGAGGTAGAGGAGCTCAGAAGGCGCCTGGCACCGACACCGCCTCTCTCACCCCCTGCTCCCCCCGTCCCGGCACGGCCGCCCCCGCTGCCCCTCTCATCGCGCCCGGCACGGCTGCCCCCCCCGCCGACAGCGCAGACGGCACTGCCTCCCCCGCGCCCTCGAGCGGGCCCTGCCTCGACGTCCTACGCCGCGGCAGCACACAGAGGAGCGCGGGCGCCAGCACCAGCACCAGCACCTCCCCGACACGCCCAGCCCAGCCAACCGACCAGGGCCGACAACCGCCTCTTCGTCCGTACCCCTAAGGACCACCCTCTCGCTGCCCAGCACCCATTTGCAGTGAGGCGCCGACTGGACGAGATTCTGGGCTCCAGCGCGGAAGCAGTGCGGGCGGTCACGCGGACCCAGTCTGGGTTCGCAATCGTCCCGGATGGCCGCACCGCGGCCCTGACCCTGTCCCGGCGCAAGTGGGAGCTAGAAGCAGGGCTTGGTGCGAAGGTCGACACCTGGACCCCTTGGATCTTTCACATGGTCAAGGACGTCCCCCGGCACCTCCCAACACTTTCCGGCCCGCGCCTGAAAGTTGACAACCCGCTGGTAGCGGAGGAGGTGCGCAGACAAACTGGCTGCACACCTGTGATGATCAAATGGGCGAAGTCGCAGGGAGACAAGTCCCCCTTGGGCGACCTGATTGTGGTGCTTTCGCAGCCAGCGAAACCGTTCCGGCTCTTCTGCACGAGCAACGTGTCATACAGGCTCGAACCCCGGAAGAAAGTACGACAATGCCTCAATTGCCTGGACTTCGGCTGCCCCCCGCTCTGCCGGAGGACAAAGAAGTGCTCCAACTGCCTGGCTCGGGCACACGGAGACTGCGTCAGGACCCCCCTCTGCCGCAACTGCCATGGCCCCCACCCGGCCACAGACTCGAACTGCCCAGCTCGCCCAAACATCGAGGGCAACAAGGTTCAGCGAAAGAGCAAATCAGCTCTGACCGAAATCCGGGTCCGGCATGATGCCTTGCGCCGAACGCCCGCCCCTTCGGCCCCCGCCCCTCCCCTACAGGAACCCGCAACCACCGGTTCGGGACACATAGCCGTCTCCCCCCCCCGGTCTCATGCCGAGTAGGAGACGTTTTCACAACAGCCGTTCCACCCAGGGAAACTGCCAGGCCTCCATCTTCCAAGCCAATGTCGGGAGAGGAGGCCCTGCGCACGACATCGCACTTCGTCTTGCCTTTGACAACAACTATGACGTCGTGCTTATTCAAGAACCCTGGACGAGATTCCAAGACGGCAAGAAGACGACGAAGACCCACCTGGGCTTCGCTCTGTTCGCTCCGGTGACCGACTGGGAGTTGTACCGACCCCGGGTCCTCTCCTACGTCAAGAAAGAGAGGTTTCAAGCCTCACAGATCCCGACCCCCCCCTCGAGAGACTCTCTACTCCTCCGCCTCGCCAACCCCACTGCTTCGGTCCACGTTATGAACGTGTATCGAGAACCCTCCTCCTCGGCAGCCGGGTGGTCTCCCCCTCCCCTCCCACAAGGCCCGGCAATCGTTGCGGGTGATTTCAACCTGCATCACCCCTTATGGGAGCCTGGGGTCATCCCGACAAGTGGCTCTGCTGACTTCCTTCATTTTCTCGACAACCACGGACTCGGATACAATCTGAATCCAGGCCACCCGACCCACGCCCGGGGACATGTTCTGGACCTGGTCTTCACGAACATACCGGAGGCCACATCCACCGTGGAAACGTACCTGCACACCACGGCGGACCATGAGACCGTCAGCACCCTCTTCCCACTCTCTCGCACCCCTCCCCCACCCGCCCGCCGCTACAGGTTGGACTCTGAAAAGATCCCATCCCTCTTAGCTGCCTTCCCCCACGACTCCCTCCCTGCGGTGGATGCCGACCCAGACACCATCGAACACTGCGCGTGCATCCTCGTCAAGGCCATCCAGGTGGCCATGGCTAACTCCCTGGACCGCAGCCGCCCCTGCCCGCACCACAACTCACTGTGGTGGAACGAAGCCTGTGCCCAGGCTGCGCAGAACTATCGCCGGGCCAGGCAGCAAGGACAAGCAGAGGCCGAGCGCAACATCTTCCGGGCAGCGGTCCGCTCTGCCAAGAAAAAGTTCTGGGCCAACACCGTCTCAGAGGCCTCCAATTCCCAGGACCTGTTCCGAGTCACCAAATGGCACGCGAAGGAAAGCAATATCAAAACCCCTGCTATTCAATGGGGCGACCGCACGGCGTCTACGGATGCTGAGAAAGCTACCCTCCTTCACGATGCAAGACTCATCCACCCTCAGCGGAATGCCGCTCCGGCCCCCCCAGAACTGAGCCCTTACGCGCAGACACTCCCGGACTGGGGCCCCCTCTCCCTTGAGGAAGTCACCGCCTGCACGATCGGCGTCAAGAGCACCACCCCGGGGACAGACGAGATATCGGTAAAAATCCTTCGCGCGCTGTGGCCGCAAATCGGAAGTTACACCACGGACCTGTTCCAGGCCTGTCTAACGACTGGCTACCATCCGACAGCCTTCAAAGTGGCAGAGGTCATCATGATTCCCAAACCCAACAAGAGGGACCTCACCACCCCCAGCGCATACCGGCCCATCTCCTTGCTCCCGTGCCTAGGCAAAGGCCTAGAAAGGATCATTGCGCGCCGCCTAGCACACACCGCCATCGCCTGCCGTATTTTGCACAGCCAACAATTCGGGGCACTCCCAAAGAGATCCTCCACCGATCTCATGACATGCATCATCCATGACATTGAGGAATGCTGGGCCCACAATCGCGTGGCGACGCTCCTAGCCGTGGATGTTGAAGGAGCATTCGATGCGGTCTCTCCACGAGGCCTACACTCTCGACTGGCATCGCAAGGCTGGCCCCCGGGCGTCCTCCGCTGGGTGACCTCCTTCACGAACAACAGGAGCTGCTGCGTCCGGGTCAACAACTACACCTCCCCGACGTCCCCCCTAGAAAGCGGACTGCCGCAAGGCTCCCCGGTCTCCCCGATCCTGTTCATGCTGTTTCTTGCCCCGTTAGTAGATGAACTCGCATCTCCGGATATTCAGCCGTTTGGCTACGCAGACGACATCTCCCTACTACACACGGGCAGGACACTCGAAGACACGGCTAGCCTGGCGCAGTCCTCCTTGACAAAGGTCCTGGCATGGGGCGCGGCTAACGGGGTCTCCTTCTCTAGGGACAAGATGGAACTCCTTCACCTGTCGCGGGCTAGGAACCCCCCTCAGCCCCCTATACAGGTCGGCCCCACAGATTCCCTGCTCCCCCAACCCGCCGTCAAACTCCTCGGGGTGTGGCTAGACCAAACTCTCTCGAGCAAGAAGCACGTACAACACTGGACAGCCAAGGCGGCCAGGGTGGCCTCCCACCTCAGGCACCTCAGCAACACCCACCGAGGCCTTCCAGTCCGCGCGAGCAGACAAGCCATCCTAGCTTGCGTGCTCCCGGTTGCCCTTTTCGGCGCCGAGGCTTATTACCCCGGCAAGTCATACCGAAGGGGCCCCGCGGAAGTGAGTACGAGATTCATTGGCTTGGCTCGACAGATCGACAAAACCATTCGGCAGGCCATGCTAGCTGTCCTCCCCGCATGGTCCACCACCCCGACTGCAGCCCTCCACCGGGAGGCCCACATCCCGCCTGCGGAGATCCTGCTCGAGTCCCTGCGAAGAAGGCACGCCGCCCGCATTCTGTCGCTTGACAAATACCACCCCCTACGGATCCGTGCCGACCGATGCAGGGACTCCCAACGAACAAGACTGGGCAGGACCGCAGCACTGGCTCCTGAACTCCCCCCCCCCTTACTATCTCCCCCCACGTACGATACATGGGCGCCCAAGAGCAAAGACCCCGCCGCAGTAACCGAGGCGATCAGAGCCATTCGAGACATCCCCCGAATGGACCTGGTCGTCTACTCTGACGGATCCAAGCTCGAAGATGGAAGGACGGGATTCGGATATGTCGGATACCAGGCGGGACTGACGGTGTGCCAAGGTAAGGGCGGTTTGGGATCCCAATACGAGGTCTACGACGCGGAGATCATCGGCGCCCTGGAGGGTCTCCGGGCAGCAGTCAACTCAGTTGGCTCCCACCTGGCCAAAGATGTCTACATCCTCTTAGACAACCAAGAGGCGACTCGCCGCCTCCTCGACCTGACACCGACGGAAACTAGCCAGGCCGACATACTAGAGTTCAGGCACCTCGCGGGGACATGGCCCTCCCGTCCCCATCGCCTCCTACGGTCGGCCCCAGGCAAGGTACACGTCATGTGGATTCCTGGGCATTCCAAGATCGCAGGAAACGAGGAGGCCGACCGCCTAGCCAAAGAAGGGGCCACCCTCCCCCTTGCCCCGACAAGACCGGCCGCCTCTCTGGCGCACGTCAAGAACGCGGTCAAACCCTGGAGACAACAGGCATTTAACGCTTGGTGGGCCTCTCATGCCCCTACCAGCTATGCTGACCTGGCCATTCCCCTGGCCAAAAAAGTCCCCCCAGAACTGGGGTTCTCTAGGAAAACTCTTGGCTGGCTCCTCGCTGCCCGCACGGGCCACGGGGACTTCAAGGCCTATCACGAACGGTTCAAGCACGAGGATGCGGAACTACAGTGCAAGTGCAAAAGGGACAAGTCCCCAATCCACTTCTTCTATTGCACAGTTGCCAGACGCAAAACCAAGGTCCTGCAGTCTGGATTTCCGAGGCTCACCATCCAGGACGTCCTAGGTACGGAAAAGGGCAGCAAACTGTTTGGAGACTTCGTCCAGGAGTCACGCTTCTTCCAGGACATCTGCCCCCATAACCGGTACCCGGGACTGTAACCGCCCTCTCACAGGGCAGGTAGAAGCGTCAGACAAGACGCGGAAACCGTAAAACTGCTCTTTCCTGCTCCTTTTTCTCCTTTCGCTTCCCCTCTCTCCTCTTCATGTACATAGAAACCGCCAGCCTGGGCATCAAGGCGCCCAAGGGCGCCAGATCTGCCGCATGGCGCTTGGCACGTCTGAGACCCCCCAGCGGGTATGGGTCACGTGGGAAAGCACGGACCCCAACTGACGCAAAAGCAATAATAATAATAATAATAAGAACATTGGAAGAACGACTGACAAATCCGTCTTGTTCATTTTCCCACGACAAACACACCACTCCGGAACCAAGCATTCTTCTTTGCGAACTCGTACACTCTGTCCTCACGACACATTTCCTCACACAACATGTCCTCCTCGCAGCAGACACTACCAATGGGTTCGTTCGCCAGCGCAATCCCTTCAATGCTACGCGGCGCAAGCTAATCAGCTCATGCATGGACACAGCATCGGCCACTTCCTCGCAACCGACGATTGCCACGTCCGAGGCACCAGCGTCTAAGCCCAAGGTCCGTCCCAGTCACGTTTACGAATGCAATCCCTACTGACCAATGCCAGCCGTGCTGCGTGTGCAAGCCGGAAAAGTCCAAGCGCGACGAATGCATGCTCTTCTCCAAGGCCGCAGACCCGGTGCAAGACTGCAAGTCAACCGTCGACCAGTACCGAACCTGCATGGCTGGGTTCGGGTTCAACATATAGGGAGACGAGAGATGAGCGGCAGGAGAGGGGAGAGCGAAGAGGGATGGATAGAAAGACAATGGTCGAGCATTGTATTGACCAGGTCAGCATTGTATGATACGAGGAGGCTTTCAAACAGCCACGGCAGAAATCTCTAGTAATTCCCCACGACAGTTTGTTTCATTCTTCCCGTGTCCCACCATGGATCCTTGAACCGACACCACCCAAGTGCCCGCCGCTTCACCCATTCCCAGGTGACGCTGCCAACACGGCCGACCGCGCGTCCGCCGCCAGCCCAGCATAAGCGTTCTCGAGCAGCGTAGTCAGATTCACGGTGCCGTCGTAGAAGCGGGCCACCTTGTCAGCCGCCTGGCGCTGCACGGCCGCACGCTCCTCGGCCGTAGTCATCAAACGCTCCAGTTGCTCCTTGCGCCACGCTGTGCTGTAAATGAGCAAAGTGTTAGTCCTGCCGTGTCCTCTAGTCCAATCCGCGCCTACTTTTTCTTTTCCCGCTCGGCCAGACGCTTCTCTGTGCGCTTGGCAATGTCCGCTACGCGCGCCTCATATCGAGCCTCAATCTTCTTGCGAATGGCGTACCGGCGTTTCTTGTGCTAGACGGGTCAGTGTATTTCTGTCATTTGCTTGAAAAGCCGTGGGCATTGGGCATACTGCTTCAATCACTTTGGTGAAGTTCGTTGCAGCCTGCACAGGGTCAAAACCTTCGTCGAGGTCGCTGTCCATGTCCATATCCATGTCCGTGACCGCAGCATCCTCGTTATCCGTTCGTGTAACAGCGCTTGACTTTCGGACTGGCATTGTTCTGAATTATGGAACTTTAACTGTAACCAGTGCCAATTAAATCGAGACTTAGAATCTTGAAAAGATCCAAGAGCAATAGGGTAATCTCCAAAATGCAAGATCTTTTTATTTAACGTGAGGAAAATAATAAGGCAGGTGCGACCCAGGGCCCATCGGCACCTATACTGTGGGTTGCCAGCAACGCAGTCAGGCGTACGGACGAGAGCCTCCGGAAGGAGTGGGCATCGTGGATCAGTTGTGGCTGGTGGTGCTGCTGCGCCATGTCACGTGCCCACTCCTTCCGGAGGCTCTCGTCCGTACGCCTGACTGCGTTGCTGGCAACCCACAAGAGTACTCAGCCAGATACTTTAATTATTCCAACAAGGGATCCCTATAACAATATCAAGAAATGAAGAAAAAAAAGCACAGCGCATGCGGCAGTCGACAGTTCAGGTCACGTGACGAATATCTTTTATTCGGGGCCCGCAAAAATTATATTGACGGCAGAAAAAAAGTTCGCGATGTCCACTTGAACGAAACATAGCAACATTCCGACACCGTTCTTCGCAACAGTCAAAATGGGTCTCGCGGGCGCAAAGAAGTAATAAATTTGGTTGTTTCAGAGTGTATCTGATACTGACAATATTCAGCAAGCGCAAGATCGGGGACGATCCGAACAATACAAAATGGGCGCGCAAGACCGATTCCTTTGGACACAAGATCCTCCGTGCGCACGGCTGGGAGCCAGGTCAATACCTCGGTACTACGAACAAGGAGTACACGGCATTACATACGGCTGCAAGCGCCTCACACATCAAGGCGGTGCTGCGTGAGGACAACCTGGGCATTGGCGCCAAGGGAGCCAATGGCGGTTCGGCCGACCAGTGCACTGGCTTGGATGTGTTCAAGGATCTCCTGGGGCGGCTGAATGGCAAAACGGAGGCAGTGATCGAGAAGCAGCAGAAGGCCCGAGACAATGTCAAGATGTCGCTCTATGTGGAGCGCAGGTATGGGCCAATGCGATTCGTTCGGGGTGGTCTGCTGGTAGGCGACAGCATGAATGAGGAGAGCGACGAGTCCAAGGATGCACCAACAGAAAGCAGCAATGATACGACAGCGACGAACGCGGTATCGACTTCAGATGACGAAAAGGCTGCGCGAAAGAAGGTCAAGAAGGAGAGGAAGCTAAGAGAGAAGGCGGAAGAGAAGGAGAGAAAGGAAAAGAAGCGAAAAGCAGAGAGCGACGCCGAGGATTCAGATGACGACGACACGAAGAGAAAAGAGAAGAAGCGGAGGAGAAAGGACCGAAGCGAAGCCGAAGCAAAAGAGGAGAGCGATGATGTGGAGACTGAGGAATCTGCCAAGAAAACGGAGAAGAAAGCCAAAAAAGACAAGAAGGACAAGAAGGACAGGAAGGAGAAGAAAGACAAGAAAGACAAAAAGGAGCGGAAAGAGAAGAAGGCGAAGAAGAGGAAAGATGCAGCTGGCGAATCGACATCCGAAACTACGGAAGATGAGCCAGTACCGACAGAGCAGCCTAAGCCAGCGCCTTCCCTCGCTCTGGGCCGGCACTTGTCACGGCGACGGTATATTGCGCAGAAACGGGCGGCCGTGATGGATCCACAAGCACTGAAACAGGTATGTCCACGTTCTACAGTCCCAGACGGTTTCACAGCTAACATTTGCAGATTTTCATGATAAAAGCATAGAGCGAGTTGGGTAGATTAATTTGATACCATGTTTGGAATGTTGGTATCTTACAATGTTAAGGTTTGGAAAACTGCATTGTGTATGTCAAAAAAGGCTTGTGCTAAAAAAAGCAGCATACGACTCTTCTATTGATAAAAGCAGAGCAGGGACAAAATTTGGCAAAAAGAAAGACTTTAGGAGAGTGTGGTACTCGAAACCACGACCTAGAGATCTGCAATCTCTCGCTCTACCACTGAGCTAACCCTCCGTGTCAGTTGACGGTCACGATCAGGAAGTGGGTTTTATGCTAGTACGCAATATTGTGGCCCCACAGGAATGAACAACATTTATATGACATCCTTTCCTGATCCAACGATCCAGGTAGCTGTTCTGACGGGTAGGAATGAGAGAGCCGAATTGCATTTCCAACTTAACAGTTCACTGGTATAATAAAAAAGCGCGCATGCACCAGAGTCCACCAAACCGCCGTTGTTACATCGGTGACATCGATTCTAAGCTGTTAGCCATGCAGGCAATCACTGCATCAGTTCAATTGATGTTAAATAGAAATATAAAATGGACGGCTCCTCGCACAAGGAGAGGATACTGCAAAAGTGGGCTAGATAATGACGCAGCAAAAGTCCGCGACGGGTCGGCGTCGGCGGTCAACAAGTACTGCCGAGCAACGGGATGTATGTGACAAGACAACCGAATGCCCCAGAAACAGAGTTGCGCACGGGGCAGAATCTTTACCAACAGTCGCTGCCGCGGGACCTTCCACAGCCCACCCGTCCAAACAAGCGCAAAAGGCGGCGCGGGACAGAGAGGCCATGGTACACGCCCTCCAACAAGGCGACGCTCCGTAAGTCGTTTTCCCCAATGGAACAGGCGTTTGGACTGACAGTGCAAGTTTGTGGGACAACCCAATCGGCTGGGACGTTCTTGTTGTCTGTGGCCCGTTTTCCTGGCGCGTCCACCGGCACATTCTCAGCCAATGTGAATATTTGTTTACTCGCATAGACAAATGGCCGTGCGAAACGGCTCTCGCCGAGAGCAGCGAGAACGACGGTACAGACAGCAAGAGCAACCAAAATAACGAAAGTGAGCCGGAAAAGACAAATGCGCAATGCGCGCAGGCAGATACGCAAACACAGGTACAAACTGTTGTGCGCACAATCGACGGACTCACGCTGGACAATCACGATCCTGGACAGCTTGGCAACGTTTTGCGGTTCATGTATGTCCGCGGTAGGTACTTCCGCTGCCTGGCATCCGGTACAGCTGCTGACGATGCACAGACTACCCTGGCGCTCGCCATGATGTCAGTGAGCCTCTGTTTGGCGACTGCATCCTCATCAACACGGCTATGTTCGTTGCTGCCGCCTCGGTCGCCTGCCGGTCCATGATGGCCTTTGCTATTGAGGCCCTCGCTAGCTACCTGTCGGTCCTGCAGAAATATCTAAACCCCCAAATCGTTCGCGATACACCTAGAGTGGACTATTCCATCCTCCGGCTTGCGATCCCGCTGCGACTGGCCTTGACAATCCTATACGAACAGCCCGTCGCATTGCTTGCCCGGCCAGACGAAGAGAGGGGCGCCGACGAGAGTAACGGAATTTTGTGGCCTCTACGACTGATGCTTGTACGGCTGGCTACTACCGTGCTGCCGCGACTGGCGGCCAACCCGGCATTCCAAGGCCAGTTTTGCAGCGAGTGGGATGAACAAGAGTTTACAGGGCATCTGAATGTAGATCTGCCTTATTTTATGGAAGTGGAAACGAAGAAGAAAAAGAAGAAGAAAAAGGGGAAGGGAAAGGGAAAGGAGAGGGAGGGGATGGAAGCTAAAGAGGACGAGGACGGCAAGGAGGGAAAACCCGACTTTGGAAAACTAATCGAGACGCTGTTGCTGCTCCGTAAACTGGCCGCGGCAGAGCAAGAAAGCATAAGAAACGCGAAGAAACGCCAGGACGAGGGCGAAGGAAACGATGGAAGCAAGGTACGGCAAAGGATCTTGGAAGACCATCTGGTGGAAGAAAAGCTTTTGGTGCAACTGAGAAGGATGGGCGAATAGGCAGATAGGCTGGACCTCGGCATACGGTAGATACCCTGTTGATGAGCATTTCCAATTTTAGCATACTCTGGGAGAAAGTCATTTCATGTTTCCGACTATTCCATTCCCTATCCGGATTTGTCTTTGTCCCGAAGCAAGGAGGTTCCCCCCAAACCAACACACCAGGATGTTGAGAGGAAATCCTTTGTTGTTCTGTAATTAGAGCAGTGGTTAACCGAAAACAGCAGTACCGCAAGGCTGGGCTACATGCGGCAGAACCCCCTCATTGCACCTTCTTTGTTCCGCATCTCCAACATAAACAATAAGAGATCAGCCGCTGTTCATTTCCGGCAGGAACCACACAACTTTCCGGCGGAGGAAAATTTCCCTTTATTCTCTCATGAAAACCAATTTCCCTCACCTGCCTGTCGCGAGAAGCTCGCGCAAAATTCATCGCATTTCAGATTCTCTTTTCCAGGCACTCATTTCTTCCAAGATACATTCATTCAATTTTCACTGCCATCAGAATGGCTACGCAAACTCGCGCCGGGCCTTCACTCAACGGGATCACGAGAAAAAGGAAGGCCGAGAAGCAGGCAGTGACTCAGGACGCCCACGCCCCGACAAAGGGGAAAACCAGGATCAACCTGGGATGGGATCATAATCCGCTGCTGGCAAACGGCGCTGACTGCCGGGAGGACCACTACTTCAGGGGCTTGCGCTTGCCGCCTGTGGGCACGTGCCTGGAGGAAATCGTGAAGTATCTGTCGGGGTACAAGGTCTACAAGAGCAAGGAATGGCCGGAACGCGCCGAGTTCATCGAGGCGCATCTTGACTTTTTGGAAGAGGTGCCGCCCAAGGACGGATATGGGGCCGATCGATACGTCGAAGACGCCGGCCTGCTTCTGTCACGCGATCTGCAGCCGGCATATCTTGCGCCGGTGTACGGCCGCAATACGCACTTTCTGATCCAGGAGGCTCGCCGCCTGCTGCGGATACATACCTTGTTTGCAGAGCACGAAGGCAACAAAATCGAATCCGCTACTGTTTTTCGCAGCCCGTCCGCCGTGACGACTGCCAGTCAGCGACCGTTGCGCCGCAGCAATCTCGTTTCCAATCCTGAGGACTTTGAGGCGAGCCTCATGAGCATGGTGACTAGGACAACCCAGCCGAAGGTGAATTTTGGGTCGAATTGGCTGCCCACAGTCGCTGTTGCGGATGAAAGGGACATTTTGGGCATGGGACGGCACTATCCCGACGCGGCGAAATTCCTGAACCAAATGGCCATCGACGACGGCAAGCTCATTGGCCAACCGGGCAAGCCAAATGAGGCTATCGACTCTGTTCTTGCGAGAGCTAAGCGAGCAATCGCCGCCGCCGAGAATGGAGGTCAGAACCTGGCCTTCCAGGAGAATGCAGAGTACCACAAGAATGTCCAGAAAAAGCGCGGCTGGGTGACGACGAGCACTGATGAAAAAGGATTGGCTGTCCGCAAGCTCCCCGACAACACTGTTCTGGATGACGACGCGGTGAGCTATGCACGTGAGCGTGGCGCTCGTCGGGCGGCTTTGCAGCTGGCCCTTTCCCAGTTTTCATCGGTGGAGAATACGATTGCCGCTCGGGACTCTAAATGGCGCCGTGTCGTGCTTCCGACGCCGGCTGAGAACACCATTGTGAGCGTCGAGAAGGCTGGAAGTTCCTGGAAGCTGCTCTCTGAACAAACACCGGAAGTGGAAAGCGGAGAAGCTGCCACCGTGTCGACCTTTTTGCCAGAGGTATGGCAGGCCGCCATGGATGCGTCACGGAAAGACACGACCAATGAAAGTGAGCTCTTCATCATCAGCGAGCAGACGCACCCTTTCACATTCTACGCCAATGAGTATCGACGTCACCGAGCCCATTGGATGGAAGAAGCGCGCAAATCGGCAGAGGCCAAGAACAAAGACAACCCGGACTGGGCGATGCTGCCAAAATTCCCCGACGCCTACTGTATTGGCTATGGCATTGCTCCACTGCCACGGGCAATGGAGAATGATCGCAAGATGCTCGGGATGCTGTGCTCCATTGCACGGTTGCTCGAGCGGGCTCTGCTGGTGGCGCCGCGGCCGCTTCTGAAAGACGTCTTGAAGTACACAGTACAGGGATTGAGCGATTTTGAGGCCCCAGATGACAAGCTGAGTCTTCGAGATGCATACGACTGGCAGACGAAAGCAGTCACCGGGACGGACGGTCGCAAGAGAACTCGCGCGGTCCGAGCCCTTGGAGAGGCTGAGGCACGCTGGCTCAAGTTCTTGCTTATAGGATCGACTAACGAGCAAATGATGCTGCCGCTTCCTGTGGGCGCCGACCTACGCGAGCCCTTTGAAATGTACGACGAAGAGAGTGATGAGAAGGACGAGGAAGATCAGGGCGATCAGGGCGATCTGGATGACAAGAGTGACAAGAAAGACAAGGAGGAGCTCGATGAAGATGGACAGGCCTTGTATGAGTGCTTTGCTCGACGACTACAGGGGCTGATGGATGACCTGAGCACCAAACGGCTGTTCAAAGCGGTCGACACCCAGGTGCCAATCAAGTTGCTGGTTGACACGCTCAACCGGGATCCGGAGAAGCCCATCACCTACCGGACTGCCTTATTTGGGGCCGCGACACGAGAGAAAGAGACGGACGGCGACCAGCCACTGCAAAGGACACGCTTTTCGTACGGTGATGCCCGATTTTTTTGCGACCGCCTTGACAAGGCTGGCCGCTGTCGGTTCAGCACAAGCACATACTCGGTGGCTAATTCCCGTGGCGGTGGGATGGTTCGACGGCCAATCCTCACATTGCATCCAGAGCACCGGATCTGGTCCGAGGACAGAACTCCGGGATATTCCAACGAGCCGTCGTGGCTGGCGCAAAAGCCGTCGACAGCCAACGAGAAGGACCCTGAACTTGCCATCGGCGCGCCGCGGCGAGCCCTCGAGGTGGACAGCGACTGGGCAGCGACGGTGGCCAGCGGTCGTGCCAAAAAGGCGCTACGAGACGAGGTGCGCACCTTTTTTTGCGCGCTGGCCTTCCGTTTCGGCCGCACGCTGCACCAACTCGACACTGTCGAGCGAACCAAGTGGGAGACAGCCCTGAAGACGGCAGCCGCGGCTCCGGCCGAGGGCAAGAGCCGGGCAGAGGCTGCCATGGGTGAGTGGCAAAAGGAGTATGAGATGCTGACTGCTAAACAACACATCAATTGTGGCCTGGTCGACATTGTACACTGTGCCCACCCGACGGCCATTATGCAGAACGGCGGTACCATGACTACCGAACAGGCCCGGGAAATCGTGAGCCACAACCTGCTGATCGAGGCGGAGGCCGCAGAAACGCCGCTGCCCACGACCGCGGAGCCGCGGCCGACAGGACCGCTCTGGGACTGGGCGCTGCCAGAGGTTTGCGGTACGGCGCCGCAGTTCTTTAGCATGGACTACTGGCCGCTGCATCTACAGTCGTCCGATGACGTGATGCCCTGGAAGCGCCAGCAAACGCTACTCGATCCAGAAGTGGTCTGGGATCCGGCCAGCGAGGACCCAGCGCCGGCAAAGTACATGTGGGAGCCGACGGAGCCGGAGTTTGGCTTCCAGAAAGTGAAGCGATACGCAGGAGACATGCACTTTACGCATGGCGAGTCGAAGCTGCAGAAGCAGATGGTGATTGAAGAGATTACCAGCCGGGTAGCGACAGGTGAGTTCTGTTCTGTATGCGTTGCAGCTATTGGCCTTTGCCCTGACTGGCCTTCCAGCGCTCGGTAACGTTGAAGAAAACGGAATGTGGACACGGCTGGCGGCACGGCTGCCGTTCTTTCGATGGTCATGGTCGGAGGAGGCAATTGGCGAGGAGCTTGCGTTGCCTAATGTGGCCGAGTCGAGCATTCCACAGAGCACTGAGAGATAGAGAGTTGGAAGCAAATTCGGCCTAGTTCGTGCTACCGTGGGGCCGCCATAATTGACTTTTCTTTGCAACGCCGTGGATTCCCAGCGCAAGTGCAGTAAGATACACCGACCGACTGCCAGAACCGACAGCATCTGCCATGGGCTCCTCGGCTTCCAAGGCCGCGCGAGCAGCTCCGGCGCGCAAGTACCCCAAGCGAGCGCCGGGTGCGCCGCTCCCTACACAGCAGACAGTGCAGCGGCAAGCACCTCGTCCACGACCGACACACCTGCCACGACCAGACGCCAGCGACGTCGCTCCAGCGAAGCCTCCCAAGGCGTCGCTTTTCAAGAACGATGGTGTGTGCTGCTTGCTGCTGCCCTGCTGCTGCCCTGCTGCTGCCCCTCTCTTCAGCGTCCCACACTAACAATGCAGCAATTGAGGCAGACGGCTCCGACCCGACCCTGACGAGCCGCATGCTGAAGCTGGGCGTCGTCCAGCCCAACCCGACCTTCTCGCCGTCCTCGATTGCCGGCCTCGACCCGCAGGCAGCCGCCTACTCGGCCAAGCGCCCGCGCACGAAAAACGAAACCCTAAACGTGCTGGATGCGCGCCGGCGTCTCTACGAGAACGAGGCGGCCGAGCGTACTGGCGGCGAGGCCGACAAGGCGGGCCGTGAATTTCTGAGCGCAAGCATGTTGCAGGAGATCCTCAAGATGCGGGCCGACGGCATGGGGGCGACGGCCATTGAGAAGAAGCTGCAGCTTAAGGCGGGCGTCGTGGCGCGGCTGGGGCGGCCTGGTCTGGTTGAACCATTGTGAGGCGGCGCTGGCAAGAGGAACGAGGCACCGACACCAGAAATCTTCTCTCTTCTCTCTCTATTTTTCTGTCTACTCCTTGGTCACGGGCTCTCCCTCGACAGCGTCGATGCGCTCACGCACGATCCTGTCGACGCCGGCGACCATGTCTTCCTCGCCGTCCAGCAGGTCGACCCAGGCCGACTGGGTGTTGGGGTGTGCTAGCAGCAGATCGGCCACGGCGGCCACTGTGGCGCGGCTGGTGGGACCCCGTGTACGCTCCGTGCGGCCAATGTCGACAGGGCCGGCCGGGGCGTCGGTCAAAAAGCCGGGACGCAGGTCGATAGCTGCAAAACCGGTGCCACGGTGCACGGCAGCGCGGTAGAGGGCCTCATCCGCGGCGATCTTGGCAGGATAGTAGCGGGCGAGGACAGTGTTGTTGACTTCCACACCGTCGGTCCAGGCAGCTTCGGACCACCAGGCGGCCTTTTCGCGACGCGACAGCAGGTACGACACGAGCAGGAAGCGGGTGACTGAGGGCGTCGCGGCGGCAGCGTCAATGTAGGCAATGGCGGCGTCCTGGTCGACGGCGGCGGTACGTGTGGGAGCGCCCTTGCCGCCGGCACCGGCACTCCAGACAATGTAGTCGGGACGCAGCTCGTTGATCAGGGCCTGGGCGTCGGCTTGGGTGTGCACGTCCTCGAGGCTGCGGACGAGGACGGTGAGGCGGGCCGTGGGAGGAGCGTCTTTGGCGAGGGCCTGCACGGTGGCGACCTGGTCGGGATTGCGGATGATGCTGGTGACAGACCAGCTGCGCTGCAGCAGCAGCGGCGTAAGCAGCTGCGCGATGCGGCCGTGGCCGCCGAGGACGAGGACGTGATGGGACATGATGGCGAAGGCGTCACGTGGATGGAGAAGAGAGGTGCCGGAGCGCTCTTTCCCAAACGGCTTTATCCTCTTTCCTTTGCATCACGTTAGAGCGGGGTTACATAGCTGGAGCGGAAATTTTCTTGGCTCTGTCGTCATCTAGAAATATCCTCATTCAGTGCCAAGACTCCACCTTGAATGCCTAAAGCGCAACCTCTTCAATTATAACAGATTTGATCAATAGACAGACGGTGTCAAATGTGCCTTGCATGCAGTGACTATTCAGCCCGTCAGCCATTGCGGGGACACTAAGTCTTTAGCCGAGGCTGTCTGTCTGGCAACACAAGTAGGTGTCCATCCGCCTTTCCAAGCAATTGAGCTTTGCCGCTCTACAGACAAAATGTGTAGGCATGACCAGTTCTGACGCAGTCTTGGAAAGCTTCTCGCTAACTCCCTAGTGACCAGCTGGAAGCTCCCCTTTTTCAAGGGCAAGACGAGGGCGGGCGTGATTATGGGGGAGTCTTGCTCCGGCAAGACGACGCTTCTTTACACGCTCAAGGGCTATCCGGATGCTCTTACCATCCCGACAATCGGCTTCAATGTGGAGGACTGTACGGTGCAAGACGGCTCCGGCTGTCAGGTTACCCTGTGGGACATCGGGGGCGGCTGCGGGCGGATGCAGCCGCTGTTCAAGTATTACCTGACGGCAGAAAAGTTTTGCATCTTTCTGCACAATGTCGGCGACGATTTCTTGGCTGAAGAATCCTACGAGGGGTTTCGCTTGATTCTGAAGGACTACTCGGACCAGGGGGGTCGGCACATCTGGGTCGTCATGACGAAGCAGGATCTGCTAGAGACTGAAGAAGAGCGAACGACACAAGTGGCCGCGGCGAAAGACCGGCTGAGTGCGGTGGCGGCGCCGTTTATAGACCGTGTTCGCGTGCGGTTCCTGGCGCTGCCAAACTTTAGTGCGAAAGAACAGGGAGGGGCAAACGAGATGTTGAGCATGGTGCGGAAGGGGTTGCAGGAGGACGAGGAGAGCAAGAAGGTGACCCAGAAAGCCGGCACCGTAACGTCGGCAGCCTCGATAACGGCTTCCGAAGCAGATCTGCGTGCAGCCGTCGAGCAGGCTCTGGAAAGTGTCCGGCAACAGCCGGCAGAAGCGTTTTGGCAGTCCTTTCTGGACGGAACGCTCCGTTCGTGGGACCACGCAGCCCATTTGCGCGCAGGTTTGGGGGTGATCCTCCACGGGTATCTGCAGCCAGGCGGGCTGTTTGCCTGGACGGACACCTTTATTAGCCACCTTGAGCGGCTGCGACAAGGACGGCCAGACTTGTTCCGCAACACGGCGCATCGGTGAGTTTGTGCCCATTCCTCCTCCGCAGGTCACTGGTCTAACATGCAAGCACCATGACCATGTTCTGGCTACACCGCCTCCACGGTGCTTTGAGGCGCCGCATGGCTGCTGCAGAAGCGCCTGGCGCAGCCGTGCAGCTGCCACGGCTAGATGTTTTCCCACAGCTCCTCCAAGACGACGTGCATCTCATGGACCGCAACCTGTGGCGGCAATCTTACTCGCAGACGCTCATGTTCAGCCCGGGCGCCAAGGAGGCCTGGTGTCTGCCAGACATGGCCATGCTGCCCGACACGATTGTGCAGCCAGGGCGTCTCTCTGGATCGCCACAGACGAGCACTGACGACATTTTGCGGCTTCCCCGGTTTGCTTTTGCGGTTGTGAAGAAGACGTTCACCTCGGGGGCGCGTCGCGGCGGCATCGTGCGGCTGGCGCTCACGGCCCTGCAGCGGGTGACGATGCAGAAGCGGGCGGCGGCAGCCACCTCGAAAGCGGGAGGGCTCCCACCGCCACCTCCCTATTCCGAGACACAGGCATACTTTTGGATCCAGTACGTGCATGCCTGCTTGCGGGTATTGGACGGGCCGCGGCCGGGCGTCGTGGTGCCGTACGGCGGATCGCTACAGGCACTGCGCTTTGAGGCCTTTGCGGCTATGTTTGCTCTGCGCGGCGACGAGTGGACGCGCTTCTATTCGGCGGCGCGGTGGTCGGACATGGGCGCCCGGACGCAAATGGTCTTGCCTGACCGGCAGCCGTTGCCCAACGTCTTCCCGGCGCCCGAGGGTGGTCGGGTAGACAAAGCAACAAGCGTTCTGGTGCAGGAAGTGGCCGATGAGGAGGCTGCAGACGCAAGCGAGGAGGAGCTGGCCTTTTATGCCGAGGTGGTGGTGGAGGAGGGGGAGAGCGATGGAGGGGACGAGGACGGCAGCGACCAGGACAAAGACAAGGACGATGCGACGCTCGTCAACCCAACCGACTACTGCACGACCACGCGGGGACGGCTGTTGCGGTTTATTTTTCGTGGCCTGTCCGAGGCGTTGGCCGGCAGCGCTGCCGAGCTGTCAGCGGCATCCATGGCCGTGGCCGAATCGCTGCAATCGGAGACATGCCAAGCGGGCGGCGTGACACAAGCCTTTTTCTGGGTCCGGTTCGTGCTGGCGGCACTGATGCAAGAGCGGCAGGCCAAGGCCAAGACACGGGAGGATTGCCAAGAGCAACACCGACCGGATGGTTCCCCCTCTTGGCTGACGGCATTTGCCGCTTTTGTTCGGAGACACCCAAAACTGGCGTGGGACGACCTCTCGTTCGCCTACTACTCGCCCGCCGTGTGGAAGAGCGCGGAAGCCCAGGCGACGATTGTGGTGCCAGATCGCCAGGCGCTGCCGGGAGCGATGGATGCGACGCGTACGACGACAGATACGTAGTGGTGTGAGGCGACGGAAAAGCAGCTGCCAAGCATCGGGAAACCCATTCGTCGGCAAACAAGCGCGGAAAAGGCTTAGCGGATTGTGGGGTAGTTCCGTCTGGATCCGCCAATTGCACCGTTGCATCCAAGCAGAAAGAGGAAGGTGCAACGTTTTGACGTATCGCTGCTGCAGCGACAATCGGAGGCCATGTCGTGCTGGCTGATACGAACAAGCGCTGGCGCTGCTGAATCAGCAAGCATGTACCGGCCCGGCCAGACGGAGTGCGGGATGAGTGTGCCGATGCGTGTGCCGATGATGCGTGTGGCGACAAACACCTGATGCGGAAAAGAACAAGGCTGATGGGCCGTCAGCAGCTCGTATCTAACTCTAATAGCGAACGGCAGATAGGCGGGTCTGGCCTTGCGGTGGCTGGCACCGGCGTCGCCTTGGCAGCCAGTAAATCGATTTTGCGCGTTGGGAAATCGTCAGAGCGCCCTCGAGCCTGCAGGTCGGATGCGGTCGGGCCATCCGACCCAGGGACCGAACGACCAGGGCCAGCCCCACGCGCCGTTGATAGCAAGCGGCGAGTTGCGACGGCAGCCGAACCAGGAGGAAACACGCTGGGCGAATCAAATCGTGCAGACGGGTGTTATCGCGGCGTGGGATTGCAGCTGGAGCCATGGCGCGGCGATCGGCTGGGATCGGCGCACCTTTGCGTGCTTGGGTTCGCGGGCAGAGGACATATAGACGTGCGGTTGCGCCGCCCCGTTGCCCTGGGACCTGGGTCGTCCACTGGCAGCACCTCTTCCCTGCGCTCCCCTCCTTCACGACCATCCAACTTGCAGCACCATGGCCGAGCCGGAAAAGCAGGTCGACGTCACGGACGTCAAGGACGTCAAGGACGTCCAAAAGGTCACGTCCGTGTCGTCGGCGCAGCCGTCGGACATTGAGGCGTGTGAGAGCAAGGTGGGCGACATTGCGACGGTGCTGCGGCACGCCGACGAGAACAATGCGGACGAGGCGCTGCAGGTGCTGCAGGCGCAGGGCGGCCAGGCCGTGGCGATGACGCCCGCCGAGCACAAGCGGCTGCTGCGCAAGATCGACTGGAACCTGATGCCGATGCTGTGCATTGTCTATGGCCTCAACTACCTGGACAAGACGACGGTGTCGTATGCGTCGATCATGGGGCTCAAGGTGTGTTGTTGACTGGCCCCGTTTCCTGTTTTCCTGTTTTGTCTCACTGGCTGACCCCCTCTCCCCCTCCCCCAGACCGACATCAACCTCGTCGGCCAAGACTACTCGTGGGTCGGCAGCATGTTCTACTTTGGCTACCTCGCCTGGGAGTGGCCGACGAACCGGCTGCTGCAGCGGCTGCCGCTCGCCAAGTGGTCGGCCACCAACGTCATCTTGTGGGGTCTCATGCTCTGCTGCATGGCCGCCGTCAAGGACTTTTCGCAGGCCATGGCCGTGCGCTTCTTCCTCGGTGTCTTTGAGGCCGCCGTCAGCCCCGGCTTCGCCCTCTTTACGAGCCAGTGGTACACCACGCGCGAGCAGGGCACGCGCGTCGGCATCTGGTTCAGCTTCAACGGCGTCGGCCAGATCATTGGCGGCTTCGTGGCCTATGGCATCGCCGTCGGCACGACGCACCACCCGCTGGCACACGGCCTGCACGCCTGGCAGCTGCTCTTCCTCGTCATCGGCTTCTTCACTGCTGCCGTCGGCGCCGTCTTCCTCTGGATCATGCCGGACAACCAGATGAACGCGCGCTTCCTGTCGCCGGCCGAGCGTGTGCAGGCCGTCGAGCGCATTCGGGGCAACCAGCAGGGCGTCGGCAACAAGCACTTCAAGTGGTACCAGTTCCGCGAAGCGCTGACCGACCCGGTCGTCTGGGCCTTTGTCTTTTACAGTCTGGTGGCCGACATTCCGAATGGTGAGTTTGTTGTTGGGTGCTGCCCCTTTTTTTCCTTTCCTTTTTTTTCTTTTCCTCTCTTTTCTTTTCCTCTCTTTTCCGTCGCTCTTCTAACAGCCGCCAGGCGGCATCACCAACTTCTTCTCCCAGCTCATCGTCTCGTTTGGCTTCACCAACCAGCAGTCTCTCCTGCTCGGTGTGCCGGGCGGCGCCGTCGAGGTCATTGCTCTCATTGGCGCCGGCTATCTCGGCGACAAGTACAAGAACCGCATCGTATGTACAGCCTCTTGGACCCGTCCAGCCTCTTGCCTCTCCCCCCCCTCTTCTAACAACACGCCCAGCTCGTGTCCACGTCGGGCCTCCTCGTCGCCATCCTCGGCATCCTCCTCATCACCTGCCTGAACAACGACCACCGGGTCGGCCGCCTGATTGGCTACTACCTCATCATGGCCTCGCCGACGCCCTTTGTCGCCCTGCTCTCGCTCGTGGCGACCAACGTGGCCGGCTGGACGAAGAAGACGACGGTGGCGGCCATGTACCTGATCGGCTACTGCGTCGGCAACATTATCGGGCCGCAAGTCTTCCGCACCAAGGACGCGCCCGAGTACCGGCCGGCCGAGATTACCATTATCGTCTGCTACTGCGTCTCGCTGCTGGACGTGCTCTTCATCTACTGGTGGTGCCGCCGCCAGAACGCCATCAAGGCCGCCGTCCGCGCGCAGCCGGGCTACCGCAAGCTGGAGGGCCAGGAGTTTTACGATCTGACGGACCGGGAGAACCCCGAGTTTGTGTACAGTCTGTAGGGCGGCCGCGGGGGTCTGTTGGTTTGGTTATCTGTTTGTTTGTTTGTTTGTTTGTCTGCTTGTCACCAATTAAATTGCCTGTTCACCACTGTGAAGAATGTTGCATTTTCCAGACGATGCGCAATCCTGTATTATTCATCCACTGGCCACCCGGGCTCACACCCAGGTTTAGACATAAGTACCAGACACCGCTGATTGCTCAAGACCCTTTCTTGCCTGGACCCCGTCTCTTTTGCTCCTCCTCTTTTGGCTGCATGACGTTGCTGTCCGATCCTTCCAATGATGCCATAAACGGTAAACGAGAAATACAATAAGATAAGGAGATAAGTGGAAAGAGAGCCACGAAGAGGAAAATGAAAAATGGAAAAGGGAAAAGGGAAAAGGGAAAACCGATATTCGGTGGAGTCCATCCGCCGAACCACCCAAGAAAGCAGACACCCCCTCAAACCGCCTGGTATCATACATTGCGCCCTTGTCCCGCCACGCCCTGCCGTCTTCCTCCTACCGGATGTACGACATCCGGCTGTCCTGCTGCTCAGTCTCAATGTCGCCGGTCGAGAAGAGCTCGTAGCGGATGCGGTTGCGGTTGACGCCCAGACCGTGGACCAGACACACGGCAATGTCGAGCATAAAGGACTCGGGACCACACACAAAGTACTCGGTGCTGCCGTTGCTCAGATGCAGCAGGTCCTCATCATCGACGCTGCCGTGCAGACTGCCGCTGCCGTACACGCTGTCGTGCATGCTCTCGTGCATGCTCATGCTGCCCAGGCCGCCGCCATTGCTCGTGATCGTCGTTGGCGTCGGAGGCGTCTCGGACCGCTCCGTCATGGGCGAGCCCGGCTCGGCGACGCCGGGCACCAGCCGGCTGAGGTCGATGCGGCCGACAAACTCGCACGTCGCCGAGGGGCCGACACTGTGCGAGCCGAGCGCCGTGCTGGGGCCTACGGCGAGGCGGCTGGGCGAGTGCTTGACGCTATGGGGGACGCCGTTGCCGTTAGCGTGGCCGTTGGCATGGCCGTTGGCATGGCCGTTGGCATTGCCATTGGGATTGTGGTGGATGCTGGTGCTGTCGAATTCAAAGTCGCGTCCGCCCAGGCCGCTCACGCGCAGCCGGCGCAGCGACTCGCCCGAGGAGGCGGACGAGACGATGGAGGCCTCATCCGAGCCCGGGCGGCCGCTGTAAAAGTACGCGGTGCGCAGGCGCGGGTGGCGGCGCTGGATCTCGCGGATCTGGGCGTCAAAGACAACGGGAGCCGAGCGCGAGCCGTGCACGTAGGTGACGGCGCGGCGCGGCTGTGTGGCGGCGACGCTGCTGAGCATGGCCATCATGGGCGCGGCGCCAATGCCGGCGGAGATGAGGACGAGCGGGGCGCTGCTGGCACCGCTGCTGCTGCCACCGTTGCTGCTGCGGCTGCTGGCGACTGGCAGGTTGCCGCTGCAGTTGGCTAGGGCGGTGCTGGCGTCGCCGACGTTGAGGAAAAACTCGCCGGCCGGGTGGGAGACCTCGATCAGGTCGCCGACCTCGACCTGGTCAATGAGCGCGTTGGACACGACGCCTGGGTGGTGGTAGGACGAGGAGACGGAGTTGGCAAAGCGCGTGCCCTCGTCGCGCTTGACGCTAATGCGGTAGCAGCCCGGCCGCCACTTGTCGCTCAGCGAGTACTGCCGTGCCTGGTAGTAGCGCTCGCCGGCGCCGCCGCGCTCGCCGGCCTGGTTGAGCAGCATGCGCACGGACACGTACTGGCCGGGCAGGTAGTAGGGCAGCATGTTGTTGGTCTTGGACGGCGCGCCGCCGCGGCTGCTGCCACTGCTGCTGCTGCTGGCGAGGCTGACGTTGCTGCTGTTGTGCGTCGTGCGGCCGCCGAGCCGTGAGCGCAGCTTGACGTACTCGCTGCTGCGGCTCGGCCGCGGCGGCGGGTTCAGGACGGACGACGGGTGTCCCGGCGCGCCCATGGGCGGCCCAGTCGGCACGAGGTAAAAGGAATAGGTGTCGTCTGTCTCGGCCACCTTGCGCTCGACCCGCAGCGAGCGCCAGCCCTGCCAGCTCTCAAAGCTGCGGTACATGTGCGCCTCGCGGCCCATCATCATCCGCGCCAGCACGCAGTAGGCGTCGGTCCAGGCTGACTGCAGGTCGGGCGTCATGGCTGGGCCGAGTACCTCGCGGAAGGCGCGGATCAGGTACTCGCCGACGATGCCGTATTGTTGTGGCTGGATGCCGAGCGAACAATGTTTGTGACATACCCGCTCGAGTCGCGGGATCAGCTCGCTCGTGTGCGAAATGTTGGTGGCAAAGGCCAGGATGACGGAAGTCAGCGCGCGCGGCTGCCGCCCGTTGGCCTGGTTGACCGTGTTGAAGTAGTTTTTGAGCTCGGGATGCTCCTCCAGCATGGTGGCGTAGAAGATGGACGAGATCCGCTCGCCGTGCTCCCGCAGCACGGGGATCGAGTCCCGCACCAGCTTGGACTGTTTGTATGTGAGGGCCATGGCGGTGTGTAGGAGGTGGAGGAGAGTTGGCGGGAGAGAGGACAGGGAGAGAAGATGGAGAGAGACGGTGAGGACGAAGAGGGCAAGCGAGGACGAAAAACGGTGACACGACAAGAAAGAAACAAGTGGGTATCCAAAAGACAAAGCAAGACAAGCAGATCGCTGCTGCCACAAGAGAAATCGATCGCCAAATGCCAGACACAAGCTAGCTTTCCTGTCGTCTCCCTGGCGAGTGGTGGTCCAGCCGTTATATATGTGGCCGCTCGTCTTCCGTCATCGGTCAGCCATCGGTCATCGGCAATGCGTGCGGCCCAGCATGCCTTTCTGGCTGACGAGCAACAGCTTCACCATCTGTCCCACTGGCTTCCCCTTCTTTTTTTTCGCCGTGTGTGGCCTTGTCGTTGGCTTTTCTGGGCCCGTGGAGCCCTGCAGACCCGCTCTCCGCCGCCGTGTCCCGCAATCAATAGGGTGTGGGAACAGCGCTGGAGGCGTGCGAAATCCCAAATCCGATGCCCGCTGCCCTCCGCCCCAACTTAGACGCGCTCCAGCATCGTATGACTGTGATGTAGACGGCGTGCCAGGGGTCGCCGCCTGCCGCGCCCCAGGGCCCATGCATTAGCGCTGCAAGGAACAGACCATCTGTGGGAAATAAGAACCCAGCAAGCAAAAAAAAAGAAAAGAAAAAATGTAAAATCAAAGAGGATCACGACTAGGGAGAGCTGCCTAATTCGAATATCCGTGATGCGACCGGCGAAGCGCAAACTCTGGCTCGAATTGTGGAGGTTTTCGCGCCCCATTGGCCGTTGCAGCCTTCCTGGCGGCCGTTGACAGCCATCGGCCGTCCGTCCTGGGCCGCACATGGTCTGCTCCGACTGAGGAAATCTCTTGCGGTGCGCGTCCTTCCTCGTGGCCCACAAGCGCAGGATCTCCTGGACTCCGCGTTGGTGGCGTTTCCTGGCGTCCCTGGCATCGCCTCCTGTTCGGGCTGTATGACTGTCTAGCTGTCTAGCTGGCTGGCTGGCTGGCTGGCTGGCTGCACACTGCAGGAGGAGCCAAGGAAACAAAAACAAAGTATCAGTCGATATCCACGCATCCACGCCTTCACGCGACCAGTCATATGCGGTGTAAGCAAAAGCAAAGAAAAAATGAAACACGAGCGGAGGCGCCGCTGAATTGGCTGTAGCGCCGCCTGCTGCTAACAGGCACAGCGAGAAGGGAGGCAGGCTATCGCGCAACCCGAAGCCCGCACAGCACAGCTCGCCACCGCCATTCTCAGTGCACGACTATGCCGTGCATCGTATCGTACTCGTACGCGTCTGCACTGATTGTTCGCCTTATCCACAATCGTATGCAGGAACGGCGGCAGGCCGGTGGGCTAAGCAAGTCGACAATATTCTATGCGGAAGAGCCGGTTGCAAATTGTTTGCTTGCCGTTGCGTGCGCTGCGAACTCGACCGCCCCAGGCCAAACGACCAACCAAATCATACGACGTATGATTCCCGCGTCTAGTCTGGAAAATCGACAGACCCAACGGCAAATGTGGAGTTGCAACAGTTGGTTTGCCATTTGACACATTTGCCTATTGCACTGCGCCGTAAATTGTAAATTGGCGAGGCGGACAAAATTCAACGTCCCAGCAAAGCAGGGCAAAAACCGGGGACGGCCTGTGCTTGTTAGTCTACCCCCGGCACTGTTTCCAAGGTTTCCAGGGTTTCCAGGGGTGGCCTGCTGCAAATTTCCCGCTGCCGTTCTGGGGGCCGCCTGGACGAATCCCCGAAGCCTTTGTTAGTAAGCCCTGTCTCCCTGCCCTCCCTGTCTCCCTGCCTGTCTCCCTGGCAGTAGCAGCAACGAGTCGGCACGCCCCACAGCCGCCTGGTGCACCTCTCGGAGGACGAGCCGAACATAAGGACGTGCCCCCGGCATGGAGCACTCGTATCTTACTCACTAAGCACAGAGCACAAAGACGTAAATCACACCTGAAGCTCATATGCCGTAGTACCAGCCCCTAGAATGAAACCCACAGTCGTGCGAGATGTGATACTCAGTATTCCTGCGCGTGTGTGGAGGCGGATGTATGTGTGCCTGTTGGAGAGAGAAGGATCCGTAGACTTCCGATGCGGTGTGCGCCTTTCCTGTGCGCCTTTATTGTGCCAAGGGCCGCCGTGTCCCAGTGACCGTTCGCGTCATTGTGTCACTTTTTTTTTTGCTTTTCGTCAGTTTCTGTCATTTTCGGGTCGGCCACTTTGGGTCCTTTGGCCATTTTTGCCCGCTGTGGCCTGTCAGGCGCATGCGCCGCCTCGCCGGTCGGCTGCGGATGCCCGCAGTGGGTGGAGGCCATGTGAGGGCCAGAAATCCGGTCAGGCGGCCGACCGTGCCCTCCATCTTGATCCCAACAAAGCTGCCCATTGGTCAATGGCTCGTCCCTCGTACTCGTATACTGTCACACATGCATAAAAGGGGTAGAAGCGGCTGCAAAATTTGCCCGCTCAGGATCCCACCAGAACATTGAATTGGGAATTCGAGGCGACGTCTTGTGGCGTACTCATGCGTGCGACGCAAAGGTACTCGTACTTTTCGCGTCAACGATCTCATCACACTCACGCGTGCCTGCATGCGTACTTTTGCGTGCTTTGGTGTGCTTTGCGTGCATTGATAGGGGATTCTTCGGCGTCGCCTCTTGGCGGAGTCGGCCGTTTGCAGCGTCTCCGCGTCGTGTGGAGGGGAGGCGTGCATGCAAGGGCTCGTTCGAGTGGCTTTGTGAATGGCCTCGTGCGGACCTCGGATGGCGTCTAGAACTCGGTGTGATGGAGCTTCGGAAGCAGTGCCAGCCTTCCGCGTTCTGGCCGCCTCGGTGCTATTTCCGTCCTGTCGTTAATTCTGTTTTCGTCCGACTCCTTCTAACCGGCTGACGACTGACCCGGAAATGGGCTGTTGGGACCACAAGAGTTGAAAAACACAGAGAGGCCTGTGGCTTGGAAATCAGGACGCCGCCTATGCCACCATGATGCCCTCACGCCATCCGACAGTCAGAAGCGGCCGAAGCCGCTGTCAGTAAGTTGGCTCGGAGCACGTTTTGTCCATGTGCTCTGCTCTGCGGGCTCTTGCCATGTGCGCCGCTAGCGATACCGACCACAGCCGTCATCGTCGAATGGTTGTCGAACAAGTGCGTGTCGTTAACAGCCATTGTCTCATAACTGGCTCTAGCTATGCCACGAATTCGATCGACACGCAGACAATACGTGCATTGCAGATCCGTCTTGAAAGCCCCGTCCTTCGGCTGGCCTCCTGGCCACCCCCACCCCCAGAAAAAGCATCTTGTGGTTTTCTGGTCGAGCACCTGGATGACGCCGATCCTGGCCAACCTTGTGTTCCACAGGAGACGCCCAATGTGGTTAGCCAACGCCAGAGAGGCGGAGAGGACGCTAAGTACTTAGACGGCATACGTGCAGAGGCCGGATCCCAAAACCGATACATCATTGGTCGAATCATGCCATGTCGCGGCGCCATGGCGAACTGCGCAACACGTTTGCTTCACCCATTCGACCAAACACCGCAACGCCGCGACAGAGCAGCTCATTGTCGGCACTCTCCATGGCGCACGTCTGGTGGCATCCGTGCATTGCATCTCGTGGCGCTCTTCCCTGCGGAAAAGAAGGTTGTCCTGCCGCTTATCTTGGCTTGCTGTCTGTGCGCAGAGGCGGCGGCTAATGCGAGCCTGCGCCGGGCATCACGCGCAGCCTAGCTAGTGAAGAAGGATGGGCTAGAGAGGTTCCCAGTGATGGTAAAACTGCGCACGGATGGTGGTGAGAATTGGGCGGAATTGGATTGGCGAGATGGACGAGAACCGATGCAGGAGCAAAAGGAGGGGAAATCGAGCGGGGAAGGGAGATTTGGGAGGGGGTGATGATCAAGGCGCTGAGACCGCAATGGGAAGCAACACGGCAATCGTTCCTTCCCGATACAGAGCCTTGCTCATATACTGGCTCTCCGTCGTTGTTTCCCACGTAGCAGAGCATCACGAACATTCCACATCTCCAAGTCACGTGCGTCACCAAACATCATGACGCTGCCCAAAACGGCCGTGCAGACGGCCGTGCACATGGCGCCACGCCGTGCCATCCTCGGCCGTGCTACCTTGGGCGGGCTGCGGACGGCGGGGTGGCCGTGGGGGCAGACAGCCTGCCGGTCGACGATTGCCTCCTCGCTCCCCGACTTCTCCCTCGCTGGCAAGGTTGCCGTGGTGTCGGGCGGCGGCGGCGGTCTCGGGCGCGTGCAGGCGGAGGCGCTGGCCGAGGCCGGTGCGCATGTGCACGTGCTGGACAAGTGCGCGGCAGACGGCAAGATTGTGCCCCGCATCGTGCACCATCAGCTCGACGTCCGGGACGCCGACGGCCTGGCACGGCTGTTGCGGGCCATTGCCGACGAGCACGGCCGCCTCGACGGCCTGGTGGCGGCGGCGGGGATCCAGCAGGAGACGGCGGCGCTGGGCTACGGCGCGGCCGACTTTGACAAGATGCTGGGGGTCAACGTGACGGGCGTCTTTCTGACGGCGCAGGCGGTGGCAAGAGAGATGGTGCGGCTGGGACGGCCGGGCAGTTTGGTGTTAGTGGGAAGCATGAGCGGAACGGTAGCCAATCGAGGATTGATATGCCCGTGAGTTGCTTGCCGTGTCTCCTTGTTCCTTCTTTTTCCCTATCTTCTCGCTCTTTTTCCCTCCTTCTACCTCTCTCCTCTCGCTCTCTTCTTCCATTCTCCCTTCTCTCCCTCTCCGTCCCTCTCCTACTCTCTCCCCCTCTCACGCTTCAGCGCCTACAACGCCTCCAAAGCGGCCGTCATCCAACTAGCGCGCAACCTCGCGTCCGAATGGGGCCAACACGGCATCCGCGTCAACACCCTCTCGCCCGGTTACATTGTCACGGCCATGACGGACGCCCTCTTCCAAACCCATCCCGGGCGACGGGCCGAGTGGGCGGCCGGCAACATGCTCAACCGGTTGAGCATGCCGCAAGAGTACCGCGGCGCGACCGTGTTTCTGCTGAGCGATGCCAGTAGCTTCATGACGGGCAGTGACCTGCGGATCGACGGGGGGCATTGTGCGTGGTAGTAGATGTGTGCGTAGTAGGAATGTATTCTGTAGTCCAGTGTACTCGATCACTCGTCCTCGTCGTCCTCTTCGTCTTCCTCCTCCTCCTCTTCGTCTTCCTCTTCGTCTTCCTCTTCGTCTTCCTCTTCGTCTTCTTCCTCCTCCTCCTCCTCCTCCTCCTCCTCCTCCACCTCCTTGTACTCTCCCACCCGCTTCTTCTCCTCTTCCCGCTTCTGCACATCTGCCTTGCGCGCCTCTGCCAGACCCCGCTGCTTCTCCGCGCTCAGCTGCCGCTGCGTCACCACAAACGCCCCCATGGGCGTCTTTTGCCATGCAAAGTCCTTCAAAAACGCGTCCACCTGCGCCCGGTCGCGCGGCGCAAAGTCTACGCGCGCCCGCCGCTCCTCGATAAACTTGGCGTTGGCCTCTAGCTTCTGCACGACCAGCACCAGGCCCGCCACCACCTTGTTGTTCGGACGGCCCTTGCCCTTGCCGCTCTTGCCCCGGCCGCCCTTGCGCGCCTCCTTGAGCCAGCGCTTGAGCATGATCACCACGGGCAGGGCCAGCTCCGGAAAGGCAATGTTGGTTGCCCACAGCGCAAAGAACTCGGACAGCAGCTCCACCACCTGCTCGCCCACGGCCGCCTGGTATGCCGCCGTGCGCAGCTGTGCCTTGGGCGTCTTGTAGGCCACCGCAAAGTCGAGTTCCTTGCCGTCGGCCGCGCCCGCCCGCGCCGGCTTGCGCATCTCGGCCGACTGCAGCACCTCGAGAAGCAGCGGCGCCAGCGGGATGAAGGTGCCGGTCGCCCGCGACACGCGCAGCAGCGCGCGGAACAGCTGGAAGCGCAGGGGAAAGTACGTTGCCGTCGGGATCAGCCGCATCGCGCCCAGCGTCACCTGCACGAGGGGGTAGACGAGCAGGCGCAGCTGGCTGTTGGAGTTGTCCACGCCGCTCTCAGCCGCCTTGAGCGGGTTGCAGTGCTCGGCCAGCACGGTCGCCCAAAAGTCGAGCGAGTGCACGTACTGCCAGTTGTAGACGGCGCGAAAGGCCGCGTTCTGGTTGTGCACAATGCTGTTGCGCAGGTGGATGGCCAGCTGCCGGATGGCCGCAAAGGCCGTCGTGTAGCCCACGGCCGGGTCGAGGCCCCAGAGCTCGGCCGCCGAGTGCTTCATCAGGTGGATGCCCGCCAGCGTGTTGGCATTCGTCGTCCGGCTGCCCTGCACGAGGCCCTGGTACGCCGCCTTGAGCACGGCCTCGCGCACGCCGCGGTCGCCCACCACAACTAGCCGCCGCAGCACCAAAAAGGCCGTTACCCGCGTCGGCTCGCTGCTGGCCGGCTGCGCCCAAAACGCCACCACCGTGCGCACCAGCAGCTTAAGCAGCTTGCGGAACGACAGCAGGTACGGCACCAGCGGCACCAGCGCGCCCAGCGTCCGCTTCAGCGTCCCGTCGTCCGACAGCGTGCCCAGCAGGTGCAGCACCGACGCGGCAAAACTGCGCACCAGCACCGACAACGTCTTGAACTTTTTACCCTCGGTCGGCACGTAGACCCGGTGCGCGCCCGACTCCTTGGTCGGCACGTGGTGCTGCAGCACCAGCGGCACCTGCTCCAGCGCCGCCACCAGCACGTCGTGGAACACGGCCGCGCTCTTGATCTCGAACCGCGGCCCCGACCCGCTGCCGGTACCAATTGGCCCATCCGCGTCCGCCGCGTTGAGGTGTGCCGCGCTGCGGAACGCCAGCACCATCTGCCGCGTCGCCCGCAGCGAGTATGTCTCGGCCATCAATGTCCGCCACTTGCTGACCATGGCCTGCGTCAGCTCATTGTCCTCGACCACCTCGGCCGTCTTGGCCTTCTTTTGCTTCTTCGAGGGTCTCTTCGGCGTGTCCTCCTCTTCCACCTCCTCATCCTCGTCCCCACTCAGCTCGTCCACCTCGGCCAAATCCGCGTCCTCGTCAAAGTCCAGTGTCTCCGGGTCGTTCTCTTTCAGAAACTGGTAGAACTCGGGGTCCTTTTCCGCTAGCGCCTCCATGGCCGCCTTGCTCATGCCCACACCCTCGTTGTCGCTGCTGCCATCGCTGTCGGCGCTGTCTCCGGCCTCGCTTTCTTTGGCATCCTCCTCCTTGCCGTCCTTGGCCTTGGCCCCGTTGCGTTTCCGCTTGCCCAGAGCGGTCTGCTGGTCTTTGCCGTCCTCGCCGTCCTTGTCGAGAATCTGGAAGCCGCCTTGGAAGAAGTCGTCGACACTCATGCTGCTGACATTGGCGTCTGGCCGCTTCCGGCCGCCCGGTGCTTTGGGCACCTCGCCCGTCTTCTTGAAAAACTCGGCATCCTGGCTGCGTTTGGCCTTTTTCTTGTCTTGGATCTGTGCCCGTTGCTTGAGCTTGGCCGTCGTTTTGCGCCGCTCCAGCACGCCCTTGAGGTGGTTCTTTTCAAACTTTTTCGTCGCCTTGACGTTTTTCTTGGAGACGCCCATCGTGACGGTAGTGTTGGCCCGGTACTGGTGGTGATGGACAGCGGATAGGCGAGAAAACCAAATCTTTCGGACGGCAGAAGAAAAAAAGTTGAAATTTCTTATCGGACAAGTTTATCGGGCCTGCGCTTGTCGATTTTCGGTGGGCGGTGAAGGGCCATTCTGCCCGCCTACCTGCTTGGTGGGGCTCCGGCCGCTGGAGCTCGTCGGTTGACACAACACATTGCGAGGCTATGCCGGCCGCCTGTTGGACTGCGCAGCGACCATGATCCCGCGGCAGGCCTACGCGCCGCTGCCGCCGAGCTATGTTCCCAACACGACCCTGTCGGCGACGATCAATCTCGATGAGGTGCGTCGCCTGCTCAACCGCCCGACATCTTGACTCTACGGCTAACAACTCAGGAAGTCAAACTCACCGAGTCGCGCGCCGAGCGCGATCTGCAGGAATCGCTCGCCGAAGTATTTAGCATCATTGTGACGATTGACGAGCTGGAAAAGGCCTTTTTCAAAGATGCCGTGCCCGAGTCGGACTATACGGAGATCTGCGAGCGGTCCCTCAAACAGTACAACTCGATCCTCAAAGACGAGGCTGTGCTGCGCGCCTTTGGCGATCTAGACACATTCAAGCAAGAGTGGGATGTACGTCCTGTGTCTTCTCCTGCCATTATGTGACCTTGTGTTTTCGTCTGCTCACATCCCAGCTCGAGGTCCCACGCGCTACGGAGCGCATCCGCGTCGGCATCCCCTCCACGACCCTCGCGACATCCTCAGGCGGCGGCGGGACGGACAATGGAGGTGGCGGTGGCGGTGGCAACCATGGGGGAAACAGCAGCGGCGGCGGCGGCGGCAGCGGCACGATCAGCGGTGCACTGATCCTCGAGGCGACGCAAGACTTTATCACGTTCCTCGATGCGCTGCGCCTCGGCCTGCTAGCCAAGGATCAGCTGCACCCACTGCTGACTGACGTGATCCACGCGGTCAACAAGGTGACGGAGCGCGACTTTGACAGCCGCGGCAAGATTGTGCAGTGGCTCATCACGCTCAACCAGATGAAGGCGACGGACGTGCTGGGCGAGGACCAGGCGCGGGAGCTCGAACTTGACATCAACTCGGCCTACCAGGGATTCAAGAGCACCTTGACATAGCCAGAATAGAGAAGAGGGTATCATCATGCACGTGCAGCGCGCAGGCTACACCAAAAAGGTCCAAAAACTCGGATACACGAACTCCTCCTCGAAAATGCGCCGCACCTGCTCCAGCACAAACCGCTCGACCTTGCCCACATTCTTGAGGCTCTGCTTGCCGCTCTGCCGCTGTCCTATCTCGCTCTCGACCCGCACCTCCTGCAGCAGTCCACCGACGCGGGTGCGTGGCTTCGGCGGCGTCGGCGGTGGTGCCGGCGTGCCGGTCAGCAGCATGGCCGATCCGCCCTGCAGCCGGATGGCCATCATGGGCGGTTCGTTGTGCTCGTTGTGGCCATTCCCTCCATGCGTGTTTGTCTCTTCCTTCTCCTCCTCCTCCTCCTCCTCGTCCGCTCCCACGGCCGCCAGCGCGTCGTCGGGCCCCAGGAAACAGAAATGGATGCGTCGCCGGATGTAAGCCAGCACGCCGACGCCGTCAAACGTCAAGCCCGTGATGCTCAGCCGCACTGGAATGCCGACAAAGCTGGGCATCGGGTAGTCGAGCAAAATGTCCGCCGTTAGCAGCAGCTTGATGTCGCCCGCGTATCGAATGCGGAAGACGGCCTGCAGGTCCTCGGCACGCGGCTCGTGGGGCCGATGCGGCGGCGGGATGGGGTGGACGCCCTCTGCGGCGGCAGCAGCAGCAGCGGCAGCAGCGGTAGCAGCAGCGGCGCCGGCCGCTGTCCCAGGCCGGCCGCCATCGTCCTCGTCTTCTTCAATGGCTGACTCGGACGGCAGGGCGCCGCCGCCGCGCGTCGGGGGACGGGAAGGGGTCCCACCCGCTGACGTGGGCGCCAAAGTCGACACGCTATGCTTTTCCCGTAGCAGCGGCCGCAGTAATGCCGGATTGGGGGCTGTTGCCAACGGCGCCGAGGTAGAGGCGGGGCCGCTGCCGTCCGGACCGCCGCCGCCGCCCATGGAAATGGAACTGCTGCGGGAGGGCTGGGAAGGCTGTCGGCTGTGGTCAGGTGGATCGAGCGTGTAGTAGCCGTTGTGGGCGGCCATGGCAGCCAGCGGGGTCTGGGCGCCCGACCAGCCCGGCGCCAGGTGGCTGTGGAAGTGGTGCAACAAGTTCGACGTGCCGCCGGGCACACCGGGCACACCGGGACCGTTGCCGCCACTGTTTATGGGCACCGCTGTCGTGGGCCGGGCTGTGCCGGGCCGGATGGTGGCATGGCTGAGCAGCGAGCTGCTGCTGAGGTCGTGTCGGTGACCGTGCCGTCGGTGGTCTGCGTCGGCGCCCGCCCCGCCGCTAGCAGTATAGATCTCACTGCTCTGTCCGCTTCCCGTCCCACTCTCCGTATCGCTGTCGGCCTCCTCGTCATCCTCGTAAAAGTCGGGCAGCGGGTCGGTAATGTCCTTGAGCTCGAGCTCCGGCGCGATGGAGCCAAACTCAAAGTCGTGCACGGTGACGGACTTGATGAAGCGCGGCAGCGGAACGGTCTGGAATTTGCTGTGGATGAAGTCGCGGATCCGCTCCGCCAGCTCCTGGCCGTCCGGGCCAGTTGTAAGCCGGTCCCAGTTGAGGTCGATGGACATGGTTGGGGGACAGTTGAGCTTTGGCTACAGACGGCTAAGCGGGGCACTTTTGTGATTCTGCCCAAAGTGGATACTGCTCATACTAAGAAGGGACACTCGTGTTCTCTAGACAGAGACCGATTCGTTTGCAGAGTCCCAAAAATAATTCCCAATGTGATGAGTCTTGGACGTGCCAGGAGGTGTCTCCTTGCGGCAGGCACCACAGAGACGCTTTCTCTTCTTACAATTCGTGTCGATGCAGTCATTCTAAACCGATCGACTTGTTTCAAGCAAAGCTCCAATCAGTACATTTTATCCGCTGCAAACCCAGAGGGACAAGTAAAACTGTGGCGCAGGGCTGTTTGGAGGGATTGCTGACTGCAGGATCGCAAAGATGCCCATCACTGCAACGACAGGACCACCAGAACGGCATAGCGCTGACATTCTCTCTGTAGCATCACCTAGACGCCTCCTGTCAGCTGTCGCGCCTGAAACGGGCCCCTGTACGGCTCCCAATCCGCCCGACGGAGCAGACGGGCGCGGCCGGCGGCACGGCTCCTCCATTCGGCCACCGGATGCTGTTGCTGCATAGTATAAAATGGCAAGAAGAGCCGTGCCCCTCTGCTCGCTGTGGCAATGACATATCAACAGCCTGCCATGTCTTCTCCACGCAAAACGCTACTCGTGACTGGCGCCACCGGCCGACAGGGCGGCGCCCTCATCGCGACGCTCCTCGCCATGCCCGATGCCGGCGGCTTCGACATTGTTGCCGTGACGCGCGACCCAGCCAGTCGGCGCGCACAGTCGCTCGCCGCTCATGTCCACGTCGTCGTGCTGGCCGGCAGCGCCGCCGACCCGGCAGCCGTCTTTGCGCAGATCCCGGCCGCCGTCGCACCGGTCTGGGGCGTCTTTGGCGTGCAGGTCAACGCGGATGCCGAGGAGGCGCAGGGCAAGGCATTGGTGGACGCCGCGGTGGCACACGGCGTGCGCCACTTTGTCTATGCCTCGGGCGACCGCGGCGGTCCCGAGCGCTCGCCGCACAACCCGACACGGGTCCAAAACTTTGCGGCCAAGTACCACGTCGAGCAGCACCTACAAGCAGCCGCGGCGGCAGCACCATCCAAACGGCCGCTGACGTATACCATCCTGCGGCCAGTCACCTTTTTCGAGAACCTGACAGCCGACATGCACGGCCGCGGCTTCGCGCGCATGTGGGCGCAGGTGGGCGACAAGCCGTTGCAGCTAGTGGCGACGCGCGACATTGGCTGGTTTGCGGCACAAGCCTTTGTGCGGCCGGACGACGCCGCCTATGCCAACGCCGCCCTGACGCTCGCGGGCGACGAGCTGACACAGCCGCAAGCAGCCGTGCTGTTCCAGGCCGCCGTGGGCTTGTCGATGCCGTTAGCACCTTGTCCGGTGGCGTCAGCGGTCAAGTTCTTCCGCGGCGAGGTCGGCGACATGTTCCGCTGGTTTGCCGACGAGGGCTACGGCGGCGACGTGGCGGTGTGCCGGCTGATGCATCCAGAAATGCTGGACTTTGCTGGGTGGATGGCGCAGAACAAGGGACGCTGGGAATAAGGAGGAGACGGTTTACGCATGTCACTGAAGAACATGTAGATGACCACAGGAGATATTTGATTGACCAACTGGGCCTATGCACACGTGGTTCCACCCTCTACTTGAGCAGCTTGATGATACGCTCGCTAGCGAGTTCGGCAATGGCCTCGTACAAGAACGTCGGGTTAGACGTCGTTGGTGCCGGGCTGAGCGAGCCGTCAATGACGTAGAGGTTGTTGGTGCCGTACACCTTGGCGTTGGTGTCGACGCAGGCACCGTCCGTGTGCTTGGTGCCGTCGGACGTGCCGACAGTGCAGGAGCCACCCCAGTCTGCTGGTCAGTCTTGCTGGAAGGAGAAAGATGGAGGAGAAAGGAAGAAAGAAGAGATGGAAGAAGCAAAATAAAAAGCAACAAAATAAAACAAACACAAAACGTACGGTTGTTCGTCTGGTTGGCGTTCGTGCCAAGCCACGTGCGGTAAGACTCCAGCGAGCCCGGGACCGGGTTAGTCACGGTCAGGCCAGGGTACTTGCTGGAGCCGTTGATGAAGCGCTCTAGTGCCAGGGCGTACATCTCCACGTCCAGACCCTGCGGGTCCGTCAGCCACGGCCCGGCACCGTCGGCAAAGGCGAGCGTGCCGTTGGTGTTGAGTGCGATGCGGCCGCGGCTGAGCGCGCCCTCGTTGAGGTTGAACTGGCACGTAAACGAGCCGCTCTCGGTGTCGGGCGCCGAGCAGAGAACCTGCACGTTCATAAACTTGCGGGCGTCCTCGGGGTAGGCCACCTTGATCCAGCCGCAGAGGATGCGCGGCACGACGGTCAGCGGACCGGCGCGCTCGCTAAAGAGCAGGTCCGCATCCGCCTTGACGTAGTCGCTGCCGTCGTAGAAGCCGGTAATGTTGTAAAACGGCAGCGTGTCCGTGTCGTTGTACGTGAAGCTGATCAAGCCCGTCGGGTTGTCGTGCAGGTTGGCGCCAACAGCGTGGTTGACGATCCAGTCCCGCTGCGCATACGGCGTATAGCCGATCGACGCCGCCGTCGTGAGCTCGGACACGGGGCCAATGCCCGAGGCAAACAGCAGCGCCGGCGTGTTCCACACACCCGCCGAGAGGACCACGTTCTTGGCACGCACCGTCGTGCCATTGACATACACGCCCGTCACCGTGCCGCCCGTGCGCACCAGCCGCGTCACGGGGCTGTACAGCTTGAGGGTAAAGTTGGGCAACCGCTTGGCGTCCTGCAGGTAACCGACAGCCGGACCGCCGCGCTGGCCGCCGACCTGGGCAAACATGTCGCGGCCAAAGGTGTCGTACTTGTCGTCGACATCAACCGAGTTGTCCACTTCCCGCAGACCAATGGTCTCGAGGACCTTGCCCATGAGGCCGTAGACCTCGTCGAGGTAAAACTATTGGTCAGCACGTGACGCTGAAATAGTATAAAAGCACGTGACATGAACTACCCACCTTGCTGTCGTTGGACCAGTACGGCGTCGCAGGAATGCGCTTGACCGTCCGTGTAATGGCCGTCTCAAAGTCCGACACCGTCCAGCCAGAGAAGCCAAACGTGTTAGCCAGGTACGTCTTGGGCGGCCAGAATTGCTGCATGGCGTTGACAGACGAGCCGCCTCCCAGCTGGCACGCCGCGCGCTGCCCCGTCGGCAGGTTCGTGCAGTAGTAGTTGACGACCGGAGGGTCGAGGTAGTACACCATGCCGTCATGGCGCGTCAGCGTGTTGTTCGGGTACGCCTCCTCCGTCCACTCAGGCACCTCGCGGTTGCCATCGCGCCAAAGCATCGGGCCGCCGTGCTCGAGCAAGAGCGTGTTCAGGCCGGCCTCGGCGAACTTGGTCGCCGACACAATGCCGCCGGGACCACCACCCACCACGATGACATCGCTATTTGTTAGCAGGTGGTAGACAGCCACACGAGGATGGAAGGTCCTTACTATTCCACATCCCGGGTGGCAACTGCGGTCGCAAGCAGGCCCAGGGCTGCCGTCCACGAAGAGATCTTGTTCTTTGCGGAAACCATGGCGTGAGAGTGCACGTTGTGTCGAACTGGATGGTTGCGGCTGCGCGTGCTCCCAACAACGACTAGATGGGCGTCCAGTGTGACTTAAGTACTCGAGCCCGCCGCCGGAAGCACGGGGACCAGATCGTCCGATGGCAGCATGTGGCCGCGACCGGGTCATCCCTGGCCGTCCAACAATACACGCCCTGGATGCAACACCACCGTCCATGCATACTAGAAACAGACAAGAACCGCAGAGTGGGCCTGCCCTGGCATCTGCCGCTCGTTGGTCTCCGCCGATCGCTGGCCTGGTCTGTTCTGCCAAGACTTTACGCCTTCGCTTGCACCTGCAGAAAACAAGCCTGCAGCTCGGCCTTTGCTCCCGGCCTATCCCCATGTGGTCGTCTGGCCCGCCCTCTAGCCACATCGCGCATGGCGCGGTGCACAGCGAGGCAATGTGGGGGCTGAAAACACACGAGGTTGACACAAGAAAACAAGCTTCATCTGATAAGATCATCTTAACTCGTGCCCGGCCTCCACCCAGTCATCACAAACCACTGCCCCTGCTACATCATTTCCACCAGTAGCAGCCCTCGCTTCTGCCCCGCTCTGCTAGGCACAACGATCACCCGGAGCTACTTGCCGCCGGCTTCCGCCGCTTCCACTGTAGCGCTTATTACAGTTCCATTGTGGTTTCCTGGGCTATCCCAGACGAGAAGCCGCAGGAAGCCGTGTGATCCGGTTCGTCTCTAGATGCGTTCATGCACGTAGAGCACCATATGTGCAGCCGATATCGCATTTTTATCGAAAATAAGCTTAGAGATGCATCGCCGTGGTCGACGGAAAATTGACAGGATGCAAGTAACAACTCGGGATCAGAACGACGATTACAAATGGCTCGGTAATCGCGTTAGTGGCGGCATTTGCGGCTTCCTAGTTCGAATAGGCAAGTTGAAAAAGTAGCAGAATTTCTCTAAGGCATATCCAACTACAGTTCCAAGCGCCGAGGGAGCACCGATTGCTTCCACGGTGCAAGTGGGCCGGACAGGTCGAAATACCGCAATGACAGGTTTCCGGGGCTGGCGTTGAATGGCAGCTTGGCCGGCGCCTCGCCCACTTCGGTTAGGCCGATCTGGTCACCCAGCACGCTGACGTGCTGGCACAGCATGATGTCGTCCATGCCGCCCGCCTTGAGCGCCTCGAGACAGGCAATCTCCGAGATCAGGTACATGACCCGGTCTTCGCAACCCATGAGCTCGCGCAGGCCCAGCGAGGTCGCGTGCGGCGGCGAGAGGTGCTTCTCGCGGTACGTGTGCGCAAAGGTCGGCGCGCGGCCCTGCATAGTGGCGCCTAGGATGTCAATCCAGGCCGTCAGGGTCATGTTGAATGGCGTCTGCGACGGCAGCGTGTCTTGGCCCGGCAGCTCTGTGCGTTCCGTGACGAGGCGCGGAAGATCCAGCTTCTGCACCACCGACACGGCCGCCTGGAAGTGCTGGTGCCAGGACACGTCGGGCAGGTCGTCGTCCAGGCGACCAACGCTGCACTGGAAGAAGATCATGCCCAGCGTCGCCTCGAGGATCTGCTGGTAGTTCTCCTCGCAGGGCAGCGCCGCGCACAGCGTTGAGATGGTGGCATAGCGGTGCCGCATCACGTCGCCGTCCAGCTCGGAGCCACGCGGCTGGCCCAGCATGGCCTTGAGGTGCTGGGCCGCAATGCTGAGACAGCAGTGCAGATAGCACTTGTTGCTCTGCAGCGCCGGCAGAATTAGGTCCGAGCCGACTGAACCGTGCTGGTTGGTCTCCAGGATGGGGAAAATGTTGGGGAGCACAAACTGCACAAAGTGGTCTAGCAGGCGCTGATCGCCTTCGTCCAGTTCAATGTCGACCTGCCGCGTGTCTGTCGTGGGCCCATGGGAAAAGTCGAAAAAGTGCATGTTCAGTGTCTCCTCCGTCATCGACTCGCGCCGCTCAGAGTACACCTGCTCCATCCACTCGCCGCCGGTCGGCACACCCATGTTGAGACCCATGGCGGGCGTGCCCATGCAGCTGCCGTCCATGGGATCCATGGCGCCGGGGGCGGAGCATGGATAGGGCGGCAGCACGGTGCCCGGCGGCGGCGGGGTGTGAAAGGTGCTAAATGTGGATGTGGTGGACTCGTGCAGTGTGGGCACGTCATTGACAAACATCTGGCGCTCGGTCTTAATGTCGACGTCATAGGGAGCGTACGGGTTGGCAAACATGAAGTCGGGGTGCATCTGGGGAGTGGAGAAGGTGCCCGTGCTGCCGAGGCCGTACTCGGAGGTCGACGGGGGCGGGCTGTTGAAGTTGAAAGAGAAGCCCGAGTCGACCGAGGCGGAGCGGGTGCGGTCAAGCGGGTCGGAAAAGGTGGCCGAGGTCGGCAGCGAGTGCGATAGGCCCGGCGGCGACGGCACTGACTGGGCGCTGGCATGCGCCGAGCTCTTCTCCGACAGCTTCTTGTGTTTGATGATAGACTTGATCTTGTCTTTTTGGCTGCGACGGGCCTCATTGTTGCTCCACCAATGCGGCCGCTTGTACTCGCAGTCCAGGCCGAGGTGCTTGCAAGCAGTGCACATGGGCGTGCCCTCGTCGCACTTCTTCCGGCGCAGACGGCAGGTGTAGCAGCCTGACTTGTTAGTGTGTGCGCTGTAAGCGGTAAAGAAGCTGCGCATACGAACCTGTTCTTGACCGGCGGTGCATCTGCGTCTTTTGCTTGCTAGCTGGGCTAGCGTCGGCATTGCTCTTTGCTGCCTTGGCCGCAGCCTGCTTGGCTTTTGCCGTTCGTGGGACGGCCATGCTGACTGTGGTGGTTGTGGTTTGGGTGGTGGTTTTGGTACTCGACGCGGCCGTTGTCGATGCTTTGGCAATGGGGGGCATGGATGCCATTTGTATCTTGTGTACCTGCAGAGCAAGCCGTTGAGAGGGGGGGGTTGTGTGGCTGGTCGACTGGTGCGTGCAGTCGTCCAGGTGCAAGTGGTAAACCTGGTCCCTGACAGGTCCACTAAAGAAAGATGTGTGTGGGTGGATAACAGACAATCTCTGGCCCGAAGGAAAGCGGAGGATGCCCGTAGGGTGGCAGGGGGGTGGTGAATTAAAACGATATTCAGCAGAGAGGGTCCAAGCCAGTTGCCCCAGTAAGGTGACGGAAGTGCAATTATGCCGAGGGACCAAGCCTGTAGTCCCACGGGGCCGAAGAGAGAGAAACAGAGGCAGAGGCGGCGAGTGGTTCGCGGCCAGAAATTAGATAATAACAAAGGCTCAGTGTAAGAGCAATGATTGACTGGATCCGAGCAAGTCCGGCTTGCTGTTCACGGGAAAGGAGGAGGCAGCCAGGCCAAAGGAGGAGAGGAGGCGGGAGGCGAGAGGAGGTGAGGTGAGGGAGGGGGAAGAGGGAAGAGGAGAGGAAAGAGACGAGGCAACACTCAAGAACAAACCGGGCCTTGGTCAACAAGATAGGAAATGAAAGAACTCTTCCAGATCGGAATCAACAGACGCCGATGCTGGCTGCTCGACGACTTATACGTTGGCTGGCATTTTGGCGAGCGAGGCGGCAGATTGGCCGCATGCTTTTTTCGTTCACTGACGGAAGAGTGTTTCCAAGAATAGAACAGCTGCAAAAGACCAGGCGAGAAGCGCGAGTGACCAGCTGCAGCGCGACTAAACGTGTATTCCATTTTTGGGTGCATTCTGGGGCACACACAGAAGGAAGCAGCGGCGGGCGGCCGGCTGGCCGCCTAGGCGCATGTGTGGTGGGTATTACGCATATTGGTGGCAGTCACGACTGCGCTAACACAAAAGGAGACATGCGGGCAGCTGCTGCAGGAAGGCGCCATAGCGCATACTGCTGCATTTCGTCGCTGCAGCGGCCGGCAAGAAGGCGGTGTGGAGTCCCAGCCAGTCGTGTCTTGCGGACTTCTTGCAGCGCAGACGGACAATGTATACTTGGAACAGGGACGGGGCAAACAGATAACGTCGTGCGGAGTACTCCGTACGCCCTGGATTGAATGTTGGGCACGAGGGCAGCCAATATTTCGACCGGGGTCGTTTCGGACGACGAGGACGAGATGCCTGCGGCTGGCTCGGCCGTACAGAACTGGGCTAACTCGAGCTCCTCCGAACCTCTTTTGTCGATGCGGTTTTTTCTTGCCAGCAGGGGTGAGGCACTACGGACGGTATACTCTGGTGGTCTGGTCTGATCGGGCTTTCTGCCATGTCCATCCATCGCCTGATCGCCTGATTAGGAAGTGCAATTGGCCGACCAATGAAAAAGCGCCAGCGACTTTGGGCCTCTGGATTGGCCGGCGACGGACAGACTCCATCCCGATCGGGATGGTCGAGTACTCTGTAGATACTGGAGATCGAGCGCGAGGACGGATGGACGGTGGGTAACGATAAAGGACCGTGCCAATGGCAGGACGGCATGCACCATACTTCTAGCGCTGGACAAGGGTACCGGCGCAGAATCCCTGCTAGCAACGCTGATTGGCCCGCAAGTGTGACGAAAAGGTGGCCTGTGCATATGCAGCTGGTGTACCGGGACCAACCGTCTACTAGCGCGGTGTGATTGGACATGGATGATAGGCCCTGCGCGGATCACAAGGAGGGTCACGACGGCGGCGGATTGGCTGGGCGGGTAGGTCGCTGCCGGTCGTCACAGTTGTCCAAGTCGTCGCATATGTGCTTGCAGTGGCTGGATAGTAACCAATGTGGAGTCCTGTACATTGTACACAGCAGAGGTTCTCGTCCGTTCACTCTCTTCTTGCGAATTAACCGCCTTGCGTTCTATTTTTGCCCTTTGGCAACGGCGCTCGCAGACTATTTTTTTACGTAGACGGCTGGAGTGCGCCCTGACAGCGGACTGCCGGGCCAGTACTTTCTAAAAGCAAGTTTATCAGATATCTCATCGACCGCATCTCTGCCACGGCAGTGCTCTCGGCACGAACAGCTCGTTTCGGCAGTGTGATTGAGGACGACCGTTGCAACTCGTACTATGGAATGCCTGTACGAGTACGAGCACGACTCGTACTTCAGTGCCATAAACTGCTCGGAGGCCCGTCTGCCCTAAACCCGATCGGGCACTATTGCGCGCTCGTGAATCCCTCCCCACAAAAACGCCCGCAGTGCACGGACTACTCATGCGCTAACACCTGCAGCTCACCGATGATGAGCACAGCGAACCATGGTGTGCGAGGGCCACAGGGTTGCACTCCGTGCCCAATCTGTACAATGTACGCACAGGCATAGCAGGTATAGCGGAAGCTGAGCTCGCTAACTCGAAAGGCAATGCAGATGATTGCGATCACAGTGTGATAGTGCTCACTTTGGGGATGTCTCCCGGGGTTCGCTGTGATTCCGCTGCGGTTCCCTGCTCAATCAGCAGAGGACGGATGATCGCGGGCTGTGATTGGCGCCGGGTACGAGTTTGATATTGCGGGTGCGCCCAGACGTTGCATCGGGCCGGGCGCGGTTGGAGAAGAGTTGGGGGAAGCAGTTGGAGTTGGGCAGTTGGGAGGCAGCGTTCATGCAAGGCGGCGGCGACTATGGCTTTGAGGTGAGGTGAACAAAGCACGCCGACGCTGTGGCTGGCAAACGCGGTTGCAGCGTGGAAAGGCTCTCGGCGGTGCCGCAGCCTTGTCTTGGTCTGGAGTGCAGCAGGCCGAGTACGACGTGGAGTCTTACACCGTTCCCTATAGCTGATACACGGTCTCATCTACAGAGTGAGATACAATCGTTGCGATACATGCACAGTACCTCAACCGATGACACGATTACACATGTGCGCTCTTACGCAACTGCACGATTGCACGACATGTGGAGGCGTCCCAACGGACACGAAGCCGATATCGCACGTGGGCACTGCGTGTCTCGGGGACACAAATGTCTCGCGGTGAGGCCAGACGAGAAGCCCCGGCGGAGAAACGGAGAGAAGTCGAGAAGGAAGGTGAGCACAGAGCTGCGGTGAAGGAGAAGCGATAAGAACCATGTGCGTATTCCTCCGGACCCCGTATCTTACACTAAAAGTGACCACTCTGGATACTCTCGCCCGCCGCATTATCGCCGTGCCCATCACGGGACTTTGTCATGTGTCTTTCTTGGTCATGCTGGACTTTCTGCTTTTGGCATCAGTCCCTGTGGCTATTTTAATTGGTCGAAATCCGACCGCACGCCGTTTTAGTGTCAGCTACTACCATCAACGGAGCGCTCGCAGACGAGTAAGATACAAGCAGCTCTCTAGCGGTACTTTAGCACACAAGCCCTGCAAGTTGGCCGCTGAAGGAGCCTGAAGCCTGGAGTGCAAGTAAACGCTCGTACGAGAGGCTTTGCTCCACACCGGGCACTAGGATGCTGGCCTCCACCTAATGATCAACGTAGCGTCCGCAAGTCTTGTCCTTGTCACTTTGCGCAAGGCAATCTCTCTGTATCGCCAATTGCGCGCTCGCATCATCTTCGGCGGCCAAGGTACGGTCCGGTTCATACTCGTAGGCCCCTGCAATTCTCGTAAGATACTTGTGCTGGGGGCGGCGTGCTCGCATGTACCTGGTAGCGTCGGTTGTGTTTGCGTAAACGCTGCCGTGAAAAAAAGCACGGAGCATGTTTGCAACTTCACGGTTCCGTGTTCGGATTCACGGCTTCGCCTTTGCAAAGTACCTTTCTGTGCAGCTACCACCATAGTATGGAAAACAACGTCGTACGCAACGGCATCCTCCACACTCCGTATATATCGGATGTCGTCGTGGCCAGCACCTTGCAAGCCTTTTCTCCTGCAGAGTCCCTGTATGTAAACTTGTTTCTCACTGCATGAGAGCGGCACGGCATCCTCGCACCCGACGGCACCCCCACCTCCCAAGCGGTGCCGACGGCGATCCGTACTCGTACTCGGCTTACCCCCGCCACTTGCTTTTGTTGCTCTGATCCTTGCTCGCCTTTTTCCTCTTTCTCTGCCTATTCCTCCACCTGACACTGTCGTACGTTGCCGTTTGAATTGCCCGTCCACCAGGGCCAATTGTCGCTGGGATTCACACGAGGCCGCCCATCAGCAGACTTGTCCAGCTGCCAGAGGCCTCAGACACCGCTGCGGCGAAGCCATCGTGGCAAGAAACGGCCGCGGCCGTCGAGGCAGACGAGTAGACAGCTTGGTGGAGATTATTATTTCGGAATTCAGCCAATAGGCATGCGGATCTATAGACGCTTTGGGGGCTCTGAAACGTACGGCATCTGCAGATTGCCGTTTTTTTCCCTCTTTTTATTGCAAATATATTTTTGGTGGCCTATGGTGTTGTGGCATTGGTCGCATTGGCACGGCTTTTTTTTCACTAGTATTTTTAGCCAATCGGTGAGCGAGAACCCTTCCCGCTGAGCGCTGCAGGCCGTACCTCCCCCTGTCGCGCGTATATGCTCCTGCCCAATCAGGCGTCTTCCTGCCTCGGCGCCAATGCAGCTCTGCCTTTTGTTCACACCTCTACTTTTCTGCATCCCCTCTTTTTTGGCTCTCATGGCCTCTCTTGACCTCTGCTTGCCCCTCCCCCCGGTTGCCTGCTTAGCGCGCTTTGCCGCTCGCGGCGGACTGCTGCCCGAGTTTCGGTTCCTGCCCAGGCAGCTCTTTTTCGACTGGCTCGATCAATGCCCTCGTTGCCGGGGGCCGCTGGGCTTGCAGAGACATTCTGTGACGGTCCGGCTGTGCACTGCAGCGTTGCTTTCGCCCACCCTGTCTCTCCCTCCCGTTTGTGGCCAAGGGAATGAACATAAGATATACCGCTCTGGACACTCGGCGAAACGAAAACGAGACCAACCCAAAAGAAAAACCCAACCCAAAAGGTGAACTGCACGAGAAGGTTCCAAAAATAGGAGAACCAAGAATTCTGTCAATGTGACGGGACGACCTGCATATGCCCATGCTGTGATCCAGACGCCCAGCCATCCTATCCCATTCCTCCTCGCTCCTATCCAGCACCATCTGTCACAATCACTCCTCTTGCTTATACTCTGCGACCATCACCAGCACAGCCCATACATAACCACCTGTAGCCGCCCGTGCGTCTTCAGAACTGCCGTCCCCTTTTTCTCTTTTTGAAATTTCTGTGAATTTGCGTGTTGGACGTCTCGGGCTCTCCTTTTCCCAGTTCCTCCGCTTGCTTTGCTTAGCCGCCCATCTCTCGTTCCTGGCGTCAAGCCCTCTCCTCAAAGACGGCCACTTCTGTCTGTCTCGTTGATCGAGAGAGGCAAAGGGTCCACCAACTGGCAACGGTATCATAAACACAAACTCAAAAAACAAAATACCAAAACAAAGCCTGCCGAGTATAAGCCATTGTTTCGAAATAAAGCGAGACGGCCGGACGAGAAACAACTGTACGTGGGCAGGAAAGTCGAAATGATGGTAAGACAGTCATCTTCACCCACCACTATGCATGAATAGCGTGCTGACAAGACAGACGTCACACATTACCGTCTCTGCCCCACGACAGCCGTCGATGGAGATGCAGCAAAAGAGCCTGCGACTCCCGCACACCTCCATCTTTAGTCTCAAGGGCATCCAGGACCGACCAGTCTCGGTAGCCACCGAATTTATGGAATCGGACTTTGACGACACCTATGAGGACGACGAGATCATTAGCGACTATGAGGATGACGGAAACTCTCCGCGTGTCAGCCTGAATGTGCGTCGCACAGTCCATCCCATTTTTCCCTTGTTCTCCAGCTTCTGTTTCTGCACCTGCTCCTGTACCTGTCAGCTGACAACAGCAGTCCGGCCAGCCCAGTTTCACGACCGTGTCTTCGTACGACGAGGTGCAGACGCCGCGGTCGAGTCGCATGCCGACCGACTACTACCACCCACCGATAGACCACAAGCAGGTGGAGGGGCCTCGAGGACCACACCTCTTCCGAGTGTCGACATTGTCGGCCGAGTTCCAGAATGCGCTGTCTTTGTCGCCCATAACGCCGGTCGCACCACCAAGCGAGGCGATGCTGGGGTCGTACCGGATGGCACACCAGAAAGTGGCGCTGCCGCTGGGCGTGACGCCTCTGCCAACGAGAAAGCCAATGGTCGGGCCATTCCAGTTCACAGACGCGGAGTTGGACACACGGGAGCTGGCGACGTGGTCGCCGGAGAAGGTCGCACAGCGGATGCTCGATGCTGGCATTGAGCTCCAGGTGTGCGAGCGCTTTGTGGAGAACGACATCACAGGCGCGATCCTGATCACGCTCAAGTTTGAAGATCTCAAGGAGCTGGGCATCCCGTCCTTTGGAGTGCGCACGACGGTGTGGAACCAAATCAACGCCATGAAGAACGTGCGGCCAGTCGGCGAGGTGCGGCCAGAGACGCCGATTGAGGATGAGCCGGACCGGGAGGTGCGCCGTGAGCTGCGGTGGCAAGACAGCTGTGGCGGCAGCTCGGCACGGCCTCTGCGGCGGCGGGCGAGCAGTCGCCGCAAAAAGGCCGGGTGGAAGGACGACGCGGTGACGCCCCTGGAGTCGGTGTCGATTGTGGGCATCGAGCAGCTGGTGCCAAAGCCGCACCAGTGCTCCAAGGGCGAGAACTGCAGCCGGTGGCGGCGCAACCAGCGCATGATTGAGGCCTTCAAGCGGGACCATCCCTTTGTCGACATGGACAAGGGCGGCATCATCATGATTGCTGGCGACCCGGGCAATCCGGAGACCGCCAAGGCGTTACTGCACTCTCATGCGGCGGCCGAGGCCAAAGAGGAAGAGGCGGCGCAGGTGGCAGAGCCGGATGTCAACCGCCCGGTGTCGGACCTACCATCGGTCGTGGCGTCGTCCGATGTCATGGGCCCGAGCGGCCCGCCGCCGGCAGTGCAGCTGCAGGAGGACACGCTGCGGGCGGTGCAGACGCGTGATCCACAGGACAATGTGCGCCAATTTCTGGACTTTCAGCACCAGCACGGCGTGGGAACAAGCGAGCTGCCGCCAACGCCGCCGTTTGAGCTGTTCCCGGTGCGGCAGCAGCCGATCGGGGGCCTGCGGGCGCTTCCTAGACTGTCGATCCCGGCGCAAAGCCGGCGGCCATCGACAGGACAGCCACGCTCGGCTCATCCGCTGTCGGCACAGCCGTTGTCAGCGCAGACTCTGTCGGCTCGGACGGTGTCCGCGGCGCCGGCGTCAGGGTCGTCGTACACCAACACGGCGATGGAGGAGTCGCCAGAGAGGACGCCGGTAGCACTGTACCGGTTTGGGTCGCCGTTCTCAGAGGTGGATGTGCCGGTGACCGCGGTGCCGGTTGGGCCGGTGTCGCGCGACGTATCGCAGTCGGCTCCGCCGTACACAAACTACCCCGTGGCAGCGCCCATGGCCCCGCCGACGCGGACCATGTCGCGGTCCTCGCGGCGGCCGTCGTTCCCGGTGCTGCCGGCACTGGACGAGAACCGTGCTGTGGTGGCGCCACGCGGCCACCAGCGCTCGCCGTCGGCCGCGACTCTGACGGCGACGACCGCAGTGGTTGGTACCACAGGGGCCCGGGCGCTGCAGCCACCACCGCGGGTCAAGTATCCGTGGTCGCCGGAGCGGAAGTCGTTTGAGACGGCGATTGCGCCTATTTCGTCGGTACTGGCCATGGCTACGCCGGCAGCAGTGACCGCAGCATCCATGGCGGCAGCGGCCTCGACGTCCTCATCGTCGCTGGCGTCGTCGACCACGGCGGCGTCTGCTGCGACGACTGCGACGACTGCCGTTGGCAGCGCGTCCGGCGTCACGTATCAGGGCCAAGTCAAGAAGCGCAAGACCAAGATGCTGCGTCACGAGTGGCACGACCGGTATGTGACGCTGCGCGGCACGCGGCTGGCGATGCACAAGGACGCCAGCACGGTCGACCGCACGCTCGAGTACGTCGACATTGATGACTATGCGATTGCGTGCTCGTCCATGGCGGCGTCGACGAGCAAGCTGAACGCGGCCTTCAAGGCGATGAGCATTCGGCGCGGCAGCCATTCCGATCCGATGCACGGCGGCCGGGCCGGCGACGTTGCGGCGTTCTCGTTCCAGCTGATCCCGCAAGACGCGCGCGGCGGTGTCAAGCTCCGGAAGCGCGAGAGTGCCATGCAGGGCGGTGCCTCGACGTCGCCGACGTCGATGGCAGCCAACGCGGCCGCGGCAGCGGCAGCGCCCGCGGGCAACTCGTCCATGATGTCTGCGGCGCCGCCGCCGCCGCCGGATGCGTCCAATGGCACGGGCAAGACGCACCACTTTGCTGTCAAGAGCCGCGACGAGCGGATTGAGTGGATGCGCGAGCTGATGCTGGCCCGGGCGATGCGCCAAAAGGGCGAGGGCTTTGAAGTGAGCGTGAACGGGAGCATGATTTAGGACGCAGTGATTGGGACTGTCGTTGCTGGGAATTGTTTGGGCATGGATTGCACGTAATGGCACGGAACGCCTCTCTTTACATAGTTAGATACCACACGCTCCTTACCTGGGCGGAATTTTGATTTATACGAATTGATCAGATTGGTTTGCGGCAAATCGCTTGCGCGTGCCTTGTAAAATGTAGGGTTTGTCCAGGAAAGTGCAGACAGCTGTTTTCCAGAGACGCACAAACTGCCACGTGTCACGTGCACATGAGGCAAGGAGTGCATATGTTCGTTGGACGTATCATACAATGGGGACACTGCAGTGTGCATGCGCTCTCTTGCTCTCTCATGTCTTGAGCCGCGGCCGGTTCAGGCTGGCCATGTCCGCCACGGCCTCCCAGTCAATGGCATTCCACCAGGCGTCGACGTAGGCCGCCTTGCCGCCGTAGCCGTCGGCGCCGAGGCCGTAGTCGCGCAGCCAGACATGCTCCCACGTGCTGAGGCAGAGCAGCGGGATCACGTCGATGCCACCGGGGGGGCGGCGGTCGGGGGCAGCGGCGGCCGGAGCCGATCCTGCAGGAAAGGACGGGGCGCCGGGCGCCGACGCACCGCCGGGCAGCGGCGTCGACACGGCGGCGGCCTGCTTTTCGAGCCACTGGCGGGCGACATTGTCCGAGGTGGCCGCCGGGGTTGCCGACACGGGGGCCGCCGGCACGGCTGCACCCACCGTCACGGCGCCGACCGTGTTCATGTCGACGGCCTGGCGCCGCCAGTGGGCCCCCGGGTAGGGCGAGCCGGCCAGGTAGGTGGTCAGCAGGCGCAGGTTGTCGCCGCCGCGGCCAGACTGGGGCATGTTGGCCTTGACAAGCCAGACGAAGCCGGGGCCAAACATGGCCGACGCAATGGCGGCAAACTCGCGCCGCAGCGTCTCGGGGCTGCCAAAGTTGTCGTCAATGGCGGTACGCAGGAGGGCAGGAATGTCGCGGCTGCCGCTGGCGCCGGCGGCGCCGGCATCGTCCGCGCCCGAGCGCAGCTGCCGGAAGAAAAAGTGTGTGTTGTGGGCCATGCTGGCGTGGTTGAAGACGGCGGCGAGGGACGGTATGCGGGCGGACTCGATGATGATGCTCTTGAGGTCGCGCTGCTCGAAATCGGTGCCTAGAGAGTCAGCACCAGGTGTCCTTGGGGAAAAGGGGGGGAGAGGGACAACCAACCGGCAATCAGCTGGTTCAGCCGGGCCAGCATCAAGGTCATGTGCTGCGTCCAGGCGAGGTCGAAGCCCTCGGGCGAGAGCAGGTTCGGCACGCCCACGCGGGCGTCGTGCCGCGAGATGGGCAGGTGATGCATGGAGCGCCGCGCAGAGACCGATACGCCGTGTGCTGTCGTCGTCTTGGCGGCCGCTTGGACGGCGGCTGGGCAGAGATGGGGGCGGCCGAGCGCGCCGAGCACCGGGGCGCCGCGCACCAGCCGTGGGCGGAACATGGGGCGCACGGTGGGAAGCTGAGAGGAGAGGGATGGGCCAGGAAAACGGCCAATGGACGCGAGGGCGGGTTGTCTGGGTCGTCCGGTGGCGGGCCGCGAGAGTCGTCGAGGTGTCGTGCGGCGGGTAAAAATTGACCTTCGGCTGGGTTTTCGCACCAGCTAGTTCTGCCGGTGGCGACCGCCTTTTGTTACAGTGGCCGTGGTGCAGAGGAAGAGAAGAAAAAGGTCGGAAACAGTGTTGCAACCAGTTTTGCAGTGTTCTCCAAGTGGCAATTGCTTTTGATGTGTGGGTTGCCAGCAACGCAGTCAGGCGTACGGACGAGAGCCTCCGGAAGGAGTGGGCACGTGACGTGGCGCAGCACCACCACCAGCCACAACTGATCCACGATGCCCCTTTTCACAGGCCTCTCGTACGGCAAATTGCCTCACTCTCGTAGAGACATAGACAATCAGACAACCTGCACACAGACTTTTGTATAGAGCCCTTTAGCCTATCACGGGAGTAGTGCACCGTCCGAGTCTCGCATTGCCCTACCGGTACGGCTAGAGCCACACTGATCAGTCTAGTGACTCGTGAGCAACACGCCTGCGTGCCCCTGCTGCCTCGCATCACAGACTTGTCTACGTGACAATATCCCACCGAAGAGACAGATCAAGTGAGCTTACTCGAGCGCTCCTGAGAGCCCCGACCAGCAAGCAAGATTTGTGCTTTCATCGACTGGAAGAAGCCCCTTTGTCCCTCGCCCACTTACACGAGCGCCGCTCACACCGGTTCTTGAAAGCTTGTGTGGAAGCCAGGAGCAAAGAGACACCTGCACCCATTCGAATACGACCTGAGGACCACGATCAGACCCCTCAGGCCATTTGTGTCCTATCACGCAATGTCAAGCGCTGGCGAACACACGGGAGCCCCCGAGGCTTCCGCATCAACCCGTCAGCAAGCACCCGACCCGAGTCCTCGAGTCCCCCTCCCCCTCGACCGAATCCCCCAGGACCTCCAGAAGCTGGCCCATCTTTTCTCGACCGACGTCGACCGACTTTCCGAGGAAGATGAATTCGACCCAACAACGGCCTCCCCTGAGACGCTGAACGACTACATCTTTGTTCTCCTGACTGAGAGGATCACGGAACACCAAGCGAGCCTCACAAAGGACTCACCAATCATTGCCCGAAACATTGCCACGGCGGACTTCGCAGACTGGGCGCCAGAACACTTTCATACCCTGAACGCTCAGTTACGCCGATATCTCCGTGGAAGGCTTGCCTTATTTCACTTCGACTTTTTCCCGAATTCCGGCAACCTCTGGGATCAGATTTATCTGAAAATCCAGGAACACTACAAGGAGAGGGCGGAGGCAAGAGCACGAGGCTCCCGCACAGGCTCGCCGGCAGCCCCGACGAGGCAGCCAGTGGCCCAATACGGCGGGAGACCGGCGGAGAGAGACCGCTTTTGGGGGCGGGAGACAACGCCTGGATCACCGCTGGGGCAACGGGACGTGCAGTTCACTGCCAGCAACCTCCAGCGCACCCCGGGCATGCCGCGCACCCCCGCGGCACCCCGTAGGGTAGTCCGCGCCCCGACCACCCCCTTCACGGAGAGAGGCATTCCGGCGGAAGTCTTTGGCCATGACCAGCTTGTAACACCTATCGAGAAGACTGCGCTAAAACGCATCGCGGCACTGAAAAAAATGTACCTGGAGTCAGACAAATACGACGGCCACCTCCCCTACGAATCCCTGAGCCGAAAGGTCGTCTCGTTCCGTGAACGATGGGACCGATCAGGAATCGATCTGCACTTCCTTACAGAGAACGTGGCAATCATGTTGCGTGGGCCTGCAAAAGATTTTTACCAGCTGTCCCTTGCTGGTCAAAAGCTCTCCTTCCAAGAGACTGCGGAGGCGATCATGGCGGAGTTCGAGACAAAGGAACGGCAGACTCGGTACGAGAACGAGTGGGAAGCTCTGGCCTTTCAAGACCTTTGTTCGGAGGTGCCTGACAAGAAGCTCCCTGGCCAGGTGGAATTCATACTACACCGCATACGTAACCTCTGCAACGTATTGCCCGCCCACTACAGCCTCGACGACATGAAAATCCGCGCCGTTCGTCACATCTTCGAGCCCACCAACAAATTCAACAACGTCTTCAGCACCGTACACGCCGACTACGCCGCAGTCTGCGCTTCGCTGCATGCCGCAGCCGATCAAGCAGAGCGCAGGAGGGCACGTAAAGCAGCCGCCGCGCTGACTCGGGACAACAACACCTTCATGGTGGAACGCAAATTTCAGCCAGTAAAGGGCTTCGTCCAGAAGCCTCTTACACCGAAGAAGTGCCTGATATGCAGGAAGGAGGGCTGCTGGTCAAGCAATCACACCGCAGAAGAAAGGGACGCCGCATGGCAGGCGCGCCGGGCTAAAAGAGAGACAGCTGAGGCGCACTTCCAAAATGACCGTACGGAGCCCTCAGATTCGAGCGATCAGGAGGAGGAGACCGACAGCGACAGCAACGGGGAGATCTTTTTCACGGAGCTACAGCAAGAGCTGAATGGCGCAGACGTAGCCCGCCAACTCAGCTCCGCGGCACTTCTGCACAGAGCCCTCGCAACAGAGGATGTACCAGCTACCGATCGGACTGACGCGGCCTACAGCCAAGTGAACGGCGTCTTCCTTCTACACCACGAAACGCACGAAACGTTCCACGGCTTCCTCCCTGACACCGGCGCCAGCAATGTTTCAACAGCTGGCCAAGCGCAGACCAATGCGCTGATCCGTCTGATCCCAGCGCTCCGTATGGTCCCCCTCACGGCCGAAAGCAATATCAAATTTGGTATTGGCACCACATCAGCCAACGGGCAAATCACTGTCAACACGCCCATCGGCCCGATCACCTTTCATGTGGTCTCTGCCAACACCCCTTTCTTGATTTGCATCCAGGACTTGAAGCGCCTGGGCGTACTGTTCGACACCCCCGCGGACTGCCTTTGGCAAGGCACCCGCCGCGTGCCACTGCTGTACAAGAACGGCCACCCATGGCTAGTGTACGACAACGGCGCCACGGCAACAGCCTACTACCTGACGGAAAAGGAGCTCCGGCAGGTGCACCGTCGCTTTGGCCACCCTTCTGTTCAAAAGCTTGCCGCGCTGTTACAGGCTGCTGGCGAGGACTACGACAAAGACGCCCTCCACCGCCTCACCGAGGTCTGCAAGCAATGTCAGATCCACGGCCAAACGCCACGCCGCTTCAAGTTCTCCCTCCAAGACCCTGACCTCGATTTCAACCATGAGATCAAAGCAGACATCTGCCAGATCGAGGGGCACAACGTGCTGCATGTGGTAGACCGTGCCACCGCCTTCCAGGCGGCGAGGTTTATCAAAGACATGTCCGCCGCAACGGTCTGGAGGGCCACGAAAAACATGTGGATCGACACTTACGTCGGCCCGCCTGACGTGATCAGGCACGACGCAGGCACCAATTTTGCCTCGCGGGAATTCAAGGCTTCCGCACAGTCCCTTCACATCGAGACCGTGGAAGTTCCTGTGGAGGCACACAATTCGATCGGCAAGAACGAGCGGTATCACGCAGTCCTCCGGCGCGCCTACGAGACCCTGAGGAAAAGCATGCCTGAGATGACCCGCACCGACCTCCTCCAGACTGCGGTCAAGGCGGTGAACGACACTGCTGGCCCGGATGGGCTCGTCCCGACTCTCCTCGTTTTCGGGACCAGTTGATTGCCTCGGGCGTTTTCGAGCTTCACCAGATGACGGATCTGAAGGGAAGTCCACGCATTTTTAAGACGCGCCTGGTGAACGAGGTCAAAGGCAAAGAAACGGACCAACCATACGAGAAAACGCGAGTGGTGGTAAAAGGCTTCAACGATCAAGAGAAAACCTCTCTTCTGACGCAGGCGCCAACGGTGCAACGAATGTCACAGCGGCTTTTACTGGCCCTGGCTAGCACGCTGATGTCGCAAATGGGCTTTGTCCTCTGGATCAGGGACATCTCGCAGGCCTACACACATGCAACCACGAAGCTTACACGAGAGATTTTCGCATCGATCCCTCGTGAGCTGCAACACCGGTATCCCCCGAATACGGTGATCCGCATCGTCAAGCCGTTGTACGGGATCTCGGAGTCCGGCAACCACTGGTGGGCTACCTACTCAGCCCATCACGCCAATCAGCTCAAGATGACACCCTCCACGTTCGATCCCTGCCTCATGACTACGCGGCCGGAAGACGAAGCAGTGGGCCTGGTTGCCATTCAGACGGATGCCACACTTGGCCTGACCAATGCTGCGCTGGGAGCCCGGGAAGAGGAGGAGCTGGCTAAAGCCAACCTGCCAGCAAAGGCCCGTACAGAAGTCTCGTCAACTAACCCGACGGCAACGTTCAACGGCTGTACGATCACCCTTGACGGTGATCAGCTCCGAATACAGCCAAAAGGCCAAGAAGCAGCGCTTGCCCTCGTAGAGCCGGACCTCCCAAGCTTCCGGACCGACTACCGCGCGCAACGCGCACGTGGTGCATACCTGGCTATGATTTGCCAGCCAGAAGCGCAATTTGACCTCGCAATCGCTGCCCAAGCAACGGAGCCAGGCACGACGGAAGCAAGGAAACTGAACGCACGCCTCCAGTGGCAAAAGGACAACGCGCAACGGGGCCTACTGTACAGAACCCTCGACCTGTCGACTACGCGGCTATACGTCTTTGTCGACGCATCCTTTGCCAACAACGATGACATGACCTCACAAATCGGCTATGTGGTGGTCCTTGGCAACGAAGAGGTCTGTACAGAGGACACGAGAGCCATCACTGGCAACGTCATCCACTGGAGCTCCACCAAGTGTAAGAGAATCACCCGCAGCGTACTCGCGTCAGAAATTTACGCGATGAGCGCCGGTATTGATACCGGGATTGCCCTCAGCACGACCCTGGACCAGATTTGCCAGCTGATCAACAAACCCCGCTTCCCCCTGGTCCTTTGCACAGATTCATTCTCCCTGTATGAGTGCTTGGTTAAATTAGGGACGACGAAGGAGAAGAGGCTGATGATTGACATCATGGGCATACGTCAGGCGTATGAGCGCCGTGAGGTCGATGAGATCAGATGGATTGAGGGCAACAGCAATCCAGCAGACGCCATGACGAAGGCAGGCCCGAACAGAGCCCTCACGAATCTAATCGACGGGAGCACCCTCACCATGAAGATGCAAGGTTGGGTCCAGCGGTGACGGCCTAGCGGCAATCCTTCGATTTTTCCTTTGTTCACACCTGCGCGCTTACGGGCGCACGTTAGCTTTCATCCCTGCCCAGCCTGGCAACCCCTGCCACCTGCGGATTCATTTGTGGTTTGCTGATACGCAGCAAAAGAGAGAGAGAGTCAATGTGGGTTGCCAGCAACGCAGTCAGGCGTACGGACGAGAGCCTCCGGAAGGAGTGGGCATGTGACGTGGCGCAGCACCACCACCAGCCACAACTGATCCACGATGCCCCTTTTCACAGGCCTCTCGTACGGCAAATTGCCTCACTCTAGTAGAGATATAGACAATCAGACAACCTGCACACAGACTTTTGTATAGAGCCCTTTAGCCTATCACGGGAGTAGTGCACCGTCCGAGTCTCACATTGCCCTACCGGTACAGCTAGAACCACATGATGAATTTATGAAAATGCTTTTGTTCGTCCAACCGTTGCTGCAGGATGGTTTGTAGTGGCGAGATGTGGCCAATGACAGCTATTTTATTGAGTTGAGAACAAATTAGATTGGAATATTTACGTTTTTACCTGCATCTTAAAAGCTTGCTCTAGCACACTCTCTTCTGACCGTATGTAAATAGATTTTCTTGTGTATTCAATAGACGCTTCCCTAAATGTCCCGAAATGCTGTCCAACACAAACACCCAAAGCCCAGACGCCCAAACCGACATTGCGACGCCAGAATATGCAGAACAATCGACACAGTCCCAACGCCCGGCGCGGCTACTCTTCCATCATCGCCAACATGTCCAGCTCCGTCTTGACCAACTGCTCAAACTCCTCGCGGTCAATACCGGCCGCTCGTGACAGCAGAAACAGACTCTTGATGCTGCGCGACACGTGCTGCTTGACGCCAAACTCGCTCTGCTCCTGCTTGCCCGCCGACTGCTCCAGCTTGGCCACGAGCACGCCCGAGACGCCCGAGGAGCTCTGGCTGGACGCGGATGCGGGCCGTGGGTGCACCAGCTTGGCGAGACGTTCCTGGTCGATGGCGGCATCGGCATCGGGGCCACTGCTTCCACCAACGGCCCGCTCGAGCGTCTGTGCCGCCATTGGCTGGCCCATCCCGAAGGGGAGTGCGGCAACGGGTACGTCGACGGGTGCAGCGGGTACGACGGGGGCGACACACACCGTGGGTGCGACAGCCTCGACAGCTTCGGCCCCGTCAGGGTCGTGGTTGTCCATGGCCGGCTGCACGTCGTCGTACTGCGCAAAGTACGCGTCGTCGGCGGCAGCTTCGGCAGCGGCCGACCGAGGCATCTCGGGGGCCGGCGAGCGCTTCACAGCAGGCGTCCGGCCAGGTGTGGCGTCGTACAGGGCCCAGTAGTCGTCGTCATTGTCGGATTCGTGTCCATCGTCTGCGTTTGCATGGGAGTGGACCGTGTGGGCGTGGCTTCCACGATGGGTGTCTGCCTGGCCGCCGTGAAAGGCCTCTTCGGCGTCGGCCACACTGCGGCTGCCGCCAAACGTGGCAAAGGCATCCGGCACATCGGGAATGCTGACTTCGCCGACCCGCCAGCCGCCGCTTCCCTCACTGTCCGTCTCACAGTAGACCAGCCGAAAGACGAGGTCGAGGTCGCGCAGCAGCACGAGCGCCTGCAGCGTCTCAACATCCAGCCGACGGTACCGGATCTCCACGTCGCCACCGCTGTGGCCGTGGCTGTCCCAGTCAATCTCGACCTCGCCCGAGACCGGGTGCGGCTCGAGCCGGGCGCTGCGAGCGACCTCGACCAGGCGGGCTGCCTTGGCCGAGTCGTACGACAGCAGGCGGATCCAGGGTTCGGAGCTCGAGGCCGACAAGAACTGCACGCGCTGCCGCAGAATGGGCGAGAGCAGCGGGAGGACGGCCGTGGCAGGCTCCGAGGCGATGGCCGCACTGGGGAGCGAGGGCAGAAGTGGAGCGACGATGCCACGGGCGTCCAGGGGACTGATGACGGCGGCCATGAGCAGAGGTGAGAGCGGCGAGATGGGGTAGGACAAAGAGAGAAAAATGGAGGGGAATGGAGGGGAGTGAAGCAGGACAAGAGGAGATTTTTCAACGCGCAAAAAGGCAGAGACCAGGAGAGCCCTTGAATAAAAAGAAGGCGTCTATTGGTGAGTCATGTGCCGTGAAGGGCGTCGGAAGATGAGCTGAGAGTGAGAATGCGAAGAGAGAAAGGAGGACGAAATATAAGAGACAGGTCTGCTTCCTATTATGGACTAGCGCGCCCGACGCTTTGCAGCACTTGGCACATGGACAGGCCAACTCCGCCTTTGCCGGGCGGAGGGAACCAATCAGCACCGCGACAAAGGCCACCGTCCTGGCCAGCCTGGGGCCCCGCGCTGTGCCTTGTGAACCGGCATCGGCGGCGGATGCATGTTACAGGCGACGTGGCAAGGTGAGTGATTTGAACGACGAGCTAAACCTGTGTTTTGGACATTGATACTTGAGCAGCTGAGAACATGGGTAGATGCAAGTACGGAGTAAGCACTGCATGGGCTGAGAAATGTTTCGGCGAGAGTAAGAGGGTCTGGGGTGAAGTGACGTCCTTGTGTGTTCGGAAAGCCCTGTTTCTGTACGAGTACTTGCAAGATATGACGCCTCTTGCCACACTGCGGCTCACGTGCACCCGCGCCGGAAGGCGGGGACTGCTGGGCTCCACTCTGTCGGACTGGATTACTCCGGGAAGCTGGCAGAAAAAAAGGTTGCAGACAGCAACGCTATTTTTCGCGTCGTTTCCGTCGACTCCCACGACGATTGTACGCCGTCGTCCTCTGGCCAATTGACCTCCTGCGGCACCGGGACGGCGACCACTGGTGCATGCATGTCGGGCAAGGGCGAGCGCCTCCAAGATGAGGTACGGCAGGACGAGGAGACCCCCAAGGGATGAGACAAAGAGTACAAACTGACGTTCTTTCAACAGGGCTCCAAGCTTCAGGTGGTCGTGGCCGGCGCCACGGCTGGGCTGATTGCCCGCTTCGTCGTGGCGCCGCTCGACGTCGTCAAGATCCGCCTACAGCTGCAGACACACTCGCTCTCCGACCCGCGCTCCCAGCACGACCTTCACGGCGGCCCGACCTACAAGGGCACGCTGCCGACAATGCGCCACATTGTCGCCCACGAGGGCCTTGCCGGCCTCTGGAAGGGCAACGTGCCCGCCGAGCTCATGTACGTCTGCTACAGCGCCATCCAGTTCACCGCCTACCGCGCCGTCACCGTGCTGCTGCAGCACGCCGGTGGCGGCCCCGGCGCCATCCCGCCCGGGGTCGAGTCGTTTGTGGCCGGTGCCGCGGCCGGGGTGGCCGCCACCACGGCCACGTACCCGCTTGACCTGCTGCGCACGCGCTTCGCCGCCCAGGGCAACGAGGACCGCGTCTACACGAACCTGCGCCACGCCGTGCGCGACATTGCCCGCGACGAGGGCCTGCGCGGCTTTTTCCGCGGCCTTGGCCCGGCGGTCCTGCAGATTGCCCCGTTTATGGGCACCTTTTTCGCCGTCTACGAAGGCCTGCGACCACCCCTGGCCCGGCTCGCTGCGTCACTGTCCGACGATCTGGCCAAGGCCGGCTTGCCCCAACTGACCGGCACTGGCGCCAACTCGGCCGCCGCCGGCGCCATGGCCTCGGTGGCCGCCAAGACGGCCGTCTTCCCGCTTGACTTGGTGCGCAAGCGCATCCAGGTGCAGGGCCCGACGCGCGGCCGCTACGTGCACAAGAACATTCCGGTCTACGAGGGCAGTGTGGCGCACACGCTGCGCATGATTGTGCACCACGAGGGCCTACGCGGGCTGTACCGTGGCCTGACCGTCAGCCTGCTCAAGGCGGCGCCGGCCAGCACGATCACAGTCTGGACGTACGAGCGGGTGCTACACACGCTGGTTGGCATGGAGGCGGCTGCGGCCGTCGAGGAGTGAGGGCAGACGACAAGAGGACAGACGACAAAGGACAGAAGACGGAGAAACGCGGGATGCCAGATTACCCTCTATCATTTTCTATCCTACACGAGAAAACGATTCGATGCCCCATGTACATGCAAGACGTGACTCTCCTCTCTCTCTCTCGCTCTATTTGCCCTGCTTGACCCAGTCCTCGACCGTGTCGCGCACGGCGTGCACCTTTTCGTCGGCATAGTTCTTGCTGATCTCGGCGTGTAGCTTGGCAAAGTGGATGGACCGCTCAATGGCCGCGCGAGTCCGCAGGTGCGCCTCGGCCACGGCCGGCAGCCGCTGCTCGTACTGCCACAGCAGGTCGGCGCAGTTGCGCGTCGTGATCGGCAGCAGCGTCCAGCCGGCCGTCACGCCAAAGGCCAGCGGCAGCGTCGCGCGCAGCAGAATGTTGCTGCGCCGCGTCACCATGCTGCCGGCCATGGCCGCCACCAGCACGTACACGGCACCCGGCAGCAGCCGCTCGCCGCTCTCGCGGGGTGGCGCCAGCGAAGCCACAGTCTCGGTCAGCGACCGCTCGAGGCCAAACACGCGGTCTGCCGCGCTGTTGATGCCGTCCTCGGCCGCGCGGGCCTGGCGGTACAGAAACAGCCGGGCCAACCGGATCTGGCCGGCCAGCCGGTCCGTCGGCGTGGGCCCATGCTGCGGCGCCGCAGCGGCTGGCGATGGCGGCAGGACGGCGGACACGACAGCGGGCGGTGCGGCAACAGCGTCGGCAACCGCGGTGGAGGCGTCGGACGCCACGGACGTGTCGTCGGCAACAGTTGAAGGTGCTGGGCTAGCGAACAGCGTCTTGGCCGGTGCCGGCGCCTCGTAGTCGTCGTAGATGGGCTTCTTGGACTGGTTCGTCAGCGGTTGTCCCTGTTTCCTCCTCCTGTCCTTGTCCCATCTCTTCTCACTGACATAGTCCGGGGCTTCGGCATGCGCTGTCCGTGGGTAGAGAACGGCGCCTCCGAAGAGTGCTGCGGTCAAGGGTGCTGCGGCTCCCTGTTCATGTCAGCACGCGTTCGGACGGATGGTATAGACTGCCGGCGGCGGATCCAAAACAAAATTCAGAATCCAGGGCCAAAGAAAGAGCCAAAAGCGCAACAAGCCATTCTCACCCGCTGCAGGAAAATTCTGGCGGCCATGGCCGGTCAATTGGATCGCGGAGGCGGTGGGAAGATGCACCCAAAAACGACAAGCGGCGACGGAAACGACAGCGGCGGGGGACGGGCGCGGGTGGTCGGAAGAGGCACGAATGACACTGTATGGTGATGGCCCCAAGAAATTCGCTCTCATTTCTCTCGGCAGCTCCTGCGGCTATTTCCCGGAGGTCGGTTTCTGGGCTAGCGCGAATTGGGCATTTGGCACGTGACATGGGAATATACTGGACAGGCCCAATGCAAAAATGCTTCCCCGCAACCCTTCTGTACGACAACCATGATGCAACACACACGGCGGATACGGCCGCGGTTGTGGGTGTGTGGGCGGTGTCTGGCACAGACGCCGCGACGGCGGTCACTGTGGGGGGCTGCAGGAGCGGAGGAAGCGCGGCTTCCTGTCGACCACCGCGTCAACACGGGCCAAGCACGAGACGAAGATGCCATGCTGCGGTCCATTTTCGACTCGGCGTCGGCGTGGAAGGCATTTTCGCGCTCAGCCGGCAGCCAGCCGCGCGTCGGCCTGTTTGGCAACGCCTACCTGACGGAGCCGCAGGGCTTCCGGGCGTTTGCTCAAGCCAGCCTCGGCCGGGCGCAAGGCATCGTGGAGAAGGTGGCACGTGCGGCGACGCCGGCCGAGTACAGCGAGGTGGTGCGCGACCTCGACCAGCTGAGCGACCTGCTGTGCCGCGTCATTGACCTCTCCGACTTTGTGCGCGCCAGCACCCCCGACGCCCGGACGGCCCAGGCCGCCGCCGAGGCCTGGGCCACGGCCTACCAATATATGAACCAGCTCAACACGACGACGGTGCTGAGCGACCAGCTCGGCACGGCCATGGCTAGCAAGGAGGCGTCGGGCCGCTGGACTGAGGAGGAACGCGCCGTCGCCACCATGCTGCAGCTTGACTTTGCCAAGTCGGCTGTCGACCTGCCGCAGGCCTCGCGCGACCACTTCGTCGAGCTGTCCCAGCAGATCAGCGAGGTCGGCACCGCCTTTGTCGATACTATGGCGCCCGCCCAGCCCCAGGTTGACCTGCCCGCCACCGCCTGCCGCGGCCTCGACCCGACTGTGGCCCGGCGTCTGCGCGTCGGCCTTGGCTTCGGCCGCCACAGCAGCAGTGGCCGCATCCGCATCCCAACCGCCAGCGCCGAGGCTGCGCTGGCTCTGCGCACCATGACCGACAGCGACTCCCGCAAGGCTGTGTACTATGCGTCGCGCACGGCTGCCCCGCGTACGGTGGACCTGCTCGAGCAGCTGCTGCGGCAGCGCGCCGAGCTGGCCGGCCTCGCCGGCTTCGACAGCTACGCGCACATGGCGCTGCGCGACCGTATGATGGCGCGCTCGCCCGAGAGCGTGCGCGGTTTCTTGCACGCGCTGGCCGCCAGCAACACGCCGCGGGCCCGGCGCGAAATGGACGCGCTGGTGGCGGTCCGGGCGGTCGACCACCCCGGCGAGACGGCCGCCTCCTTTGCGCCCTGGGACCGCGACTACTACATGCGTGCGGTACGGCAGGCCGACGATGCCAATATGCGGCCCCAGAAACTGCGCGACGCCGCGCCACTGGCCGCCTACTTTTCCCTCGGCACCGTCATGCAGGGCCTCTCCCGGCTGTTGCAGCGGCTCTACGGGCTCCGTCTGGTGCCGCGGGCGACGCCGCCAGGCGAGACGTGGCACCCCGATGTGCGCCGCCTGGACGTGGTCTCTGCGACGGACGGCCGCGTAGCGGTGCTGTACTGCGACCTCTTTTACCGCGACGACAAGTCGCCGAACCCGGCGCACTTCACGGTGCGATGCGCTCGCGCCATGGCGCCGGCGGAGCTCGAGGCGGCGGCAGCGTCGGACCTGGCGCGTGTCCTTGGCGACGGCGAGGGTGCCGACGGGGCCACGGCAGCGGCACGCGCCGCCAACGACGGCATGGCGACGGCGCGTGGTTCCGACGGCCGCGTGCACCAACTGCCGACGATTGCGCTGGTATGCGGTTTTGCGCGCAACACGGCGGCCTCGCGCGACAAGGCGCTGCTCGGCTTCCACGAGGTTGAGACGCTCTTCCACGAGATGGGCCATGCGGTGCACTCGTTTCTGGCGCGTACGTCGCTGCAGACTGTGGCCGGAACGCGCTGCGCCACGGACCTGGCCGAGCTGCCGTCGACGTTGATGGAGCACTTTGCTGCTGATCCGGCCGTGCTGGCGTTGTTTGCACGCCACCATGAGACGGACGCGCCGCTCAACTACGGGCTGGTGGCCGACAGCCTGCGGCGCGCCCGCCGCTTTGCCGCACTCGACGACGAGAACCAAATGGTGCTGGCCATGCTGGACCAGGCCTACCACACGCTGCCGCCGTCGGCTGCCGGCGTGCCGCTCAACTCGACGCGCCTCTTCCACGACCTGCAGCGCGCCGTCGCCGTCGCGCCCGCCGACCCGGCCGGTACCTGCTGGCAGGGCTTCTTTGGCCACTTGTTTGGGTACGGCGCGACGTACTACAGCTATCTGTTTGACCGCGTGCTGGCCGAGCGCGTGTGGCGGCAGGTGTTTGCGGGGGGCCACGACGGCGCGGCGCTGCAGCGGGCCAATGGCGAGCATCTGCAGACGTCACTGCTGCGCTGGGGCGGCGCGAGGGATCCGTGGCGGTGTCTGGCGGACGCGCTGCGGGACGACCGGCTGGCGGCGGGTGACGAAAAGGCCATGGCGATTGTGGGCAGTTGGGGAACGAGCTCGACCGAGGTGTGAGCGAGGCGTTGGACCGCTGAATTGTCTGTATGAGCAATGGCTACGAGTATCACGAGGACAATAACGAGGCATTTCTGCGGGAGGACGATTCCGCCAGGGTATTTTCTGATGATAACGGCGCGGTGCTTGCATGGGCTTGGCTGACGGGCTGCCAAAGGATTTCTAGAGGGCGGCCAGTAAGCGGCAGATACGAGCCGGCGGATAAAGTTTGGGACGGAGTTGGAAAGACAACGTCGAGGCGATGCAACCGTCCAAGAGCCGGTTCGGGTTTAGCCTGCTGACTAGCGCCAAGCGCAGGCCCTGGATGGACCTCCTAGGAGCCAACACGTGTGGCCGAGGATTACCTTGCATGCGTCTGGGCCGTCTGGTGTCTTCAATACGAGGCCGCCAAACGTTGCTTATCTCTGCCGTTCTGCATGGGTATTGAGCGAAATAAAAGTGCACCTGCAGCAGCACCGATAGCAACAGTGCCTGGCAGGATATTTCAGCCGCAGGAAAGTGGGCCGTATACATCGCACAAGCCAATCAGGCGCTGTAAAGAAGCTCCACCGTCCGAATAAGTCTACCATAAGTACGCTTACTTTGCTCGCCAGAGCCGTGCATCTTGACCGGCGATCCGCGTTGCGCAAGCGGGACAACCCCTTCCTCTTTCTTCACCGCGTGCGCCGCCTTGTCCGCCTACACGGCCAGAGCCCATATGGCGCGCCCACCGAAAATGGTCGCCTACTGTCTGGCGCTGGTCCTCGGCCTGCTTTTCGAGGCCACCGCCGTCGCGGCCACGACGACCGCCTCGTTGGGCACAACCGCTACAGCGACGACCACGAGCACGACGGCTGCTGCGACGGTCTACAACAGTACGACGGCCACAGGCGTCGCCTCGGTCGTCAACCGCTACACCTACCAGGGCTGCTACTTTGAGATGACGGGCACCAACAACACGGCGGCCGGCAGCCGCTCGATTGAAAACGGCGGCGACGAGATCTTGCCCGGCAACATGACCGTGCCCATCTGCCTCAATTTCTGTGGCATGACCAACAGCGGGGCCGCCTATACCTATGCTGGCCTCGAGTACGGCCGCGAGTGCTGGTGCGGCCAGGACCTGTCCGTGCTGGCCGTCCCGGAGCCGGCGTCGGACTGCAGCCTATCCTGCGACGGCGACACGTCCATGCTGTGCGGCGGCTATCTTCGTCTGTCGGTGCGTCGCCCCTCGTTCCTTTTGTCTCCTTCTCTTCTCGACTGACCTCCAGCTCTACATGATCAATAGCACCAGCAGCACTAGCGACGCAGTGCCACGGGCGGCTGCAGGCGTGCTGTGGACCGCGCTGGCCGTCGCGGTTGGGGCCATAGGCATGCATCTTGTGTAGCATGCAGACTATTGCCTTGCTTCCGTTCTCTTCCTGCCGGTCGGTGGACACATAGACGTGATAGATTCGCGATCAGATAATCATGATTTTGTGCTTCGTTCCTTCTTCCACCATGGTGCCTTCCAAATCTGGCCCCCGTCTTCATCTCCTCATTTCCCATTTCCCATTTCCCATATCCCATATCCCATTTCTGTTTCATCATTTCCTTTCTCCTCTCCTTTCTCCCTTCATTTTGTCACACTTCAAAAATGCATCGGCCCCAATCCCCTGACCGCCATCGCCTCTTGCAAGGCCTCCTTCACCTGTGCCACCGCCAGTTCCCAGCCTTGCCGCCCCAGCCCGCTCTTAGCCTCTCCCACCTGCCACTCCAGCCAGACGATCACTTTTCGTGCCTTTTCCATGTCTCTTTCCTCTGTCACCACCTCCTTAAGGAACCGCTCCAGTACGGCGACGTCCGACTCGTGCGGCCCATCCTCGGCCGTCGCCTCGTGCCACGCCCGGAGCATGTTCTTCGTTTCCTCTAGCGACAACGCGTGCGATGCAGACGGCGATATCGCCGCCCGCAGAATAGCCTTTGGTGGAGGTGACGGAAACTGCAGCATTGTCTGTGCCTTTTCTCCACTGTGTCCTTCGGCTTCTTTTCGTTCCGGTCGCCTGGCTGCTCCTGGTGCCTCCATCCGCAACAACCCAAAGGTCGCCATCTCCTGTTCATGCTCTAACTGCCTCCGCTCATAGTCGGCCAGGACCTCGGCCCGGATATCCTCTGGAAGCGCTGCTAATACGGCTGGGTCTGGCTTCTCGAGCAAAGGCACGTTGGCGTCACCATCTGGTTCGTTCCCCTGTGCTGCAAAAAACGTCGTCTGTACCCGGTTGGCGGCCGCATCGTTTCGCCGTTCTCGGGCAGCTGCCGCCGCTTCTCGTCCCCAAAGGGTCCGTTTGACGCCTTTCTGGCCCAGACCAGCACCGCCTGCATCGATTCTTCGGACAGTACTCCTCCCTTTGCGCGGCGACGCTTTTCGAGGTGACGCTTTGCTGGGAGACAGTTTGCGGGGTGACCGTGCCGGAGACTCGGCTTGCCGCTTCCGCTGTTGTCTGTACTCTCCGAGCACTTCGGCACGCACGTCTTCCGGCAACGCCTCTAGCACAGACATGTCAATATCAGGCGGCAGGCCGTCCATGGGATTCGAAGCAGCCGGAGCCGGAGCCGGAGTCGGCCTCACAGGGCTCTGCATCCTCGCCCACATCTTGATGGGAGACTGGTTTCTGCTGTTGCTCTGCGATCTGTCGCCTCTGTTGCTTCTGCTGCCCTCAGCTGCTTCCGCCACAAGTCGCTTTCGAATGTCTGCTGGCAATGCGGCTAGCACGTCAGGGTCCACGTCGTGGGGCAGAACAAACTGCGTGCTGGCTATGACAGTCGTTGACCTTTTCGGTAACCGCTGGACAGCTCCAAACGACAGCTTTTTCTGACTTCCTTCGGGCTCTCCTGTTCCCATTGCCATTTTAATGGGCTCTAGCTTCTGCAGCTGGACGCCCAGGCCGCGCAGGTCGCCTGGGCTGAAGTGAAACGACCGCAGGATCGATACTGCCTCCTTACCGAGCGTCTCTGCACTGTGTGTCGCCACGCCAAGCGGCACGCTCTTGTTGAAGACATCGCAGCGACCATGCCCGAGATGCTTCTCCGGGTTGAGCGGCGCATCGGCAGCTCGTCGCAATATCTTCATCGTCAGATTCCGCCCCCGGACTTGCTCCTTCAGCAGTCTTCGCTCCAGTTCTTTGCAGAGGTTCATCACAAACTCCTCCGCCTCCTCCTGGCTGACAAAACGGATGCCCCAATTTACCTCGGCCGACACAGACTTGCGCACCGGCTGGTCGCCCACCTCGGTCTTGTCGATACCGCGTGCCTGTTCCCACAGTCGCTCGCCCGTCTTGGGGCCGAGGACCGTCGCCAGTCGCTCTCGTGACAGTCCCCGGAGATCGCTGACCAGCCGCACACCAATCTCTTCCAGCTTGCCTCGGATACTGTGTGCAACACCAGGTAGCTGCTCCACGGCCAAGCCATCCAGAACCCCCAGCACTTCTTCCGCCCGCAGTTGGAACTGTCCAGCCGGTTTGGCCCGCCGCAGCGCCACTTTGGCCAGCAGAATGTTGCCTCCAATGCCGACCGAGACATTGCATCCCGTTTTCTCCAGGACCTGTTGCCGCAACTTTGTTGCCGTGTCTTCGACCTTTTCTTGCTCGCACGATATGTTGTCTTCATCAGTGCCCTCGCCGGCCGGAACAACCACAAGATTTGTCACGTCTACGAGCGCTTCGTCGATACTGACACTCTGCACAATGCCACCTAAACCGAGAATCACGTCGTAAAACGACTGGCTCGCCTCCTCGTATGCAGGAAAGTCGTATGGAAGAACCTTGAGGTCGGGACAGAGTTCTGTGGCCCGTTTCATCCACATGCCGTTCTTGACACCAAATTTGCGCGCCGGATAGTTGCATGAGGCAATCTCGGAAGCGTTGCCTGTCGAGTGGGCAACTGCGGCCGGCTTGTCGACATACTCTGGCGCGCTCTTTAAGGACACAGCACAGAAAAAGCTGTCAAAGTCAACGTGCATGACATAACGCCGTGCGCCCGGCTTCCGCTTGATGGGCTTTGCCGACGCTGCGCCTCCGCTCTCCGCTGCTGCTCGTTGCAGCTTCGACTTTAGCTCCGCCTTCCAGGTCGATAGATGGTGAAGTCGGCTCTCCGAGTAAAACTGGTTGAGAAAGTCTGGATTCGCCGTTGATGCTTTTCGTATGTTGGGGTCAGCTAAAAGCAGTGCATTATGCTCTTCCGATGTCAGGGCAGTTTGCTTTGTTGGGCTTGCCAAAGTGGTGGTCTTGACGTTTGGGGCAGCCTCTTCCCCGGCTCTTTGCTCGTTGACTTTTTCAGCTTCATCCGCAAGCCGAAAAAGGTCAGTATACGACCCAAAGCTATTAAAGTTGAACTCCATGTCGTCTTTCAGCGCCGTGGATGTCTCGTCCGCAGGAGCAGTCATGGCCTTTTCGAGTTCGGCCGTGTAATAGCTGATTTTGGTCTGCTCCCGGTATCCAGTCATCTGGTCTGCTTGGCCCTCCTGCAAGCCAATCTTGCCGTTACTGAACTGTATTCTCTTCTGCTGCGGGCCTTCGCCGATGATGCGGTAGTCGGACCAAGGCAGCAGCTTCCTGGCTGCGATGGAATCGACAACCCATGCCGGCCGGACCACGCGCAGGCGCCTCCATTCATCGGCCTTTTTCGGCGGCAGAGTCGTGGCAATAATATGCGTGACCATGGTCTTGTAGTCCAGATACTTGATGTGGCTGGCGCCGTGGATGACGAGGAGTCGCCGCAGCCTGCTAGTCAGTGTGTGGAAATCACAGTCGACCTGCTCTGCTCACTCTTCCGGTGGAGGCTGCGTGTAGCTGGCAACATGCGCGACAACACCCTTGAAGATATGCGGCAGTCCCGGCTCTGCCTGGCGCAAGGTGTAGTCTTCATTCTGCAGCTTGATCTTTTTCCGCCGAAAGTAGTCGCCAAAGTCGCCGTAGGAGCTGGCTTCGTATTCTTCGCCGTCTTTCCCAGTGAATGCGTGGTTTTCTAGCTGTTTGCGCACCGCGGCCGAGTTCTTTTCCAACTGGCGGTTGGTCATGGCTGGCAGCGACGGAATCGTGGTGTTTCCTCCTAGGAGAAGATCCGCGACCGCGTAAAGTGGAATCGCCGGCGTTACTCCCGCGAAAACACGTGACTATAGTGCATTCCCTTGTGCAGAGAAGATGTCGCGCTTGACGAGATGTTCCGCGACGGTTGGCATGTAAATACGATGAAACTTTTCCATGTTCACGAAATAGAGCGTATTGTATTGTCTTCAGAACTATGAGCCTCGTTGTCGGTCATGGGGTCCCAGGGCGGGAGACCAAAGATCACGTGACAGTTGCCGAAGCCGCAGAAAATGTGGTGACAAAGCTTCGCCAAAGATGCGACAAGACTTTTAAATGCCACAGCAGTCAGCGAGCATCCGACTAACACGATGAACAACGACCAGTTTCGACGGCTAATTTTGAGCGCCGGTGGCCCAGCTGGGTCCAAAAAGGAGGGCGGCAAAGCCGCAGCGACGCCTGGCGGCAACGCGCTCGGATCGAGGCAGCGGGCCAGCATACCAATGACGCCGTGGGTGCGCCTTTGCCGGATGGCAACTGCCTTTTCTGTCTGCTACATGTCGGCTAACGGTTTTATAACAGTCGGTCAGGCGGCAATGTGAGCCGCGTGGCCTTTGCCCGTCAAATGGCTGAGCGGTTCCAGGACGCGGAAGCGCCAAAGAAAGCTAAACGATTTCGGACAGCGGCGCCCAAGGGTAGTCGGCTCGCGGCCGGCTACATCGATCGCGCCAAGGAGCGGCCGGACGATGCGCCGACAGACGACCGGGAACAGCAGCTGGCCGCTCTAGAGGAGGCGCGCAAGACGGAGCAGATTGACCAAGCAACGTATGAAAAGCGGCAGCTGGAGATTGCCGGCGGCGATTTATCTAGCACACATCTCGTCAAGGGCCTCGACTACAAGCTGCTCGAAAGAGTGCGGCGGGGCGAAGACGTGTTTGAGATCAAGGCCGAAGCGGAGGGGCCAAAGAGCGGCGACGACGACGAAAACGACAACGAAGACGAAGACGAAGACGACAGTGGCAAACCGGCGGCGGCCACTGAAGCGGACGACGGGATCGACGACGAGCTTTTGCGCATCGAAGAGGGCCAGGTCGCGACGGTCGCGCACGAGAAGACAAAGAAAAGGGGCCAGTTTGCGCCGGCAGCGCTCGTGCCCGGCCAGAAGCGGACGCGGGACCAGATCCTGGCGGCGATGAAGGCGGCGCGCGCAGCGGCCAAGGCGCAGGCGCCGCCAACGCTGGGGGCGCGGTTCAAAAAGATCAGCGCGCCGCAAAAGGCCGGGTCGCGCATCGAGGTTGACAGCCAGGGTCGCGAAGTGCTCGTCCTCGTGGACGAGGACGGCCACGAGAAGCGCAAGGTGCGACGGGTGACGCAGGCGGCGGCAGTGGCGGAGGAGGCGGAGCGCGAGCGCAGGCGGCAGGATCTTGCGGCGGCGCAGGAGGGCGAGGTGCTGGGCATGGAGGTACCCGCATTTTACCGCGAGAAGCAAGAGGCGGAGGCGGCAGCGGCAGCAGTAGCGGCAGCACAGCCAGTGGACATTTTTGACGACGTGGGATCCGACTACGATCCGCTGGCGGGGATGGACTCGGAGGATTCGGATGAGGACTCGGATGAGGAGGTCACCAAGAAGAAGACCAAGAAGGATAAGGATGACGGCCGACCACCGGACGACAGAGAAGAAGACGAGGCGAGCGACTCGGAGGGCAAGGCGAGCGATGCAGGCGACGCAAAGAAGCCCGCGGCTGAGCGAAACTACTTTGGCGGCGAGACGCTCCTGTCGCAGGCGTCGCGCGCGCGGCCGTCGCTCGACGATCCGTCGGTTCTGGCAGCGCTGCGCAAGGCCCGGACGCTGCGTGAGGCAGCAGAGGCAGAGGCGCAGAGCGAGATCGTCAGCAAGGAGGCGGAGCGGGAACAGCGGCTGAAGAAGCTGCAGGCGGCGAGCGACCGGGACGCCGAGGACCTAGACATGGGCTTTGGCACGAACCGGCTCCAGGACGACGAGGACATGGAGGAGAGCGACGTCAAGCTGTCGGCGTGGAGCGGCAAAGGCCAAGGCAAGGACGACGCGGGCAAGGACGGCCAGGCTCGCAGCGGCAAGACGCAGCGCAAACGCGGCGGCAAGAAGCGCAAGGGAGACGGCAACAGTGCAGCGGATGTGCTACGAGTGTTGGAGCAGCGCAAGAAGGCGTAGGGAAGGGATCGTTGGCTGTCGTCGTTTCTTGTATCCGGCAGGTCAAAGGCGAGTTGGATATGTGCCGACTTGAACTGCCGAAAGTCCAGCTTCAATGACTCAGAGTACTTGAAAGCTTCGTCAAGAACTACTCCGTAAACGACTCGAATTCCAATTCGTTCACCAACTTCCTATCGCAACTCGAATCGATCCGTTCTATTCTTGGGATTCGTTGGCAGCTCTCCACTATTCTATTTTAAATAGCTTAATGTGGACTTAATCGCCCAACGACCGGCAGAGATAAGAAGCGGCAAGCGGAAAGCGGAGGGACGACGGAGGAACAGGATATAAAAAGGCGGGTGGAGAAGGAGCGGTGCGGCCGCAGCTGCCGTGAATGCAGTGTTACGTAGCGCAGGAGAAAAGACGGATTTTGGGCATTTCCGCCAGCGACCTTCCACTGACCGCTGCATCCGACGACGACGAAAACCAAGACAAAATGGCCGACAACCGGATACCCGTGTGGCTGGACTGCGATCCGGGCCATGATGTAAGGAGAGACGGGCGAGGCCAGAAAGAGCAAAGCTGACCGCGCAGGACGTCTTTGCGATTCTCCTGGCGGCGTACCATCCGTCGATCCGGCTGCTGGGCATCTCGACCGTGTTTGGGAATGCCTCGTTGAAGTAGGTTCCGACGTCTGAGACGCGTGCAGAGCACCCCGAACTGACCGGTAGACACACGACCTGGAACGCCACGTCAGTACTGACGGCCCTCTCGCTCGAGGAGGACGTGGCCGTGTATGAGGGCGCCTCGCGGGCCATGGTGCGCGACGCCATCCACCAGCCGGCCGCCGACATCCACGGCGAGTCGGGGCTGGATGGCACAGCGCTGCTGCCCAAGCCGGCGCGGCTGCCGGCCGACGACGCTACGGCGGTCGAGGCCATGGCGCGCGCGCTCGCCGAGGAGGCGCCTGGCACGGCGTGGGTCGTGGCCACGGGCACGCTGACCAACGTGGCGGAGCTGTTTGAGGCCCATCCGCGCATGGCCGACCACGTGGCCGGGCTGTCGGTCATGGGCGGCGCCATTGGCGACGGCTTCACGGCGGCCGTGGCCGGCATGGTCGACGGCAAGCCGCGCATCGGCAACACGACGCCCTATGCCGAGTTCAACATTCTCATGGACCCCGAGGCGGCGGCGCTGCTGCTGCACAACCCGCGGCTGGCGCCCAAGACGACGCTCGTGCCGCTCGACCTGACGCACCTGGTGCTGGCGACGCCGGCCGTGCAGCACATGCTGCTGCACGGGCCCGACAGCGACAAGACGGACCTGGCGGACCGCACGGGCAAGACGACGCTGCGCACGATGCTGGTCGAGCTGCTCAACTTTTTCGCCGACACGTACAAGAACGTGTTTGGCATCGACGAGGGGCCGCCGTTGCACGACCCGCTGGCGGTGGCGGCGGTGCTGACGGGCACGGCGGCCGAGATTCCCTTTTACGACTACACGGACGGCGACACGACGCGCCACGAGCGCTACGACGTGACGGTCGTGACGGCGGGCACGAGCGAGGAGGCCATGGCCGGCAAGGCCGAGACGGGACGCACGGTGGCGCGGCTGCTGCCGCCGGGCAGCGAGGGCGTGCGGATTCCGCGGGGCCTCGACATTCCGCTGTTTTGGCGGGAGATCGAGGAGTGCTGCGAGCGCGCCGATGCGGTGAATGCGCGCCGGGGGCGGAGCTGATGGAGCGGAGGAGCGCGGTAGAAGTGGTAGAAGTGTTAGAAGCGGTAGAAGCGGTAGAATAGGCACAGGCACAATAGATGTGGACTTGGGAATCCGGATAGCCTTCTAGTATCGTACACGTCGGTGCCTCTCGCAAGACCCGTCAAACACGCAGCTGCCAATCTGCCTCTTGCCAGCCGCCTCACGTCTGCTCGTTCTTGTCCTCGCCCTCGGCATCAAAGCCCAGCGCATCCAGCTCCCGGATCAGCTCGCTGATGCGGATCACCTTGGCAATCTGCTCAGGCAGCAACGCCTCGCCGTCGTCCCGCTTGTTCTGGAGCTCCTTCGCCTGCTTGAGCTTCTTCTTGAGTCCGCGCGCCTTCTTCTCGCGTTCCAAGGCGGGGTCGACCACGGCGACGGGCGCAGCTGGTGGATTGGCTTTCGTGGGCGCGGAAGAGGTCGTCGCGGCTGCCTCTGGAGGCTCGTCGGCGGCTGCGGCTGCGGCCTTTTTCCGTGCTTCGCGTCGCTTGGCGTTTTTGTTGGCCGCCGCGCTCGCCGCACTCCCACCGGCGGCACCCACACCGCCTGCACCGCTTGCACCAACCGTCCCGGTCACTGCCTCAGCCCCCGGCACGCCTCCTTTTTGCCGGTTCCGGAAGCTCTCTGCCGTGCGGTTCTTGTACAGCTCGACGTCTTCGGGCGGCCGGTAGCCGGGTCGGATCTTGATGGCCCGCCGTGTGCTGCCGTCGGCGCGCGTCGACGCGGGGATCTGGCGCTCGCCGGCCGCATCCGTAATGATGCCAGACGTCGTTGGCTGGGACGGCATCGTGCTGTGTGGTGGAGGACTGGGTTTTTCAAGGTCCAAGGAGGGAGAAACGGAGCCATTGGGGCCCCGCTTTGCGCATGTCTTCACGGCATTATATAATCAAGGGACACGGAAAGATACTTTTCAAACGCCAACCACCCATATGCTACCGTACACAAACAGACGCAAGCAACTACTCGGAACAAAAGCTGTGGCCATTGTCTACGCGAGCCCGATCCACTCGCCCTCGTCATCGTCATCGTCGGCCACCGCGACGACGGCCTGGACGTCCAGCAGGTCAGCGCTGGCGGTGGCCGTCAGCAGCTTCTTCGTGTTGGACAGAGAGGCCGCCGGGACCGGCGCCGCCTGGTCCAGCAGGTAGTCGACCGTGTAGGCGTTGTCGTCGGCGAGGCGGCGGATCTCGTCCTGCATGCGGCCGACGGCGCGCGCGACGACGCGCAGCTCCACGTCCAGCGACGCGCGGTGCGCCGTCAGCCAGGGACCGTGGCGGTCGACCAGCGCCTTGATCCACAGCAGGCAAAACTCCATGTGGGGCGACTGCTCCGTCTGCGTCGCCACAAAGCGCAGCAGCGGCGGCACGTACACGGTCGGCAGCCCGTCGACGACGAGCGCAATGTCGTCGTGCGGCACCGCCAGAAAGACGTGCTGCAGCAGCCGCGTGTCGTTGAGCCGGAACGCCATGACGAGCGCCGTGCGGTAGTCGTGGTCGTGGCGCAGCACCGCGAGCGTGGCCGCCGGCGTGATCTCCATGGCCAGGTCTAGCGGGTCAAAGGGCAGCGCCGCGTCGAGGCTGTAGATGAGCAGGCCCTCGGTCGACGCCGCGCAAAAGGCCATGCCCGTCGGCGCAAAGCCCACGCTCGTCACGCGCACGGCCGGCATCCGCCGCCGCGCCGACGGGTCGCCGCCGCGCTTCGACCCCGGCAGCCCGCGGTCACGGCGGTCCTCGCGGTCCGACGCCTCGCCCTGGTCGTCGAGCTCGGCCAGCGGCCCGGCCTCGGTCAGCTGCCGGCTGTTGAGGAACTCTTGCGTGCCCGAGAGCGAGAGGTTGATGCTGATGGTGAACTTTTTCAGCAGTACGCCCGTCGTGACCGCGTACAGGCAAATGTACTTGCTGTGGCCCGCCGCCAGCAGACAGGAGCCGTCGGTGCTGTAGTTGAGTGTGCTGAAGCTCTTGGTGCCCGACGCATTGGCCGCCGTGCGCCGGTCGCCCACCTGGCGGCCGCCCGACACGTCGCGCCGCCCGTCGAGGCCGAGCACCTGCGTCGCCTCGGCCAGCGCCCAAAAGGTCAGCTGTCCGTCCAGCGTCGCGACCGCTAGCTGCTGCGAGTCTGGCCGCACGGCCACGGCTACCACGTCGGCCTGCAGCTGCAGCGGCTCGCTCGTCTGCGTGCGCGCAAACACGGACCAGATACGCGCCGTGCGGTCCCAGCTGCCGCTGACGAGCGCGCTGCCGTCAGGTGCAAACGCCAGCGCTGCCACGGGGCCCTCGTGGCCGGCGAGCCGGTCGAGCAGCTGGCCCGTCTGCACCGACCAAATGTGAATGTCAAACGAGTCGACGGAGCCGGCCGCGACCACTTCGGCGCTCGGGTCGACGGCCATGCACGAAAACGACAGCCGCGTCGGCGCCGTAAACGTCCGGAAGTTGCGGAACCGCACCAGGTCCCACGCCCGCACCGACCCGTCCAGGCTGGCCGTGAAGAGCACGTTGCCCTTGCGCGCAAATGCGCACGCCGTCACGCCGCTCGTGTGCTCCGTAAACGTGACAATGCAGAAGCCCGACTCCACGTCCCAGACCTTGACCCGGCCATCGTCGGCCGTCGTCACCACCCGCTGTCCGTCGGGCGAGTACACGAGCGCATTGGTCGCGTCAAAGTGGCCCTGCTGCTTGAGAATGTACGACTCCGACTGCCACTCCCACACGAGCAGCTGGCCGAGTTTGGACGCCCCAAACGCGAGCCACTCGCCCGATGCGTTGATCGTCACGTGGTCAATGTCGTTTTGCGAGATGCTCAGCGTGTGGATCATATTGAAGTCGGGCATCTCGTACAGGCCAAAGATGCCGTTGCTGAAGCCGGCCACGAGCAGGTTCGACGCCGCGTGGTACGCCGCGCACCGCAGGCTGGCATTGTTCTGCTGAAAATAGTGCCGCCGCACGATGCGCCAGCGAAAGTCGGTATCGTCATCGTCCTCGTCCTCGTCCTCGTCCTTGTCGGCGGCAGCGGCCTCGGCCTCGGGCGACTGCCGGTATTGCCATTCAAAGAGAGCGCCGTCTTTGCTGACCGTGTAGATGATCTCCTGGTCCCGCGAGAACCATGCGCCCACCACGGCCAGCTTGTGGCCCGACAGCACCGTGGCCGTGAAGCCCTCTTCGCGCTCCAGGCTCCATATCCGCGTCGTCAGGTCCTTGGATGCCGTGAGGAAGAAACGCGAGTCGCCCGACCACTCAATGTGCTGCACCGTGTCAAAGTGCCCGGCAAAGGTGCGGTACAGCACAAACGGCGCAAACTCGAGCTCGCCTTCGGCGCTGTTGTCCGGCGTTGACGGGACGTGCCAGACCTCGGTCCGGCGGCCGAGGCCGACGGCAAAGAAGCGGCCAGAGGGCGAGAAGGCGAGCGCCGACGCGGGCGCCCGGAACGAAAAGTGGTAGAGGGCAATGCGCCGCGGCAGGTTCGTCAGGATCGCCTGGCCATCTTCGTCAATCGACAGGAGGAGGTTGCCCTTGGGCGTCAGGCCGAGCCGGACAATGTTCTTGCGGTGCGCAAACGGGAGCGTGTAGGACTTGTTGCTGAATGGTCAGCCACACGGACAGGTGCAGGGGCCTCTATTTGCCATACTTGACCAGGTTGAACACCGTCACGCGGTTGCCCACGGGCGAATAGAGCTGCGTGCCATCGGGGCTGAACAGCAAGTTGCCCTGGCAGTAGACGGTCCCCAGCAAGTTGGAGAACTGCAAGCCAGTCAGATACGCTCGCCTTCAATATCCTTAGCAGACGCACCTTGAAATCCGTCTTCATCCTGGCAGCCAGTGGCACCGAAACTGTGCTGATGTCGTCGCAAAAAAATCTCGGCGCTTTTGCAGCGCTCAAAGACTTGCAGAATTTCAAAAATTTAGCGGGTCCTGGCAAAAATATTCTTCCGGCCAGCATTAGCGCAAGGCGGTCAAGAAGTCACGGGTGGGTACATGGCCTTTGGCACGTGTTTTACAGCGTACGGACCACCACGCGGCATCCAGACTGGCGGTCTGTAAATTCCAGTGCAAATCCTTGTGAAAAGATGTACAGAATTTACATTTTGTCCTTGGGTGCACCCAGTTGTCTGCACAAGAGTCCCTCCACCTCACCATGGAAAGAGACAAGATACTTGCAGTAGCTCGAAACACCCAATATGGCTAGTTCCGTTTCAGACAAGCCAAACACCGTTGAGATTTTGGCTGCAGTGCCAACCTAAAAAAGGGGGAATGGGCCTTAAAGCACCACGCAACATTGCAATAAGAAATAAGACTGGGCGGACGGCAGGCACTTGGGGAAGCCACCGGTGGCCCCTCCCCCCTGAGATTTCCTGGCCCGTGCGTCCCACTGGAAATTTGGACACTTTCCCTTCGCGGTATCCCCTGACGCCCAAAGCTTCTTCCCGCCTTTTCCATCTGCTGCAGACACAAGGAGAAACGAGCATAAACAACGACATACCTTGACTCCCTTTCTCTGTCACATCTCCGTCCTTCATCACGGCCTTTCGCCTCCTCTGAACGCGATATCATCTGCACACCACGCGACCTCCAGCTTCGCGCCGTCCGAGTCGCTTCATCCACTACACCTTGCCCACACCGTTTGCTCAATATCGTTCGCCATGGCTCCTGTGACCGCTGAGAGCGCCTCGCCGATTGGCATCGCCAATCTGCCCAACCAGCGGCACAAGATTGTCGCAAAGAGAGGAGCGGCCTTTACCATTATGGTGAGAACGCGCAATGCTGCCACCGCACGGTCCTGCATGGCTGACTGACCTCGTAGGTTGCCGGCGAGTCTGGCCTCGGCAAGACCACCTTTATCAACACGCTCTTCTCGACGACCATCAAGAACTACGCCGACCACAAGCGGCGCCATCAGAAGCAGGTGGACAAGACGGTCGAGATTGAAATCACAAAGGCGGAGTTGGAGGAGAAGTTCTTCAAGGGTAAGGCGGGTTGTCTTGGGCGTCTTGTATAGTTTTGGCGTGTCCCCCGCTGACCAGTATGTAGTCCGTCTTACCGTCATTGACACGCCCGGCTTTGGCGACTACGTCAACAACCGCGACTCGTGGATGCCCATCATTGAGTTCCTCGATGACCAGCATGAGTCCTACATGCTCCAGGAGCAGCAGCCCCGCCGCCAGGACAAGATCGACCTGCGCGTCCACGCCTGCTTGTACTTTATCCGCCCCACCGGCCACACCTTGAAGCCGCTGGACATTGAGGTCATGAAGCGACTCTGCTCGCGCGTCAACCTGATTCCCGTCATTGCCAAGGCCGACACCCTCAGCCCGGCCGACCTGGCCAAGTTCAAGCAGCGGGTGAGCAGCACTGTGCTCTGTTTCTTTTTCGAACGCTGTACTAACCATTTAGATCCGCGCCGTCATTGAGGCACAGAGTATTAAGATCTACCAGCCGCCCATTGAGGAAGACGATGAGGCCGCCGCGCAGCACGCGCGCAGCCTGATGGCTGCCATGCCCTTCGCGGTTATTGGCTCAGAGAAGGACGTCAAGACGGGCGACGGTCGCATCGTCAAGGGCCGCCAGTACTCGTGGGGTGTCGCCGAGGTTGAGAACGAGGACCACTGCGACTTTAAGAAGCTTCGATCGATTTTGATCCGCACGCACATGCTGGATCTCATCCACACGACGGAGGAGCTGCATTACGAGGCCTACCGCGCACAGCAGATGGAGACGCGCAAGTTTGGCGAGGCCCGTCCCCGTAAGCTGGACAACCCCAAGTTCAAGGAGGAGGAGGATACCCTGCGCAAGCGCTTCACCGAGCAAGTCAAAATTGAGGAGCAGCGGTTCCGGCAATGGGAGCAGAAGCTTATCGCGGAGCGCGACCGCCTTAACAAGGATCTCGAGCAGACCCATGCCCAGATCAAGCAACTGGAGGGCGAGCTCGACGCTTTGCAGGGCCCTGCCGTGCGCAGCCATGGCCGCCGTTAAGCGCTCCCCACCAGCTGACCTAATGTGCCGGCGCTAGCACCAACAGATCAACGTGTCTTGCTTGGACACTTCACTCCCAAGGACGGTGTGCATCCTGCTTCTTTTGTCTCTCGAGTCGTGGAAGAGGCGGAAAAGAAGACGAGTTATGCAGCGCCCTTGCCCTGTTTCTAACCGCCCCAACAGGCAGGCTTGTATGAGATGAGCCTTGCCACTTCATCCTTCTTCCAGCATCCTATCCCGCGGCTGTTTTGTCTCCACGTTAGCCTTTTCATCCGTTCGCCTTTTATTTATTTCCCCCAACTGCTGCTCCTAGTAACGACGTAATATGGCCGTCTGTCTTATGATACCAGATAATGAGATTGGCTGCCCTGTTTCCTAAAAGTTTTACTATGCACATGATCCGTGACACATGAATCTCTATAAACTGCTCAAATACTGTATATGCCGCCAAAACTCCTGTCCCATGACTTGCCACAATCTCAGATGGCATCAACTGTTGCTCGCCTCGTGAGCTGCTCGTTCTTATTTCCCAGCTTGGATATCTGCAGAAAGACATCGACACCGTATCCCTCCAGGCTATGAAGCTCCAGGCTGCCTGCCCAGTACTCTGCATAAACTCGGCTCAGCGGCAGGCCCATGCCGAGGCGCAGGTTGGGCGGACGGCGGGAGAGCGTGGAGAGCGAGCTGTTGTGGTCGTGGCTGGGGTCATTGCTGCGCTTGTGGTGGTGATTCTGTTTGTGTGTAGAATGATGATGGTCGTCGGCGTGCAGCTCCTGCAGCGTGGCACTCATGCGTGGCACCTTTTGGAGGTTCTCGAGCAGGCGCTGCGAATGCTCGCCCTTGCTAAACGACCAAAGGTACGGGAGCATGTCCTGGGGCACGCCGCCGCCCTGGTCGGAGAAGCGGATGATAATGTCCTGCTGGGCCTCGCAAATGGTGACCTCGATGGGTGGCGGCGTCTTGGATTGTGCGCTCGTGCCCATGCGCAGCTGCTTCTCGACGACGGCCTGGACGGCATTGCGCAGCAGCTCGCCGATAATGTATTCAATGTGGCTGAGGATGTAGGGAAAGGTGGTGTTGAGGTGGCCGGTGATTTGGATTTTGGGTAGTACGACATCGGGGCCGTAGGCGCTGCGGGCGAGCGCGCAGACGGTGGCGGAGCAGCGCTCAATGACATCGCGGGCATCGCACTTGAGAAAGACCTCCCCGATAAAGTCATGGCCCTCGGGCAGCGGCGCGCCAGGCGAGTACCAGGACGAGTTGAACGTCTCGGTTAGGGCGAGGTGCTGCTCGGCAATGACACGCCGGGAGATGCGCTGTCGGTTAGAACGGGACCCGGACAAGACCCAAGGGGAACAAACAACCGTACCGATCGCAGGATAGTGTTCATGAACTTGTCGAGCTCGCGCGGGTCCATCAGGCCGTTGGACTCGAGGATGCCCATGGCGAGCTTGGGAATGACGGACAGATGGGCCTGCAGGGTGTGGTCAATGGCCTTGCAGAGCGTGTCGTTGTCGTCGAGGTTCTTGATCTCGCGGAGCTTGCGCAGCATGTCAAAGGCGTTGTAGTAGAGCTCGTAGACGGCGCTGACGTGCGGGTTCGACACCACGGCAAAGGGCAGCTGCTGAATGTCGCGGATGCGGTGGGCCAGCCGGGTCGGCAGTTCGGTGCGGACATAGTTGCCCGAGGTGATCAGACGCGACTCGGTCAGCGAGCGGCCAAACACCATGAGCTGGCGCAGGCTGACCGGATGGGCCTCCTTGGCGACCCAGCTGGTGAGTCAGAACACGTTCCGCCGCCGCTCGTTTGCCGGCAGACCTACTCGTCGAGCACGGAAATGGGCCGCCATTTGGGACCGTCATGGGGGTTCGAGGGCGCCGCAGCCTCGACCAGTGTCGAGGTGCTCAAAGCCGCCAATCGTGGGCGGAGCAGTGTCCGGCGGCCATGTCCGGCAGGGCGGCGACAGGCGGCACGCAGCCCCGACGTGCCAGCTATTCGGAGGGTCTGTGCGCCCATGGAAGGCAGTATGCCGCGCGTGTTAGCCAGACGAGGCGGGCGAATGGCAGAGGACGATTGGACAATTGTTGTCGTGTCGCGGTCGCGGAGGGCAAACGGCGTCGTGGGGTTGCGGCTGCGGCAGGGCAAAATGATTAAATGGATCTCTCGCAAAAAAGGCCCCAGCTCTAGTTCCGGACAAAGAGGCTCGCCGGTGGCGACCAACCACTCTTACCCCACATGGATCGCTAGGGGCCACCACAGGCTCTCGGGCCTTGCCACAGGCAACAAGTAGAGAATCTGCAATTGGGCTTTGGCAGGCATTGGTTGTAAAGCTCGTCTGTGGCTTCAGCCTCGCGAAACCGAACTTGCGCGTTCATTCCAACGACACAACAGCGGACAACAGCACCCGATGACGCGGCGGCGGACGTTAGGTAATGGCATCGGGCGGTCTATTGCTCCCGTTGCTGCCGCTGCCGCTGCCAGGGAGATGGCTGATGGTCACCTCACCGAAGACCGCCGAAGCGCAGGTTATTAGCAAAGCTAGCAGAGTACAGCGTAGAGCTTAAACTGCCTGTAAACTGCCCATCTCTCCAAAATGATCCCCCGGCGAGAAGCCTGCCCAAAACGTCATGGCGGGGTCTCTGGCAATTGTGCTGCCCCACCAGAAAGTCCAGTCGTTGCCACCGCCTAGCAGCTGGCAGAACGAGCCTGCTACGCTTCTATTCTTCAAGATTTTCCAGGCCGCCTTCTTCGCTCTTCTCGGACAGCCTGGCCTTGCTATTCTTCCCCTTCTTCGTGGTTACGTTTGCACCATCCTTGCTCTGCCATCTTGCATATTTGCGCCACCACCTGCAGCAACCCGATCGAACCGCGTGAGCGAAACAGCGTTGTGCAATCCTAGACTCTGGACACAAGCAGAAGCAAAAAATAGAATTCCAGCACTTCTCCAGCACGTCAACAACACTCTGCTTGTCTTGCTTTCTCTGCTGCTTCTCTTATTTTCTCTGTTTTGATTGTCCGGCTGTCCTGGTGCGTCATTTGTCATACGCCCGCAGCGGAGACCCATCTTGTACTATTTTTCTTCCGGTCCTCCTTCCGCACCGTGGCCGCTTTCTTCAACATCGCGGGTCGCGCCTTCCACCCCCAAAACCATTCTTTCCTTGCACACATCAGCTCCACAGCACCGAGTCCACAGCACCGAGCCATCGAGTCATTCTCGACCGCCTCGTCCACTTGCTCCCTCGCGCTTTCCTCCCGACAACCACGTCCAGGAAAGGCAGGAGAAGCACCCGCAGCTACAGTCGCACTGCCCGTCTAGACTAGCCATGGTGAGTTTTCCAAAGTCTCCGGCGGCATCTTTGCTATGTTTCTGTTTTACACTTCCTCTTGATCGTTGCCTCGCACGCGCTGCATGGTATCCCATCCCTGGCTGTACCTCTGCGCCTCTGCACCTGTGCATTTAAACGTGAACGGCTCCCCCGCCCCCGCCACGTCCGCGACCTAGCCTCCAGGCCGCCTGGTCTGAAGCTTTTTGTCCTATTTTCCCGCCGCATCGGCTTCATGATCCTTTTTTTCCAGCGTCCACATTGCGTCTCCCATTGAAACCATCCCTGGCAGCCTCTGCAGCCATGCCCCAAGGCTCGGCGATCATAGCTAATGTGGGCCTTGTGCCGCGCCTCCGACAGGATCACCACGATGTCGATGCTCCATTTGCCATGGAGGCCGACGAGCTCTCGGCCGCAGTGGCCGTGAACAACGCGTCCGACAATGATTCGGCCACCGACATGACGCCGGAAGTGCCGGTTACCACGGAACCCGACTCAAACCAACCCCTCGCCACTGACAGTATGTTCCGCTACAACCGAACCCTCCCTCTTTTCCGAAAAATATATCATGTGCTAATTGGTCTCCAACTCAGTCGAGGCTATGAAGGAGCTCATCCTCACCCCCCTAGCCGAGGATCCCCCTACCCTAGAGGATGCTGTCGACACATGGACGGTGCAGCAGTGGCGGACGTTGCGCAAGAAGGAACATGGGCCCGTTTTCCAGGCCGGCGGATATCCCTGGTATGCCATCTCCCTCGCCTAGAAGCCGGCAGGCATTGCTTTGGTGTCTGCTGTGTTTATTATGCCAGTCAGCACGGCTCTATACTAACGAATGCTGCAGGCGCATATTGCTGTTCCCGTACGGCAACAATGTCGACCACTGTTCCGTGTACCTCGAGCATGGCTTCGAAGCGAGCGAGATACCCGACGACTGGGTCTGTTGCGTCCAGTTCGCCCTGGTCGTCTGGAACCCCAACGACCCCTCCATCTACACACACCACACGGCGCACCACCGCTTCACAAAGGAGGAGGGCGATTGGGGGTTTACGCGATTCATCGAGCTGCGCCGAATGTTGCACAAGTCCGAAGGCCGGTCAAGACCGCTTATTGAGAACGACACGGTCAACATCACCGCCTTTGTCCGTATCGTGGAGGACGAGACCGGCGCGCTGTGGCATAATTTTGTCAACTACGACTCCAAAAAGGAGACGGGCTACGTCGGGCTGAAAAACCAGGGCGCCACCTGTTACCTCAACTCTCTGCTTCAGTCGCTTTACTTTACAAACATCTTCCGCAAGGTGCGTTCCGCTTTCTCCTTTGCCGTGGCCACTTTCTGACCCGTACCAGGCGATTTACGAGATTCCCACCGAGAGGGAGGAGAGCATGACCAACAGCGCATACACACTGCAGCGACTGTTCTACCAGCTGCAAACGTCAACCACCGATGTTAGCACCAGCGAACTAACAAAGTCATTTGGCTGGGAGTCGCGGCACATTTATGTGCAGCAGGATGTGCAGGAGCTGTGCCGCAAGCTCATGGAGCGCATGGAGGAGAAGATGAAGGGCACCCCTGGCGAGAACTTTCTCGCCAAGATTTTCTGCGGCAAGGTCAAGACCTACATCTCGTGCATCAACGTCGAATACGAATCCAGCCGCATCGAAGACTTTTGGGACATTCAGCTCAACGTCACGGGCAACAAGGACCTGCAAGCGAGCTTTGAAGACTATGTGCGTGTCGAGAGAATGGATGGCGACAACAAGTACTTTGCCGGCGACAAGCACAAGCTGCAAGACGCCAACAAGGGTGTCATCTTTCAGAGCTTCCCCGACGTCCTCCACCTGCAGCTGAAACGCTTCCTTTACGATTACTACAAAGACGCCCCGATCAAGGTCAACGATCGCCACGAGTTCCCCGAATTCTTTGACGTTGAACCTTTCCTAGCCGATGATGCCGACCGCTCCGAGTCGTGGGTGTACCAGCTCCACGGCGTCCTCGTACACAGCGGCGACTTGGATGCCGGTCACTATTATGCATTCCTGAAGCCGAACAAGGATGGCTGGTTTTATCGATGCGACGACGAGAAGGTGACAAAGGCGACAAGACGGGAGGTTCTCGAGGATAACTATGGCGGTGCTTACCCTACCTCGCAAAACCCCTATGTGCGACCTAGTTCGAACAAGAAGCCCATTATGCGCCCAAACAGCGCATACATGTTGGTGTACATTCGCCAATCGCGGGTCGACAAGGTCTTGACTCCCGTCACCGAGAACGACATTCCTTACCACATTCGTATGTTTCCACCTCAGCTTAGTCAAGAAGGACAAGTACTGACAAAGACAGAGAGCCGCTTCCTCGAAGAGGCCGCAGAACGAGAGGCGAAGCGGAAAGAGCGTGACGAGCAGCATCTCTACATAGGAATCAAGGTCATCTCGGACGGCACATTCCGCCACCACGCAGGGTTTGACCTTTCGAATTTCGACGCGCCCGCAGACACGGACCCGGCTGGTCCCAAGGTGTACCGGGTATTGCGCACAACGACGATCCAGGAAGCCATTGGCACGATTGCGGCAGACCTGGGCGAGAACCCGAAGAAGATCCGGCTTTGGCTCATGGTTAATCGCCAAAATAAGACTGTTCGGCCCGACCAGCCTATTATGGATGTGCACCTGACGGTGGAGGAAACATACACGCGCATTGCGTCTCATAGAGACAACATGTTACGTGTCTGGGCCGAAGTTGCGGAAGAGGTTGGGCCTGACGGCGAGCCCGTGTGGCCAACCTTCCAGAGCCAGCCCAACGGGCAGGTTCTGCGGAATGATTTGATATTCCTTTTCCTCAAGTACTTCAATGTGGATGACCAGACGCTCACCGGCGCCGGCCATCTGTACATGAACAAGGAAAAGAAAGTCGAGGAGCTACTTCCCATAATCATGAAGAAGATGGGGTGGGAAAAGCTGCCAGATTCAGAGAAGCTGCTGCTGTGGGAGGTAAAGAACACTGGTTCCAAGAGGAGCACCGCTGTCCAGTCTCGTTCCGACTAACAGCACACAGGAAATCAAGCCAAACATGATCGAAGCCTTGAAGCTGAAGCAAACCCTCAAGGTTGCCGAGCTACAGGATGGAGACATCATCTGCTTCCAGCGCGAACGGAAGCCGATAGAGCGGAATTTCCTGGAGAAGAAGTTGGTCGGCGATAAATCGGCAGCCAGCGAGAAGAACGCCAACGCGTATGTACAAGATGATCTCCGAAACTGTTGTCTCTGCTGACTCTTGCTTAGTGCCAAGAAGTGGGATTGGTTCCCGGATGCCAAGGGGTACTATGAGTTCCTCTTGAACAAGCGACAGATCCACTTCATGCCTCACCCAACACGGCGCAGCATTGAGGACTACCCGCCATTTGATCTAGTGCTGAACATCCGCATGACGTACGACCAGCTGTCGGAGCGGGTGGGAAGCCACCTGCAGGTGGATCCGACCCATCTGCGCTTCTACACGGTGAACAACAATGCAACAGGCAGTGCGAGGACAGTGGTGAAGCGCAGCGTAGCACAGAACCTTAACACAATTCTCACGCCTCAAGGCTACGCAAACCTCGGCACATCGCAAAGAACGGATGCACTCTACTTTGAAGTTCTCGAGATGAGTTTGGCGGAGCTGGAAACGAAGAAGGGTATTAGGCTTATTCTTCTGAGTGAGGGTATCACCAAGGACGTGAGTGCAATGAGCAGGCTGTGAGCGAGTAGCAACTGACATTTTCAAACAGGAGTCGTACGATCTGTTTGTCAACAAGAACTGCTCGATCGAGGACCTCATCGAGGCGCTCATCCGCAAGGCCAAGATTCCGAGCGAGGCAGAGGGCGGGAAGATTCGCGTCTATGAGACGAGCGGAATGAAGTTTTCGCGTGAGCTGTCGCGGGATTATCCGGTTGTGAGCCTGAACGATTACTCGCAGCTGGTTGCCGAGAGGATTCCCAAGGAGGAGCTGGAGGCGCCCGAGGATGCACACATGATCCAAGTCTTCCACTTCCACAATGATCCGAGCAAAGTGCACGGCATTCCGTTCCGCTTCCTGCTCAAGGAGGTGAGTTTGGCCAAAAAAGCCGAAAGAGGATGGAGCTGACAGACCAGGACGAGCCATTCTCGGAGACCAAGAAGCGACTCGAGGCACGGACCGGGTTCAAGGGCAAGAGCTTCGAGAAGATCAAGTTTGCTCTGGTCAGGCGGATGCCCTATTCCAAGCCACAGTACCTGGAAGACGGTGAGTCGGCGTGCGAATGTTGCTGTTGGGGCGGCGTGGCTAACATTAAGCAGATGACGTTCTGAGCGATATGGTAAACTTGGACGACGAGTTTTTGGGGCTTGATCACGTTGACCGGTCAAGAGGGTTGCGGAACGGGATTGAGGACTTGTTTCTTCACTAAGCATTGGGGATAGAGAAGGGGCGTAAGCAAGCACAGAGTACGAGTAAATCCATTTGGCTGCAGGATGAATGTTGTATCAGGAACAATCAATACAGGACGTTGCAGCGGCGAAGTGGCGTTTGAAGCGGTGAAGAGCGGCAGAAATATTGCATCGACAAGCTTTTGTCGGCGGTGCGGGCAAACACTACAACTAGCCAGAGCGGTGCGACAGAAGGCAGAGGAAGATTCCGATTTTGACTTGCTGTTGCATTTGTCGCATTCACCCGATCACCCAACATGAACTTTCCGGGGACGGGCCTGCCCGGTGGCGGGTCAAGCGGGCTGCCTTCGGACGACCCAAACGTGAAGAGGGTACGATGTGTGAGCGCGGCAACTCTTGGGGCGTGTAGACTGACAGTATGGGCAAACAGGTGCAAATGTTGATGGAGTCGTGTTTCGCCAAGACGGCCATGTCGGGCGTGGCGGGCTTTGGCCTGGGCGGTGTCTTTGGCATGTTCATGGCATCGGTATGTACAAGTCTGGGCGTGGCGATCTGGGACGTTGTTCTGACGGGGCATGCAGATGTCCTATGATACGCCGTACCACACGGCCACCCCTACAACGACACCGACGACTACACCGGCCACAGGGGCAGCGACAGGGGCAGCGACAGGAGCGGCAGCGGCGGCCACGAAGACGGTCCCCAAAGGAGCCGCCGCCGCCGCCACCGCCACAACGGCAACAACGTCCACAGCGGCGTCCGTCGCCGCACCGGTCGCTCGGGTCACGGCAGCGCCAGCCGTGGCGCCGGCAGCAACAATGGCCATGCCCACGCCGGTGGGCGCAGTCGTCATTACGCCCGAGACGATTGGGTCGCTGCCGCTTCGGCAGCAGCTCGCACACGGCTTCCGCGACATGGGCTCGCGCAGTTGGTCGTCGGCCAAGAACTTTGGCAAGGTGGGCGCGCTCTTTTCGGGCATTGAGTGCGGCATCGAGGGCCTGCGAGCCAAGAACGACATGGGCAACGGCGTGGCGGCGGGCTGTCTGACGGGGGCGATCCTGGCGCGCAACGGCGGGCCGCAGGCGGCCGCGATTGGATGTGCTGGTTTTGCCGCGTTTTCGGCCGCGATTGACGCGTACCTGCGGATGCCGCCGAGTGACGATTAGGGAGGGGGTTGATGGCAGGCGGGACGATGTATATACGCTGGAGGCGGATCAGGAACGGCGTTTGGCATAGACGGATCGGAAAAAAAAAATCAACGACACTCTTCTCCTGGGGCTCTCTACTATGTGAACACAAGTAAAAAAACTACCTAAAAAACTATCTAGAACAAATCTATGGACTGCCATCGGGTGGCTTAACTGGCCTGGTACACGTAAAAACTGCCAAACTCCCAGTAGGCGGTCGAGAAGGCGTCGGGGTTGTTGGCGACGTAGTCGGTGCAATTGGTGGGCGACGTGCCGCCAATGCACGTGTGGCTGCCGACGCAGTCCAGCGGGCAGCCTGAGGAGGCGTACTTGGCCTCGCCGAGGTCGCCGCAGAGGTCAATGTTAGCAATGATGCTGGCGTTGCGAAAGTGGCTGGTGATGCTGCACTTGGTATCGGGAAAGTCTGCCAGGGCGGTGCCCCAGGTGCTCGGGTCGGGCGCGCCGTCGGCAATGTCGGCCGGCACGTAGTCAGCGCTGAACTGCCAGACGCGGATGCCGTCGTCGCGCCACTCGACGGCGACGACGCCGCCGCCGAGGTCGTTGTAGGCGCTGCCGTACGTGGACGTGTTGCCGGTGACGCCACAGCCGGCATTGTAGTTGCTCGTGTTGTGGCAGTCGACCTCGTCCACGGTGCCATACAGCTTGCGCGTGACCGACTCCATGGTGCAGTCACCGGTGGTGTGCAGCGTGGCCTGGTTGCCGGCGGTGCCCTGGTTGACGGCCTCCATAATGTCGATCTCGCCATTGGTCGGCCAGTTGTCGGGGCTGTCTGTTAGGGAGAGAGGGGGACGGGGGGAGACAAGAGAGGACAGAGAGAGACGCACTCGGAGAGCCACAGAGCAGGCCACGTGCCGCAGCCGTAGGGCGTGTGCTTGATTTCAAAAATGAACAGGCCGTTGTCGTACTGCGTCTTGGACGTCAGACGCACGGAGAAGCGGCCGGTCGAGGCGTCGGGCGACGACGACGGCCCGACGGACGTGTCGACGCGGACGATGGCGGACGAGGTCGTGGCGCTCGTCAGGTTCTGCGCGGGTGAGACGGGTCAGAGGAGAGGAGGACAGAGAGCCTACCAGCGACTCGGCCGTAGTGGCGGGCACGTAGTGGACGAATCCGTTGGCTGGTGGGAGCTGTCAGTGGCGAAGCGATCCACGGGGACACACACGACCAACCGACCTGGATCGTAGCCCGTGTAATAGTTGAACTTGTCCATGAACGTCTCGTTGGAGTCTGTCGGTCAGCATCCAGCCATCCGCCCCGTCTGACGCGCACCGTCCACGCACATGTGTCGGCCAGCGTGTAGTTGAGCGCCGTGTAGCTCGGGTAGGCCGACGACGCATTCCGCCGCGAGTAGACGACCGCGACGGGAATCACGACGGCCAGGATCACGACGACCATGACGCCCAGCACCGCCCACGTCTTCTTGGCCCAGTACCGCGCATCCCACCACGGGCGGGAGTACATGTTGTAGATGCGGCCCTGCTCGTACTCCATCGGGGTCATCGCCATGGAAGAGAGAGGATGAGAGGCGAAAATCGAAAATCGAGAATCAAAAGAGACGACGCGCCGGGCCGAGATCAAGAAATCCCCCCAAATTCCGACGCGCAAAACGCACACCAGCGCTCGCCGCAAAGCCGCGTGTCGGACGACTTACAGCAGGCTCTGGCCGCGCACTTTGCATACGCAACCGAGTGGGGCTTGCCGTCCGAGACGAGGCAGTTGCGGAAACGCCAAGACTTGGGGCCTGTGGCAGCTAGCATCTGCCGGTCTAGGCCTTGGTCAAAAGGTGCTATATTTGTACACTCTGGAAGCAAAAAGTCGGACATTGAAAACGCCCAGTCTGACACAGCCTCGTATTCCACCTGTTTCGCCAACACGAACAGCGCCATGCCGGTTCCGTCTACATTAAGCGTACGAGTAGGCAGCAGCACCACCGTTACATGCGCGCTGCTTGATAAGCTTGTTCCAATTGCAACCCAACGATGCGCCAATGAGCAAAAAAATAGGGAAAAAAAACAGTCCACAACAGTTCCCAACCCTTCGATGGTCTCTCTCACTCGTCGTCGTCCACCCGTGCCCGCTTCGTCTGCCGCTCCTCCTGCAGCCCGTAGCCACGCTTCGCCGACGAACTCTGCTCCACCTCGGACAGAAACTTGTCCACGTTGAACGGATCTGCACCACCACCACCACTACCACCACCCGCTGCCGTCGCCGGAGCGGCCACGTCCTTTTCAAACTGCACCGGCCCCTCGCGCGCTTCCACCTCGCGCGATCCCTTGAAAGTGCCCCGCCCGAGCGCCTCGCCGAACCGGCTGGTCTTTTGGATCTTGGCCATCTCCGCGTCGCCCGCCGCGTCGTCCTCAAAGTCGTCGTCTCCCGTCTGCGTCCGCACACGGTAGATGCTGCTGATGGCGTCCTGTGCTGCAAACAGCGGCTTGTCGTAGGGGTTGTCCTCGTTGATGCCGCTGTCGAACCCGCTCGTCTGGTTGAAGAGCCGTGAGTCGTACATGCCCTCTTTGGACGCCGTCGGCTTCGCCAGTCCCAGCGCCACCTTTTCCGAAATGTCCCGGTTTTGCTCCCGCGCCAGCACCTGCATCCGCCTCTCTGCGCCCATCCGTGACTGTCGTAGCTTGCGCTCCTCGTCCCGCCGCCGCTCCTGCCGTACCGCCTCCCGCTCCCGCACCGCCTCGCCCTCGCTGTCCGACCCGCTGCCCGACCCGCTGTAACTGCCAGACCGTGACCGCGAGTCGCGCGAATCCCGCGAGTCTTGTGAGTCCCGCCGTCCCCGCCGCCGCTGTACCGCCGCCGCCGCCTTGGCCCGCTCCTCGCGCGCCAGCTGGGCCTGCTGCCGCAGCTGGTCCTCTTTTTGCATCTTTTCCTTTTCTGCCAGCCGCTGCTGCATCATGGCCCGCTGCCGCACCTCCTCGCGTGCGTGCCGGTCCGCCACAAAGAGCGCCTCAGAAAATTGCGCAAATTTGTCATTGATCGTCACATCCTCGAGGCCCTTGCCGGCCGCCGCCAACCGCTTGTCCAGCGGGACGGTGAAGCCCTTGGGGTTCTTCCAGTTGGAAATCGGCGCTGCACATCGTCGTCAGCAGGATCCTAGACAGCACCAAAGCGGTAGCTACTCACGGGGAATCTTCCACTGTTCCTGGTCGGCCGCCGTCAGTTTGCGTGGTGGGCTGTGCATCACCGGAGGCGGTGGACTCGGGGCTGTTTCGGTCAGTTGCCGCACAGGCAGTCGAGAAGGCACAAGGACGAGGCCACTTACGTCCGCGCGGGATCTTCTTGTGCTTGAACTTGGGCGGTTCCATGGGGTCCTACACGGTCAGCGCATCGTCAAGGAAAACAATAAGCAGAAAGCAGGCGGTGCGTACCCTCTGCCGTTCCACAATCTTCATCACCCGCTCGGCCTTTTGTGACGTGTCGCCCATCTGCGACGCCGGCGTGTACCGCACGTACGTCGCTTCCTTGCGCTCGCCCATGGCCGCCAGCGTCTTGGGCTTCTGTGCCGCCACCGCGCCGTTGACCAGCTTGGCCAGCGCGTTGCGTGTCCGCTCCGCCGTTGCCTCCACCTCCTCCCGGCTCGGCCGCTCCAGTTGGATGTCGCCCGCCTCGGCGCGCTGCCGCAGCGGGATCAGGTCCTTGAAAGACGTGTGGATCACCCGTCCCTCCGTGTGGCCCAGCCGGGCAATCGCGTCGTACTTGACCTTGCCGTCGCCATCCACCTGCACCGCCAGCGCGTTGCTCTTGGTCTTTTTGTCGTTCCGGCCCATGTCGAGGGGGTATTGCGCAAACGGGATTTCCTGGATCTCTGTTAGTTGTCGTCGTCCTCCCTGTCCCCCCTACTCGTCTCTGCTGCACCTACCGGAAAGGCGCCGCCGTCGCCAAAGTCTTCAGCCGCGCGTGGCCGCCATCCGGCCCGTTGGCCATAGGGAGGCGGACCGGCTCTCTGCACCGTCAGCATATGTCCACGCAGTCCGCACCGTCCAGAACGGCATGCCCACCTTGAGGACAACCTGCGTGTCGTCCAGCTCGCTCGCGCTGATGATTCGCGGTCCACGAGTCGCTGCCTGCGCAGGAATCTCTTCCTCCTCGCCCGAGTATTTGGGCTTGGGCAGTGCCCGCGCCAGCGATGCCGCAATGGACGCCATCGAGTCTCTGTGTGTCGGTCTTGGTTTCGTCGGGTCGCGCGCGTCGAGCCTCCAGAACTTTGCTGGCAATGGGAGTGGCGTCGAATGGTCGAAAATCCAATCATGTCTGCAGGCAAATGGACTTTTGGGATCCGCTATATCGGTCACGTGATACTACTTGCGCGATACAAAAGTAGAGAAGCCACAGGACAACAAGACAAACAGCAAACAAGACGCTCAAATTTTTGGCATTACGTCCTTTCGTTTTTACAACGTCCCTCCCTTTTCGTCAACCAGCCAGAAGGGGAAGCTGCCGCTGGTGCAGCGGGTATACTGTGAAGAATCTAGTGACTGTTCTCCATCCCAGAGCCCTCCTCCAACGCGGTCCCGCCGTTCATACGTAACCCTTACGTGCGCCCTGGAAGAAGAAGCGGACGACAAAGACCTGCAGCGCGCCCATGCAGGCAATGAGGCCGCACTGGACCAGGCTAAAGTTGAAGATGCGCTTCTCGGTGCTCCGGACCGTGCTAAAGTTGCGGTTCTCGCGCGTGCGGAAGTACTTTTGATTGCGCGAAATGGTCGTGAGCTGGCCGGACAGCTTGAAGACGGACTCGGTCAGCTTGCTCGTCTGCTCGTCGGAGCTGCCTTGCTTAGAGGGCAGCTGCACGCGGGACTCGTTTTCGACCTGTCGGTTAGCAATCAAGGACAATACGGAGCAGCCGCCACAGAACGCACCGAGATCTCAAAGTCCACATATTTGTCCGTGTATGTGCTCATCTCGTTGTTGAAGCAAAACGTGTGCTCGCCCGGCTCGTTGGCCGTAAAGACGAAATCGCCCTGGCGCTCGTTGAGGCCGTCAAGAATGACCTTGCCGGTCGGGCTGGTGACCTCGTAGTTGATGTCAAAGGAGCCGCCGGATTGGACCTGCGCAAGAGTTAGCATCCAGCTGCCGCCTCCCGCACCACACAACACTCACAGCAAAGTAAAAGGCAATCTTCTCGCCCTTGCTGGTAGCATCGGCGTAGAAGCAGGCCTTTTCGTTGGCCGAGACTTTGTAGGTCAGCGCGGTGGCAGCAGCGTCGGCTGCGAACCAGGCGGCGACGCCGGCGATGACAGTGGACAGCCTCATTGTGGGTGGCGGAGCGATCAAGAGCGCATTGGCGTTGGGAGAGGTGAAGCGGGTGATGCGCACGCGAAAGGGGATCTTGACACGCTGGACGCTGGACACGCTACCGTTGGGTCTTTGGCGCCAGGGACCAGCCAGCTAGGCGGATTAATCGATTTCCCAGGCCGAGCTCCAGGGGGAAGTACAAGTGGGGCGCAAGTCGCTAGCCAAAATCCAAAAATCACAAATCCACAGATACATGCGCAAGTTCCCAATCATGATATCATCGGCGAGCTACAGCGGGCAGCTTTGTGATCAGCATTGACAAGCCCGTTTTGTGGTCTGCCGTTTGTCCCTTGATTGTCTGGGCAATTGCGCGCCGTACGCTGTCCACTACCAACGCTCTTCCGATCTTGCCGGAAAGTGCACGCTGAAACAAACTGGACGAGATAACGGCAAGACGTCGACAACCAGCAGTACGAGATATTCTCTTGCATTGGCCATGGCTCTCCACGTGTGGGCTGCCGAGATCTCTTCGGTCTTGATACGCATCCTGTCGTACATTTTTCTTCGCTACGTGTCTGCTCCTGTACGTCACTCTGTCGATGACTCTCCCACCTCTTTACCATCCAATACAAGATGCTGACTTCTCAGATCATCCCCGACATCGTCTTCAGTCTGCTGGCAGTCAATGTGTCGTCGTTTATCTTTGGGCTATGGGCCGCGCCCGCGCTGCAGGTCGTGGCCGAAGAGGTCGACATTGTCGTAAAGGAGACCGACGAGGGCGAGGAGGTGGCCGTCTTGGATACGGTGCTGCTCGGCCCGAAGCCGCCGTCGGTGTGGCGGACGGTGCTGCTGGGCGCGCCGAGTCCAAGCAGGCTGCTGTCGCTGGTGGCAGTGGCGATCAATGCGGCAATGGTGGCGATGGTGGCGGACCGGCTTTTTTCGGAGCACGCGGTGACGGCGGCAGACCTCTCGTTTGTGCGGCCCGGCTTTGTGTCGGACAAGCAGGCCAAGTTTGTGCTGCGCGAGCCGGACCAGAGCAAGATGCCGGTGTCGCTGCAGATCCGCGTCAAGGATGCGCGGCCGCCGTTTGACAGCCCGGTGTGGCAGACGGCCGGCGGCGCGCATTGGACGGACAACACGACAGACTACACGGTGGTGCTGACGGTGCCGCTGTCGGGCCCGGTGCAGCGCACGTACGAGTGGCGCACCAGCAACGGCCACGCGGGCGAGATCGCGGCCGGCCCCAAGGCGGGCCAGGCGCCGGCGCTGGCCAACGGGACGTTCACGTTTGTCAGCACATCGTGCATGCTCTCGCGCGTGCCGTACTCGCCGCTGGACGGGCCGCTGGCGATCCCGGGGCTGCGGCACCTGGCGCGCGTGCTGCCGTCGCTGGGCGCTCAGTTTCTGCTCTTCCTCGGCGACTTTATCTACAGCGACGTGCCGCGGTACTGGGGCAGCAGCGTCGAGGACTACCGCCAAAAGTACCGGCAAGTGTACGCGTCGCCTGACTGGGCGGCTGTCGGGCAGAACCTCAGCTGGATCCACGTGCTCGACGACCACGAGATCCGCAACGACTGGTCGGCCAACAGCACGGGCGTCTACGCGGCCGCCGTCGACCCGTGGCACCACTACCACACGGCCGCGAATCCGCCGGCGGCCCGGCAGGCCGGCACGCAGCAGGCGCGCACGGGCGCCACGTACTTTGCCTTTGCGCAGGGCCCGGCCAGCTTCTTTCTGCTAGACACGCGCTCGTACCGCTCGAGCAACAGCCTGCCGGCCAACAGCACGACCAAGACGATGCTGGGCGCGGCGCAGCTGGCGGACCTGCTGGCGTACCTGCGGCGGCCGGAGCCCAAGGGCGTGCGGTGGAAGGTGGTGGCCTCGTCGGTGCCGTTTACCAAGAACTGGCACGTCAACGGGGGCGACACCTGGGGCGGCTTTCTAGCGGAGCGGCAGACGGTGCTAGAGGCCATGTGGGAGGCGGGCACGCACGGCACGGGCGTCATGGTGCTGTCGGGCGACCGGCACGAGTTTGCGGCGACGCGCTTCCCGCCGCCGGCCGACTCGACGTGGCCGGCGAGCGTGGCGGTGCACGAGTTCTCGGCGAGTCCGTTGAGCCAGTTTTACTCGCCGGTGCCGTCGTACTGGCAGACGGACAAGGCGGACGAGAAGCTGGCGTACCTGTACCGGGGCAACAGCAAGTTTGGCGTCGTCAGCATCCTGCCGGGGGCGGACCAGCTGCAGTACCGCCTCTTTGTGGATGGGGTCGAGACGTGGAACATGACGCTGGTGGCGCCAGCTATGCCGGTCCAGAGTGGCTCTTTGTGGGACAAGATTCTGGGCTGGTGAGACGTGTTTGGTCTTGGTGTTTGGTGTTTAGGATACTGGGCTGGAGAAGTCCTAGGAGATTTTTTTATAAACGGAATTGAAATTGGAATACATTCGTATGAAATCGAAATTAAGTTTTGAATAATCAAAGAATATAACAAGTCCATTCATTCATATCATCATCATCGTGCCTCATTCAGACATAGACTGCCCGCTGCTGTACCCGCTGCAGCCGCGCCAGCTGGGCCAACTGGATCTGCGGCGAGGTGGGCGAGTCGCAGGCACTGCCGGGATCGTAGAGACTGGTCGTCCAGGTTGGATGCGCGCGGAGGCCGTGAACCTGCAGCAGGCGCAGCGGCACGGGCGCTGCGGGCAGCTCGACAGCCGACAGCGGACCGAAGGGCCGGGGGGGTGGCGGGCGAAAGGCCGGGTGGACAGGGGGGTGTGTCGAGGGGTGGAAGGGGGCGTAAAAGGGGGGGTGAAAGGTGCGCCAGGCGCGGCGGCTCTCTCGGTTGGGCGGTCGAAGGAGCGCGAGCGGCCGTGGCCAGGGCGAGGGCGTCGAGGGCGTCGAGCTTGCGGTCGACGCGGGCGAGGGTGTCGAGGGGATCGGCGGCAGGCTCTTGCGGTAGTCGGTGACGCGCTGGTAGGCCGTGGTGTCGCGTTGGGGGTCGCCCGGCAGCCGCTGGACGGCCGCGGCACAGCGACGCCAGCCGGCGATGATGTGGCGGCGCTGCAGCCAGAGGATGAGGGCGACAAAAACGGAGGAAAAGAAGATGGCCATGAAGCAGCCGGCGGAGAACATGGTGGTCTCGGGGGAGCGCGGGCGGAGGTGAGAGGTCGAGGGGGGGAGGTACATGGCACGGGCGGATGCAAAGAGGCCCTGCAGGAGCAGGACATAGCAGGGTGGCCGCATAGGAGGGGGAACCGAGGAGGAGAAAGAAAAAAGAGAGAGATCTGAAAATGAACAGCGAAAAGAAGAAGCAGGCAAAAGACTGAAAGAAGACCCCCCAAAAAAGCCCTTCCGAAGAGAAGCCCGATCAACAGGCAAGATCCATCGGACAAGAGAAAACAGCCGCAGAACTCGCTGCCACTGTGGGCCGTGTGGCCTATATATGCTAGCCAGCCGACGTCGGGACAGACGCCAAGGTGGTGCAGCCCACGCGGCTATCCAAGAGGCCGGGAGACGACCAGGCGAGGCGAAAGGAAACGGAAAAAGGAAGCAAGGCAGATAGGAGACAACGGTCCGATGTGACCGGCCAGGCAGAGTTGTCGAGTGGGACTCATGCTTGGCGGCGGAAGACGGTGACGCGCCGGCGCTTACATGCAGGTCTCTGTTTCTCGGCCGGCCTCCTGGGGCACGTTTGGCCAGGACGGTGCCACGTTGGGGTGAGCGAGCCGGTGAGAGTGGAGTGGATCGTCTGAAGGGAGTGGAGGCCACTCGAGACTACGGAGTAGATGGGCCGAGGAGTTGGAGCGTGTAGGGAGTGTAGATATGTGACGACAGGAGATGGAAGGATAGGCAGCATGTGACGGTCCAGCTGTCCGGCCGCGTGAAAGGGACAACCGGGCGGGACATTATCATCATTCCAACAAGGGATCCCGCACACAGCTCAATCGATTCAAGCAACACATCTCGACACAACAGGAAAAGTGGAAAAACAAGCAAACGTCGCGCTTTCCCGTTCCCCAGCGCTTAACACTTTGTGACACCTTCTGCGCGGCCAAGCGCTGGCGCTATTGCCCCTGCAGCCACCAACACGTGAGCACAGCCGATCCTAGGCGAAATTGCCGAGGCGGGGAAAAGGTGTAAGTTTGCTTGTACGACCTACTCACGCCACGACGACGACGAGCATATAGAAACGTTTCTAGGCACTTTGTATCACCATGTCCCTCGCATTGGCCCGCACCGGCCGGCTGGCGGCTCTGCGCTGCGTCGTCCGGCCGCTGTCGGCTGCCGTCCGGCCGTTCAGCCGCGACGCCGCCATCACGGCCGGGCCGCAGAGCATCCAGATTGCCGGCGAGGCCAAGCGGACCGAGTTGTGAGTGTGCTGTCCAAAGACGACGTTGAAGGCACACTAACAGACAGACCCAACATTTGGCTGCGGTAAGTTGCCCGCTCACCCGGCCGCCCTCTGCTCATCCTCAGCGACAACTGCCGCTGCGCGCAGTGCGTCAACCAGGACACGTCGCAGCGCAACTTTGACACTTTTGCGCTGCCGGCGGACGTGCATGCCGTGGCGACGCGGGCCGACGACGCGGGACTGCATGTGACCTGTAGGTGGCGTCGAGACGGCCGACGGCAGTGGCTGACTGGAGCAGGGTCGGACGACCGGCACGAGAGCAGCTATGCCTGGGACTTTTTGCGCTTCTACCAGGCAAACGACCACCGTGCAGGAGAAGATGTAGAGTGCGTGGCGTTCTGTTGTGGTTCTCTCTCTCCCCGACCCTTCTCTTTCTTTTCACCCTCCTCATTCTCTTCTCTGCTCGTCTTCCCCTGACAAACAGACTCGAATATTGGGGCGCCTCCATGGCCAAAAACCCGCCGTCCGTGGCCTACGATGCCGTCATGGACACCACGTCCGACGCAGGCATCGGCCGGCTGACTGACCTCGTGGTGAGCCTCGTCCGCGTCTGACGTCCTCCTCGCTCACCTCTCCCCTCGCTCCTCTCCCCTCGCTCACCTCCCAGCGCCGCTACGGCTTCGCCTTCGTCCACGACACGCCCGCCGCCGACCCCGACGACACGCGCCGCCTGCTTGAACGCATCGCCTTTATCCGCGTCACGCACTACGGCGGCTTCTACGACTTTGTCCCCGACCTGGCCATGGCCGACACCGCCTACACCAACCTCGCGCTGCCTGCCCACACGGACACGACCTACTTTACCGACCCGGCCGGTCTGCAGGCCTTTCACCTGTTGTCCCACCTTGTCCCGGAAAAGGTTGACGCCCCGGATGCCCCCCCAAAAGACGCCTCCAAGACCCCAGAGGACCCCCTCGGCGGTGCCTCCCTCCTCCTCGACGCCTTTCACGCCGCCCGCCTCCTCCAGCAGGAACAGCCCGACGCCTACGACGTGCTCTCCCGTGTCCGCCTGCCGTGGCACGCTAGCGGCAACGCCGGCATCACCATTGCGCCGGACCGCCGCTACCCCGTGCTAGAGCTGCTCGACGACAACGACTGCGAGACGACGGCAGCAAACGCGGGGGCGCGGCTGCACCGGGTCCGCTGGAACAATGACGACCGCGGCGTCGTGCCGTTTGGGTCGGGGCCCGACGGCATCGACCCGGCGCGGTGGTACGACGCGGCGCGGGCATGGGTGGGCATCCTGCGGCGGCCCGACGTCGAGTGCTGGATGCAGCTGGAGCCGGGCAAGGTGCTGGTCTTTGACAACTGGCGCGTCATGCATGGCCGCAGTGCCTTTGTCGGGCTGCGGCGCATCTGCGGTGGCTACAGTGAGTGTGTGTGCCGTATTCTGGTGGTCTTGCTGACGGACGATCAGCCGCCCGCGACGATTTTGTCTCGCGCTGGCGCAACACCAACTTTCCGCGCGCCGACGTGCTCCAGCAGGTGGTTGGGTAGAGAGGGAGGGGAAGGGAAAAAAGGAAGAGTGAAAGGAGAAACTAGAGAGAAAAGAGAAAAAAGAAAGGAAAGGCGAAAGGACACGACAGCAAGACAGCAAGACAAAAAAGAATCTTCCAATACATCGGCCTCTTGGCCGTCTCAACGCGTATCTCTTCTGCCTTGTCCCTCCCTCTCGCCTCATTCCCCCTCATCTTACGTGAGGCTTCCACCAGCCCTACCAGCCCAACCGCTTACGCCTGTAAAGCGCGAATCAGCAGCTCGGGAAAGCACCAACCGGCCCGCTTTTCTGCTCTCCTATTCCTGTCTCTTGGCCTAGCCCCTTCAGCCTGCTGCCCCGCTGGGGAGACGCTGTCCCTCCTTTTTCTCACCAACCGACATTTAGCATTTAGGGACCGTTTGCCGTTTGCTGCATCGTCTCTTTTGCCGCACCATCCCACGCCATCCCGTCGATCGTTTCTCTGTCGGCGTGATCTGCAGCAGACGTTTTCCCGTCTCTCGCGCTCGCCTCTTTTCGCCGCCGCTTTCCCCTCCGCCTTCCTCCGCTTCCTCTTGCTCGTCCTCCGCCTCTCCAGCCTTCCAGCCTCCTCCACCAGCGGTCAAGATGGACCCAGAGACCGCCAGCCCGCCGCCGACGGCACCGCCGGCCGAGGGCGTGTCCGAGGATCGCCGCAACATCCAGGTTGACAACGCGATCCGCGCCATCACGGACAAGCAGCCGGTCCCCGAGATTGACTTTACCATTCACGCGACCGATGATGGCTCCAACGTGAGCACGCTGGAGCGGGTGTGCAAGGGTGAGTGGCTGCCTGCTTCTGGCTGCCTGCTTCTTCTGGCCGCTGCCGACGACGACCACCCCGGCCTGGCCGGCCCCTGACACTGCACACAGACGTCCAGGCCCCGGCCACGTACAAGCCGACCGACGAGCAGTTCTTCACCGACGAGACGCACACCAAGCCCGACATCAACTTTCTCAAGACGCACTTTTACCGCGAGGGCCGCCTGACCGAGGAGCAGGCGCTGTGGATCATCCACACGGGCACGGAGCTGCTGCGCGCGGAGCCCAACATGCTTGAGATGGATGCGCCCATTACGGTGTGCGGCGACGTGCACGGGCAGTACTACGACCTGATGAAGCTGTTTGAGGTGGGCGGCGACCCGGCCGAGACGCGCTACCTCTTCCTGGGCGACTACGTCGACCGCGGCTACTTTAGCATCGAGTGCGTGCTGTACCTGTGGTCGCTCAAGATCCACTACCCCAACACGCTGTGGCTGCTGCGCGGCAACCACGAGTGCCGCCACTTGACCGACTACTTTACGTTCAAGCTCGAGTGCAAGCACAAGTACTCGGAGACCATTTACGACGCCTGCATGGAGTCCTTTTGCTGTCTGCCCCTGGCGGCCGTCATGAACAAGCAGTTTCTGTGCATCCACGGCGGCCTGAGCCCGGAGCTGCACACGCTGGACGATTTGAAGCGGGTGCGTTGGGACAGTCCTTGTCTTGTCTCCCTCTCTTACCTCTCTGCCTCACTGCCTAACTCTCCCTCCAGATCGACCGCTTCCGCGAACCGCCAACACAGGGCCTCATGTGCGACATTCTCTGGGCCGACCCGCTCGAGGACTTTGGCCAGGAAAAGACGGGCGACTACTTTTTGCACAACCACGTCCGCGGCTGCTCCTATTTCTTCTCCTATCCGGCCGCCTGCGCCTTTCTGGAGAAGAACAACCTGCTGTCGGTCATCCGTGCGCACGAGGCCCAGGACGCCGGCTACCGCATGTACCGCAAGACGCGCACGACGGGCTTCCCGAGCGTCATGACCATTTTCTCGGCGCCAAATTACCTCGACGTGTACAACAACAAGGCGGCCGTGCTCAAGTACGAGAACAATGTGATGAACATCCGCCAGTTCAACTGCACGCCGCACCCCTACTGGCTGCCCAACTTTATGGACGTCTTCACCTGGTCGCTGCCGTTTGTGGGCGAGAAGATCACGGACATGCTGATTGCCATTCTGAGCACGTGCTCCGAGGAGGAGCTCAAGGAGGAGCAGGCCATGTCGCCCGGCCCGTCGTCGCCGCCCACGACGCCCGGCTTTGGCAGCCAGGACCCCGACTCGATTGAGTTTAAGCGCCGCGCCATCAAGAACAAGATCCTGGCCATTGGCCGTCTGTCACGCGTCTTCCAGGTCCTGCGCGAGGAGTCGGAGCGCGTGACCGAGCTCAAGACGGTCTCGGGCGGCCGTCTGCCGGCCGGCACGCTGATGCTCGGCGCCGAGGGTATCAAGAACGCGATTAGCAGCTTTGAGGACGCGCGCAAGGTGGACTTGCAAAACGAGCACCTGCCGCCGAGCCACGAGGAGGTGGTGCGACAGACCGAAGAGGGCCTGCAGCAGGCGCTGCAGCGGGCCACCCAGGAGGCCGACAATGACAAGAAGCTGCAGACGCTGTCACGGAGGCTCAGCACGTGAGTTTGGCCTTTCGTCTTTTTGTTCTTTTTGTCTCGTTTCTTTCCTGTCTCCATGCTAACAACTGCAGGAGCCGCAAGTGATCATGACGGCAGGGAACGGTTTGGTTTCTTTCTTCTTGTCTGGGCATGTTCTAGTAGGTCAGGATTCTGCTTGTGTAGCTGGGACATGGCAGCATAGAGCCATTCGGGCAAGGCCGTCGCCAGACAGACAGAGGGCGGCTGCGAGCTGGTTCTGGCGTTGCCACTGTGGGCGGTTGGCCCGAATACAAGGACTTTTGGACGCTGTGCAATGTGCGCTGTCTCGTCGTCGCTCATGCCTGGACCTTGTGGGCGAACGCGTCGATGAAAGCGGCGAGTTTCTCGGCGCCCTCGACGGTAATGGTGTTGTAGTTGCTGGCGCGGATGCCGCCGACGCTGCGGTGGCCCTTGAGGCCGGTCAGGCCGAGGGCGGCGGCGTCGGCTAGAAAGGCCTTTTCGGCGGCGTCGCCGGCCACGAGGCGGAAGACAATGTTCATGCGCGAGCGCGCCGCCCGCGCCGGCTGCACGCGGTAGACGGCGGGGTGGGCGTCGAGGGCGGCGTACAGCAGCTGCGCCTTGTGGTCGGCAACGCGCTGCTGGCCGGCAGCGCGGTCGGGGAACGTGGCCAGCAGCTTCTTGAGCACCTGTCCGGCAATGTAGACGCTGTCGGTTAGAGGAGGAGAAGAAAAAGGACACAACAACGCGACGTACTCGAAAATGCTTAGCGTATTGTACAGGCTCTCGTTCTTGGCCACCACCTCGTACGAGAGCACGATCGGGCCGACCGGCAGGCCGAGGGCGTGCAGCAGCGTTGGCGTCGGTTGGGGCAGCAGGGACTTTTGCACGACGGCGACGGTGATGCCGGTCGAGCCGAGGTTCTTCTGCGCGCCGAAAAACAAGACGCCGTACTGCGCCACGGGCACGGGCCGCGACAGGATGTTGCTCGACATGTCGGCCACAATGGGCGCCGTCGTGCGGCCCGCCGCCGCCGTCAGCGCCGCCGGGAAGCCCGGGAACTCGACCCCGTCCACCGTCTCATTGTCGCAGTAGTAGACGAGCGCCGCGTCCGGCGACAGCGACCAGGTGGCCTCGTCGGGGATGGCCCCAAAGCGGCCCGTCGTGCCGTCCGCGCCGGGCACCGTGCGGCTGTCGGCCGCGAGGTGCACAAACGCGGGGCCCAGCAGCCGCTGCGCCTCCTGGTACGCCTTGAGCGACCAGCTGCCGGTGACAATGTAGTCGAGCCGCAGGTCCGCCGCCACCTTGGTGCGCAGCGCCGCCACCAGCGGGCCCTGCGGGTCGTCGCTGTCGGGCAGGCCGCTGGCGACGAGAGCAGCGCGCTGGCGCTGGACCCAGGCGCCGACCAGGTTGTAGACGGTCGCGGCAAACTCGCCGGTGCCGCCGGCCTGCAGGATGAGCACGTCGTAGGCTTCGGTCGGCACGGCCAAGAACGTGGCCAGGTCGGCGCGGGCCTCGCGCACAATCTGGCCGGCGAGCGCGGAGCGGTGCGAGTGCTCGGCCAGGCCAAGGCCGGTGTCGTCGTAGTTGACGAGCGCGGCGGCGGCGCGCTCGAGCACGTCGGTCGGCAGCAGCGCGGGGCCGGCGCCAAAGTAGGTGACCTCGCTGCGGGCAGGCATGGCGATGGGGATAGGAAGGGGGAGGGGGGGTATTGGCAGTGGTGGTGGAGGTGGAGGCGGTTGGTGAAGAACAAGTCGAGTTGTCGAGTGGTCCAGTTATCCAGTTGTCCGCGCACCATGGATCGCCAAATTTTCTCCGGTGTCGGATGAGTCATGCTTCCCCGGATTTGGCTGCATCGACTTGCGGGGCTGTTCCCGCTAGCGTCTCCGCAGGCGAACAGCTGCAGCAAGTCAAACGGCATGGCCGACCGCAAGACTGCCGACGCCCGCCACGGGATGCCAGCGCCTCCGTTTCGTGGGTTGTATCCGTGTCGCGTTGCCATCTTCATGTCGGCTCTCTAACCAACAGCCACGCACAACTCCCCCCGCGTCTGGTTCCTCACCCAGGGCCTCTCCCCCTTGGCTGTTCGCCTCATCCGCCTCCTGCTCGCCCACGGCGACCATGTCGCCGCCTGCGTGGCCCCGGCAGAGCTCGCCGACGACGCCCGCAGCGCCGAGTTCCGCGCGCTGACCGCCGCCGTCGCGGCCGAGGGCCCGTCCGGCCGGGAACGGCTGCGCGCCATCCGCTGCGACGGCCGCCGCATGGGTCCGTGCAGCGCCGCCGTGGCCGAGACCGTCCAGGCGTTTGGCCGTATCGACATTGTGCTGTGCAACCGGAGCGAGGCCGTGGTCGGGACGGTGGAGGAGCTGTGTGGGCAGGCTCCGGGCCTGTCTGCTGCTCCTGCTGTCTTTGCCTTTTCCTCCTCGGCCGCCGACGCTGCCGTCCGCCACCAGTTTGACGCCCTCTTCTTCTCCCAGGTCCACGCCCTCCGCGCCGTCCTCCCGCAGCTGCGCGCCCAGCACACTGGCCACCTGATCGCCCTCAGCAGCGTCGGCGCCCACGTCGCCGTCCCCGGCGTGCCCATGCACACCGCCGCCGCCGCCGCGCTCGAGGGCTACTGCGACTCGCTCGCCTACGAGGTCGCGCCGTTCAACATTCGCGTCACCGTCGTCCAGCCCAGCACCGAGGCCCAGCTGCTGACCAACCACATTGTCCTCGTGCCGGAGTTGCCCGGACAACAACGACCCGCCCCCATGCCCACTACCGACCCAGACGCCGACTCGGACGCCGACTCGGACGCCGAGACCAACACCGCCAGCGTGCGCACCATGCTGACCCACGTCCTCAATGCGCATCCCGACACGGCGCTGCCGGCCAACGCCCGCACGCCGCTCTACCGCTACCCGCGACTGCCGGCGGCGGCGCTGGACCGGCTCCTGCTCGAGACGGTGCACGCGCTGGCAGCGATTGGCGGCCACGAGAACCCGCCGTCGCGCCACATTGTCGGCGCCGAGGCCAGCGCGGCCGTGCAGGACAAGCTCAAAATGGTCACGGAGGAGCTCGAGGACTTTGTCGACGCCAGCCTGGCCGTCGACATTTTCGACAGCGAGCTCAAGGCCGAGGCGCAGCGCGTGGCGGAGGAGCCGTGAGTAGAAGAGTATATTCAGTAGAGCAGAGTGCAGACAGTACAAAGAAATCGTCATTCTAGATCTACTCTAGATCTAGCGTTGGCCCTGCATAGCCTGATGGTAGGACGGCGGCGCCTCCTGCCGCGTGCTCCAGGTGGCGGCCCGGGTGGTCATCTTGTGGAAGTATTCTTGGACAAAGGATTCCCTGGAGAGTTAGCGGGGGAAGAGTAGGGAGGAAAGAGAAAGAGAAGAAGAGAACAGAAAAGAAAAATCAAAATCAAAATCACCGCTTTGTCAAACACCACTCACGTATAGAAACTGTGCCGCGCATTGTGAATCGGCTCCAGATTGTGCGCCAGCTCGTGTGCCAACACCACCCACCACCACACGGTCGCGTCGACCCGTGCCTGCGCCCGCGTCGCCGCTGTCGGCGTCACCGTCGTCGCCGCCCCCAACATCGCTGGCGCGTGAAGATTCATAAAGTACCGCAGATTGCAAAAGATGCTGCCGCCGCTATTGAACGCAATCGTCGGCCCCGCCGTGTCGTCGTAGATTTGCAGCACGCCCGTCGCCAGCCCGTAGACGGCCGCCACGTCGCCCAGGAGCCCCTCAAATGCGGCAATTGCTGCCTGTTTCGCCGCCACCACCCGCTGCCCGTCCAGCTCGCGCGACACGTACACGGCCATGCCGCCCGGCGCCGTCGCCACCCGCCCCAGGTCGTGCGCGTGGTTGCTGTCGCAGTATGTCGCCTGCTCCTGCACGGCCGACGCGCTTGGCGGGTGGAACAGCGTCGACGAGCCAAATCGGCGCGCCGCCTGGATCGCGTTGTGCATGTCGCGTTGGACGGCTTCGGGCGAGGCTTCTCCAGAGCTTGTCGTAGTGGTGCCGAGCGTGCCAGAGGTCAGACTGCCAGAGTTGCCCGAACCGCCTGCCACTTCACTGCCTCCACTCCCTCCGCTGCCGCCACCACCGCTGCCTCTCCCCTTGTCCTCGTCGTCCTCGGGCTCCAGCCCCAGCCGCCGCGTGAGACTCGAAAACAGTCCGCGGTTCCGTCGGCCTGTCTCCGGCTGCGGCTGCGTGTAGGGCTGCGGCTCGGGCGACGCATCAAAGGCGCCGGGCATCCGCGGTGTCGGCGTTTGTGGGCTGTTTGCCGCGGTGGTTGCTTCCGCACCGGCTGCGCCGACTGCTGCACCGCCGGCTGCACCGCCTGCCGCGGCCGCGGCCGTCTCTGCCCGCCCTTTTCGTTGCAGCCGCTCCTCCTCCCGCAGCTGCTCCTCCTCCTCCGCCTCCTCCGCCCGCTGCCGCTCCGCCACCTCCCGCTCCGCCGCCAACGCCTTGCGCCGCTCCTCCTCGGCCAGCCGCGCCTCCGCCTGCTTCTCCCGCAGGATCCGGTCCACGTTGTAGCCGCGCGCCCGCAGCTCCAGCAGGCCCAGCTTCAAAAAGGGCTCAAAGAAAAAGTACGCCTGCTGGCTCGGCCGGTTCAGCACCACCTGGCACACCGCCTGGCCGACCTGGTACATGTCGAGCGCGCCGCCGCCCGCCGCAATGTACAGCACGTGGCCGCCGCTGCCGCCGCGCGCCCGCGCACTCGCCGCCGACCGCGTCTCTGTGTGCGTCTCGGCACTGCCGCGCAGCGACCGCCGCAGCGCCACGCTCTGCACCAGCTCCACCTGCAGGTGCCGCGCCAGCCACCGGTGGTCGTGCCGCACCGCGTCCTGCCGGTACTTTTGGTACTCGTACAAAAAGATCTTGGACCGCTCCAGCACGTACTTTTGCAGCGTCGCCGCCTGCGTCTGGTCTGCGCTGTGCCGCCCAATCAGCATCTCCTCCTGCACGGTGCTGCTCAGAAACTGCGCTCCCAGCGCCAGGTAAAACGACTCCAGCGCGTCCTCTTCCGGCGCGCACATCAGCTTGTCCTTGAACAGCCGGTAGCTAATGTAGTCGTCCACCACCGCAATCCGGTTCGCCGCCACCAGCTGGTACTGCCGCACCGGCGCCTCGTCGGTGTCTGCCGTGGCCGTCGTCTCCTTGCCCGTGGCCGCCGCCTCCCGTGACGCCAGCAGAAACGGCGCCGTCTTCATCTGCGCAAACAGCGCCCGGTCCTCCTTGAGCCGCGGCAGGTCCTCCGCCAGCGACCGCAACAGCGCCAGGTACCGCTCCGACGTCTGCAGCGTGCTGAGCAGCCGCGCCGGCTCCTTGCACGCCTGCCGCGCCAGCTCCACCTTGGTCGGCTCGGCCTTGGAGCCCACCTGGAAGAGGAACGTGTTCGCTCGCCGCCCAAAGTCGACAAAATCGAAAATGTCGCCGTACAGCGTCGACGTCCCGAGATAGCACGCGTCTGGCCGCACGTGTTCTACCGTCGTCGTCCGGCCGCCGGTTCCCCCGCGCCGCACCACCGGCACAAACGCGCCCTGCTGCAGCTGCCGCAGCGCCTCGTTGCCCATGTCCGACAGCCGCGACGCAAAGTACTCAAACACCACGACCGCCTCGTCCCGCCCCCGCGGCGGCTTCTGCAGCAGCCGCTTCACGCACGCCAGGATCGGCGGGTTCGTTGCCACGCCAAACTGGGACGCGTGCGGCCGCAGATCCGCCCGCAGAATGGCAAAGCCCAGGACCGCCGCCTCGGGGTTGATAAAGCACGCCGACGGCGCCACCAGCTCTTCAGCGTCCTTATCCTTATCCTTGTCGCCGCCGCTCCGCTCCACCGGCAGGATCGGCAAGTTCGCCTGCGCCACGCTGAAGACCGTGTAGCCGTTTGTCAGGTGGTTCGCCACAAAGTACGCCCGTGCTTTGTCCCGCAGCGCCCGGTCCGTCGACGCCATCTTGGCCACCAGCTCCGGCACCGACGGGTACAGCCGCAGGCCCAGACTCGCCAGCAGCCCGCCCTCGGGCGACGTCCGCCGGAAGCTTCCTGCCGCGCCGGGCCACTGCATGATCGGAAACCCCAGCGCCCGCACCGCACTCGTCGGCTCAAACAGCTCCTTGGCCCGGTACAGCCGCGTGCTCGGCACCGTCCACTCCTGGCCCGCCGGGCCCGCCTCGGCCGGGCAGATAGCTGACTCGCCCAGCCGCGCAAAGTCTGCCGCCGGAATGTCTGCCCGCACTGACGCCAGGTACTTGGCCAGCTCCACGTGGCTCCATTTGGCCGTACCATCCTTGCAATCCTCGCCCTCGGCCTTTCCGCCCGTCAGGAGCCGCGTAAAGATCGTGTCCAGGTCAATCGTCTTGCGCACGCCCAGCGCCACCAGAAACTTGTCCTTGAGCCCGTGGCAGCTCGGCGCCAGCGTCGGCAGGTCGTCAAACAGCCGCACGGACGGGAAAAAGGCGTCGGCCGGCCGCCGCATCCCCAGCTTCGTCGGCATCGTCGTCTGGCCCGTCAGCAGCCGCTGCACCGTCGCCCGGTGCGCCACCGCCATGTTCTCCCAGTTCTTGGACAGGACCACCAGCACCTGCGCCGCAAAGACCGGCGACTGCGTCACGTCGCGCTTCGCCCCCAGCTGCTTGCGCGCCTCCAGCAGGTACTGCAGCCACGGCACCAGCTCCAGCGGCGTCCAGCCCAGCGCCACCAGCTGCGTCTGCGGAATGGCGCTCGTAAACGCGTACGGCAGCGTCGTCGGCGGCAGCGGCAGGCCCGCCGGGATCTTGTTGCCCGCCAAAAAGCTCCGGATCGTGTCCAGCTCAATGATCGCTGGCCGTCCCAGCGCGCCGTCCGTCTCGTCGTCGCCGTCCGTCGTGTCTGTCGCGTCCATCGCGTCCAGCGTCGCCACGCCTGCCCGCAGCAACTGTCGCACGCTCGGCGGATCCAGCTCGCCCGTCGCCGCGCAGCCCGCCAGCCACTGCACAAAGTGCGTCAGCTGCACGCGGTTCAGCGGCTTCGCCTCCAGCTCCGACCGCACGTCGTCCAGCGTCATGTCGTGCAGGATCCCAAAATCGTGCAGCTTGCGCACAAACGCATTGTCCTTCATTGCCGGCACCACCACCGGGATGCCGTCCACAAACTGGTTGATCTTGTCGTCGCCCATCCGCACCTGGGTCGTCGACAGCACGCCGCGCGTCGAGAACATATCAATCGCCGGCACCGTGTACGCCGTCCAAAAGGCCTCCTCGATGATCTGACCCACGTACGCGCTCGGCGTTGAGTCGCCAAACGTGTACGTCTGCAGAATGTGCGTCGCTTCCGGCACAAACGCCGCCAGCTCGGCCGCCGTCGGCGTCGGCAGCTTCTTGCTCTTGCTGTTGCTGCTCTCCGGCCGCGCCGCCGCCAGGTGCTGCCGGAACTTGCTGTCCAGCACCGCCATCGCGTTGCCATACGCCAGCCGCGTCAGGATGCCCGCCGCCCGCAGCAGCTCCATGTTCCAGTTGCGCACCCACCGCGCATTCAGGTCAATAGCCTCGCGCTCAACCGTCGGGATCAGCGACGGCGCCGACACGTGCAGCCCGCCGCCCGTCGTCTGCATCGTCGGGAAGCCGATAAAGATCCGGCCGCCCGGCTTCTTACTGGGCAGCACCGACGCAAACACATCGGCCGCAATGGACTCGGGTTGGCTCAGCGACGCTGACGCGTCCCCGTACGACGACGTCAGGATCGACATGCTCGTCGTCTTTGGTGGCGGCTTCTTGGTCGCCCGCTCCAGCTCCGCCGCAAAGTTCGCGGCCACCTTGGTCTTCACCGTGGCCGACGTGACCCGCAGGGTGATGGACGCCTTGTCCAGGCCCGTCAGGTTGTGCTGCAGCGCCTCTTGGGCCGCCCGCTCCTCGCGCGCCGCCTTGCTGCGCTGGCTGGCCAGAGCCGACGCCGATGCCGTGGCCGAGCTGGTCAGCCGCGAGAAGAAGCTGCGCAGCGACGGCAGGTCCGCGGCCGAGAGGCCGTACGAGTCCGTCGTCTTGCTGGCACCGCTCGTCCCACCGCCGCCGCCGGATACCGACGCGCCGCCGCCGCCCGCCGGCGGCTTCCAGCCCACGGCCTTCATGAAGACGGCGTCAATCTGCGCGCTCGACGCCTCGACGGCCGCCACCGTCATGAGTCCGTCCTTGGTGCGCGTGCTGAGGTCGCGCGGGATTGCCACGGCCGTGCTGGGCGACAGCGTCTTGCGCAGGTCGAGGATCTGCCAGTCGTCGATCCAGAACTCGATCCGCTGCAGGGCCACAAAGGTCAGGCTCGAGGCCAGAAACTGGCTGACGGACAGCAGGTTCGGCAGCGCCGTCGTAGCGTTGCGGTAGTCGAGCACAAACGTCGTCGCGTCCGTCGGGCTGCGCTGGTCCGCCGGCACGACCAGCTTGCGGGTGAAGAGCGCGTTGCCCTTCCAGTAAAAGGCCATCGCCTCGGCGCCCGAGCTGACAAAGGGCTCCTCGCAGTCGGCAAACACGCTGTAGAAGCCCACGCCAAAGGCCCCAATCTTGGTCTCATCCGGGTTGCCCTCGGCAATGCGCTTGAGCCGCGCCCAGTCCGTCGCCGCAAACGGCTGTCCGTCGTTCTCGACCAGCAGCCGTCGCAGCGTGTGGTGCAGGATTGTGTGTCGGAGCAGATCGCTTGACGCCCGCTCGGCCGCCCCTTCGCCGCCGCCCGCCACATCCGTCCCCGCCGGCAGCGGCACCGTTGTCGACGGCAGCGTCTCCCACCGGATCTTGACCGTCGTCGCCTGCGCGTCGGCCGCGTTCTGGATCAGCTCCCGCAGCGTCGTCCACTCGCCCGAGTACCGCGCCAGCACCTTGTCGATGAGCGCCCGTGTGTCCACCGTCACCGCCTCCTCCGCCTCGCCGTCTCGCAGGGCCGCCGCCCGCAGCCGCGAGTAGTCCATGGTGTATCTGGTCTCTGTCTCTTCAGTCTTTGATATCTTTGTAGTCTTTGTCTCTGGGTCGTCAAGGTCTATCGAGTTCGTAAAGTCGTCTAGCTCTCATTCTTGGGGGCCCCAGCGCGTCTATACGTGAATGCCGTGTCGTCTGCTCGTTTCGCTCGGGTTCTTCTTCGTAATGCTCCAGGGGCGAATCATGGGCGGTGTTTCGGGATATGCAAGGTCCCGCAGCCTGGCAGTGGCATTCAGACACGTACTCGAATACGCAAGACAACTGACAGCCTGCTGGCCACTTGTGTTCAAAAGCTCAAACACACGGCCTTTCTTGTTGACGGCACGTTTGGTCGAGACAGCCGCAATGACGAACAGTGAAGCTTGGGCCTTTGGCGCTAGGCAGCCGCGACGCCACAGGGGCAATTTCGCCGGAGCCACTAAAGTTCCATCACAACAGTTCATTAGATATTTGATTTACATTTGCCTTGAGCTGCAAACTATGTATCTTGGCAGCCGCTTCCCTCTACTTGCGCTTCGTGGCCGCGCTGGCTTTGGCATCGGAGCCCGACGCCTTGGCAGACTTCTTGTCCGCCGCGGCCGCCTTGTCCGACTGGCCTTCCTCGGCCTTGCCCTCAATTTTCTTGACCTCCTTGTCCTCCTTGTCGTCCTTCTTGTCCTCCTCCTCCTCCTCGCCACCCTGGCCAAACTCGTTGACGCGCGAGTAGTCGATCCGGTAGGCCCAGCGCTGGTAGAGGTAGATGAAAAAGATAATGTCGTCGCGGAACGTCGCCAGCCGGTGCAGGAACGGCATCTTGATGGTAAAGGCAAACAGGTCGTCAATAAACGTGTTGAGGAACTTGTACATCATGGCCTTGCCTGGCATGTGCGCGATGCTCTTGAGGCGGTAGTTGATGTACAGCGACGGTACCATCATCAGGAAGCCGTAGGCGTAGACGGAGCCGACCAGCGTCGTGATAATGTAGCTGTACCACGACTTGTGCGTGTCGTAGATGAGCGAGTAAATGGCATAGGCCACCAGCAGCGGCACCGCCGCCACGTACATGTACTTGAAGGCAATCTCGTCGTACTCCTTGGTCTTCTCCTCCGTCTCGCTCAGCTTGTGCTTGTCCTCAAACACCACCTGCCACGGGATCAGCGAGCCCGGCGGCGAGTCGCGCAGCCGCACGTCGACGACCGTCGTGATCTTCCACAGCTCAATCAGGATGCCGATGCCCTGCGAGCCCAGGATCATCCACGACGTGTTTTGCGAGTTGTCGACCAGGTACAGGAAAATGACGGCCTGCATGAACACGTTGGCCAGGATCGACCGCACCGAGATGCCGACATTGTCCTTCTTCTTGCGGTAGTGTGCAATGTCCGAGCCAAAGGCCAGCATCTCCAGCAGCATGTGCGCAATCGACACCACCACCGTCACGCCCAGCAGGATCGGGTTCGTGTCCAGCAGCACATTCTTGATCATGTCCACCTCGGACCCGTCGCCGCCGCCCGGCGCCGCCTGGCCAAAGGCCGCCTGGCGCGCCGTCTCGCGGCTGTTGGCCTCGATACTCGCCATCAGCTTGAACTTCCAGTCCGCCATGTTGCCCAGATCCAGGTGCAGCGGCAGCGTCTTGACCGTCTCGTTGATTACCGTCATGTGGCTCTTGAGCTGCCAAAACGTGTTGACAAAGAGCACCGGGTAATACCACGTGTTCTGACCAGAGCCGTCGCGCGCCCCGGTCGCCTCCAGATGCACAAACTGCCGCAGCGCCGGCGGTGTCTGCTGGTACGCAATGACGCCGCTGTTGGGCACAAACGAGAGCGACGTGTTGGGGTGGTAGTAGCTGCGCACAATCGGGCCCGTGAGCACCTCGGCGTCGACGTCGGTCTCCTCGGCCTCATCCTCCTCGTGGCTCGCCAGCAGGTTGCGTGTCTTGACCTCCTTCTTCTTGGCAATGTACTGCGACAGCGGAATGGCAAAGTGGTAGGCGGCCGCGCGGTCGTACGCCGGGCTGTAGGGGTCCAGCACGCTGCCAGCGAGGCCGATGAAAAAGTGCCCCCACAGCGTGCCGTTGGCCTGCACCTGCGGCGGCACGTCAATGACCGTGTCGATGGCGCGCTTGTCGCTGTAGTTGCCGAGGCCGAAGCCGCTCTCCGCGAGCACGACCGGGTCCGAGACGTCGCCGCCGAGCGGCTTGGGGCGGAACGTGTGCGAGACGGTGACGACGATGTCGAGCTTGCTGTCCTCGGGCCAGATCGGGGCGACGCGCTGGGGATCGCGATTGTACACGGCGCCCTCGTCGAGGCTGGCCGGCCGCAGCTGGTACGGCGGAATGACGCCCGTGTTGGCAGGCGCTCCGACGGTCTTGCCGGCCGCGTCGGTGGCCTGGGGGGCGGGCTCAGACTTGGGCATGAACTGTTTCACAACAAACTGCATGCCGACGTACATGGCCACCATCTGGACGATCTTGGTGGTCATGGAGGACTGTTTCCACCCAGTCAGTCAAGGTGAATCCTGGCCAATCACGATTTTGCGATTTTGGGCAGACAACTCACGCCTTGCTCCGCATTGCCCGCAGGCGCATCTCCTTCTGGCATCGTGAGTCGTGCAGACAGCGTCGAAATCAGAGTCGTGCGACTTGGGGACACCGGGACAAGAGGTGTTTCTGGCAGGAAAGGAGGCGATGGCAACTCGGCGCGCAACGACGAGCTAGAGAAAAGCTACAGCACGAATCGAATCTGCTGCCTAGGCCACGCTGTGCTCATTTATCCGGCCAATCACAGTGGGGTATTCTGTACAACACGCTCAACTAGCGGGGTTACCCAAAGGCGCCATTTACAACACTCATCAATACTCGATCGAAACAACGACGTCGAGTTGGCACTGCGATTGTCAAGCCAATTACAGAGCACTCGCAATTCTAAATGCCGGCGTGCGCCGGGCTGTTGGCAGTTCAAACTCGCCATCGCAAAGGTACTACAACGGCGCCTTTAGCAACATACTTGTTGTAGAGACTAACTAATATTGACTGCCCCAAAGCGCGGGCGGATCTTTGTCAAAGCAAGGCTCAGCAGAAGGCTCTCTCTATTCGCTTGACGGATTTCCAGAAATGGAAACAGGAAAAAATGGTAGGCTCCAGGATTGCTGTACTTCGTGTTTTCATGCATGTGTTGGCAAACGCCCAAAAGCAACGTCGACATTCCTCTAGCCAGCAATCGTGTCAAGCGCCTACAAGCCTCCAACCGCATGCGATATCCCGCCCGTAACACTGACCAACATCGCCCATGTGGACGCAGAATTCAAACCCTATTTAATACAATTTGGTGCACTTTTGGAACAATTACAAAGAGTGAAAGGGGCCGAGGATGAAGCAGATATGTACAGCGAAAGGGGCGGTGAAGGCAACGAGTTCGTCCACGACGGCAACCCGCGGCCAGGAAAGTGGCCAGCAACGAGAGGAAGTGAAGCTCCTAGTCTAGTTCCAAGGAGTTCAGAATCTCCTCCATGGACGGACATTCGTGCTGTTTATCTCGACACAGATTTTCACCTGGAACACCTTTGCACCTTTGACGTCGTCACGGAGCGCTCCCAGGTTGTTCTACCGCGATAAGGGGCACTGGATGAAACGGCTACAGGAAATGCACGTTCACGAAAAGCCTTGGCAACCAATGCGATACTGCAAGAAAAGATGTCGTCCTACATCGACACAGTCGAGATGCATCTCGTCACTTCGATTTCAGCGGCTTCGACGTCCTTCTTTGCCGCATTGGGTGCGCTGCGGGATCTCCACGCTGAAGCCACCGATTCCGTAGAGAGAATCAAGACTGTGAGAAACGAGCTCGATGATCTAGACCAAGAGGTTGCCGCTCATGGACTGCATCTTGTCCGGAAGCGCCAGCGATGGGGATATCTCCAGTGGTTGCAAGAGGCCATCCTGCAGCTACAACACATTGTGGACAGCGTTGCCGTCTGTGCGTCTCTCGTTGACAATGGCGACATCGACCAGGCTTCAGAAAGCATCATGTCTCTCGAGATGCTCATTGCTGGCGATCCAGGCTTCTCTCCTGCACCCTGCCGGATGAACGGACAGAATGTCGCGCTTCGTGATCTCAGAGGTGCCGCAGCAGTGCAAGGCGTCCATGCCGATTTGGCGACTTTGCGCTTCCGCATCGGCAAAGCCTACGAAGCACAGTGTCTGATTCTCCTGGTGGGCGACCTCCGGCGCCATGCTAAGACTATCTCTACGCATGAGGTGCTCCTACGCTGGGGTGCAATTGTGCGACCTCGAGGCGGTCGACTGGAGCATCTAGTCTCCCTATCCTACTTGGGTTCAACCGATCATCTACGGTCCAAGCTGCTCAAGACCGTAGCTAGCATATGCCAAGCGAAGTACCTCACGGTTGCTGCTACCACCTATAGAGAGGCAGCACTGAAAGAGATTCGCGCTCTCGTCCGGCGGCCGCTACCCAGTTCAAATGATGAGGACAACGAGTCGGTAATGTCTATGACAGCCATTCGCTCACGCAGGGCACGGAATCCGACCAATGGGAGGCAACGGATTCCTTGGAAAACGACACGGCAAAACTCAACTGGATCCTATCCTGCAGCACAACAGACCCGGCAGAATGGTCAGACTGTGTCAAGATTTGGATTCCATGTCGACGGATGTTCAATGTACGACCGTGATAATAGACGTCCCACTGGAAACTCTGGCAACGTGCTCATAAGCGTCCCTGTCCAAGCCCGCACTGTGCATACGGCAATCACGGAGCGGGGCACAACTCGCCGGATTGACGTGGTGCTCCTCACTGTGCTCCGTCGCTGAGCAGCCGTGTCGCCGCAAAAGGTTGCCTGCAAGGTATTATGTGCGACACAAGCGACGCAAGACGTGCTGGTAACATGGCCCTGCAATCAGCGTCCGAACCGGCCGTGCAGCTGTCGTATCTGGGCCGCCAAAGCGTTGACCGAAGCAAATCCCCGCCCTGCTGTGTTCCCAATGGGGCAGTCACGAGCGGCTGAGTCGCCCGCTCTTGCTGTCCGGCAGCGGAGGCCACGACCTCTTATGTAACGCGCAAGTTGTTTAAGTATCGGCAATCCGACTTGTTCATCGCTCATCCAGTCGCTTTGCGAGTCTTGCATCATCCCCCCCATTCTCTTTCATTCTGCCGTTCATCGCCAGCCCAACACTAGACTACCGGCCCAACGCCACCTAGCTCGCCGGATTTCTCTTCTACGCAACCGGTGACCTTTTACGTTATCTCGATACCTTTCAGCTCCACCATATAAGCCCGAGCTGTCGAAACCGGCGCTCTCCGATCGTTCGCAACGCTCCCATTTCCGCTCGACGCGTCCCCAGCTCCCGCCTCTCGATCACTGTTCACTCCCTTTTCACCCCCCACCATGGATTCGGGCGGCGACGCGCCATCGGCGGCTGCCACGCAGACCAAGATCTGCGTCTACTGCGGCTCGTCGGCCGGCAAGAACCCCGTCTACATGGAGGCCGCCCGCGAGCTTGCGCGCGTCATGGCCTCGAACAACATTGGCCTCGGTGAGTGGCGTGCATCGTTTTGCCAGAGCCGCGTGTCTCCTTGCCCCTGCTAACCGGCAGTCTATGGTGGCGGCACCGTCGGCCTGATGGGCGAGCTGGCCAAGACGCTCGTGTCCCTGTCCGGCCCCGACGCCGTGCACGGCATCATCCCCGAGGCGCTGGTGCGCCACGAACGAGACCCCAAGTACACATCGACGGTGGCCCCGTCGGCCGACGGGGCCAGCAAACACGCGGTCAACACCGAGGGCCTGGCCGTGCCTGCCGAGGAGCTGTACGGCAAGACGACGGTGGTCAAGGATATGCACACGCGCAAGCGCATGATGGCGCAGGAGGTGCTGCGCGGCGGTCCGGGCAGCGGGTTCCTGGCGCTGAGCGGTGGCTACGGCACGTTTGAGGAGCTGCTGGAGACCTGCACGTGGAACCAGCTGGGTATTCACGACCGCGGCGTGTGCGTGCTCAACGTCAACGGCTTCTACGACGGCCTCTTTTCCATGATCGGCAAGAGTGTCGAGGAGGGCTTTATTGCGCCGGGCGCCGCCAACATTATTGTCGAGGGCAAGACGGCTGAGGAGGCGGTCATTGCTCTGCGCGAATACAAGGTGGAGCCGGCGGTGCTGAAGCTAGCATGGGGAAAGGAGTGAAGAGCTGTGCGACTTGATTTCCGAGACGGGGAGCTAGAAATTGGAGTTACATTTCCCGGAAGCAACATTCCTAGATGTCGAATAGACCTTTTTAATCCTCGCCTGTTTACTGCTCGACAATGTTGTTCCGGTCCCTGGACGGTTAGCAAAGTCTGACAGAAGACTCCGATAAAGAGTGGCGGCTGGACGAACGGGAGAATGTGGTCGGGCAGGAGGGCTGCCATCAGCAGGCCGGGGATCGACGAGCCGAGAGCGGCATAGGTCATGTAACGCATGACGTCGGTGAACTATGGCAGGAGTCAGTACAGGGGAAACGGCTTGTCCTCGGCCGCCAAGAGTACGCACCGCCAAGCTGATGGCCGTCCGCTCCGACGTGCCCCAGGCAGGCACGTCGCCGGTGATGGAGTTGAAGAGGCTGTTGACGAGCGTGTCGGTGGCGGAGTCGCCAAGACGGTGGTACAGCGCCGGCTTGAGCGTGTTGGTGTAGATGCCGCCGGCGATGCAGGAGCCGACGGCCGAGCCGACGAAGCTGAGGCAGATGACGAGGGCGGTGACCTGGGGCATCTCGGCGTGCGGCACGGAGACCTGGGCGGGCACGAGCAGGGCGATCTGCATGATACCGCTGCCGATGCCCTGGATGGCCTGGACGACAAAGAGCTCGGCGGCCGGGTTGCCGGCGCCGCGCAGCCGCAGCATGACGCCGTAGCCAATGGTGCGGAGGACGGCGCCGGCGACGCCGACGTACTTGTAGCGGCGCAGCCGGACCATGACGAGGCCGGCGAGGATGCCGACGAGGCACTGGGTGACGCCGTTGACGTAAATGTAAAAGGTGTCGACGGTGGCGTCAAAGCCGCGCGCGATGCTGCCCCAGGAGTAGAGGTACGTGTGCGTGCAGGAGAAGCCGAGCGAGTCCGAGGCGATGAGCAGCAGACAGAGGACAATCGTGCGGTTGGCAAAGTAGTTCACGGGCACAATGGGGCAGCGGGCGACGCGCGCCTCGTAGAGCGGCAGCAGCAGCAGCAGCACGCCGCCGACGACAATGAGCGCAATCACGTACGGCGTCTGCCACTGGGCCGGGCTGGTGGCGGCGAGCGTGAGCGGGATGAGCAGCAGGGCGAGGCCGCCGCTAAAGAGCAGCACGCCACCGAGGTCGATTTGCGAGCAAAAGTCGTAGACGGTCATGCGGCGCTGCGCGAGGTGGCCGCCGCCGGTGAGGCCCATGACGTGCGCGCGGTGCTGGTAGTAGAGCAGCGTGGTGACAATCAGGCTGGCGCCGACGGGCATGAGGATGGCCAGCATGCCGATGCCCCAGCGCCAGCCGATGCCCGAGGAGGCGACGACGCTGTCGACGATAATGGCCGAGACCCAGGGCATGATCAGGTAGGGGAAGAAGCTGAGGCCAATGCCAAAGGCACGCCAGCGGGCCGAGGTCAGGTCGGAGACGGTAATGTCGTTCATCAGGTTCGTGCCGGACTGGCCGATGGCGTAAAAGATGGTGCCGACGGCATAGGTGCCAATGTTCTTGGCCGAGGCCATGAGGGCGTAGGAGATGATGTAAAAGGTAATCGTCATCAGGTACGTCTGGCCGCGGCCAATGACATTGGACAGCTTCGCAATGGGCGGCTTGACGACGGCAAAGACAATGGTACTGGCGGTGCTGAGGGTCGAGAGGGTCGAGAGGGCGCCAAAGGAGGAGGTGGAGTAGTTGTTGTAGATGTAAACAGTCGAGTTGTCGAGTTCACTAGAGGTCAGTATGTTTGATTGTTTTGATAGAATTGCTGCTTCTTGTCGGATGTTGACGTCAGTCTTCTCCCGACTTCACTCTCCTCACTTACTAGATGATCATCACCAATGCCAATCTGCCCGGTTAGCTAGTGCCCATCCAGGAAGCGAAGACACTGGGAAATCAAACCACGCACCCGGCAATCACCAGCCAGCGTCCCTTTTTGCCCCAGATCGCCTGCGCCGCTTCAATGGACTGCGCGCCGGTCTCACCGGGCCGCTCCTCCATTCCCACACCCTTTTCGTCCACCGTGCTCTCAACGGGCACCGCTGGTACCCCGTTGCCGTCCCCATCGGCCTCGTCCACCACATCGTCGCTCGGCCGCAGCTGGCGCCGCACAGATTCGAGAAAGCCCATTGCGCGTAAACGAAAAGAGAAGAGAGAAATAAAAGGCTACTCTGTATTTCTGGCTACAAATCCTGCTTCCACGACAGGCGCTACCAGTGTATATAGAGCCCCGTCGACCGCGTCAACCGCACCGAAACAGGCAGGTCCTCCTCGCCTCATCACACCACGGCCCCTTCCGTGCTCTGACCAGAGATAGCTGTATCAACGCCGAGATTTCAAAGGAATTCTCCGAACAACCACGGCAATCGCAGCAATCGCAGCAATCACAGCACGCTCACCACATACGTCTTATCAGCCGACCTTTCGGTTGCCTGAGGAATTGGTGGCCCGGCATTGGTCGGCCCCGCCACCACCGGCTTTCGCAGCCGCCTAGCCCGTTGCAGCCTAACCTGCGGACGCGGCCTGTGCAAAGATAGCTTACATCCCCAGCGACATCACACTTGCTCGCTACAAGTATAGCGCCTCCAGCGCTAGCGGCGGTTCACACCTTAACTGCACGTTGCCGGTTGCCCCTCGAGCGCTTAGCACCTGCTTCTTCTTATCAATCTCCGCTTTCTCGGTTTCTCGGCCGCCACGGCCCTGTCGTCCGTCGCCCGTCGCCTGTCGTGGTTCGATGTCCCACGGAAGACTGCTTTCCGCTGCGCTGCACCCCTTGCGCAACGCCGTGCCGATCCTGGCCCGTTTGAGCATCAGGCTCGCTTACGCTTCCGCTCAAAGGGTCTGCCTCCATCCGCGCGCGTCCATTTGCCGGGCCAGTGCCGCGACAGCGCGCGTCAGCTCGCTGTCAGCCTCGATCTGGGCCCCTGACGGCAGCCCAAACGGCAGCGCGTCCGGCAGACACTCGCTGTCGGCCGGCGGCACAACGCCCTGCTGGAAGTAGGCCCGGATGTGCTGGGCCGTGCAGGTCGAAGGCGACGCCAGCGACGTGTGCTGTTGGTATTAGCATTCGATACGACGACTGTTTCTGTACTTGTTAAAACCCTCCCCCGCTTCACGTACCCCGTAGGAATGCTGCACCAGCACGACCGACCCCGGAAAGCCCGCCGAGTTGTTGCGCGCGCTCACCAGCGGCGTCACGTTGTCGGCCATGTTGTTGACGTAGAGGATCGGGAAGCTTGTGTTGGCCTCCCACGGCCCGGCAAAGCGGTCCTTGGGCCGCACCGTCCGGCCGACGCACGCCAGCCGAAAGTGCGCCCCAATGGCACCGCCCGCCCGGCTGATGGCCTCCAGCTCGCCGACCACGCGGCGGTCAAAGTCCTCGGGGTCGGCAATCTCGGGCACGCTGTCGGCACACATAATGGCCGGGAAAGCGTCGTCGGTGCCCTCGGCCAGACCCGGCGGCGGCACCGTCGGCAGCCGCGACTCGGCCGCGCACACCGACGCAAACGGCGGCCGGATGTGCGCCATGTGATCGTAGTAGGGCCAGCCGTCGCCGCGGTCGAGGGCGTCGACAATCGTGGCAAAGCGCGCAAACGCGTGGTGCGGCTGGTACAGCGTCGACGACAGCAGGCGCATCAGCTTGGCGTACGTGACAATCTCGGGCACCTCGGGCCCGCCGCCGACAGAGAGCGACGCCGGCACGACGACGGGGTGCCGCCGCAGCCGCTCGCGCAGGCGGTCAAAGCGCGCCTCGATGGCGGCGGGCGTGTCGCCCGTGTAAAAGGCACAGGCGGCCGGCCCGGCCTGATGGCAGAGGGTGAAGAAGCCGGCGAGCACCTTGTCGGTGTCGCGCAGAAAGTTGACGTGCGTCTTGAGGTGCCACTCGCGGTAGTCAACGTTTCCGTCGCTGACGAGGCGGCCGACGCGGTCCGGGAACATGGCCGCAAAGGTGCCGCCGAGGACGGTGCCGTAGCTGAAGCCCCAGTACCGCAGCTCACGCTGGCCCAGCTGGTCGAGCATGGCCAGCAGGTCGCGGGCGTGCGAGGCCGTGCTGCTGTGCCGCAGGATGCCCGACGGCGCGTTGGCCATCTCGCAGATCTGCGAGTAGGCGCCCGCGCGCGCAAACTCGTCGTACACCACGCCGGGGTGCTCGTCGATGCTGCCAATGTCCTGCAGCCGCCAAAAGTGCTCGCGCTGGTAGTCTTCCCAGCACTGGATCCGGGGGGTGGATTTGCCGACTGTCGGTTAGAGGGGACGCTGTGTATCTGTTGGTTTCGTGGCCATGCAAGCGCTCACCTCCGCGCGGATCAAACGAGATAATGTCCTGCACGGTGCACGGTTAGCGACCAGACGGGAACAGTTGGGAGTCTCTGCTGCACGCACATGGTTGTCCCCGACAATCGTCTGCAGGAGTTTGCCGTGGTCGCGCATCGACCAGATCCCGGAGCCGCCGGGGCCCTAGACGTCAGCTGCTGCCGCTCTCCCACGATCACGGTCACGCAGAGCCTACTCCGGGGTTGAAAAAGACGGGCCCGCGATAGTCTTTGCGGTTCATGGCCGGCAGCCGGATGACCGCGAGCACGACCCGCTCCGTCATGGTCGGCGCCAACCAGTCCATGGGCACGTCGAACCGGGCGCACTCGTAGTCGTCGTCGTAGCAGGACTGCCAGGTGAGGTTCTTGCTGGGGGAAATCTGTCCCATTCCATCAGCCGAAGTACAGAAAACAAAAGACCAGACACACACGCACATCGGCCCAGGAAAACTCGCCCGGCGTCGACCCGGCAGCGTGGGACGCGGCAGGCTGGGGCGCCCATGGCCGCCATGCCGGCGGAGTTGGCAGCGCGGTCAGCGCACACACGAGCGTCGTTGCAGCCACGGCAGCGACCAGCCGCAGCTTGGGTGACAAGGCAAAGCCGCGGCGCTGCGGCGGGCGGTCGGATCGGACAGACTTTTCCATCGTATACATTATGCAAACAAAACAACACAATCAAATGCGCGATTTCACGCGCGGGACAATCGCGCTTTAACTCGTACTTTCACGGTCCCCCGCCGCATGCCGGCCACGGCTGGTGCCTCCTTGCAGCGTCGGGCTGCAGACGTGCATGCAGCGGTGGCGTCGGGACAGGGAGATAGCATCGGCAATCCAAATCCACCCGACATGATTGGCAGGGGGGTGGAGGAAGGGGGGGGGGTCGAACCGCAGAAAGATAACGCTGGATTCCGAACGTCTCACTCCTTTCTTGGCTCCCCTCGTGATCATTTTTGGCCCGCTGGCCCCGTGGCCCAAGAGGCCAGAAACGGGCTGTTGGTCGGAACGGAGAGATAGCAGGGATAAGCGTTAGTCCAGGGCCCCAACAAGAACGGAAAGTCCAACAGAGAAGACTGGGGTCAAAAGAAGCGCGGTGTAGCTGGACTTTCAGCGCGGGATGAGTGGATCTACGTGGAATAATCCTCGTACTTCGTTAGTTGGCCGGTCTCGTGACTAGACACTGTCGCGCGTCTAGAAACAGACACTCTATTGTCACGTTCTAGAGTGGTACAAACATTGTCAAACTTGCAAATTTCTACCGCGCACTGTCTAGCTGTCGACCTCCATGTCGCCCGTGGCCGCCGTGGCCTCTGGGGCCGGCGCCGGTGCGTCCTCGTCCTCGTCCTCGTCCTTGTCCTTGTCGTCCTCGGCTACGCTTTCTATCCAGGCTTTGACGTCCTGCCCGTCGTAGGTGGTAAACGGCTCGACCTGGCGCTTGCCGTCGGCGGACTTGCTTGCGGGCACGACGCCGACAATGCCGACGCTCGTATTGTCCACTGTCAGCTCGCGGTCCTGCACCAGGCTCTCCTTGAGGGCGCGTAGGCCGTGGCGCACCAGGCCCTCGCGGTCGCAGTTGGCAAAGGCGTCAATGTTGCGCTCGAGGTAGGTGCGGGCCATCTGGGACCGAGCGCCAATGGCAAAGGCCGTCATCTCGTCGGTCATGCCGCTGGGCTGAAACTCAAACAGGTGCGGGCCGCGGTCGTCGACGCCGGCCACGAGCAGGCCGACACCGTAGGGCCGCCGGCCATAGTGCTGCGTGTTGATCTGGGCCTTTTCGCCAATCAAGTCGACGAGCAGGCGCACGGGCATCGAGCGGCCGTACGTCAGGCGGTGGCCGAGGCACTGCTGCTTCATAAAGTTGGACAGCACGCGGGCGTCCGAGGTGAGGCCGGCGATGGCGATGCCGGCGTGCTCGTCCACGGCGAAGAGCTTCTTCTGGTACGAGGACAGTTCCTCGGCGTTTCGCTGGCGAGTTAGAGCGGGACAGCAGCAGGGTCAGAGGGCGGGGTGGAAGAGGCCGGAAGAGCACAGGCTGGAAGAGCACAGGCTGGGAAAGCAACAGCACATACCTTCACGGCCACCAACACGGCATGTGTCTTGCTGGCAATGCCTACTACGACAGAGCCCTGCTTCACAGCTTCGGCCGCATACTCGACCTGGAATATCCGGCCCTGCGGCGAGCTGTACGGTCAGCACAACAGCACAACAACACAGCAGAGAGCCATCACAGCCATCCTCCCAGCACCACCGCAAAAACGCACAATGTGACCGAGTCGTTGTCGTAGTTGTTGCGGAACATGGTCGGCGGTCAAGGGCCTGACGGCCAGACGGACAGGGTAGACGGTGGATCGGGGTGACGCAAACGATGCGTCGGGAGGGGAGACGTGCGTGGTTGGAGCGTGGCAAGTGGGAGCGCGATGTCGATGGGTGTGTAAAGCAAGTCGTCCTCTGGTCGATGCTCGCAAGTGGATGCGTTGCCAACAGGCAGCTCCGAGCTTTCGTAGCTTTCGCGGCGTGTGGCCCGTGCGGGCAGCGTGTCCGGCAGCCTGAGGCAGCCATTCTGCCACGCGCGCTCCAAGAAACTACGAAAGGACGCTACGCCACAAAGGGCCCAAAGCAGGCTGCCAGGTATTGCTGTCACAACTCGGCCGTTTCGTGCATCCGTCGTCCACGAGCCTTTCCCCAACCGCCACCACCGCCCGACTCACATCACCCATCCATCCCGTGCTGCCGCTGCCGCACCCGTCCCGCTGCTTTCTAGCCTGCTCCGTCTAACCCGCGCCAATTGTCTTTCTGTCGCTTCCACGCCTCCAGCCGCCGCTTCCGTCTTCCGACGCTCTTTGCTTTCCGGTCGCCCCGAGCTTCCGTTGCGGCAGGTCGACTGCGCCCGAGCGAACAAGCCGCATCGATCGTTGTCCTCGCATTGCTCGTCTGGATACCGACCCCTCGACTACCCACACCCCGACCACCCACCGACCGACACCATGGCGGCCGGACTCAAGACCATTATTGCGCTCTCGTTTGTGCTCGCCGTCGGCTTCCTCCTGGTGATCCTGTCGTGCGCGCTCTGGAAGGTGTACTACCCGCTGCTGGTGGTGGGGACGTATGTGCTCGCGCCGCTGCCTAACTGGATCGCCGGCCGGTGCGCCAACCCCGACGACTTTGTCGAGACACCGGGCGCGGCCGTCCTCGATGTCGGCCGTTTCTTTACCGGATTCCTCGTGGTGATGGGCATTGGTGGGTGTCTCTTTGGTTCTCTAGGTCTCGCGTGCGCGCTTCAGAAAACTAACTCGTACCCTCGCCAGCCCTCCCGCTGGTGCTCGCACACTCGAACCTCATCGCGACGGGCGCCATGATCATGTCCGTGGTAGGCGGCCTGCTGATCTACGGCACGATCATCAGCTTTGGCATGTTTTTCCAGGAAGAGCAGGAATTCTAGGTCGCGGGCCGATGACCGACCGACGACACGTGGTCCTGCATAAATAATACAACGTCTTCGACCTCGACCTCTGCCTCTTTTTCCATCTCCATTGTCACCCGCCCTCTTGTACGACCACCGGTTTCGCGGCGTTGGACCATGGGCCTCGTCCCGTGCTGTACACTCGTTTCCTTGCGTGAGAATAATCTAAAGCATTTATCAAAAGGGTATCATCGTTGAGTCGACCGTGAGGCGCACAGAGTTGAATGCTGTTTGCCCTCTCCTTGTTCTCCCTGTTCTCTTTTTCTACCAAAACACCCCCAAGGGCCCGCGCAGTTTCGTCATCATCTCCTCGCGCTCGCCCTCGGGCGTGCTGAGAATGGTGACGGCACCACCGGCGCCGACGTGCCAGCGATCGCGGCGGCCGTGCTCCGTCGGCACGCTCTCGTCGTCCCAGCGGACGAGGCTGCGAATGGTCACGCTCCAGTCGCCGCGGCCCGAGGCGCACATGTAGCCGACGACGCCTGCGTAGAGACCGCGCGCGGGGTGGCGTTCCAGGGCCGCCAGCAACGCGCAGCTGCGGCGTTTGGGCGCGCCCGTCATGCTGCCGGGGGGGAGGCTGGCGGCGAGGACGTCGAGGCCGGAGGGTCCGTTTGGAGACTTCTCTCCCAATACTCCCTCGACGACACTCACCATTTGGTAGACGCGCCCGTGCGCCTCTACCCGCAGCAGCGCCGGCACCGCCACACGCGGGCCGCACACGCCGTGCAGGTCGTGCCGCACCAGGTCGACAATCATTAAATTCTCCGCCTCTTCCTTGGGCACGTGCAGCAGCGCCGACGCCGCCGCCAGCGTCGCTACTGCCGCCGACCGCGGTACGGTGCCCTTCATCGGCCGCATCGCGCAGCGGCCGCCGCTATAGTGCAGGAACCGCTCAGGCGAGCTGCCGACGAGCGTGGCGCCGCCAAGGCGGACAAACGCGGCAAACGGCGCCGGGTTGTGCCGCCGCAGACGCCGGTAGTAGTGCCAGGCCGATGCCGTGGGCGCTGCCGTCGCCGTGACCGTGACCGTGGTCTGGTCGGTGAGGCAGAGCTCGTAAGAGTCGCCGGCCGCAATGTGTGTCTGGCACGCGCGGACGCGGTCCTCGTAAGCGGCAGCATCGGGGAGGTCCACGGTCGTGTCTAGGCCGGTTTCCGTCTCGGTCTCGTCCGGTGTCGTCGTCTCCCTCGCTTCCCTTGTCTCCCACTGTGTGGACGTACACAGCTGCTGCACCGTCTGGGCCACCCACGCCGTCGCCTCGTCCGCCTCGCCCTCACCGTACAGTCGCTGCACATGCACCACTCCCAAACGGTGGTCGATCACGACACTACGGCCGACCCACGCCAGACACACGTCCGGCCGGTCGTGGCCCCGCGCGGCCCCTTGCAGCACCGCCACACCAATGTCGCCGAGGCCCTGCTCATACGACACGTAGCCCATCAAGCCGCCGACAAACGGACGGTCCGTCGGCACGGCCGCGTCGTCTAGCCGCCGCGCTGCGTGGAACTCTGCCAGCAGCTGCCAAATGGTCTGGTCTGGCATCAGCGGCACGGTCGTGACGGTCCCAGACTGCCGCAGCGTCGCCTCGACATCGCCCGTCCGGTACTCGATCCGTAGCGCCAAGTCCACTTCGAGCGCGAGGATGCTAAACCGGCCGCGCGTCGCCTCGTCCGTGTCTTCGTCCATGGGCTCGTCCACGGCCCCGTCGCGGGGCGTCGCTGCGCTGGTCGACTCGAGCACAATGTGAGCAGCTTCGGGGTCAGTGAGCACCGCGACCAGGTCGGGCACCTGGATGTGTCGTGGCAGATCGACCGTCTGGGTGGCGAGGCCACGGACAAGAGAGGCCCCCGGGATAGGCCCCAGCAGACGCGGCCGGGTTGGTGGCCGTAGCCAGGCGTCCGCGTCGCTGTCCGGGTCCAGCACCTGCCGGCCCGTCGCGGCATTCCACCGCTGTGCGGCCTGCAGCCACTGCACCAGCACCGTCTGGCTGGCCGCGTCGGTGCAGACCGACTCGGGGTGGTACTGCAGTCCCCAGAATGGACGGGTGCGGTGGCGGACGGCCATGAGAATGTGCAGGGGGTCGTCTGCCTGCCCGTTGCCTGCCGCCACATCGGTCCAGGCCAGTGGCGCGAGGTCGGGACAGCCGCGCAGTGTCCAGTCCGGGCCTGTGGCCACGACACCCAGACTGTGGTAGAGCGTCGCCCGGAAAGGACGCGGGACGTCTGCAAAGAGGTTGTTCGCGTCGTCGTCATTATCTAGCGTGACCGCCAGCACGTCCCGCACCATGCCGTGCAAACCACCACACGGCAGCCGCACGACCTCTCCGCCGTGGGCCGCGACAAGGCTCTGGAAGCCGAGGCAGATGCCGAGTGCCGGCGTGTTGTGGTCCCAGACGTGGCGCATCCAGCCGACGTCGGCGGCATAGCCGGGCGAGCCCGGGCCGGGCCCGCAGACGACGGCATCATAGGCGCGCAGCAGGCGGGCAAAGGCGGCGGGCGACGCGAGGGGGGCGTCGACGGGTAGGACGGCGACGTCGGCGTGCAGCAGCGTGCCGAGCAGGGCCGTCACGTTGTTGGCAAACGAGTCGTAGGCATCGAGGAAGAGGATGCGGGGCTTGCGCCGCGGGTGCGGCGTCATAGAGGCACGCGCCATCCTGGGATCCCTCGCGGCGGTTGACGCTGACTCGACATATTCGACACAATTTTGCTGCTGGTAGAAAAAGTCGTCGGCGACTTGGCGAATTGGTGGCTTGTCCGACTTGGCCTAGTGCAGCGCTACTGCGAGGCTGTCGGCAGTTGCGTTGTAGTGTCTTTCCTTTGCAGGTCCAAGGCTCAATTGGTTACCGTCTATGTGTCCATTTAACGCGTCAGCTCTTTTGAGTGCTTTCTCGTCTCCTCGTCTTCCAGTACTCTCCTCTCGTCTCCTCTCTTCTCTTCTCTCTCCTCCTCTCTCCTCCCTTCTCTCTCCTCCCCCTCTCTCCTCCCCCTAATCAACCACATCAAAACGGTACGGCGCCCGCGAGTGCCAGATCCGCCGCTCCGTCGCACCCAACACCGAGTCCATCAACGTCTCCGTCTCTGACCGCGGCCGACCCCCGCGGCCGGTCGCCGTCGCCGCCCCGCGCCCGCCTGTGTCGCTCCACACCCGCGTCTCCTCCACCGACGCCGTCACCTCAAATGCGCCCCGACACAGCGCCGTCGCTCCGATCCGCACCTCGGTCGTCTCGTGCGGACCCAGCACCGCCAACCCCTGCTGCAGCGTCCCGTTCCACCAAAACTTGCGCGTAAAGTCCAGCGCCACGTTGAGCGGCCGGTGGCTCAGCGCCGGCATCACTCGCAGCAGCGGATGGATCGGCCGCGCCGTGCGGTTCGTGATGCGCACGCGCAGGTGCATAAACGTGTCCACCTGCACCGTGTCCGCCGCCGCCTGCGTCTGCGTCTGCGTCCGCGCCGTGTCGTCGGCCTCCTCGCCCACACCAATCTCAATGCCCACCTCGTCCACCCGGACGGCCTCGATCATGCGCCCCGTCAGGTGCATCCCGCGCAGCTCAATCGCCCCGTGCCGTCCGCCCATGGGTCCGCCGCCCGCCGTCCACGTGCCACGCAGCACCGCGAGGATGCGCTCGCGGTACCAAAACGCCTCGCGGCTGGCGCGCTCCATCTCGGGCGAAATGCGCCCCGTGCTGACGACAAACTGTCGCTGCCGCGCTGGGTTGAGCACTGGGATCGACGCGTGCGGATTCTCGAGGTAGATGCGCCGCAGCGGCACCAGCACGCGGCTCGTGTTGCCGGGCAGAATGTGCTCCGTCACCACGGCGTCTTCCGCGTCCGCGTCGTCCACCGGGCCCGTCGATAGTCGCACCTGCATGTCGCTCGGCCACGCGTTCCGCAGATCCATCAGCAGCAGACAGTACGCGTCGTCGTCCGTGTCTGCGCCCTCCGTCTTGCCCGCGCCCACGCCGCCCGCCTTGCCACACCGCTCCCACAACGGCAGCGGAATGCCCCCGTGCAGCGGCAGCACGTCCATCCGCACCACCTCCACGCTCGCATTCACCGTCACCGTCAGATGCAGCGATACCTGCCGCGTGTAAAACTGCCCCTCGTCCGCCACCTCGGCCGCGCCCACGTGCGCATAGTCCACTTGGATCGTCGCGTCCGTCAGTCCTGGCTTGCCGAGAATCTCAAACTCGTACGTCGCCGTGGCGCCGGGCTCGATGCGTCGACTGTCGGTCTCGCCGGCGCCGTCGGTCCGCTTCCGCAGCCGCAGCGCCTGCTTCTTGGCCAGGACCAACTCGTACTCGTACAGCTCCGCCGGCGACGCGTCGCGCCGCGTCAGCGCCGCCTGCACCGTCGGCTGTGTCGAGTCTGCAAAGGAAAAGACGAAAAAGTCGGCAGCCGTTGTCGTCGACAAGTTCTGCAGCGTCATCGAAAACACCTGCGTCTCGCCCTCGAGGATCATCGCCGACGACTGCGCCAGCGTCGTCGACTGCACCACGACCAGCGGCTGCGCCGGGATCACCTGCAGCGTCAGCCGCGACGCCGTCAGCGTCCCGTCAATGCTGCTGCCGCCCACCACCACGCCAATCGTCTTGACCTTATCCGGCCGCTCCGGCACCCACGGCTGCACTAGGATCGGGAACCGCCGCTCCCGGCAGCCCTGCACCCGCACCACCGCCCCCGTCACCCGCAGCCGGCCGGGCGCCAGCGGCGTGCCGCCGACACGCACAATCTGCGTCCGGTACGGCCCAATGACGGCGCTTTCAACAGCCGACTCGAAGTCCACCCCCTCCGTCTCTAGCCGGATGCTCTCAATCATCACCTCCATGTCAAACGGGTTCTGCATCGTCACCCGGAACGTCGCCGGCTCCATGGCCACCAGCGTCGGCTCCGTCGTCTTGTCCGCCGCCTTGAGGAACGGGTTGTGGATGAACGGGTCCACGTCCTTTGCCGTCGCCGCCGTGTCACCTTGTGACCCGCGGACGCCTCCCCGCAGCGCCAGCTCGCTGCCTGCGTGCGCCACGGCCACACACGGCCCTGGGGGTGTCTCCAGCCGGATGCCGCGCACCAGGAACTCGTCCCAGTACTCGGCCTCGACGTTTCCCACGCCCAGTCGCCGCCCCAGGCCTGTCGCCTTGGCAATGTTGGTCTCGAGCCGCACCTGCTCGTCGCGCGTGATGATGGCGCCCGCGTCCTCTCGCCGCGGTCCTGGCGCCACGCCACTGCCCGCCGTCCGCAGCAGGTCGCTCGAGAACTTGGCCACGCCGGCAAAGTCAGGCAGTGCCTCGGCAAAGTTGATGCACCCCCGCAGAATGTTGACCTTGAGCGCCGGCACCCCAAACTGTCGCATCGCCGCATTCGACCGCACCCGCGCTAGCACTGCCGCGTTCGTGTCCACCTCGTCCGCCTCCACCACGCCGTACGTCCGCAGCAGCAGCCCCAGAAAGGCGTCCACGCCCAGCTCCGAGTCGCCCTCGGCCAGGTCCAGCGCCACACCGCCCGGCGCCAGCAGCCCGGCCGCCGGGTGGATGCCCATCTCGGCCGCGCCGCGTGTCCGCGCTTCCACCAGCCCGTCTGTCAGAACCGCCAGCAGCTCCCGCACTACCAGCGCCCGCTTGCGCCGGTAGCCCAGCCGCCCGAGCACCGACGCGATCCCGCTCAGGATCACGATCCGGTCCACGGTCGTCAGCACCAGCTCGCCGGCCGCTGCCGCGGGAAACGCCCGCAACGCCGCCGCCAGGATCTGTGGACGTGCCGGCATCACACCCAGCCGCGGCGACGTCGTCAGCACGCCCGCGCCCGCCGTGCCGTCAGTCGGCTGCCCTTCAATAACCATGGCAAGAAACGCCTTGCCCAATACGCCGTCAGCTGCGTGCAGCGCAGTCAAAATGTTGCAGAACCGCACCGCCGTCTCGGCCTGTGGCAGTGGCGGCAACCGCTCGCCCGACAGGCGGCTGTACAGCGCCAGGATACGATCCAGCAGCTCCGGCAGCAGCAGTTGCAACTGCCGCAGCCACCGCGGCTGCCTCGGGTTGGCCTTTTCGGCCGCCTCATAGGCTGCTGCCGCCGCTGCTGCTGCCGCACCCTTTTCTGGCGGCACCAGACAGACACTCGGCACTTGGAACTCCAAGTCTGCCCAAGCCAGCAACAGCAGGCAAATGACAATCAGCTCCAGCGCCTTGCCGTGCCACACGTGGTCGTTCATCGACCGCGCTACCGTGGCCCCATCCACCAGCTCCTTGAGCGCGTCCGTCCAGCGGCCGGCCTGCAGGTACAGCGACGCCATTAAGATCGTGATCCGGCACTTGCCCTTGTTGCGCCACCGATCATTGAGTCCGCCGGGGCCAAAGCCCTGCACAGACACGCGGTGGTCCTGTGCACTCGAGCTCCTGAAGCCAATGCCACCGTCGGACAAGGGCGATCCGGACCGCTCTGGGCTCGACACACCACTTGCGCTGCCCGTTCCGCCCAGATCGTCCAGTGTCATGGCTGGCCCGGAGAGACCGCTGCGCGCCGACGATGCCGACCGCCCTGGCAGCGACGTCGAGCTGCCGTCCTTGAACGGCGCCGGCATGGACATGCGTGCCTGCGCCCGGTCCGCGGAAGAGTTGGTGCCGCTGCCCGAGGGCAGTGCAAACTGCGAGTTGCGTCGCGAGGGCAGAGGGTTGCCGCTGCCGCCAATGCCGCCTCCACCCGTGGCGAACTCGCCAACCGCCTGGCCGGGCGTCTCAATGTAGGACATGCCCTCAAAAGAGCGGGCGAGGGTGTTCATCTCGGCGAGCAGCAGCGAGGAGACGTCGCACATGGCGGTGCGCATGGTCGTGCGCTTCGACTGGGCGGCCGGCGGGATGGTGGCCATGTCGTCGGGGATCGGGATCGGCGCGTCGGGGGCGGGCACATAGTCAAAGATGATGACGCGGTGCACGAGCACGCGGGTGTAGGTGTCGCGCAGGGCCTCGAGCTCCTGGTAGAGCGTGCGGATGTTGCGCTCCTCGAGGGAGCGGCCGGCGGTCGACTGACGGCGGCTGCCAAAGGCGACATCCTTGATGGCGGCGCCGTCGGCCAGCGCGAGCACCACGAGCGGCTCACGGAAGTTTTCAAAGGGCGTCAGGGCGATGTGTGAAGGTGGCGGCACGTGCGTGATAAAGTCGTAAAAGATGACGCCGTCGGGGAAGGCCAGGGGGTTGAACATGTCTGGCAGTCAGTAGAGGTCTTGTGGCAAGAAGCCAGACGAGTCAAGCGGCACGCACTCCGGTTGGGCCGGCTGTCCGCGCTGATGTCGCGGAGGTGGACAGCATTTTCGCCATGCAGCCGCTCGAGGAAGGCGGCGAAGCGGTCTTGGCGGACGGGCCCGACCGGCAGCACCAGGGCCTTAATCTGGGCCGGTGCAATCGGCAGAAACGGGTCTGTCCGCAGCATGGTGGCGGCCGGGGGAGAGCCGAGGAGAAGGAGGAGGAGAGTCGACGAGTCAAAGATCGAGGCAGCTTATATCGAGGCAGTCGAGCGTGTCGAGAGAGGCATGGCGAGGAGGGCGGGGAGAGAGCCGGCAAGCGACAGGCTGTCGGTGTCCGGTGGTCGTCTGTGGGAGGCCAGGTGGTCGTCGCGTGCGGGGAGGACGTGGAAGCGCGTCTCGTCGTGGCAATGGCTTTGTGCAAGGTGGAATTGGATGATGACAATGCAGACCGCAAAAATGTCCGCTACAGAAGACAGATGTCAAGTGGCCCGAGCGTTACGGGGCGGCAGCGCTGGAAGACGCGAGGAGCCGCGCTACTGCAGTGTTCTAGTGAGGTTTCCATTTAAACGTAGACATTCTACAGCGCATTATGTGCCAATTTTATCGTCCATCTCGACGCTTCACGCCATCTCGGCCTGCAGCCACGCTGGAATGGCCGGCGGCGCCTCCCAGCCGTCCAGGAACGAGGCCACGGCCACACCCGGATTCGCCGGCTTGGCGTAAATGGCCGACACGTACCAGCCGGTCTGGCCCGGCGCCAGCGTGTGCTGCAGCGTCGGAATGACGGTGCGGCTGCGGACCAGATTCGAGTTGGGATCGGCGTTGACGAGGTTGGCAGCGCGCACGGCCTCTCCGGCAGCGGCGCCGGCCGGCTCCAGGGCGCGGATGCCGACGGCACCGGCGTCGCGGGCCACGGCAAAGGCGCCGGTGCTGCCCGGGTTCCAGCCGGCCGGCGTGGCAACATCATAGTTGCCCACAATGAGCGGGCTCGTGCCCTCGCCCAGCGTGGCGTCGTACAGGCCGAGGTAGCGGCCGTCGACGGCGTTCTCGTTGTGGACGGCAAAGGCGCCGTCGGCCGTCATGATGCGGCGGGTCGACGACGCGGCCGCGGCCGCGACGACAATGCGGTGGACACGCAGATGCCAGTTGGGCGTGGCCGCGGCGGGTGGCACGAGGGTCGTGCGCACCTCGACGTCGGGGAACGGGCGCCAGACGGAGACGAGCACCGAGTCGGCGCCGCGCTGCTCGACGGCCGCATACGTCGACAGCCGGCGTGTCTTCCAGACGTCGCCGCCGTCGTCGGACAGGCCGAGCTGCGAGGCCAGCGCGTACTGCTCGAGCGTGTAAAGGCCCGGCGGCACCGAGTAGCCAAAGGCGCTGCTGTAGGCGAAGCTGCCGTACTTGGCGTGGGTGCCCTTCATGGGGTAGCTGCAGGCCTGGCCCGACGACAGCAGCATGCAGTGACCGCCCAGGTTGCTCATAATGTGGCCGGGCTGCGGCAGCGGCTTGACGGCCGGCAGCTGCGGCCAGTGGTCCTCTTCGGCCGACGTCCAAAAGGGGTGCGTCGCGGGGACGGCGAGGCAGATAAACGCGAGACACGCCCAGTACGGACTGCCCGGGCTGTTGTAGTTTTCGGCCATCTGTTGGGTCAGCCGGCTGCCACACACGTAAAAGGGGAACGCGACCAGCAGGACAATACTCACATACATGTTGGGGTACGTGTATCCAATAGACAGCGTGCCCGACGACGTCCAGATCTCGTCCTGGGTCTGCCAGTACCGCAGATGGCGCAGCACGATGCCCTTGACCTTGCCCCACGTCAGCGGCGCCGGCAGCTCCACGTCGGCATAGGCCAGCGCGCCCCAGAACGAGACCATGGCGAAGCGGTAGCCGACGCTGCGGCCAAAGGGGATCGACCGGCCCTGCTCGTCGTAGTAGTGTGCGAGGTCGAGGGCGACCAGCTGGGCGCGACGGCGGAACTCGGCCGCGCGCTCGGGGTCCTCGTCGCCCGCTAGCTTGGCATAGAGCAGCTGCAGGAAGTGGATGGCGAAGCTGGACGAGTAGTAGTCCATTTCTGGAGAGGTGAGCAGAGGAACTTCATGGGGGTGGTGAGCAGAAACGTCTCAGGCAGGGTTAGACGCACGGTGAATCCCTTCTGGCCCGTCGTTGGACCAGCCGTCGCCGCGGTAAAAGGTGTCGAGGTGGACAATGTCGCTCTCGAGCCGCTCCTGCGAGTACCGGCCGCCGTTCTTCTTGAGGCCGAGGTTGGCAAAGACGCGAAACCAGAGCCAGTTGGTGTTGGGCATGCTGGAGGGGTTAGCTCGGTGTGTCTGGCTTCGAGGCCCAAAGGGAAGTCAAACACACTTCTTCTCGTTGATCGAGTTGCCCAGCCATGCCTCCACGTTGGCCCGCTCCTTGTCCGAGAAAGAGTCCCAGAAGACGGGCGCCACCGCGAGGGCGTAGCCTGTCGTGTCAGTGCTATGTGCATGCTCAACAGAGAGGATAGTCCCTACCGAGCGGACACATCTCGACCATGCGTTGGTCATTGTCCCGCGGAAACCCCCAGAACTCGGGGCTCTCCGGATCCGTGCCGGCCTTGAGGCCCTCCACCCACCACTTGGTCCCGTGGTACTCGCCGCCGCCCGCCAGCAGACAGGCCAGTCCCCAGAGCGGCCGGCAGATGCCCTCGACCTCGGATGCCGTCTGGTCGAAGCGCACTGCCGTCGCGCCAGGACACCGCACACGCGCCTTGGTCGGCGAGAAGAAGGGCTCGAGTGGGTCCAGCAGCGTGCGCAGCAGCTCCTGCACCGACGCCCGGTCTGAGAGCACCACGCGCGAGAACGGGTGCTTGTCGTTGTAGCCCAGCACGAGGCCGGAGCGGTTGCCAGAGGTCGCCATTGTTGGGGAGAGATTGGGGGTGAATTGGGACTGCTCAGCTCGGCTGTCAACCATCTGCAGCCGCCCTTATAGCTCCAGAGCTTCCGACCTACATGGCCTCACGTGGGGGACAGTCCGGCGTTGGCCGGCGTGACAGACGCAGCCAGCGCGGGCAAATAGGCCTGCGATGCGCTGTGATTGGCGGCTAATTAGGTCCGAGGACCTTCCGCGCCGGCCCAAACGGCGGAAAAACACCACTGCCCAGGCGGCTCCGACTCCGCTTCGGTGGGGTAGCGGGGTCTAGGGGCTCTGCGTAGCGCCACTCTTGTCCCCGTCACCTGCGCCGCCAGACAGCCGCTCTCGTAGCCCCGTGTCGCTGTCATGTGCATGACCGGATGTGGCTGGCCAACGTCACCGCCCACGGCAAGGCCAGCCACAGGAGCTCGGCGTGGCGTCAACACCATTAACCTGCTCGTACACTGCCTCTCCGTTCTCGCCGCGCCCGACCCTGTCGCTCAACGTCAGCACCATCCAGAGCGACGTCGCTGCCAAGGCGACCCCCGAAGAGGCCTTCGCAGTCGTTTCCGTGTGCGTGGCCGAGGAACACGTCTCGCTCGATGACCTGCGCGCACTGATCCAGGGCGCCGTGCTGGCTACGCCCTAGTGCAACTCTGCTTTCACTGCGAGACGCTCCAGTGGCCATCGACCATGACATTGAAGGTGAGTGGGACCAGGGGAAGTTGATCAGAAGGAAGATCTGCATACTGCTGCAAATGTACTATCAATCTCTACGGCCCGGAGAGGGTAAAAACAAAAGGCCTTAAGCCGTTTCAGCGGCAGCCTTTTCAGCGGCAGCCTTTTCAGCGGCAGCCTTTTCAGCGGCAGCCTTTTCAGCAGCGGCAGAGCGTCGGTTGTCCCAGTCCTTTTTTCTCTCCACCGCCTTCGGGTACGATTCAAACAAGAGATTCACGTCCAGCACCAGTGCCTGGCGGTCGCCGCTTCCAATGAGGGGCATCCAATTGTAATCCTGGATAAAGCCGTCGTTGCGCATCCGCATGGCCCTCTCCGTCTTGCCCGTGTGCAAGTCCCTGAGCTCGAACGCCATCACTTGGTCTCCACGATAGAGGTCCGAAATCGTCGAGGGCCCGCCGACGATAGCGGTCCGGTCGTCCAGCCGGTACCTGGCCAGGCAGAGGGCGCGGATGTCTGACGACACGGCTAGGCAACTCTGCCATGTGGCGTAGTCGACAAGGTCGAGGATATGTGCGTACAGCTCCAAGGGTAGGCGGCCGTTTGGTAGGGCGCCACCGGTGGCCGCGCGACGACTGGCCACGGCGGAGAAGAAGTTGACCATGGCCGCGATGCCAGGAAAGTCCCTGCGTAGCGTGCGCACGCTCTGTTTGTATGAGTCCGGATTTATGGATTCATGGGGCATGGTGAGATATCTCTCCTGGTCAGCGCGGAGGACGGGCCGCTCGCGCGGATGTGTGCTAAGGCAGAGGGCCTCATCTAATGGCGACAGCGGATGCCCAAAGGACGCGACGATGGTGGGCTCGCTCTCCTCTTCGCCGCTGGCTGTAGCAGGCTGGAAAACTTCGGCCAGTAAAACCTCGAAGAGCGAGAGGACTACCATGTAAAAGCGGACGCCGGCTTCGCCCCGCCGGCGTCGGTCTTCCTCGCCGTTGCCTTCCGGGGTATGGCGACCGTCCATGTGCTCTTTGTCATCATGACTACTCCTCTTACCCCGGAGCTGCTCAATCCCCCATCGCATCGCCCCCGTGACGGCGACCCCATCGGTGACGAGCGTTAGGCACACGAGAACGTCGTCGGTAAGCCAGTACGTCGTCTCAAGAGGCGCGGCGCCCGGCGGCAGGCCGGGCCGGTGGGTAGGGGAGCAGAACGCGAGCAGAGAGGGCTGCGCCTTATCGCCGCCGACCAGCCATTCCTGGCCCACCCAGCCGGGATCCGCGTGCAGGTGCTTGCGGTCGCAGGCCCAGTTCTTGCAGTGGCGCGGGCTGCAGACCAGCCCATCCGGCTTACTGCGGAACGAGCGGAAGGCGGCCAGGCCGGAAGCGAGCGAAACGAGGGCAAAGGCAAGCTCGCGGAAGGGCAGGTCTCGCGGATACCACTGGCGCCCAAAGCGGCCGATCTCCCGGCAGTGCACCGTCCACAAGTCGGCGGCCACAAGCGCGCGCCAGACCTTGTCGTGGGTGTCCAGCTGCGTGCGCGCGTCACGCACCACCAGCTCGCTCACACCCCGCAAAGTCTTGTCGCTGTCTGGCAGCGGCACCGCCAGCGAGGCCATGCACGCCTCCGGACAGAGGTCCGGCTTCACCGTCGGCACGTATTGGTACGCGCTCCTGGTGATGGCCCGCAGCCACTGCTTGTCCGCCCGCGGGATGCTGTCTAGCCGCCAGTGCAGCGCGTGGTTCATCGTCAGGACCTCAGCGTCCAGGTTGATCGTGTAAAAGTTCTCTGCATCATAGCCGTCAAGGCGCGGCAGCTCCGTCGGCAAGGCAACGTACTGGCGGTAGAGCGAATGCCGCGGTTTAGCCTGGTTGGTGCCTTGTTCGTGTATCGTGTACACGTTCTCTTCGAGTGCCTGCTCTTCGGACGTATACTTGGCACGCATAGACGCCAGCCATTCTAAGACAAGAGTTGTCGGTATGAATGCATCGCATCGCTAGAATATGATTATGTAAGCAGTGCGCGCACAGGAGGGATAGGAGGCATCGGGCTGTAGGGTCCCGACCAGACCCACTGGAAGATAGGGGTAGTGTCACAGAGTCCATAGATGTAGTCTCGCGCACCCAAATTTGGTGCGTCGGACTACGAGAAAAGACAGACCACTTCACCACAGATCAATTGTATAGCTTCCTGCAGACAGGAGGACGTACAGGATCACGGTGAACACCAATGTGCATTGCTTGAACCATCGCATTTGTACAGGTGAATCCACACTAATTAGTAAGATTATCAACACCTTACAACATTAACAAACCCCTACTCAGACCCCTATTCTTCTCTCTCTTCCCATCGCCAAAAGTGAGGCAATTCGCACCCCAAAAGAACATCACCAAGGTCAAGATGAGCGCCGGAAACACTAGCTCCGCCAGCGAGGCCAATCATGGCCCTGCATCTGACCATGAGGCCCGCCTGCGAGCTCTGATCAGAACCCTCCAAGACAAGCTCTTCGCAGACGACGACTGCTTCGATATGATCAAGGACATCGCGGATTGGGGCATCCCAGAGTTCACGGCCGCCGGCAGGCCCGCCATGATCGAGCTCCGGCGCCTGCTTATGACCCGTGGCCTCTACGTTGAGAACCATCGCGGCCGCGGCCTTGATGGCCTGGCCGAGTCGCTGATCGCGCTGATCGGCGCCGAAGAGCCTCCCGAATGGCCGCCGCAGGCCATCCGCGCATTTGCTCGCGGAGCAATCATGCAGACACGCAACGAGGTCATTCAGGCTATGGTTCCCGAGAGAATCGACCCGGCCTTTCGCCTCAGCGACGACTACGCCGGCCCCGATATCCCGATCCCCTCCGCCGACGTCGGCACGCCCGCCCCCGATCCCGACCGCCAGCCGACTGCTCCCTCCTTCCGTGCCTTACCGACTGCTCCCTCCCCCCGTACATTACCCCCCCGTGGTCCCTCCGCGCCGCCCCGTACGGCCGCGACCCAGCAACTCTTTAAGCGCGAGGAGACGCCGTACCCGACTGTGCCCCCGGGCGCTGGTCTTTCTGATCGGATGCCTGATTGGATTGCCAATTATGTGTATCCTTTCAGGGGCTCCGGCCTCCCGGAGAAGGACCAAATGCGCAACATGTGGGAGGCCCGGAAGGCCTTCCCGGCCGACAGCAAATACACGGGATCCACGGACGAGATGAGCCTTGAATACCGCGCCAAGGAGTTCCTGACCTTCCTAGGGGAGTACAGGATTTCAGAGGAATACATCTCCATGGCGATCACGGCTATGATGGGCCCAGGAGAGGTGCAGAACCACTGCAACGCTATGAAGGCAGAGGAGACGGACTGGCGAATGGTCCTTGCGCGCATGTCTTATCGCTTCGAGGGGGAGGCTGTCACTCGTGCCCGCCGTAACAAGTGGCACACACTCTCCCTTGAGACTATAATTAAGGAGATGCCTGACAAGCCTCTTTCTGAGGTGGTGAGAGCCTTCCACTACCGGCTCTCTTCGACCCAGCACTCGCTGCATCCCGCAGACAACAACCGCGCCGCTCTCTTCTCACGCCTTCAAACGGGCTTTGAGCAGCACTACCGCACCACACGGCATGCCACCACTGCCGCCATGTACGCTACGGAGCCTGATCAGTACCTCCGCCTCGTATACGACTCCGTTGTGGCAGACGAGCGCGCCGCAGACCTCGCCGCTGCAGCTCCCACCTTCATACAGGCACGTGCGGACCATCGGGCAGCCCACGAAACGTTGTACACCGACCGCACCTTCCAAGGCGGTGGCCGCGGCGCTGGCGTACGTGGCCCGCGCTTTAACCGCAAGCAGGAGCCAGTCCAGACCTCCGATAAGCCGGGCAGACCGTGGAAGTGCTTCATCTGCGGTAAAGAAGACTGCCGCTGGAGCCGGCACACAGACGCCGAAAAGGCCGCACACAAGCGAGGCTGGCAAGCCTCGAACACTGGTACGGCCGCCCAATACTTCACGGGCATGGTCGAGGCTGAAGGAGATTGGGCTTCTGATCAGGGGTCCGACTCGCCGAGTCAAGACAGCGACGACGGCCTGTACACATCTTTTTGGAGCGGCCTGACCTCCGGCCACGCCGACGCCGTCACGGAGCTTGACGGCCGTAAGACGGCGCACGCCCTCTCTCTCCCGGTCGCCAAGGTGAGCCCTGCTGATCAGAAGCCTGTCCCCTTTATTGGCCTGTCCCAATACAATGACGACCAATTCATGGGCTTCATCATCGACACCGGCGCCGCCAGAAAGTCGACCTGCGGAGTGCCGCAGCTGAACGCCCTTAAGAAGCTCCGGGACTCCGTCTCTTTAGACCACTCCACCGCCGGCGCCGTGCAGGTTAAGTCCGGTATCGGCACTACCACTTCGGAGGGCTCAGCAGCCATAGAGACTCCGATCGGGACTGTTACCTTTCACGCTATGCCGGTCAACACCCCCTTTCTGATCAGTCTTGCTGATTTGGATCGCCTGGGCGCCTATTTCGAGGCTCTGGGCATGAAGCAGTCGACGTACGACGCCTGCCTTATGCTCCGGAATGACGGTATCTTCGGCCTCGTCGGCCTCCAGACCGACGACACGCTTATCCTCGCCGACGATGACTTTGCCGCCTTGGAGGCCTCAGCCCTCGAAAAGGCTGCCTTCCTTGCCAAGCCGCGGGAGACCCTTACACCGGTGAATCCACTGAAATTCAACGGTGCAGTCCTTCAAATCAGAACCAGCGGTGCGCTCTTACTCTCTCAGGAGAGCCAGGTGGTTAATATTAGCCTGATCTCCGACGCACCGCAGGTTAATAAAGGCACGCGCGGGAGAGTCTCCGAGCCTCTCGGGACCCAACAGCAGTACGTCGCCCAACGGGCCCGAGGCGCCTACGTGGCCTCCGTGTGTCAGCCGGAGGCTGCATTCGACTTATCTTCCGCCGCGCAGCACACAGAGCCAGGCAAAAAGGAGATAGAGGCCCTGAATGCTCGCCTGCAGTGGCAAATCGACCACCCAGCGAGAGGACTGACCTTTGTGCAACTCGATGAGACTTCTGTTCAGGTGGTTGTCTTCACAGACGCCGCCTTCGCCAACAACAAGGACCTGAGCTCTCAGATAGGCTACGTTTTGACGCTTCGTGACGCCTCTGGCAAGTGCAATATCATCCACTGGTCGTCGACGAAGTGCCGCCGCGTCACGAAATCAGTCCTGGCGGCAGAGCTGTATGCATTGGTGCATGGCTTCGACGCAGCCAGCTGTGTGAAGGCCACGATGGACCAAATCTATGATCGGAAGGTCCCCCTGGTCATCTGCACAGACAGCAAAAGCGTCTTCGACGCCATCACGAAGCTTGGGACGACGGCGGAGAAGAGGCTCATGATAGACGTGGCGATGCTCCGGCAGTCGTACGAGCGACGAGAGATCGCGGAGGTCAAGTGGATCTCCGGAGAGAGCAACCCGGCAGACGCGATGACGAAGGCGAAGCATAATGATGCCCTGCAGCGCCTAGTCGACTCGAATTTCATCGATCTCCAAGAAGAGGCATGGGTCGAGAGAGACCCTGGGCCGGCCTAAGGCCTATGATGGTCTCTCATTAATCGCTCGCAACTTCCTCATCTACCATACCTTCCAAGTATCTGCACTGCCCCAGATCGAGGCCATTCGTTCGCCATTTCCTCTGTTTTCATTTGATTTTCGTCTGATTTTATTTGGTTTTATGCATTCAACCGCATTATCGCGACTTTCAAAGAGAGAGCCAGTGTCGGTATGAATGCATCGCATCGCTAGAATATGATTATGTAAGCAGTGCGCGCACAGGAGGGATAGGAGGCATCGGGCTGTAGGGTCCCGACCAGACCCACTGGAAGATAGGGGTAGTGTCACAGAGTCCATAGATGTAGTCTCGCGCACCCAAATTTGGTGCGTCGGACTACGAGAAAAGACAGACCACTTCACCACAGATCAATTGTATAGCTTCCTGCAGACAGGAGGACGTACAGGATCACGGTGAACACCAATGTGCATTGCTTGAACCATCGCATTTGTACAGGTGAATCCACAAGAGTCGTTAATATTTAGACACAGCAGCTAGCCTCTTCCTCTTCTTCCTCTTCCTCTTCCTCCTCTTCCTCTTCTTCCTCTTCCTCTTCTTCCTCTTCCTCTTTTTAGCTTACTTTTGTATTCCTCTGGGTCTTCAGGGATCCCCGCAACAATCTTTGCCCCAAGGCTCTCGTAGTAGCTGTCGAATTGGTGATAGCGGATATAGTAGCGGCCGTGGAAGCACACGATCTCAAGCCCGCGAGTGCCCATGATGGTGAGTTCGGGAGTTTACAATGTGTTAATGTGAAAATTTACCCCGCACAACAACGAAAATGTATCCATTCTTTACGAAGGTAAAGCAAAAGGCCACCGTGAAGATCAATCCTCTTAAAGTCGATTCCGGAACGTAGTTTATCCGCTGCCGTGCCGACGAGGAGACGTCACTAAGATGTCTAAGAATCTCCTGCAGCTGTAGACTGTACTTCATCTCTACTCCAACAAAAATATGCTGTACTTCAAGGAGCTCCATGCAGACAAAGACACAAGCATCGTCTTTCTTCATGGTGGGTCGGGCAGCCATATCGAGTGGGAGGCCGTCGCCTGCCAAGCGTCTCTCGCACCCTATCATCTCATTCTGGTCGATTTGCCCGGACACTCGGGCTCAAAGGACATTACGGCATTCTCGCTAGAGTCGGCGGCGGACGAAGTCGCCAAGGTCATACAGAGTCATGCTCATGGAGGAAAGGCCCACGTTGTCGGCTTTTCCTTTGGTGGCTTTGTGGCCCTGACTCTCGCTCCGAGACATCCCGACGCTGTGATATCAATGTTTATCTCGGGCGCATATCCCTACAGGGGACTCTTCAAGTGGGCCATGGCGCGTCCTAGACTGATGTGGCTCGCCGACAGCATCGAGATCCCCGGTTTCACAGCCATGGCGCTTCGCATGCAAGGAATCGACAATGACGAATGGATCAAGGAAACGAAAAAAAATTATTCGTGGGAACGGAGCAAGGCCATGATGCAGGACCTCAGCAGCTTTGGGATGGAGGATGTGCGTGCTGTTGGCAAGTCGGGGGTGAGAACGCTGGCTGTCGCGGGCGGAAAGATGGACCAGGTAGACGCCGTTGCTGCGATGGGGGGAATGCTCAGAGCATCAGCCAAGGACGGGGTCCACAACGACGCCGTTGTCGTTAATCAAGCCTACCATCCGTGGCATCTTCAACTCCCCGTCTTGTTCGCCGCAGGAGTTGCAGCCTGGGTGGGCGGTTCAGTGTTGCCTGTCGAGTTTGAGAAACTGTAGATACTATTGGATGTTGCCAAGCAGCTATAAGACTCTGTATAATGTACACAGAGCAGGGGTACTCCATGCACCAGCGCCTGTTACACTAAAACAACCAGCGATTTTCCGCTCGCCGTGGGTTATTCCCACTGTCTCTTTCTTATTAACTGCAAGAAACTAATGGTCTCCATACAGGCGATGGACAGGATCCGCATCGCCAACGGCACCACGATTAACTATGACGAGGCGATCGACTTTGAGTTGAATATCGTCGCAGAAAAGAATCCCATACTTATCTATAACGATGGGAAGAGAGCTTCCCTTTGTTGCAGGGAAAATAGCCTTCTCTCCGAGCCGGTTAAATTGCGCAAGCTATTTTCGCGGCATATCCTAAATTATGCTGGCCCTCGCTCGCCTCCCCCAGCCGAGAATAGAAACTTTTCGTTTCAACTACGACGGAACCATAGCGCTCGAGAATCGACCCATAACATGCGACATGCTCTTGCTGGAGAATGAGGGTGCGCCCAGGATAATGACTACCGACACGACGTACACAAACGTCGACCAATACGTGTCGGATCTAGCATCCTTCCATGACCAGCAGTTCCTTTCGGCGCCAAATTCTGCCTTGTGCAAAGCTGACGGTGAAAACCAAATGTCGGCGAGACTGCTCCCATCTCATGAAATTTCAACTATGACGTACTGTCTATATCCGACAACACAAATAGCACTCCGAAACGCCGCCCATGCGATGCAAACGCTGGAACAATCCACCCGTTCTCTAGGAACTGTACGAAGTCACGTAATACTGTAGGTTAGCATGGTCGTATCGATCTCGCGCCTCCATCCGCACGTACCGTAATAGAGCTCGTCTCCTCCGGATCGTCCAGGTCGTCCGGCTGGGTCACGTAGACGTGCAATACCAGCGTCCGCGAGTCGTTGAAACAGGCAATCACACGCCCGTCCAGACGGCCGACACCCAGCACGCGGCTCCAGTCCCGCCCGTCTACGAGCACCGTGGCAAACTTGTCCGGCCCGGCCTCGCGGAACTTGGTGCTCGGGTGCTCGGCCAGCGGCATCGGCAACACCGCCTCGTTCATCGGTGGGTTCTCCAGGTCATTCCACACCGTCTCCACGCTGAGCGTGTCCGTCACTAGCCGCAGACGCAACGTGCCGTACATGTTGGCGCTGAGTTCCAGCCTCGGACCGCTGCCACCGCTGCCTGTGGCGCCGCCGCCACCGCCGACTGTACCAAATCCAGTGCTGGTGCCGCCGCCTGCTCGCAGACTGCCAAATGCACCGCCCGCGAGCAGCGACGAGCCGCTGCTACCGCCGGCCCCAGCTGCGTGGGCCAGCTTCGTAAATCGGTCAGAGACCGCCTTGAGCTGCAGCAGCGGCGGCAGCACAATGTTCACGTCCGCCTCGGTCGGCGTCGGTTCCAGCGTCGTGTGCTGGCCGTTGGGGGCCAGAATGCGCACGGGAATGTCCTGCACAACGACCTTTTCGCGCTCGCGCTTCACGGCCAGCTCCACCGTCTGCTCGCGGCCGGACCGCTGCTGTGCCGCCTCCTCGCCAAACGTGCTTTCCCGGCTGAAATTCCCCATGCGACGACCGCTCGCCCCGCCAAAGGTCGCTCCGGTGCTGCCCCCGAGGCCGAGGCCGCCGCGCGCGTTGCCCATGGTGTGGATGGTCATGGACAAAAATGGGGCACCGTCACGCTTGCACAGCCGGAGGTTGGCATCGCTGCTATCGAGGGCAGACTTTATGGCGCGCTGGAGCGAGGCTAGGGGAAGCTCGAGGTCGATCCGATTGTTCTCGTCAATGGACTGGATCACGTAGTTGTCAAAAAGAAAGTTGCAGTGAAAAGTCCTTTCTGGTCAGCGTGAAGACTCTCCAGCATTCCAGGGACACGCTACGCACGACCACACTTCCGACCCCTTGTCTGGGACGACAATGAACCGCACCGTGCCGTTTTCGAGGCGGACCCAAACAATCTTGCCGAGCGAGTTGAGCGCACCAATGAGTTCTGAGAGTCAGCAGCTGCCACTGGTTGTCAGCAGAGACAAATACACACTGGAAAAAGTGCGGATGTTCCGCAGCTCGGCTCTGAACCGCATGGTGATGGCGTCTTGTCCACAGACTCTGATCGAGAAGGTCGATTTGGAGACGCGATGCAGCCGCGTTGTTAGTGCATTCTCATCACGACGTAATTTGTGCGGGGTATCTGACCAAGAGCAAATTGCCTAGTTGGGCGAGCCCCGCAGCAGTCCGTCGCGCCTTCCATGCATCCAAGCATTCTGAAGTTGTATTAGGAGGAAATATATCTAAAAAAAAGACACGTAGACATGTATAGACCAAAATCCAAGATGGTTCATATCCAAACCATAGCCAAAAGGACAAAGGACAAAGACAAAGGAAACACAAAGAGACTCCAGCGCTAACGATAACGCCCTGCATCGTCGCTACTGCACCCAGCCTTGTGCTGGCATCTCGCGTGCCGGTTCCGTCGGCGGCTGCTGCGTCGCCCACCACTGTCCAAAGGCGGCACCGTTGTCCCGGCGCCACCGCTCCCAGTATGCGTTCTCCGTATTCATCTGGTCGCTGCTGATGGGGGTGCTGTTGTTGCGAGTGTGCGAGGAAAAGACGCGGACGGCTAGACGCACTACCGCGGGCGAAGGCGAGGCGAGGCTGGCGTGCTTGACCAGCGACGTGGAACAATACTCGCATGTCGATTTTGTGTCGGGCAGCGTGCGCGCGGGAACTTGTACGGTGGCGGGGGCGGCGTCCACTACCGGTGACGAGGCGGGAGGAGCGCTGTTGCGGCGGCGTTTGCGGCGAAAGCGCGAGAGCGAGCGACGGGCGCCACTCTCTCCGTGGCCAGCTTTGAGCGGGGAGGCAATGGTCGAGGCATTTTGCGACACGAGAGCCGTCTTCTTGCTGGCGCGGCTGCTGCTTTTGCTGTCTCGGTAGCTGTTGTTGTTGCTGCTGTTGATGCCGGCAGCCTCCATCTCGAGGACAATAAGCAGTGGCAGCACCGGATGGCCACAGACATGGGTCATCGGCGAGCGGCAGATGGGACAGGCGGGCTGTTCAGCTAAACCGAGCCATCGTTTGATGCAGTGGGAGCCGAAGCGATGGCCGCAGGGCAGGACGGACCAGGACTCGGTCTCGCCGTCGGGCGTGCACACACCGACCGTGACATGGCAGATCATGCACGGATCGACTTCGGTGGCAGGGTCGGCGGCGGTGTCGGTCGTGGCAGCATGTGGACTTTTGGACAGTGAGCTGCTGCTGCGCTTATGGAAGAACGACGTCCGTGTGCGAAAGAGGCTGGCCATGGCGGAAGAAGCCCGAAAGAGTCCAAGAACCAAGAGTGGAGGGAGAAAAGCCAAGAGAAGTCCAAGACAGAAGTGACAAAACGAGGGCGATCGCCCAGACCACAAGTTATTTGCTGTCGCGTAACGCGGCGTGACCGTGACCGAAAGCAAGGCGGCCAAAGATAACGATGCCAGCTGAGGGGGGAAGTGTGGGAGGGAGGGGTGCCTCTGGCTTTTGGGCGTTTTGGCCCTTTGGCTCTTGTTGGCCGTTACACCCAACGAAGCATATGAGCCTAGCTAGGCTGCCCAAGTAGCGATACGCACAAGGGTGGTTGGCTGGCGCGGGCGGGCCTCGTATAAGTACGATTACTGTATCTTGCATGTAAGTATACTCGTAGGCGCCAGCCGGCGGGGCCAAGCCGATCCCAGCGTGTCATCACTTTGAAGCGATTGCGTATGGGCGCTGAGTTGTTCTGTCCCTTGGCGCAGCAACGACTCAGCCTGACACAATGGCACAGTATGGCACTGGACCGAGCAGACAGGCAGCCCAAAATGGGGACTGCCTCGGGCATTCTTGGCTGATGCAGATGTCAGGTATGGGACACAACGTGCTTATTCGGCCCTTCCACGGTTCCAGATTTAGAGGTCACTGGAGAGAACCTGTTGCTGCATCTGCTGCATAATAGCTCTCAGTCAGAATCCATGCCAGAACGCGGTGATACCCCGCACGTTGCAGACGGATCAGAATAGGCTTCTGCCTCGTATCTTAGGCGGTTCCGCCGCCGAGCTAGAGGTGCCTAGTCTTATTAAAGCTATTAGACGTGAACCTCTTCATTAGACAGACTCGAGAAAAGCTACTTTTACGAGCAAGAAATTAACTAGTTACCTTGAATACACGATTACCTTAGGAAAGATTTATATACAGCGAAGCAAAATTAACGTAGTATACAACTGCTCCCGTCGATCTGGGCTGCTCTGTCGAAGCTGGGCTAGTCTCGTTGTGTAATCGATCTTCCTTTTCCTTTCGATGTTCTTCTTTCTTTTTTGTTTCCTTGCCTTCATTTTAGATGCCACAAATTTGTCTCCATCTCCGTCCCATCCATCTCTGCGCCCTCAGCGGACCTTAGAAGGACCCCAAACGGGCCCGCTGTACCTCGTACACTTCGCCTGAAAGTCCCAGCGCAATGTGCCAGAAGAATGCCTATCCCATCTACAGGTGTACTATAAGCACCTGCGTACGGGTGTCGACTGTACCCGCCACTTCGAGCCAGCCATATGCCGAGGCTAGGTCGGTGCATAACCATCCCTCGATTGTATACTGGCCCCAGACTGTGCTCGTGCGCAGGATGGCCTGAGCCGCTCTGTGGCCTGGCCCTACTGCACTCATGGCCCATACGTAACATTGAAGACGCCGTGTAAGGAGATGAAAATGCTGCCCGAGACACAAGGTGACAAATATCCTGTCTCGGACGGCACAGCCGCAGCACAGGCTTCGCCAGGAGCGGCGCACAGGCAGGCCCCAAAGTAGGATCCCGAATGCATTCGAGTCCGAGATTGGTCTGTTCGCAGCTTGGCCAGCCTTGCTCGGAATGGTATTTGGATAAGCGCCGGCGGCTGGGCTGCTATATTGCGGCAGAACTTGGGCTAACGGTCCCAAAATATGTGTGTCGCCATACTGTGACAGCCGGCTGGAATGTGTTTCTTCGAATATGTATCGTACACCCCCCAAATGCGAGTTAAAAAAGTAAAGACCAAAAATGCCAGCAGAACCAAACGTCCAAAATGCCAAAATGCAGTCATGAACCGTAAGATGCCCCTTGGGCAACGGAACAACGCCAGCAATCGCTTCTCAACGGCGCCGCGCCGGCGGCTCCTCGTCTTCGCTATCATCCATGAAACCCTGTTCGAGGCTGCGGGGCAGTCAGTGGGAGAACCAAACAAGCACAACAGGCCGGAGCGCGACCTACTCTCTGCTCAGCCGACTTGTGTTGTAAGCTCCGTCGTCGGCACTGCCGCGCGGTAAGCCGATGCCACCACGCGGGATCTCGCCTAGCTCCTCGCCATTGTCGTAGTCGTCCTCGTCCTCCAGAAACTCGAGGTCCTCATTCGCGGTTGACCGTCCGAGGATGCCGCCGCCAAAGCCCAGCCCGCTGCCCGCGGCAATCCGATCGTGCAGCCGCTGTGACCAGGCCGCAGGAGTCAGGAACCGGCCACTGGCGGCCTGTAGACGCTGGCGCAGGGAAGTTGTCTGCGAGGCAATCGCGTCGAGCGGGAGGTAGTGGCTGTAGCGGTTGTGGTAGAACTGGAAGAGCGGTACGACGACAAAGGTGAGGACGAGATAGGCGGTGAGGGCGATCACAGCCGGGATGAGGAGTGTCTGCCAACGTGTCAGCCGGCAAAGGTGCGCGTGCTGTAGGCATCAAGCAGAGCAGCCGCGGACCAACTCACCTTGACGACAGAAAGCGTGGCCCCCATCTTGGGAAGAGCGCGGTTGCCGAGGCCAGGGGGATGCTTAGCACATGACGCACGGCTCCGTGCCTGCGAGCGGAATCGATGATGGATGCACGGAATGTATCGTACTCGTCGGAAGAGTCTGGTCGCGCGCGATGTCGAGTGCAATATATCTGACGACGCAATTTGGGAAGCCAACCGTGCGGATAGTCGACGGAAAGCAAGCCACGTTTTAGCCACACCACTGTGACGGGACAGAAACGCCCCTCTTTCAAGAGATGCTTGTAGTTGTCGCGCTCTACAGAATACAGTGTATACGAGCATTCCAACGCGGCTGAGAATCGAGCACTTTTTTACGCCCTCAAGAACGGAGACCTTTTTGAAAATATCTACAAGGTCTGCACACGAGATTTCTCGCTGTTGGACGCCGACCCCCGCTGAAGTTCTTACCATTTATTAGCAGTCGTTTGGGCCGTACGAGGTACGGCGCTTGGACGCTTTCATTGTTGGAGCGGGGGCGGTACTCGCACTGTCCTTGCCATGACGGGCGGCATCCGCGCTTCACAGACAGTTCGAAATGAGCAACTGGACATGCCGCAGGAAAGGGACAGCAGAAACTGTACGGGCTCGCTTGACCCAACAGACCTCTCGGGCCGTCTCACGGCAGATCCTGGTGTAGGGAGGACGGTGCATAGGGACGCGGCGCACGGCAAAGGGGTCCAGTTCCGGCCTAGCGCAGTGTTTTGCACGGGCGCGACCCCCTGAAGCAGAAGGAGAAAGAGAGAAAGAACCAGCCAGGGGTTTGTAAATGTTCTAAACCTGTTTCAGCCAGCCGACCTCACAACAGTTCGTTCTGCAAGACAACGGGAGAAGCGCCGCAGGGTCCTCCCCGTATTTTCCAACACCACACAACCGAGAGCGACCTTCCGGATGTGATTTTTGCAGTCGACACACACTGCCGCGGTCGTCTTCTCCCGCCCATTCCAGCGTTGCCACAGCAAACGATCGAGCTGAATCTCGCAGTCTCCAGCCAATTGACGAAAAATAGACCGCCGCTGCGACCGGCGCTTACCGACCGGCGGAGGGACGACAGGTCAAGGGCAGACAGCGACGCTCTCGTGGGCAAAGACCGTCTGGAAGCAACGGGGTCGAGGTGTGTGAGCGCTGGCTTTCCCTGTCCTCCTCCTTATATATGGCACCACTGCCGCCTGGTGATGGCCCCCCCTCTCGTCACCGTCACCCCTCCTCGAGCTGTCGACGGACTGTCCCACGGCGCGATGGACCGCCGTTTCATGCTAATGTACCGTTATTCATGCAGACCCATCGCACACGCCTCCTGCCGTACCCCCCCCCGACCTCGACCCAGATCCGGCTCTTTTGGCCCAAGGTCATGATGCGATCCGCTTCTCCCCCGAGACAGCATCACACCCTCCACTGACGGTCGAGCCTCCCATCCCGCGTGCGCGTCGACGGCAAAGTGCCCGCTGCGCAACGCATTGACAACGGGCACGTTTCATCCAGCGGACAGCGACCGCTCGATCCGCCCAACTGCTCGTCACCATGGCGGACAAGTCCCGCCAGTCGTCGAGCAGCAAGTCGTCGTTCTTCTCCCGCGTCAAGCTTAAGTCGGACCGGCGAAACACGAGCGATGAGGGCAAATTTCTCGGCCCCGGCGACATTGACGCTTCCGGTTCCATCGGCTCGCGCACCTCGCGCCACACCGCTCGCGACTCCATCATCTCGATCGACCGGCCGGGCTCGCCAGAGTCCGGCCTGAACATGACAGCCGGCGTCATTACCGCCATTCCCTACGACTCGGTTGGCCCCGACCACCGCTCACCCGTGGCTGCCGACTACGGCAACGGCCGCGAACCGTTGCCACACCATCTCAACAAAAGCACCAGCGACTTCCACCAGTACCCGTCCTTTGACCCGTCCTCCTCGGCGACCGCCGCGGCCGTCGCCATGTCCATGTATGGCGCCGCGCCAGGCGGCCACCTCTCGACACAGCGCCCGCCCCCTGGCGCCGGCAACCTCACCATGGCCACGACGGGCCGCCAGACACAGCTGCAGCAATGGGGGCCGCCGCGGGAGAGCACTTATCAGCCACCGCCGCACAACCCACCATACAATTCCTATGCGACCTCGGCCGGGCGCAGCTCGACTGACCACGCGAGCCTGTTGTCGGGTATGTGTGGGAGACGAAAGAGACGGAAGAAGAAAGAGACCGACGACAGTGGACCAAAGCTGACAGCAGATCGATAGGAGGCCTTCCCAGCGCCTCGTCGCAGAGCTCGTACGGCTCGCACGCGTCGCACAACTCGCACCGCGAATCGAACCGGATGACTAAGTTCCCGAACAGCGCGACGGCCGGGTCGGCAGACGGGTTTTCGCTGGCCAAGCCGGGCGACGACGCGGTGATTGAGCAAATGTTCCTTGCGCTGATGCAGAAGCGCGGATGGCACAACCTGCCGGAGCAGGCGCGGCGGCAGATGATTGCGTACCCGCCGGCGAAGAAGTGGACGCTGATCCACCAGGACCGGCTGACGGAGTGGCAGGGCGATGCCCGGCGGCGGCAGACGGCGCGGCCGGGGCAGTACCAGAACTTTGACGTGGCGACGTACTCGGACGAGGAGGGATCGCCCGAGTGGTATGTGCGCAAGGTGATGGAGAACAACCTAGACACGAAGCACCTGGGTAGCCTCGAGGTCAACCTGCGGACGCAGCAGATTGGCTGGGTGAAGCGGTTCCTCGAGTGCCAGGGCCAGGTGGCGCTGACCAACGTGCTGCTCAAGATCAACCGGCGGTCGGCGCGCGGGCCGATGATGCCGGACAGCGGCAAGGGCGACAAGGACATTGAGCGCGAGTATGACATTGTCAAGTGCCTCAAGGCGCTGATGAACAACAAGTTTGGGGCCGACGACGCGCTGGCGCACCAGCAGGTGCTGGTGGCGCTGTGCACGTCGCTGATCTCGCCGCGGCTGTCGACGCGCAAGCTGGTGAGCGAGGTGCTGACGTTCCTGTCGCACTGGGGCAGCGGCGAGGGCCACATCAAGGTGATCCAGGCCATGGACAGCGTCAAGACGCAGCAGGGCGAGAACGGGCGGTTCGACGCCTGGATGCGCATCATTGAGGTCACGGTCGACGGCCGCGGCAAGATGGGCAGTCTGGTCGGCGCGAGCGAGGAGGTGCGCAGCGGCGGCATCGGCATGGAGAACCTGCTGATGGAATACGCGGTGGCGACGCTGATTCTGATCAACATGCTGGTGGACGCGGCCGAGAACGACCTGCAGATGCGGCTGCACATCCGGGCGCAGTTCACGGCATGTGGCATCAAGCGGGTGCTGGCCAAGATGGAGGCGTTCCAGTACGACCTGATCGACAAGCAGATTGAGCGGTTCCGGTCCAACGAGGCCATTGACTACGAGGACATGCTGGAGCGCGACAACAGCAGCATCAAGGACAACGTCGAGGGCGAGGTCAAGGACCTCAACGACCCGGTGCAGATTGTCGACGCCATCCAGCAGCGGCTCAAGGGCTCCAAGACGCAGGACTACTTTGTGTCGGCGCTGCAGCACCTGCTGCTGATGCGCGACAATGACGGCGAGGAGCGGCTGCGGCTCTTCCAGCTGGTCGACTCCATGGTCAGCTACGTGGCCATGGACCGGCGGCTGCCCGACATGGACCTCAAGCAGAGCCTGAACTTTACCGTGCAGAACCTGCTGGACAAGCTGCACACGGACTCGGAGGCGCGGCAGGCGCTCGACGAGGCGCTCGAGGGGCGCCAGATCGCCGAGGCGGCCATGGCCGAGCGCGACGAGATGAAGGCGCGGCTGGAGCTGGGCGCCGACGGGCTGGTGGCTAAGCTGCAGCGGCAGTTGGACGAGCAGACGCGCTTCATCGAGGCGCAGCGGCGGCAGGCGGACGCGCTCAAGGCCGAGATTGAAAGCGTGCAGACAATGCGGGCCAAGGAGGCGCAGCGCAATGAGCTCGAGACGCGCGAGCTGTACCTGATGCTGCGGGACGCCCAGGACGTGGCAGCGTCCGCGTCGTCCAAGAAGGCGGCGAGCAACGGCACGGGTGTGGCGGGCGCGACAGGCGGAGGCAAGCTCGGCGACGCGGACCCGGTGCGGATGCAAGGGATCCTGGACCGCGAGCGGCTTATGGAGCGGCTGCGGATGCAGATTGAGCGGCAAAAGACGCAGTACAAGCTCGAGGGCCGCGTTTGGGGAGACGCGGTCGGGCCGTCAGACCGGCTGCGGGCGCTGCGCGAGGAGATGGAGGATTTTGGCGGCGAGGGGGCGGCCGGTGGCGCGTCCGGGGAAGCGGGCGCGGCCGGGGCGGCCGGGGCGGCGGGGCTGCTGGGCGTGCCGCAGGGCGAGCTGCCAACGCTGAGCGTGCTAGGCAGCATCAGCCGGCACACGCGCATCAGCCGACGGCCTGTGGGCGGCGTGGTGCCTCCATCGCCTGCGCCTCTGGCGTCGCCGGCGGCGGCGTCGTCTGCCGGCGGTGACGAGCTGGTCGAGGACGCCGAGGTGATCTACGAGAAGCCGCGGATGGTGGAGATCCGGCGGCCGGTGATGGATCCGAAGCAGCAGAACGGGCTGCTCAACGAGATCGCCGGCAAGGTGAAGCGGTACGACGGCAGCGACTCGGAGGAGGGCGACGGTGTGACGACGGGGCCATCGCATCCGAGCCTGGAGGCGCAGTCGCCGGTGACACCGCACGACGGCGAACCGCCCAAGATCGAGGTGACGGGAGTCGAGGGACGAGCCGCCGGAGGAGCTGCGGCTGGCACGAGTGCCGCGCCGCCGCCACCGCCGCCACCACCACCACCACCACCACCGCCTCTACCAGGCCAGCTACCGGGTGCACCGCCTCCGATGCAACTGCCAGGCGCACCACCACCGCCACCACCACCGCCTCCTCCGCCCATGCCCGGTCAACTCACCGGCGCACCACCGCCGCCTCCACCGCCTCCACCGCCCCCGATGCCCGGCCAGATGTCTGGGGCACCACCGCCACCACCACCGCCCATGCCGGTGCCTGGATCGCTGTCTGGGCACTTTTTGTCCAAGCAGCCGACGTTTACGGCGGCGCCGACGGTGGGCCTGCCGGTAGTGCGGCCCAAGAAGAAGCTCAAGGCGCTGCATTGGGAAAAGGTGGACGAGACGGTGACGACGCATTGGGCGGCGCACACGCCGTCGGCGGAGGAGCGGGAAGAAAAGTACCTGGAGCTGAGCCGCAAGGGCATTCTGGACGAGGTGGAGAAGCTGTTCATGGCCAAAGAGACGCGTCTGCTGGGGCAGAGCGGCGGCAAGAAGGACGACAAGAAGCAGATAATCTCGACGGACTTGCGGAAGGCGTTTGGTGAGTCCTTTTTTTTTCTTTCTTATTTTTTTTGGCGATCTCTAACCTGCTAGAAATCGCCTTTGCAAAGTTCTCGCAGTCGACGGTGGAGCGGGTGGTGCAGATCATCATACACTGCGATCGGGAAGTGCTGGACAACTCGGTGGTGATGGAGTTTCTGCAAAAGGATGACCTGTGCAACATCCCGGACAACGTGTCGAAGCAGCTGGCGCCGTACAGCAAGGACTGGACGGGTCCGCGGGCGGCGGAGGAGACGCGCGAGGCGGATCCGGCCGAGCTGACGCGGCAGGACCAGATTTTTCTGCTGACGGCGTACGAGCTGCACCACTACTGGAAGAGCCGGATGCGGGCGCTGGCGCTGACGCGCAGCTTCGAGGCGGAGTACGAGGAAATCATGGGCAGCATCCGGCAGGTGGTGGCGGTGTCGGAGGCGATCCGCGACTCGGTGTCGCTGATGAACGTGCTGGGGCTGATCCTGGACATTGGCAACTACATGAACGACGCGAACAAGCAGGCGCGCGGCTTCAAGCTGAGCTCGCTGGCGCGGCTGGGCATGGTCAAGGACGACAAGAACGAGTCGACGCTGGCGGACATGGTCGAGCGGATCGTGCGGCAGCAGTACCCGGAGTGGGCGAGCTTTGTGGGCGACATTGCGGGCGTGGCGACGGCGCAGAAGATCAACATTGAGCAGCTGCAGGCGGACGCGAAGCGCTACGTGATCAACATCCAGAGCGTGCAGCGGTCGTTTGACAGCGGCAACCTGTCGGACCCGAAGCGCTTCCACCCGCAGGACCGCGTGGCGCAGGTGGTGCTGCCGGTCATGAAGGAGGCGCGGCGCAAGGCCGAGCAGATGGAGGTGTACCTGGACGAGATGGTGCGGACGTACGACGACATTATGGCCTTTTACGGCGAGGATGCGCGCGACGAGAATGCGCGCCGCGACTTTTTCGCCAAGCTGGCGCTGTTCATTGGCGAATGGAAGAAGTCGCACGAGAAGAACGTGCAGTACGAGGAGACGCGGCGGCGCAACGAGGCTAGCATGAAGCGCAAGCACGCGGCGCAGCTCAAGTCGGCCGCCGGCGTCGGTGGCGTCGGCGGCGGCGGCGACGGCGGGCCGCTGCCGAGTCCGACGAGCGCCGGCGCCATGGACAGCCTGCTGGAGAAGCTGCGGGCGGCCGCGCCGCAGACCCGCGACCAGCGCGACCGCCGCCGGCGCGCGCGGCTCAAGGACCGCCACCAGGTGCGCATCGCCTCGGGCCAAAAGATGCCCGACCTCGGCGAGATCTCGGAGCGCGAGACGGAGCTGCGCACCGGCAGCGGCCTCGACTCGCCCGCGAGTGCCAGCGGCGCCAGCGACCTCCTCAGCCCGGGCCTCGCCCCGCTGCCCGAGAACGCCGCCGGTGCCGCCGCCGCCGCCGCCACCGCCGGTGCCACGGGGGCTATGGCAGGTGCTGCTGGTACTGGCACGGCGCCGTCGGATCACGACGTTGCCGCCCGCGCCGCACTGATGCTGCAGGGCATGCGCGGCGACGAGGGCGACGAGGAGCGCCGCGAGAGTCTGCGCAAGGCCCGGCGCCAGACGGCCGAGGACGAGCGGCGGTCACGACGGCGGCGGCGCGAACGGACGCAGACGGCGGACGCGAGCAGCACGCCGACGGACAGTGCGCCAGAGGTGGCCGAGACCGTGCACGACAGTATGCACACTGTTCCCGAGACGGTGCCGGAAGAGGACGAGGCGGCCGCCTGAGGAAAAAGGGGACATTTGGATCTACCCATTCTTTGGATCATAGGTAGTTGAGCAGCTACTCTTAATAGACATGTAATAAGGAGACAGGAGGGGGGGAAAGGTCGTGCAGAGACATTCTGAGAACAGCTCATCGTTCCCGACTCCGGCTGCGGTGCCGTCGCCGCGCGCGGTCTGGGCTGCGGTCCGGGCTGCGGCTGCGGCTGTGGTGGCCAGAGCGGTCAGGATGGTCCCGGCTCTGGCCGCGGCTCTGTCCTGGGCCACGCCGCACAGGGCTCTCGGCAGCGCGGGTCCGACGGCGGTCCGTATCGTTGTCGACGTCGACGTCGTCGTCTTTTTCGGTCCGTCGGCGGCGTCGCGTGCGGCTGCGGTCGCGGTCGGCGCGGCGGTGGCTGCTGCGGTAGTAGTTTTGGTGTTGGTGATGGGGCGGGCCGGGCTCGCGGTCGCGGTCGAGGCGGTGGTGGCTGCGGTGGGCGTCGTAGTGGTCGCGATGGCGGGCGCGTTCGCGGCGGCCGTCGGTGCGGTCGTCGTCGTCGCGATCGTCGACGTCGACGTTGTCGAGGGCGGAAGGGGCGGCGGCGATGTCGGTGGCGGTGTTGATGTCTAGCGGGCGACGGCGGCGGTCGTGGTCACGGGGATCGCGGTCGCGGCGGCTGCGGTGGTCACGGTCGCGCGCCCGGCCTCTACCACGGTCCCTGTCCCTGTCCCTGTCCCTGTCCCTGTCCCTGTCCCTACCACGGTCTCTGTCGCGGTCTCTGTCGCGGTCCCGGTCACTCCTCTCTCTGTCCGCTCGTGGACGAGCCGCCACGGCCCGGGCGGGCCCCGTCACAGCCATGGCGTTGGCCCCCGTGGCCCCGGCGAGGGCCTCTGCACCATCTGCTCCTCCCCTTCCTCCCACTCCCAACCGCATGCCCGGCGGCAGACCCAGCGCCAGCGCCAGGGCCTCCTCCTCGGCCGCCTTGATCCGCTGCAGCTCGTCCCGCCGGGCCGCTGCGGCTGCCTCTTCTTCGGTCCCGGCCGTCTCCCCCTCCTCGCCCTCCCCTCCTTTGCCCGTCTTGGCATACCACGTCAGGTCACGCCCCTTTTGCCAGCGGCCGACGGGCGCGCGGATGCTGTGGCCCAGGTAATTTTCGCGGTGCGCCGACGTGGCCACCTCGTCCCAGCTGAAATTCACGCCGCCGCGTGAGCCCTGCTTGCGCACGGTCGAGACGAGATCCATGGTGCGTGTGGTGTGTTGGGAAAAGAAGCAAGGAAAAAAGAGAATCGTGACCGGGAAGAGATTGGGCAATCAGACGTGTCGTCATCCATGTCTATTTTGGGCTGGCGGATGACTAAGCAAGAGGCTGTTTTGTGCCAAGCCATTGCACAGAAGAAAGGTTTATGCGACTACTTTGTATTCCCATACAAAAACAATCTTTAATTCGTGGCAGATAGACCCAGAAGACCTCTGTCCCAGTATGATCCCTCGTCCAAAGCCGCCTATACAGCTACCAAGCACGCCTGCCGCGCCGGCACGGTGGCGGAACACTTTGCTAGGATACAAAGACCCGAACTTTGCCTGCTGCCAAAGTGGACAAACTCAACCCGCCTGCTTCGCTACACCAGCAGTACAGGCCCTCACTGTACCGGCGTCTCTTCTGCGCCCGCCTCTCTGCCCCGGCCAGATCGCAATGCACATCGCACCGCGCCAGACGTCGCGCTGCCTCGGCCGCAGACACCGCAGACCAACGCGACGCCCTGGCCAGCCCTGGCCCGGATCCAGGATTCCGCAGCCGCTGGTGCACGACGCGCGCCTGATTTTGGTCAATTTCAACCGGCCGTTTGGTTCTCGAAGAAGACGTTCTTTTTCAGTCCTGTCGCCGCGAGGTAGGCATTCACGATCCGTGGTGCTGACCGCTCCAGCGTCTCGTGCAGAAAATGGGACGTCTTGAGCTCGTTCAAGAAATTCTCCGACGTGACCAAGCTGGCTGGCAGCTCCTCGGGAAGTCTCTTCTCGGAATACTACACTTTTGCAAATGATGGAAAGAGTTGCTGGTCCCCAATGGCTGCTAGAATGCGGCCAAAGGCTTCTTGTTGCAACTGCGGAAACTCCTGCCACACACGCATCTTCAGGGGGTAGAATCTCTTTCAAATGTCCGTCCGCCCAGACGGTAGATTATTATTATTATTATTGCTTTTGCGTCAGTTGGGGTCCGTGCTTTCCTGTCCAGACGGTAGAGCCATCCCTTTGAATGATCAAGAGTCGCGTGACCACGTGACATACATTGCGCTGACTCATCATATGCGGGGAGGCGTCCGGAACCCGAGACAGGTTGCCCGACGGCCAGCTGAACACGTATCTCACCTGTCGTCTTCCCCAAGGCGCGTGGCATTCCGACTGGTTGTGCACAACAACAATCGCCAGATTTCTCAGCGCCCGCAAGCTGCTTCGCTTCGTGGTCTCGCTCGTCTCCACTCGCAAGGGGCCATTTGTCGCGAGGCTACGATCAGCCCTGCGAAAAGCTAAAATTAAAAAAAAGGCGGCCGGGGTCTTTTGGGTCTTTTTTTGGTGCTTCTTGCACTACGCAGCTTCGACCACCGCCACCATGTCGGACAAGGACGAGGCCCTGAGCCATGCCGCGTTCTGGGACGCGCGCTACGCCGAGCAGTCGGACGTGATGAACCAGACGCACGAATGGTTCCGGTCGTTTAACGACCTGTACGACTTTTTTCGGCAGCGGCTCTTTGCGGCGCCCGGCCGGCTGCCCCGCGACAATCCCCAGATCCTCCACTTGGGCTGTGGCGACAGTGTGCGTCCTCCCCAGCCTCTTGTGTGCTGCCTGACCTAGTTCCCAATTTCCCTCCCCCCGTTCTCGCGGCTCACCACACCCCCCCCCAGACCATCCCGCCCAACTTTGCTGCCCGCGGCTACCGGCGGCAGCTCTGCGTCGACTTCTCGGCCGAGGTGATCCGCATCATGGCGATCAAGTACCAGCACATGCCCACCATTCGGTGGCAGGTCATGGACGTGCGCCAGATGACGCCCATCCCGGCCCGCGTGGTGGACGTGGCCTTTGACAAGGGCACGCTCGACGCCATGATCCACGGCAGCCCGTGGAGCCCGCCCGACGCAGTCAAGGATAACACGAGCCAGTATTTGCGCGAGGTGCACCGCGTGCTCAAGGACGACGGCGTCTTTCTGTATGTGACCTTCCGGCAGCCGCACTTTATCCGGCCGCTGCTGGACGCGGGCAATCTGTGGCAGATGGAGATGGAGGTACTGGGCGGCACCGGGGCCTCGTTCAACTACTATGGGTGGATCCTGAAGAAGGCGAGCCCGCCGCAGGTGTTGTAGATGTAGGCAAGTGGCTCGTACAAGGGGCTAAAAGGTTCAACTATATGGAGATTCTGTCAATGTGTGGCTTGCATTGTGGCTTGTTTAAACGATTACATAATGCCATCTTGGAAGCTTCACGGCCATTTTCCTCTTGTGCTGCACCGGCACCATGGCTAAAACACTCGACGAGCTCCAGTGGAGCGACCCGGCCGCGGCCGAGGAGATGCAGGGCATCCATTCCAACTCGGTGCTCTTTTACTTTATGCGGTCGCCGTACTTTGACAAGACGTCCAACAACAACACGGTCTACAACCAGGCGCTGCACAATGCCAGCATGTTTCCCATTCTCGAGACGCGCGACCGCTTCGAGGACTTTTTGCGCGGCATGTCGGGCGTCGAGTACATTGTGCACCAGGCGCCCGCCGAGATGGCGCCCGGCACCGGCACCGGCGTCTGGGTGCTGCGCAAGCAGCTGCGCCGCAAGCGCAACGACGGCCAGCCCGATGACCTGACCGTGTATGCCGACTACTTTGTCGTCGGCTACAACGTGTACCAGGCGCCGACGCTTGGCGACCTGCTCAGCTCGCGCATCACCTCCATGGCTGTCGCCCTGAGCAAGGCCTTCCCGGCCATGGACAGCATGCAGTCGTGGTCGCCGGCGCGGGGCCACGTCTATGCGACGCTGGCCGAGGCAGACGCCGACGAGGAGGAGGACGAAGACGAAGATGAAGACGAGGATGAGGAGGAGGACAAGGACATGGACAAGGACATGCCGGACGCACGCAGCTGCAGCAGCAGCCGCAGCCGCGACGCCGCGGGGCCCCTCGACGCGGAGGCGGCCCTCGACCCGCGTCTGGCCGAGGAGTCGTACGCGCTGCACCTCTTGTGTGGCGGCGAGTACATGGACGAGCAGCCCGTGTCGGGGCGGCCGGGCGAGTTCCACTTGTCGGCGGTGTCGCGGCGGAACGCGCAGGCGACCGAGGAGGAGGCACCGGAGACTACTACAGGCGACGCCGCCGGGACGGCCGGAACGGGGACGGGGGCAGGCAGCAGCACGGCAGCCGCCAAGCCCAAGAAGACGTCGCCCGTCAGCAAGGACGGCAAGGCCAAGGGCGGGCCGGGCAAGCCGCGGCGGAAGAAGAGCAGGGGGGGGAATTGATACCCGATGTGTTTTTCTTCTGGCGGAAAAAACACTCTATACAAATATACTCTATCAAGGACTGCTCTGCTAGTTGATCACGTCCCATCCCCGCCCCGGCACCCGCCGTTGCTGGACCTGCACGGCCGGCAGCGGCCAGCCCAGGCCGCCGGCCCCGTCCTCGGCCCGGAGATACGGCACCACCCAGACGGTGCGCTCGCGGCCGTCGGCCGACACGGACGTCTCCTTGATCGGCTTGCCGTACGACAGCAGCGGCGTGCCGCGGGCCAGCGTGGCCAGCTGGCGCGCCGGCAGATCCGTCAGCGTGCGCATGCGGATCTTGGGCGGCGGCGGCGCCGGGGCGTCCGACGTGGCCGGCGCGGCGACGGCCCGCTGCAGGTGCGAGTAGACCAGGTACGTCGGACACTCGCCGACGGTGCCGCGGGCCAGCAGCGACGACGGGTGGATGTAGACGAGGCCGCTGTCGGACGGGTCGCTGCTGGCGAGTGGCACCAGCGGCCGGTACGGCACCTCAATGGCCGACCGGGGCGTCCGGCGGACGGCATTGTCGGTGTCGGCGGCCACGTCGGGAGCGGCGTCGGCGCGGATGGCGACGTGGTCGAGGAAGCCGGCGGCAACGATCTGCTTGAGCAGCGCCACCTGGCCGGCCGACGGCTCCGCCAGCCGCGGCTCGTAGACCAGGTGGGCGAGCGCCGGGACGGCGGCGCGCAGCAGGTCGGTCAGCTGGCGGCGCATGCGCTGGATCTCGTCGAGCGGCTTGTGCAGCACAAAGTGGCCGCGGCACCAGGCGGCGGTGGCGGTGGCGGAGCCGGCAGCGGCGACGTCGGCATATTCGGCGACGACGTGCAGCAGCTTGACGGCGTCGGCGTGGGGATCGGTGGTGCTGAACTGGCGGTGGACGCGGCCGTAGAGCGGGCGGGCGGCGGCGTCGACCTGGCTGGGCCGCACAAACAGCTCGTCGGCCGAGAGGGCGGCGACGAGGGCGACGGCATAGGGCAGACAGCCCTGGACGTGGGCGACGAGCAGGATCTTGCTGAAGCGCGGCGCCAGCGGGAAGGCGGCCATGAGGCGGCCGAGGGCGGTAATGGGGCCAGAGGAGGACGAGGAGGACAATGACGACGACGACGACGGAGCCGCCGCAATGGCGCCGAGGTGCTGCAGCAGACGCTCGGCCCGGGCGAGGCTGGCGCGGTCGGGCGGCGTGGGAAAGGGAAAGGCGTCGATGCGCGGCACGTGCAGGGCCTTGAGCTGCAGCACGACGCCCTCAATGGGCATGCGCAGCACCTCGGGCGCGGCGAAGGCGGCAAAGCTGGCCTCGAAGAGGGCCGACGAGTAGAGCCGGTAGCAGTGGCCGGGCCCGGTGCGGCCGGCGCGGCCGCTGCGCTGGTGGGCGCTGGCCTTGCTGATCCAGCCGACCTCGAAGCTCTGCACGCCCGTCGTCGGGTTGTAGCGCCGGGCCTTGGCGCGGCCGCAGTCAAAGACGTAGCGCACGCCCGGGATCGTCACGCTCGTCTCGGCCACGTTGGTCGCCAGGATGACCTGCCGACAGCCGGCCGGCGCCGGCCGGAAGACGCGCTGCTGCTCGCGCGTCGGCAGCTTCGAGTACAGCGGCAGCACGTTGATGCGCAGCGGGCCGGCCGTCGTGTCCTCGTCGTCGGCGAGTGCAAACTCGTCGTCGTTGTCCTTGTCGTCCCCCTCCTCGATATCCTCTTCGGGCCCCTCGTCCCCCTCGTCCCCCTCCTCCTCCACCTCTCCTTCACCCTGCAGGTCATCCGCCATCGACCCTCCCCCAAACTCAACGTCCTCCGCCTCGTATGGCACCTCTTGCGCCGACAGCCGCACGCGCGGCCCCGCCGCCTCGTCCAGGCCGTTGATTTCCAGCCGCAGCCGTCGCGCCAGCTGCTGGATCTCGTCCTCGCCCGTCAGAAAGACGAGGAAACTGCCGGCCGGCAGCTTGCGGTGGCCGCGCACAATCTTGCGAAAGGCCTCGTCCACGTAGTCGGCGCGCGTCGTCTGCGCAAAGTGCTCCGTCACGGGGAACTGCCGGCCCTCGATGCGGACGACGCGCGGCGGCACCGCAAAGAGGCGGCGGTTCTGCGTCAGGTCGTCAATCTGCAGCGTCGCCGACATGATGATGAGCTTGAGGGGGGCCAAGGGTGTCGTCGCCGCCGTCCGCGCGTTGTGGTCGGCGCGCATCGCATTCACGCGGCTCAGGATGCCAATCAGCACGTCCGTGTTGATGCTGCGCTCGTGCGCCTCGTCGACGATCACGGCCGCGTACCGCGACAGCACCACGTCGTCGGCCAGCTCGCGCAGCAGCACGCCGTCCGTCATGAACTTGATGGCTGTCTGCGCGTCTGCCGTGCCCTCGAACCGGATCTGGTACGCCACCGCCGCCCCGTGGTCGCCCAGCTCCTCGGCCACGCGCCGCGCCATGCTGACCGCCGCCACGCGCCGCGGCTGCGTCACCCCAATCAAGCCCGGCGTCGCCGACCCCGGCGCGCCGTAGCCGGCCTCGAACAGAAACTGCGGCACCTGCGTCGTTTTGCCCGAGCCCGTGCCGCCCGTGATCACCACCACGTCGTGCGCGTGGATCGCCTCCATGATCTGCTGCTCCTCTGCCACCACCGGCAGCGCCAGCCGCGCCGCCTCCACCTCGGGCGTGCGCGTGACGGCCACGTTGAACACTTGCCGCCCCGTCGCCTCGGCCGTCTGCAGCTGCACCGGCAGCGGTTCCTCCTCGACGGGCCGCGGCTGGAAGTTGTCGGGCCGCGGAATTTCCAGCAGCGTGGCCGCCGTCGTGCTTTCGGTCGTTTCCTGGAAGCCGAGCGCGTCGTTGCGCTGCTGCTGCGCCCACGCCTTGAAGCCAGAGGGGGGGGGGGTCCGAGTCGGAGTTGTCATTAGAGTTGTCGTCGTTTTCAGAGTCGTTTTCAGAGTCGCTTCCAGAGCTTGCGCTCTTTTCTTCGGACTCGTCAACCTTCTCTTTCTCTTCGTCGTCGTCGTCCTCTTCCTCATCCTCCTTCTCTTCATCCTCCGCTTCCTCCTCCTCCTCGTCGGAAAAGCCCCCCCATTCCTCCGCCACTACCGGTGCCACCACCTCCAACTGGTACTTGGACTTGACGCCGCCGCGCTTCTGCCGCTTCTGCAGCACCGGCCGGCCGTCGTCACCCACCTCCAGCGGTCGCTTCAAGCCAGACCCCACCATGGCTGGTGTCGGCGGTATTGCTGCAAAGAGGGAGCTGCCTGTCGTCGCTGTCTCGGTATTCTTCTGTTGTGTCGGCTGTGTCGGCTGTGTCGTTTGTTTCGGCTGTTCTGTCGGCCTTGCAACCGATTCGACCTCGACCTCTTCAACCTTTTCGGCCCTGGTCATCGGTACATCCTCCTCGCTCTCCCCCTCGCTATCCCCCTCGCTCTCCCCCTCGCTCTCCTCCTCTTCACTTCCCCTCTCCTCGCCCCCCCTCTTCTCCATCTCCTTCTTCCGCCGCGCCGCGTTCCGCCGCTTCTTTCCCACGCCCAGACTCTTGCTGCTCTCAAACAGCGTCGTGTCAATCTGCTTCGCCGCCAGCCGCTCATACAGCACCCGATTCTCGTCCTTGCGTAGCTTCGTCTCAATGTACTTTTCCAGCCGCTTGGCCTTTTTCGCGCTCATCTGCGGCTGGCCTGCCCGCAGCTCGGCCCGCAGCTGCGCCTTCTTTTCGTTTTGCAGCCGTATTTCTTCCGGCAGGATTTCCGTCCGGTTGCTGTCCACGGGCGCCACCGCTGCTGCTGGCGTCCCGTCTCCACGATCCCCCCGTGCCGTGCGCGCCAGCGCCTTGTGCTTCCGCTGCCGCGGTACAAACTTTTTCGTGGGCGCCATGGTGTGCGATCGACAAGAGCAAGTTTGCACGATGCGCAACGAACTTTTCTGCCGCTGAACTTTTTAGCGGGGCTACCAAAAGGCTGACCAATGGGAGTGATCGATAACGCTGATACGGGTCGAGCAAACGACACTCCATTCTGTCCTGTTCCTCATTGCAGCCTTTCCTTCTTCTTTCGGTTTATAGTACTCAATTTCAACTTTCCATTTGCATTCCGGATCCTCGACTAGCCAGAGGAGACTCTTCAATTTCGTCCTCTGCCTTTTCTGCGAGTGCGTCGCATACATGCATACCCATATACTAGCGCATATTCCTCTATCCGTACTGCCATATTCCGCTCGCCGCCGCAGAGCTTCTCCTCGACAACAACACGATGCCGGCAGTCCTCCCCAACGCTGGCGGCCCGACCTCAATCGAGTATGAAATTCACCCGAGCCCCTACCCGGCCCCGTCTAAGAAGACGGTAGGGCCCGTTAACGGCATCCCGACCGAAGCAGAGGTCACCTATTTTGCCGACAAGATTATGGTGCTCGTCTCGCAAGGCGGCCGCTTGGCACAATGGGTGGGGTGTCCCGGTTGATACGCACTGTCTGCAGGCTTCTGACAGACGCCAGATTGAAGTTCCCCTGTCCGCCCCGTCGGCGGCCTCGCTGGACGCGACCATGCCGCTTGGCCTCTGCGGCGGCAGCGCGCCCGACCTGCTACCAGCAACCCATCTGACGCCCACCACCATCTTTGGGGCCGGCGGCACAGCGCGCGAGACATTTGGCCAGCTGGTCGCGGCACAGATGGCCAGCGTGCTGGCACTGCGGGATCCGGCGGACCGGCGGACGGTGATCGTGGGACTGGGCCTGGAGCCGGCGAGGGGGCAGACCGAGGCACAGTCCCAGGCCATATACTTTGACATTGTGGATCTCGTGCAAAAGGTGATGTGACAAGCGAGCAGGCATGCAGAGAGAGGCAAGAGGGCTGGCAGACAAACAGCAAGTAGGCAAGGACAGGGCTGGCCGGCAGGACAGGACGGGGTCTTGGCAGCCGTCTGTACACGTACAATACACTACGTTCTGAATTGCAGCTGTCAACTGGGTCTGTGTTGTCTCGTCGTGATCTTTGTCTGTCTACGGTTCTTTTCCTCTGCATGTTTCCTGTCTTCTGTTCCTGCCTTTTTCTTTCTTCTACGTCCGTCTCCCCCCTTCTCCTTGTCCTTTTCCCCCTCCCTGATCTGCCGTACTCGGCCACCACGTCCATTACCCCTCGCTCACCCGCATGCGTCTCCGCTCGCCCAGCATTGTTTGCATTGGCCTGTCGCTCGCGCGACGTCGTCTGACGACACCAACATTGTTGGTGCAGCCCCGCTTCTGCATGCCCCCACATGGATTCGAACAAGCCTAAGCCGCAGTACGATCCCGAGGAACCGCCGATGCATCTCCGCCGCTGGCTAGGAGCGGAACACGCGACGTGGGATGTTGCCAGAAACCGCGCAATACACAACCAGTCCGCTATTTTTCCCATTTTCGCTATTCGCTTTTCGTCCTGCTGGCCTGCCCCCGAGACGCCACTGCCGAGCGTCTCCTTGGCATGGATGGCCTGGCGGGCAGGAATGGTTCGATGGTCCTAACAATAAAACGGACGGCCCGGATGGTGTCTTTCCAGGAATGTCCGTAGGATACGGCGCATACTGCTCGTGATGTCATGGCAGATGGTCTGTCCCAGATCCAGCAGATTGCCTCTGTAGATGCTCCAGAGATTCTTCTCCGCGCTCCGCCTCCAGAGCCTCCAGATATCGCGCGGCACAATCGCTCTGCAGGCGCGCGTCGATGCACCTCGCTGGCCTCGCTGGCCTCGCCGACCTCTCCTAGCTCCCAACTCTCCGAGGCACGAGGCGCCTCCGCCTCCGCCTCCACAGCGGGTCTGCCGTTCTGTTCCCATTGGAGCCGAGCACCGCCCAGGCCTGCCCCGAACCTGCTCGCTAGCCGGAGGGCCCTAAATCTCCAGCATAGCTCCGAGAAGACGCCAGCAGAGATTGCTGTAGTTACGAGTGCGCCCGACGATCCAAGAGCGTACCCCACAGCCTCTGTCAGCGCCTTCTGGATATATAAGAGCTGCGTCCGTCGACCCCGACAGCTTTCTCTTTTTTGTTTACTATTCTCATCACCCTATCTCTCATCCTTTTCACACAGTCAAAATGGTACGTCATAGTGAGGCTGCTCTGGCTCTTGCACCAGCACTAACAACCTCTAGGTCAAGGTTCTTCTCGTTCTGTACGACGGCGGTCAGCACTCCAAGGATGTACGTACATGTTCCGGCTGTTTTGCAACCTGATTGTGGTCTTGTTATGTTTTCCATCTCGTTCCTATGATTCCTGTCTTGTTCCTCTCGTTTCTGTCGTGCCGTTCCTGCCGTACCCCCATTGCGGGGTACACCTCTCGGACACTCCCGTCACATGACCCCGCTAACCGCCACCAGGTCCCGGAGCTGCTCGGCACGACCGAGAACGAGCTCGGCATCCGCAAGTGGCTCGAGGACCAGGGTCACACCCTGGTGACGACCTCGGACAAGGAAGGCGAGAACTCGACCTTTGACCGCGAGCTGGTCGACGCCGAGATCATCATCACGACACCGTGAGTCTTGTCCCTGTCTCTTCCTCTTTCGCCGCCCTCTCCTAACCGTCCAGCTTCCACCCCGGCTACCTCACCGCCGAGCGCCTCGCCAAGGCCAAGAAGCTCAAGCTCGCCGTCACGGCCGGCATCGGCTCCGACCACGTCGACCTCAACGCCGCCAACAAGACCAATGGCGGCATCACCGTCGCAGAGGTCACCGGCTCCAACGTTGTCTCCGTGGCCGAGCACGTCATCATGACCATTCTCGTCCTCGTCCGCAACTTTGTGCCCGCGCACGAGCAGATTGAGGCCGGCGACTGGGACGTCGCCGGCGCCGCCAAGAACGAGTACGACCTCGAGGGCAAGGTCGTCGGCACCGTCGCCGTCGGCCGCATTGGCGAGCGCGTCCTGCGCCGCCTCAAGCCGTTTGACTGCAAGGAGCTGCTCTACTACGACTACCAGCCGCTGTCGCCCGAGAAGGAAAAGGAGATTGGCTGCCGCCGCGTCGACACGCTCGAGGAGCTCGTCGCCCAGTGCGACGTCGTCACTATCAACTGCCCGCTGCACGAGAAGACGCGCGGCCTCTTCAACAAGGAGCTCATTGCCAAGATGAAGCCCGGCTCGTGGCTGATCAACACGGCCCGCGGCGCCATTGTTGTCAAGGAGGACGTTGCGGCCGCCCTCAAGACCGGCCACCTCCGCGGCTACGGCGGCGACGTCTGGTTCCCGCAGCCCGCCCCCAAGGACCACGTCCTCCGCTACGCCAAGAACCAGTGGGGTGGCGGCAACGCCATGGTGCCGCACATGTCCGGCACCTCGCTCGACGCCCAGCAGCGCTACGCCGCCGGCACCAAGGCCATCCTCGACAGCTACCTGAGCGGCCGCTTCGACTACCGCCCCCAGGACCTCATCGTCACCGGCGGCGACTACGCCACTAAGGCGTACGGCCAGCGCGAGAAGAAGTAGACGCTTCGTCCGCGCCTGTATAATGACCAGTCTGTATAGCCAATCCAGTAAAATTTTCAACTTGCCTCTGTGTAAACAAGTAATCACTCGTGACCTACCGACTCGACTGAACTTCAATGTGGCTTCTAAACTCGACCTCATCCCTCAAAACACCCACAGCCGAACCGAAATTACCTGCCTAGTGGTATTACAATACTTATGCACAAACCCAACGCCTTCTTCCGCTTCCCGCCTCCCTCCTCCCTTCCCCCTCCTACTTGGCCATCACGTCTACATACCGTCCGCCCTTGCGTCCCCGCTTGGCGCCCGCCTTGCGCGGCCCCGGCGCCCCCAGCAGGTCGTCGATGCTGTTGGCCTCGCTGACCCCGCTGACCCCCGTCCCTGGCCGGCTCGGCGGGCCGCTCGCCAGACTCGCCCCCGACGCTGACCGCGCCAGTGGTGGCAACATCCCGCCCGGCCCCATTGCCGCCTTGAGATTCGGCACCGACGGCGACGGGCCAAGTGTCCGCAGCCGTCCCGGTGGTGGCATGCCCATGGGCGGCGCCGGCGTGCGCGTTGTCGACGAGAGAGAGGCCGACCGTGGCGGTGGCGGCGGCGACGCCTTGGCCGCCTGGTCGTCGGGGCCCGCGTTCTTGTTGACCCACCGCTTCAGGTTGCTGTCGTAGTAGAAGCTGCTCTTCTCGCCCAGGTTCGCCCGCACCGCCTTGGGCGCGTCGGCCGCCAGCTCCTTCTTGCCGCCGCCCCACCACGACGTCAGGCCCCAGCCTTTCTTGGCTGCCGCCGCCGCCGCCTTTTCCTCTTCCGCCCGTTTGGCTGTTGGGTTAGTCGTGTCGTTGACGCCCTCGTTTCCTTGCACAGAATACGTACTGTCTTCTTCCACCGCCTTGCGGAACCGTTCCGCACTCTCGCGCTCCTTCTCCTCCTTGGTCTTCTCTGCCGGCTTCCGCAGCGCCGGCATGTCGTCCTCATCGTCGTCCATAAAGCGCTTGGGCGGCTCGGCATCTCCGTTGGTCGTGGCCGGCTCCGGCTCAGGCTCGGGCGTGCTGTACGATGGCGGCTCGTAGCTGTACGGCTGGAACGACGGCGCCTCGTACCCGTTGGTCTCGGCGGGCGCAGCCTGTGCCGCCTCGGTCGGCTCCGGCTCGTGTGCGGCCGGCTCAAATCCCGTGCCCATGGAAGGCGGCTCGTAGCCGTAGGAAATAGGCTGGAAACCCGTGTCCGCCACCGATGGCGTTTCGGCTTCCACAGGCGCCGCCTCCACCACAGGCGCATAGCCCGTCGGGGTGAACTGTGTCTCCTGTGCTGACGGCGAGTAAGGGTTCGTCATGGGCATCGGGTTCGGCGTTGGCGAGGGCGCATAGGATGTCGGCGGTGCCGGATCGGCCTGCGACAGCGGCACGTACGACGACTTGCGCGACAGGCCATGGCTGCTCGCCTCGGACCGGCCTGGCGACGGAAGCGGCATGCTGTGCGGCGCATAGCCGCCGGTGTAGCCGGGTGACAGCTCCGACGACTGCCGCCGCGAGCTCGGCTCGGGTGCCGTCAGGTCAAACGATCGCCGTTCCGCGCTCGCGGAGGGCGCATAGGTTGATGCTGCCGGCTCGTAGGCGTAGGGCACAGCCGTCGTCGGCGCCGAGACGGACAGCGGCATGTAGCCGGCGTTGGGCTCGTACGGACTCGCCGGAATCGGAATCGATGCCGGGAACGAGGTCGGAATCGGCACGGCGCCCGGCACGGCCGTCTGGCCCGCTGCTGGTGCATACCGTGATGAAGCCCGTGCCAGCGGCGGAGGGGACATCATTAGCGGAGGAGACATCACCGGGCCACCAACCGCGCCGTTCGGCTGCCCAAAGACCGGGCTGAACATGTCCATGGCCGTGAGGCCGCCCGACGACGGCGGCCGGCTGATGGTCGGCGTGCCGCTGGCAAGCCGCGCAAACGGACCGCTCTCGGCGCCGTCCTCGCCGTCTGCCGGGCCGGCGCCGTCCTCGTTCTCATCGCCCGCCACAAACTTGTTGAACCGGTTCCACATTGTCACCTTGTTCATGCTCGGCTTCGGGATCCACGAGTTGGACTCCTCCTTGGGCGCCTGCTTCAGCCGCTTCATCAGGTCGTCCGCCGCCGCCTCCAGCAGCCCGTGGTAGTACGGCGACCGCCGTGTCTGCGCCCCCATCGCGGTCACAATCGTCTCGCAGTACTGCAGCGCCTTGTCGCGGAAGCCGTACTCGGCCAGCGTCATCGCGTGCTGCAGCTTGTACGCTGCCAGATGCGGGCTGCCGGCCGCCACCGCAGGGCTGCCCGTCAGCGACTGGCCGTACTCGTACACCTCGCTCAGCAGCACCGCGTCCGTCTCCTTGGCGAACGATTCCAGCTGTCGCTTGTGGTCCGCTCCGAGCAGCACAAAGTTGGCCGCCGGGTCGTCTAGACCGCCAAACACGGTGACGGCCCGCGAGAAGAGGAAGCACACGTGCGCCGCCTCAGCCCGTCCATACTCGGACAGCAGGCCGCCGAGCGAGTTGATCGCCCGCACGTCGTCGGGCGTCCGGTTGTTCAAGATCAGGCAGAGCGTTTCGCGCCACTTGTCCAGCCCGGCAAAGGCGTCCTGCGACGGCTGGCCCGCACCCGGGTGCGTCGGGATCAGCTGCAGGCCGGCCCGTGCATGGATCGGCACCAGCTCGTCGACAGACTCCTCAAAGTTGCCCGAGAGCACCTCGTACAGGGCCGCCAGGGACTCGTTGTGGTGGCCCGGCATGTTGACCTCCTTGCGCACAAACTCCTGCGCCACCTTCTTGAACAGCTCGGGCGACGTCGCCCGTGCCAGGAGGAATGCGTGGCCCCAGAGCCGCTTGTCCACGGCGTCCCACGTCGCCTTCTCCTTGTCGCCCAGCAGCAGGTTGCGGCGCACCTGCTCAAAGACGGCGGCGTCCACGCTGTCGGCACGGGCCTGCAGAGACGACGTGCTGTCCAGCAAGGCGCCAACGCCCGCCATTCCAGGCGCCTCGTCCCCAGCCGGAGTCTCGGCAACGTAGGGCGAGAGGCAGTCACGCACGGCCTTGTCCACGGCAGGTGTGCCCTCGAGGACACCGTCGTACTCGATAAACAGGCGCAGAATCTTCCACAAGAGTATCCGCTCCTCGAGCCGCTTGTCCTCATGCGAGATTTGCAGCGCAAACGTCTGCGGCGGCAGACTGCGCTCAAGATCCTCAATGCCTGCCGTCAGCCAGACCAGCACCTCCTTCTTCTTCGACTTGCCCTTGAGCGGGCCCGGGAACTTGGCCAGGCGGTCCTCCAGCGGCTGGATCTCCTTGATGTTCTTGACGTGCACCTCGCCGGGAGCGCGGTGGATCATGGGCATCACCTGGTTCATGCCGTAGCGCGGAATGTCCTGCGGGAAGGACGACACAAAGGCGCCGCCCACACCCCAGGCAAAGACTGGCGCTCCCTTCCACCTCTGTAGCGGGTCCTGCTCCGTGCCATCTGTCGGCGGCACGAGATTGAGGCTCTGCGAGGCCGCCCGAGGCCGCGACGGAAGCGTGGTGGTGGCCGGCTGGGCCTGCTGTACTGCTGGATGGTACGGTCCGGACACGTCTGGAGTGACGGGAAGGACATGCGCCGTCGCGGCCTTCCCGGGAGAGTGTGTGAACATGGGAGGTGGAGGAAGAGAGCCACCGGCCTCGCTATGAGGCGTGTAGTTCAGCACGCGCTTGGGAGGTGACAGTGTCTGGCCGTAGGTCATTTCCGGCGGCGTCACCAGCCGCGACCGCTGAGGGGACTGTTGCGGAGACCGCCGGGGCGAGTACTGGCTGATGTGTGAGGAAGGCGGTGGTGGAATCTGGGTGCTCGATGAGGCGGGCAGTCGCTGCTGTGGGTCGTCTTCTTCCATGACCTCGCGCGTCGGCGGCAGCGAGGGGACGCGGTTGAGGCGCGACTCGTACGTGGACGAGCTGCTCCGTCTCTCAGGCACATGGTTCTCGCCACGCAGAGCCGCATGACCAACGGACGCCGTCCGCGGCTTGTCGTACGACATTTCAAAGTGCGCCAGCGGGCTGGACGTCCGCGGCTGGTGCGGCAGCATCGGCGGTGTGCCGACCATGGGCCCATAGCCGCCAGACGGCACGCGGGACTGCGGAGCCGGTGAGTACCGGTTGGAAGGCGCAGCGTGCACAGTACCGTTGGTGGGCGGCGGCTGGGGTTGATTGGGCGAGGGTGAGTACCGGCTGGATGTCGAGGTCGTGCTAGCCTGCGGGGCCAAGTTGGAGTGTGTCGCGGGTGCATATGGATTGAAGCGCGGCGGTGCCACCAGCTTGGCGATCTCGGGGGTCTGCTCGACAGGCTGTTCATGCGCAGGCGCCATCACTGAGGGGACCGCCGGAGGCGCTGCTTCATAGTGCGGCTGCTGGGGCACAAACGACGGTGGCGGGACTTGGGTGTGCGGCGGTGGTGCGTGCTGGAATCCGTGCGGCATCATATGGGGCGGTGGGCCGATGGGAGGCGTCTGGGGCGGTCCATATGCGCCGGCCAGAGTCGGGGAGGGCTGGCTGTGACGGGATGCTGGCCGCGGCTTCGACATCATGGGCAGCTCCTCAAAGAAGCTCTCATGGACTGGGGGATGAACTGGTGCGCTGGCGGGCTGGGACGGGTGCTCAAACGCTGCTGGGGGAGCGGGCATCGCCATTGGGACGGTGCTGTTCGCTCTCGACATGGGCGGTGCCGGCGGCTGTGCTGTCTGCACTGTGCTGCTGCTCCGGAACATGGGCGGAGCCTGCGGCGGCGCCGAGACAGCTTCCACCGACCGCGGCAGATGGTGCATGCTCGGCCGCTTACGCGGGATCACCACGTCCATGGGCAAGTCGTAGGGTGAGTGGTACCCGCCCTTGGACTTGTCCGCAAAGCTCTGGGCCTTGGGTGCTGCCGGCTCCTGGGACTGCGGCGGCGTCCCTCCATTCATGGCGTAGCTCAAGGGAAACCGGCTGGGAGCCTGGCCCGGGGCGACGTATGGAGATGGAGTGCTATTTTGCGCTGGGGTGAACGTGGCGGTCGGCAGGTACGGGTTCGGCGCTGGGACGGCCTGTCGCGGCTGGGGTGTCGGCGTATTGGTCGGGACGTATCGGCTCGCTTGGACAACTGGCTGGACAGCTGGCGCTGGGACAGCTGGCGCTGGGGCAGCAGGCTCTTCCACCTCGTCCTCCAAGAAGCCCTCGTCGTCATCGCCAAAGAAGGCAGCCGGGTCGATTGCCTTGGACTCTGTCTCGAGGGCGTGGTCGTCCAGCAGCTCGTCGTCGTCGTCGTCAGCAAGCGCGGCAGCCCATTGAGCCGCCAGGTCGGCAGTGCTGTCGCCGTTGGTCGCAGGAGTCTCTGCATGCTCTCCTGTCGCCTTGGCCCTCTCGGGTGCCTCGTCCTCCTCGTCCTCCTCCGCAGGAGCCGCCAGTTCCGAGCCCTCGTGGTTCAAGGTGCCCACGTTCATAGCCTGCAGGACCTGCATTGTGGATTTCCGCTCGAAGGCGGGCCGCGGAGCCTCGGATTCAGGCTCGGTCGCTGACGACGCGACCTGGCGAAAAAAGTCGTCGGTCTCGTCCTCGCCAAACGGATCGGCTTTGTCTGCTAGAGGTGTTGGTTCTGCTTCTGCTGTCTCGTGCTTGTCGTGAGAAATCAACGGCACGCCCTCTTCGAAGCGCACGTCGACCTCTTCCTCGGCTGGCGCAGCTTCAGAGAGGCCGGCGACATCTTGATCAACGTCGTCGATGATCGCCAGAGGGTCGTCGGACGGGACGGGCAGGTGCTCAGTTGTGTGACCCGACTCTAAAGGCGGAACGATGGGGAAGGAGTTGCTGCGGTCGGTCGAGGGCATGAACTTGAAGGGGTCGATGTCTGTGTGTGGCAGACTCCATTCGGCGTCGTCATCATCGGCGTCCCAGTTGACCTCATTGGAGACGGTGCGCGTAAATGACATGACGCTCATGTGTTTTGACGCGTGGCCGCTGGTGTGTTCAAGGTCTTGGACAGCAAAGTCTGTCGCTTCGCCAGCAGTCGGCGTCGCCGGAGCGTCGTACTCGGGAAACCAGGCTTCGCTGGTGTCGTGGTGGTCAAAGGTTGTGACGGCGAGCGCGTCCACGGGTGGTTCGACCGGTGGCTCGATAGCTGACTCGATAGCTGACTCGATAGCTGACTCGATAGCTGGCTCGGCTGCTGGGACGGCTGTCGGGGCCGTTGTTGGGGCCGCTGCCGGGACGGCCGGGAGGTCCGCGACAGAATTCGGCATGAACGCCGGATGCCAGTGCGCGTTCGGCTCGTCGGACGACATTGCAAATGGGTGAAAAGGTGATTATTAAGAAAATATAGAGGCGGATTCTCGCCGGAAGCACAATCGAAGAGGAACGGAAGCGAAACCAAGCTGGCCCGGGTTAGCAGCGCGACTCATCGGGAGCGAAAAGGGGCAGGAGGTTGACGGAATGGATGGGAATGCCGTGGCGACGCGACGTGCGATCGAGGCTGTAATACGTACTGGAGACGATCGGAAAAGGAGTGACGTGGATGCTGCTGTATTACAGGCGTCTTACAGGTGCTCGTAGAATGCGCCGGGCATTTTGAGCCGGTGCCAGAGACGATGCTGCTTGTCGGTTGTCGAGGAGGGAAAATGCGTACGGAAGAGTCCAAGAACGCTGCAGCCGCGAGATGGCAAGATTAGGTGAGGCAATGGTGGACAACGTGGACAAGGATCCCATCAGGAAATTCGCAAAACCACAGGGAGTAAGAAATGAGCATTTCGCTGCACGTGCCGTAATTATCGGGTGGGTACAGGCGCGACGTCCGAGAAATAGGGGGCCACGTTTTGGCGTTTGGGCTGTTGGGGCGCCGCGCCCCTGCTGTGGCTTGTCATGTGGCGCCGCTGTCGCGGATGACGCAGGCCGCCAGGCAGGCGAGCTTTTGGCCTGTGGCCCCTGGGGCGATTTGGAAGAGGCCAACCTCGACTTTTGTTTCCTGTCGGCGACGCTGACACGCTCACATCCGGCACGGCTCGCAACACGGCACGCTCAATCCCCATCCAGCCATCCAACAGCCCTCCGAGGGCCAGAACTCCCGCCCAACTCACGACCCGTCACGCTGAAACGCGGCAGCTCCAAGGAACAACAGAAACGTCTCCGAGACGCTCTCCGGACGGCCAGCTCGCGGCGCGGTGCATCATGACCACGACAGGCGGACAAAGCCCAGATCACGCGTCGAATTGATACCGCTTTCCGATCCCCTCCGTGCCGACACCGCCGCCACCTTCTTTCCACGGCGCCTCTCCCCTCGAGGACCACCCCTTGCGGGATGCCTCCCTCACCAGCATACGCAGCCGAGCCGTCTAATCTGCCGTCCGACGAGTCCGATTCCGACCTCGAGATCGACCTCGAGGAGCTCGACCCGCAGGGCGTCCGGCTGACCAACTCCCACACCCCCCCCAGTCCCCCTCGCCGCGAGCGTCCGGCCCGCATCGCGCTCCGCAACCTCCGGATGGGCGGACTCCGGCGTGCCGCCAACCGGGCCCGCGGCTACGGCGAGCTGGGCGGCAGCAGCAGCCGGCATGGCGACGACGATGCTCGCGGGCTGCTGGCGGACAACGAGGCCGGCCCGTCGTCCCGGCGCGGCTCGGACGCAAACGCCGACGACGACGATGCGCCACTGCTGAGCCAGCACCAAGGCGACGGCGACGGGCACGGGCTCCGGCGACGGTCGTCGTCGATCCACGACAAGCTGCACAGCCTCTCGAGCGGCCTGCTGCGGCTGCCGCAGCTCTTCTCCCGGCGCGCCCACATTCACGACCTCGATGATCAGGACGACGACGACCCGTCCACGGCCCGGCACGTGGCCGTCGGCGCACAGCAGTCGACACGGTTCCCGCCCAACAGCATCTCCAACGCAAAGTACACGCCGTGGTCCTTTTTGCCGGTCACGCTGTACAATGAGTTTTCCTTTTTCTTCAACATGTACTTTCTGCTAGTGGCGCTCTCGCAGGCCATCCCGCAGCTGCGTATCGGCTACCTTAGCACGTACATTGCACCGCTCGCATTTGTGCTGGCCATCACACTCGGCAAGGAGGCGTACGACGACGTGGAGCGGCGGCGACGCGACAGCGAGGCCAACTCGGAGGAATACAACACGATCCAGTTTATCGTCCCGGACGCGGCCAACGGCAGCCACGCCCGGCCCCGGCGGCCGCTGCGGTCCGACTCGTCGACGAAGGCGCAGCGGCGGCGGCTCAACGCAGAGCGCGAGCGCCTGTCGGACATCCAGGAGGAGGAGGAGCGACTCGAGGGTGACGGCATCGCCAATCGGCCGCAGCCGTCGTCGCGGGTGCTGGAGGTGGCCAAAAAGTCCCGTGACCTCCGCGTGGGCGACGTTCTGAAGCTCAGCAAAGGCCAGCGCGTGCCGGCGGACGTGGTGCTTCTCAAGTGCCTGTCGCCCGAGGGCAGTCACGAACCGCGACTCTCGACCGAGCACCAGAACAACACAGAGGAGGCGCCGGACCTGCTGGTGGACCACGAGGAGGCGGCGACGAGCACAGCGCCCGCCGATCCCGCGCCCGTACCCGTGCCCGAGAGCAGCGGACCGAGCGGCGAGACGTTTATCCGCACGGACCAGCTTGACGGCGAGACGGACTGGAAGCTGCGGCTGGCGAGCCCGCTGTCGCAGAAGCTGGCGACGGAGGAGTTTGTGCGGCTGCGGGTGACGGGCGGCAAGCCGGACCGCAAGGTCAACGAGTTTGCGGGCACGCTGACGCTGCTGCCGGCGCGCAGCGAGACGGCGGGCGAGACGGCGATTGCCGATGACGAGAGCGGCCAGACGGCGGTGGCGCTGTCGATTGACAACACAGCGTGGGCCAACACGGTGATTGCGTCGCACGCGACGACGCTGGCGGTGATTGTGTACACGGGGCCGCAGACGCGGTCGGCGCTGTCGACGGCGCCGTCGCGGTCCAAGACGGGCCTGCTCGAGTACGAGATCAACTCGCTGACCAAGATTCTGTGCGCGCTGACGCTGGCGCTGTCGGTGATCCTGGTGCTGCTGGAGGGTCTGGACCACACGACGGGCAGCGTGTGGTACGTCAAGGTGATGCGCTTCCTGGTGCTGTTCTCGACGATTGTGCCGATCAGCCTGCGCGTCAACCTGGACCTGGGCAAGAGCGTGTACTCGTACCTGATCCAGCACGACCCGGGCATGCCCGGGGCGGTGGTGCGTACGAGCACGATCCCCGAGGACCTAGGGCGCATCGAGTACTTGCTGAGCGACAAGACGGGCACGCTCACGCAGAACGAGATGGACATGAAGAAGATCCACGTCGGCACGGTGTCGTACGCCAACGAGGCCATGGACGAGGTGGCGGCGTACGTGCGGCAGGCCTTTGGTGGCACCGACGGACAGCTGGTCACGCCCTCGTCGACGGTGGCGGCGGCGGCGGCGGCGAGCGCGGGCGCCACGCGGACACGACGCGAGATCGGGGCGCGCGTGCGCGACATTGTGCTGGCGCTGGCGCTGTGCCACAACGTGACGCCGACGACGGACGAGGACGAGCAGGGCCAGCCGGTGACGTCGTACCAGGCGTCGTCGCCCGACGAGATTGCCATTGTGCGGTGGACCGAGGCGGTCGGACTGCGGCTGGCGTACCGGGACCGGCGGCGCATGGTGCTGGAGGCGGCGGACACGGGGCGAGCGGTGGTGGAGGTGCGCATCCTGGACGTCTTTCCCTTTACGTCCGAGGGCAAGCGCATGGGCATTATTGTGCAGTTTGTGACGACACCCGGCAGCGCCAGCGCGGGCCACGCGGGCGATGCGGACGGCGAGATCTGGTTCTACCAAAAGGGGGCGGACACGGTCATGGGCCCGATTGTGGCGGCCAACGACTGGCTGGACGAGGAGACGGCCAACATGGCGCGCGAGGGGCTGCGGACGCTCGTGGTCGGCCGCAAGCGGCTGTCGGGCGAGCAGTACCGCGAGTTTGCGGCGCGGTACCAGGAGGCGTCGCTGGCGCTGGGCGGGCGCGAGGCGGGCATGCAGCGGGTGGTGGGCGCGCACCTGGAGCGCGACGTGGAGCTGCTGGGCGTGACGGGCGTGGAGGACAAGCTGCAGCGCGACGTGAAGCCGTCGCTGGAGCTGCTGCGCAACGCGGGCATCAAGATCTGGATGCTGACGGGCGACAAGGTCGAGACGGCGCGGTGCGTGGCCATCAGCGCGAAGCTGGTGGCGCGCGGGCAGTACATTTACACGGTGACGCGGCTGGCGCGCGGCAGCAGCGCGGCGCAGGAGCACCTCGACTTCTTGCGCGGCAAGCCCGACGCCTGTCTGCTCGTGGACGGCGAGAGCCTCGCGGTGTTGCTGAGTCAGCATCAGAGCACGTTCATCGCGGCGGCGGTGCGGCTGCCGGCGGTGGTGGCGTGCCGGTGTTCGCCGACGCAAAAGGCGGACATGGCGCGGCTGATCCGGGCGCACACGCGCAAGCGGGTGTGCTGCATCGGCGACGGCGGCAACGACGTGTCGATGATCCAGGCGGCTGACGTGGGCGTGGGCATCGTGGGCAAGGAGGGCCGGCAGGCGTCGCTGGCGGCCGACTTTTCCATCACGCAGTTCTGCCACCTGACGACGCTGCTGGTGTGGCACGGGCGCAACAGCTACAAGCGCAGCGCCAAGCTGGCGCAGTTTGTCATCCACCGCGGCCTCATCATTGCCGTGTGCCAGACCATGTACAGCATCGCGATCCGCTTTGAGCCCGAGGGCCTGTACAAGGACTGGCTGATGGTGGGCTACGCGACCGTGTACACGGCCCTGCCGGTGCTCTCGCTCGTGCTGGACAAGGACGTCGACGAGGGCCTGGCCAGCCTCTTCCCGGAGCTGTACAAGGAGCTGACCGAGGGCCGCTCGCTCTCGTACCGCACCTTTTTCGTCTGGGTCCTCGTGTCCGTCTACCAGGGCTGCATGATCCAGGGCCTCGCCCAGCTGCTGACGGCCGTCGACGGACCGCGCATGGTCGCCGTCAGCTACACCGCGCTCGTGCTCAACGAGCTGCTGATGGTGGCCATTGAGATTACGACCTGGCACCTGGTCATGGTCCTGTGCATTGTCGGCACGTTCCTGCTGTACATTGGCACGATTCCCTTTCTTGGCGGCTACTTTGACCTGGCCTACATTTTGACTCTGTGAGTGTCTGTGTGCGTGTCTCTTTGTGTCTCTCTCTTCTAACCAACAGTGGCTTCCTCTGGCGCGTCACGGCCATTTGCGCCATCTCGCTGATTCCTCCGTACGCCGGCAAGCTGATCCGCCGCACGATGAAGCCACCGTCGTACCGCAAGGTGCAGAGCATATAGAAGGAGAGAGGGACGCGGCGTTTGGGGTGGTAGACTGTATCGGTAGTGTCGGTGGAGCGTTGTGTACGAATACGTTTGTTTTCTGTCGTGTGTCGTGTCGTGTGTCGCTCTCTAGAGCTTGACCACCAACTGGTCGTCCCCTGTGCACGTGCCCAACACGCCGCCCACCGGCCCCTGCCGCTCCAGACCGCCGCTCCAGCGCTTGGGACCGGCCCAGAAGGAGACAAAGCCGGCCGGCCCCGAGACCATGACGACGTCGCGGCTGCTCGGCCGTGCGCAGGTGCACGTCGTGTCGTCCGAGTCGGCCGCCAGCCACTCCAGCAGGGCCGCCGCATGGTACACACAGTCGGTCGCTGGTGCCGGTGTTGGTAGGACCGCCGCCTCCTCGGCCCGTGACCACGGCCACCACGACTGGCCGCCCTGGTGCCCCTGCAGACACTCTTGCACCGCGCCGGCCGTGATCCCGGTCCGGTCCGCGTCGGCAAAGCACTGCATCTGCAGCCGCTCGCCAAAGCGCCGCTGCAGCGCCTGCAGGTCCCGCACGAGGGGGTTGTCGTCGGCCTGGCGTGTCCGGTTGGCCCAGAGGAGGGTGACGGTCCCGTTGGCCTCGCTGGACTGCAACACGGCCACGGCCGCCTGCAGCGCCGGCGCGATGCCCGTCCCGGCCGCCAAAAAGACCAGCCTCCCGTCCGCGCCCAGCCGCGGCACCACCGCGAATCCGTTCCGTGGTCCGCGCAGGCTGACCGTGTCGCCCACGGCCCGGCTCGCCAGATACCGGGACATTTCGCCGCCCGGGACAACGCGCACAAAGAGGCGGACTGTTGTACCGTCGTCGTTGTCGTCGTCATCGTTGCGGTTGATCCACGGCAACGGTGTATACTCGCGCGCAATCTGCAGTTGTGGCTGCTTCGCCTCGACGGCCCACGTACCGTCGCGTCGCCAGGCGGCGGCCAGGGCAGTCTGTGTGCGTTGGTGCGCCGCTGGCGTCGCGTCCGGTGCCAGCCGCAGCGTCAGCACGACAGCGTCTGCCGCCACCGGTTCACGGCCGACGACGGAAAACGGCACAAACGACTCGGTGTTGAGCCCGCGGGCGGCGCGGGCGGCGGCGTCATCGTCGCCCCAGCAGACATAGATGATAGCACCAAGAGTGCCCACGCCAGCCGCTGTGAGGAGTACCCGACGTGGGCCACGCCTTGTCTGTGTTGTCTGTGTTGTCTGTGTTGTTTGTACTTTTCCTGTCCCATCTTTCCGGTTGGTAGTAAACAGACGCTCTGTGCGCTGCTGCCAGCGTGCCGTCAGTCTGGCAGGCTGTCGTGAAATGAGCCGTGTCACGGCCACAGCCACCCTGGACGCGGGCCGCAAGCAAGAGCGCATGCTGGCGAAAACGTTTCGATCGTTGGCACCAGATGAATTGAATTGAATCTATTGACGCGCTTATGTAATACATGTGCGCTAGTCTAAATGTGTCTCAGATCCAAAATGGACTGAGAATCTTAACATTACCAAGGAAAACCCGTTTCCGGGAGAAAAAACCTCTCGTCGATCTGAAAAGGCACCAGATGAAGACGTTGGAGGTTGCCCCATATTTAGTAGCTGGCACGTGACCAAACGATGGTTTCTGGGGGCCACGATCCAGCTCGATGTACTGTCAAAGCATACTGAATCCTGTTAATAGAGAAAACACTTTTACTATGTATGCACTCCGCCCTGTGCTGGGTTCCTGTTTCTTGTACGTGGTGATGCCGGCCCAAAGCAGTTGGCGGTCTCCCATGTTCGAATGTTTAGTATACTTATTCCTCCTGCTTTACCTCGCTTCCTCTATACTCACCATCGGATCTGATCGTTCTTTCACTTACTCTGAAACACTACTTCGTTAATTAGTCGTATGCATCTATGCAAATCCCTGCGTGTAAGTGAATTGCCCGCTAGCCGCATCGAGACGTGCTCTCCACGCTGCATGGACGAGCGCCCACTGGAACGACGCCGCGCTGGAGACCTTTCTCACCGACCAGGCCACCGCGCGTGGCGCCGCCCTGACCATTGAGCGCCATCACTTGCGCCAGCAGTTCCGTGTCGCCGCTGCGCCCGACATGCAGCGCTGGATCCAGGCACTCTCCGTCGACCGCCGCGTGCTACCGCGCCCGACCGTCGACGCTCAGCGCCGCGCCGCCGGCGACACGACCGCCTTTGATTTCCGCATCTACGACGACGCCGGCGCGCTCTACCGCGATCTCATGCAGCGCAACGACGAATGCGGCGGTGGCTGCCGGCTGCTGGCCACGTACGACTGGCCGTACCGGCTACCGCGCCCCGGTCAGGGCGGCGCCACGCAAAAAACATGGTACGTCGACTGCGGCAACGGCTTCCGCATCCCCTGGGACCGCTACCTGCCCAGCATCCCGGCGCCATGGTCGGAACAGCCCGACAGCCACCAGTACTGTGGCAGCGTCTACACCATCCAGGGCTTCGATCTCGCGTACGCCGGCGTAATCCTCGGCCCCAGCGTCGGCTACGACTCCGCCAGCGACTCGGTCATCATCCGCACCGACCGCTACGAGGACCATGCCGCCTACATGGGCCGCAAGAACGACGCGGCCGCCGCGCCCGACAAGGAACGCATTGTGCTCAACTCGATCAACGTGCTGTTGACGCGCGGGGTGCGTGGGCTGTACCTGTTTGCCTTTGATCCAGAGCTACGCAAGCGTCTAATGGCGTGTTAAGAAGTAGAAGGAAAGTAGACGGTATGTAGACAACACGGAAATAGAAAGCAGTGGCGTTCAGGCCAGCACGTTTAGACTAGTCTTCTATGCATGTGGATCTGGCTACATAAGCAACATGACCCGCCCAATTCTTCAATAACACGGAGGGTTAGCTCAGTGGTAGAGCGAGAGATTGCAGATCTCTAGGTCGTGGTTTCGAGTACCACACTCTCCTTGTTTTTTGCCGTATTTGTCGTCTTATTTTTGGGGGCTGCCATTATTTTCTCTTCTCTTACTTTTTCAGCCCTTTGACTTTTATTTTTTGTTTATTTAGTGACGGCATAATGCAACATTTCATGTCTTATGTTTTACATTTTGTCTAACAAAGCATCCTCATTGCAGCAATACCGTGAATTTCCATATGCGGAATTAGATTCACACAATCAACCAATAAGCACTTGCTCTTACGCAGAATCCCAAACAGCACATCGACATGCACGCCGAGACATACACGTGACGAGCTGAGCTGCTGCAGGTTACTTCTCTTCAACCCCGCCACCGTCCAGGGCCAGTTTGTGACCGGACAAGTACTTTTACCCTCCTCTGAATATGGCCTCTCCAGTTCTGACCGCCGCCGACAAGGCCCATTTCGTGGCACACGGCTGGGTCAAGTACGTTGATACTTGATACTGTTGCCAACACTGTTATAAACACAACTGACGAGCAGAATCCCCCAAGCCTTTACCCGCGAGCAGGCCAGCACCGTGACCAAGGATGTCTGGGTGCGTCTGGGCATGTCGCCAACAGACAAGACCACCTGGACCAAGGAGCGCGTCCACATGCCATCCCACACGTCCTTTGACTGTGCCGCGTTTGCGCCGCGCGCCTGGCAGGCCATTTGCGAGCTCTGCGGCGGCGAGCCCAACGTCACGGGCGGATCGCGGCAGTGGCGCGACTCGCTGATCGTGAACCTGGGGACGGCGCGTAACGCGGACAAGCAGACGCGGCCGCAGGACCTCTACGACTGGCACGTCGACGGCGACTTTTTCGTGCACTTTCTCGACGGCCCCGAGCAGGGCCTCCTCGTCATCCCCCTCTTCACCGATATTGTACCCGGCGGCGGCGGCACCGTCATCTGCCCCGAGGGCATGGCCCATGTCGCTCAGTGGCTGCACGACCACCCCGGCGGCGTGACGCCGCGCATGGCGCCGCGCGACGCATCAGTGGCAGACTTCCCCCCGGCCAACGTGTCGTGGTACCGCCAGGTGGCCAACCGCTGCAGCGGCTTTGTCGAGGCCACCGGCGCGTGCGGCGACGTCTACCTGCTGCATCCGCTGATGCTGCACTCGGCGTCCACAAACCCGTTGCGCCAGGTGCGCATCATCACCAACCCACCCATCATGCTGCGGACGCCGTTTAGCTTTGACCGTGCCGAGGGAGACGACTACAATCTCGTCGAGCTGGCCACGCTGCAGGCGCTTGGCAAGGACCGACTGCCCGGGTGGAAGATTACGGCGCCGCGAGAGCGCATCGTGCCGGAGCGCATCAAGGCACAGGAACGCCGGAAGCAAGAAGAGATGCAACGGCTGGGGTCTAAGACGACGTAACCTCTTGTCCTTTGGCCAGTGGCTCGGCGATGACGCGTATTCAATTAAGCGATAGCTGGACTTAGATGTGGCGCCCGCATACATACATGAGATGAAGGCAAATTTCCGAAATGACAAGAAGAGTTCGAGAATCTTGTCCACCTTCACTGCCACCGACACAATATGAATGAAGACTACCAGATCGGCGATGACCCGCTCAAAACCTTCCTTCCAACGTCCTTTGGAAAAAAGTCCCAGGAGATCGACATTGCCGCCCAGATAGAACACACCCGACGACCGACGTGGGCGACCAAAACGTCGGCAGACAAGAAGAGCGCGAGCAGCGACTCAGATTCGGATTCGGATTCGGATTCGGACGAGGATGACAATGCCAAATTTCCGCTCTCGCACGAGCTCGTGTTCAAGACGCACGACAAGCCGCTCACGAGCATCTCGCTTGACGCGGGCGGCTCTCGGGCAGTGTCTGGATCGCGCGACTGCACGGTCAAGCTGTACGACTTTGCCTCGATGACGCCAACGACGCTGCGCGCCTTCAAGAGTGTCGACCCGTGGGAGACGAAGTCGACGGCACCGGCTGACTCCCACCCGGTGAACCACCTCGCCTTCCACCCGCTCTCGGCCAACGTCATTCTCTGCATCACGGCGCATCCACAGGCCAAGATCCTGTCGCGCGATGGCGAGGTCCTGACCGAGTTCGTCAAGGGCGACATGTACCTGCGGGACATGCACAACACCAAGGGGCATGTGGGCGAGATCACCACGGGTGCCTGGCACCCGACGGACCGCGAGACGTGTGTGACTGCAGGCGTCGACAGCACACTACGCATCTGGGACGTGAACAACAAGCGCACGCAAAAGGAAATTATCGTCTTCAAATCCCGGGCCGCGGGGTCGGCCGGCCGCTCGCGCATGACGGCGGTGGCCTGGGGGGGCCCGGCACAGGGCAGCGGCGCCGGCGGCAGCAATGTGCTGGTGGCCGCGGCGCTCGACGGCAGCTTGGTGCTCTACAGCGGCAACGGGCCGTTTTCGCGGCCGTCGGCCGAGGTGCGCGACGCCCACCAGGCCGGCACGTGGACGGGCGGCATCGACATCAGCGGCGACGGCCGCATGGTGGTGACGCGTGGCGGCGACGGCCTGATCAAGCTGTGGGACATGCGCAAGTTCAAGCAACCGCTCGTGACAGTGGCGCATGCATCGACGTCGGACCGTTTCCCAATGACGAGCATCCGGTACGGGCCCAACTCGACGAGCATCCTGACGGGCTCTGCGACGGGCGACCTGCACATTCTCAACCCAGGCAACTTGCGGTCCGAGGTGGTGACGCCGGTGACACCGGGCGCGCCGCTCATTGTCGCCGAGTGGCACGACAAGCTCAACCAAGTCCTCACCGGCTCGGCCAACGGCGAGATGCACGTGCTCTTTGACCCGGAGCGGTCCTCGCGCGGTGCCGCTGACATTGTGCGCCGGGCGCCCAAGAAACGTCACATTGACGACGACTCGACCCTCACGATGGACCAGGACATTGGCATCTCGGGCGACGCCATTGTGGTGCCGGGCGCGCAGCCCCGCGGCGCGCGGCGCACCGGCGTGACGGCATCGGGCAAGTCGTACGACCCGCGGCGGCCCGAGATGCCGATGCAGACGCCCTTTATGCACAACCAGCCGGACGACAAAAGCATTGCGCAGAACATTCCGCTCAGCCGCATGTTGCACGAAGACCCGCGCGAGGCGCTGCTCAAATACGCTGACATTGCCAAGAAGGACCCTATCTTCACGGGTGCGTACAAGGCCACGGCCCCGGTGACCGAGTATGCCGAGCTGAGCGATGACGACGAGGCTGCGCAGCCCGACAAGAAAAAACCGCGGCGGTGATTCGCTGCGGAACGCGCGCCGCGCGAGACCGTTTCGAGCTTTGTTAGCGTGTACCAGATTATGTAGATACCCCGTGTGAGAACACGAACCTGTTTGTTGTGGTGGCCACTATTATGCAACAAACGCGTAAGATACATGGCGCTGTGCTGCTGCCTCAGGCACCAACGAACTCCCTGCCTGGTGTTCTGAAATTTACTGTGGGTTCTCCTTCGCCCATCCCGCACCAACCATCCTACGAATCTTTCGTGGTCATTTCACTTCTCATCATCAACCCGGAGACGGCGCGCATCAAATAATCGCCAAACCCCCTCCGCATTCATCAAGTCCCATCTCGAAACCCCCCGAGACACATCGCCACGCGATTTTTTTCGCGCGTCTGCCCTTCCACTAGGCTTTGCAACCTGCCCCATTGCCCAGTCTTTCTCTCCTTCCGCCCATATTTTTTCGCCCCTTGTTTTGTACTCTGACTCTCGCTTTTTGGGCCTGCATGTCGCGACCCTTTTTTTTCTGCCATTGCGCTCGCTTGCTCCCTTTCCTGGCAACACACGGCAAGCTTCTTCTGCCTGCTGCACTCTGACTACCGCTATCGCTCAGGCCACGTATTGCTCATCCTTTCATTCATCCGCCCTCCCGAGTCATTTGGCCCTTTTTTCCACGGGCCGCTTTCCCAGCTCTTCTCCCTGCGAAACCATCGCGACACGACGCGCCAACATCGTTTGCGGCAGCCATTACGCGCCGTTTCGTCGCTCTGCATCGACGCACACCGTTTGAACACTCTACAACTGCCTGCAGCCGTTATCGACGCGACGACCATCGTCTCCGCGCGCAATTGATTGCTGCTTGGTGAACTATGCGCTATACGTGATCCGCATCACACCGACAGCTCTTCCCTTGAGTGACAACCCCTCTTTCTGCACTCGACCACGAGCGGGACGGAGACTGTTCATTCCATCCGGCCATGGCTTCCGTCCAGACATCGGCAGCCATGCCGCTGACCGGCTCTGCCCCCCCCAACGGCATCACGTCGCAGCAGGTCCATGAGGTCTACATGGTAAGCCGTCTGGTTGCTGACGTGTCTTTCGCGTCTTTCTGCACTTTGCTGTCGTGCGTACCTGCCTCATGCACCCGGCCTTGCTAACATCGCTTCTCTCCAGCGCTTCCGCCAAATGAAGGAACAAGGCGTCTCCCAGTCGGATCCCGATTTCATCAAGACCCAGCAGTTTCTCGTCAACATTCAGCAGCAGCAAGCCTTCAAAAGACAAATGCTTCAGCAGCAGACACAACAACATCAGCAACAGCAACAACAACAGCATGCCGCACAGACAGCTGCCGCCGTCGCCTCAAATGGTGGCCCGAACGGTGTAGGCCCTCACCTGAGCCGGCTGGCACCAGGCTTCCCGAGTCAGATGCCCCGACCAGGTCCACAAGGCGCCATCGCGCCGGCTGCCCCAGGTGCGCAAAGTGCTCCGGGTGGTTCAGGACTCCCCGGTGGCGCCCCTGGCACGCCTGTCAGCGCGACCCTTCCGGGTGCCCCCGCCGTCTCGCAGGTGGGCGCGCTGAGCAACTCGGCGAGCGGACACTTTTCACCGCAACAACTCAGCCTTCTTCGGCACCAGATCCAGGCATTTAAGCATCTCACCCGGAACGCTGGTGTGCCACTGCAGACCCAGCAGGTGATCTTTGGCCAGCGTTCCCGGAGGCAGAACGCGTCGATTTCCGAAAAGGCTCCCCAGGTGAAGCCGGCGCCACCGACGCCTGCTGGTGCCGCCACGCCGACGTCTGCCGCGCCGACCGGCAGCAAACTGGGCGAGGACGGAGCGAAGCTGGCGGCGAATGACGTGGATCCTGCCAACGTCGACGGGGTCCCTGCGCGCAAGATCAAGTCCTTCAAGACAGTGCAGTCGCCGTACGACTCTGGCGCTGTGAAAAAGTCGATTAGCTACTTTGACCACGGCCGCCGCATCAACCGCCCCGTCATTCCAGGCATCATGCCCACCGGTATCGACTTTGACGCCCTGCGTATCGAGCGGGAGAAGATCGTCTTCAACCGGATGAGCGCCCGGTATGCAGAGCTTAAGGCGCTCCCCAGCAATATCAGCTACTGGGACACTGCAACCAACACTCTGACCCCTGATGACGCCATCAAGCGCAAGGCGTATATTGAGATGAAATGCCTCGGCCTGTACTCACTGCAGCGGGCTCTCCGTGACAAGATTGGCCGGCAGATGATGCACTACGACAACCTGGCCATGACTACGAACCGCAGTAGCTACCGTCGGATGAAGAAGCAGAGTGTCCGCGAGGCACGCATCACCGAGAAGCTGGAGAAGCAGCAGCGCGACGCGCGCGAGCATCGCGAGAAGAAGCGACACACGGACTTTCTCGACGCCGTCGGCAAGCACCGGGCCGAGCTTATGGCCACGGCTGCGTCCCAGCGGAACAAGATGCAGAAGCTTGGGCGTGTCATGTTCAACCAGCACTTCAACATTGAGAAGGAGGAGCAGAAGCGGATTGAGCGCACGGCCAAGCAGCGTCTGCAAGCCCTCAAGGCGAATGATGAGGAGGCGTACCTCAAGCTGCTAGACCAGGCCAAGGATACGCGCATTACGCACCTTTTGCGGCAGACGGACGGCTTCCTGCACCAGCTTGCCTCCTCCGTCAAGGCGCAGCAGCGCGAGGCCGCCGAGCGCTACGGCGGCGACGAGCGGCTGCGCGTCGAGGAAGAGAGCGAGTTCGACTCGGAGGACGAGGACCGCGCTCGCAAGATTGACTACTACGCTGTGGCGCATCGCATCCGTGAAGAGGTCACGGAGCAGGCCGACATGCTTGTTGGCGGCAGGCTGAAGGAGTACCAGGTCAAGGGTCTGCAGTGGATGATTTCGCTGTACAACAACAACCTGAACGGTATCCTGGCCGACGAGATGGGTCTCGGCAAGACCATTCAGACCATCAGCCTGATCACGTACCTGATTGAGCGGAAACACCAAAACGGGCCGTATCTGGTGATTGTCCCGCTGAGTACGTTGACGAATTGGAACCTGGAGTTTGAGAAGTGGGCGCCGTCGATTGCCCGCATCGTCTACAAGGGTCCGCCAAACGTCCGTAAGACGCAGCAGGACAAGATCCGACAAGGACGCTTCCAGGTTCTGCTCACGACGTACGAGTACGTTATCAAGGACCGCCCCTTGCTGAGCAAGATCAAGTGGTTCCACATGATCGTGGACGAAGGTCACCGTATGAAGAACAGCAATTCAAAGCTCAGCGCCACCATCTCGCAGCACTACCACACCCGCTTCCGCCTCATTCTTACCGGTACACCCCTGCAGAACAACCTGGGCGAGCTGTGGGCTATGCTCAACTTTGTCCTGCCCAACATTTTCAAGTCGGTCAAGACGTTTGATGAGTGGTTCAACACTCCGTTCGCCAACACGGGCAGCCAGGACAAGATGGAGCTGAACGAAGAAGAGCAGATTCTCGTCATTCGGCGTCTCCACAAGGTGCTGCAGCCATTCCTGCTGCGTCGTCTGAAGAAGGATGTGGAAAAGGATCTGCCGGACAAGACGGAAAAAGTCATCAAGTGCAAGTTTTCGGCACTGCAGGCTCGCCTGTACAAGGAGATGTTGACCAACAACAAGCTCATTGTCAGCGACGGCAAGGGTGGCAAGATGGGTGCGCGCGGTCTCAGCAACGTTATCATGCAGCTGCGCAAGCTGTGCAACCATCCGTTTGTGTTTGACGAGATTGAGACGGTCATGAACCCGCTCAACGTCAGCAATGACCTGCTGTGGCGGACGGCGGGCAAGTTTGAGCTGCTGGAGCGGGTGCTGCCCAAGTACCAGGCCACGGGCCATCGTGTCCTCATGTTCTTCCAGATGACGGCAATCATGGACATTATGGAGGACTTTTTGCGTTACCGCGGCGTCCAGTACTTGCGTCTGGATGGTACGACCAAGGCGGACGAGCGGTCGGATCTGCTGCGGGAGTTCAACGCACCGAACTCGCCCTACTTCATCTTCTTGCTCTCTACGCGTGCGGGTGGTCTCGGTCTCAACTTGCAGACGGCTGACACGGTCATCATCTACGACTCGGATTGGAACCCGCACCAGGATTTGCAGGCCCAGGATCGTGCGCATCGTATCGGTCAGAAGAACGAGGTGCGCATCCTTCGGCTGATCACGTCCACTTCAATCGAGGAGAAGATCCTGGAGCGTGCGCGGTATAAGCTGGACATGGATGGCAAAGTCATTCAAGCCGGTCGTTTCGACAACAAGTCGTCGGAGACGGATCGTGATGCGATGCTGCGGACACTGCTGGAATCGGCCGACATGGCCGAGGCGGGCGAGCATGAGGAGATGGACGACGAGGAGCTCAATATGATCCTGGCGCGTAGCGAAAACGAGCTAGCGACTTTCCAGAAGATGGACGAGGAGCGCTCACATGATCCCGTCTATGGTACTGCGCCAGGTTGCAAGGGTGTTCCGCGTCTGATGGCCGAGAACGAACTGCCCGACATTTACCTGGCCGACACCAGCCAGCCGGAGGAAGAGGTCGAGGTGATTCTGGGTCGTGGTGCGCGTGAGCGGACCAAGGTGCGATACGATGACGGCCTCACAGAGGAGCAGTGGCTCATGGCGGTCGACGACGATGACGACAGCCCGGAGGCCGCCGCCGCCCGCAAGCAGGCTCGGAAGGACAAGCGCGAGACGATTCGCACCAAGCAGACAGCTGGCGGATCGGCAGACGTGTCTCCTTCAGTCAGCCGTGCTAGCTCAGAAGAGCCAGAGACGCCCGTCAAGAAACGGGGCCGCAAGATCAAGAACGAGAAGCGCAAGGCAGACGACGAGGACGAGGCGCAGCCGCCGCCGGCTAAGAAGAGACGCGGCCCGCAGGGCCGGTCCAAGGCCATTGCTAACGGCGGCGACAGCAACACGACGGCCCAACAGCGCGTGGCGCTTCAGGAGAGCTTGCGGCGCATCTACGATGGCCTGATGACTCTGGAAGTCGACGATCCGGAGCCGGAGGACGAGGACAACAAGGACGACGAAGACGAAGTTGCAAAGCGCATCATCATTGGACCGTTTGTCAAGCTGCCATCGAAGCGCGACTATGGCGACTACTACGTCATCATCCAGAAGCCGATTTGCATGAACCAGATCAACACCAAGATCAAGAAGAATGAGTACCACCGGCTGAGCGACATGAAAACGGACATTCAGCTTCTGTGCAGGAACTGCCGCACCTACAATGACGACGGCAGTCTGCTGTACGCCGATGCCAACACGATTGAGGTGAGTTGTTTCACTTGTCTCGGGACGATTTTTCTTCATACTGACAGTTGCATAGGCATTTTTCTTGGACAAACTCAAGGAGCAGTTGGCCGCACATCCCGAGCTTCTGGAACTGGAGCCGTCCTCGGAGAAGGATGCATCCATGGCGCCTACGATACGTTCTGGCACGCCGGCAACGATGGCACCTCTCCCGAAGATTAAGCTTGTGTCTAACAGCGCGGGTGTCCACGGAGAAGCGAATGGCACCAAGTTTGAGGACATCTGAGGCTGTGCAGGGCCCAGTTGAAGATGGACAGCGACAATGTTCAGCGTTCGCCGCACAAGCAAGTTCTCGCAACTGCGCCCTTTCCCCTGCAGACGAGGATGGCGAATCGAGCCGGAGTGCGGTCTGGCTGGAAAACCGGCAAATGGCAATGATTTTTGGCAGTGGCGTACAAAGGGAAGGACTGTGTTTTAGAGGCAAGCAGCCCAGCTCAGAACCTTGGGAAAGACGGGGAGAGGAGGGAGGAGAAGAACATGTATGAAATGATCGCTGGTGGCTGAGCAGCTGATTTTGGGTTTGCGGTTTCTGGTTGCTTGTCTGGACTGTTTTCTTTTCTACTCCTGTTTTATCTGATTTCTTTCATCAGGAGTAAAGGGTTGGGCTAGTGACGGGACACCGCCTTTGTACACCTAATACGATCATTCTTACAAGAACTGAATCTGAAGAGAGTTGACTGCTCTATTGATGGTAGTCGATACAGTAGATGAAACGCAAGCAAGGAAGTGCTGTCATTACTGTCTCTCAGCAGAGGCCAGATAGATCTGAGTATGCCTCCAGTAGAAAAGCTCAGGTTCCGTGGTCTAGTTGGTTACGACGTCTGCTTCACAAGCGATTTGTAAATCGCAGAAGGTCCTGGGTTCGAGCCCCAGCGGAGCCACTTGCTTTCTTTTTTGCCTCTTTCTCATTCGGTTGAGGCGGAACGGAGCGCGCGATGAGCAGCTCATAGCTGCACACTGGATCCGTTCTATTGCAGGTCCTGGTGGGTGGCACGGCACAAAGGGGCGCAAAGGAGCGCATACGAGGAACGGGCGAGGCGCATTGTTCATGCGAAACAAGCAATGTTTCGTTTTGCTTGGGCACAGCCTGGGCACGTGCCCTCGGTGCGTTTGGGGGCGCCGAACAGCTGTTGCGGCCTGTCGAGGCAGTCGTTGCGGGTCCTTTCGCAAGTGGTAGGGGTGCGATTAGGGGGCGGAGCTTCCATTCTTTACACCCTGTCTTTCTTCATCCCAAGACTTTCCCAGGATCAACATCCTTTTTCTGCTGAAACCACGCAATACCATCCGACACTCGCAACTGCGCCCCGGCCATTTCCATCGCCAACGATTCCGTCCTATCGAGACCGCTTCCGAAAGGCTTCCCTCGCCCTCTACCCACGGTTTCTCCAGAGGACTTCTCCTTGCGACAACAGCATTCCGTATCGCCCAGCAATCTCTACTCCCGACAACACAAATGGCTGGACGCTTTGTGCGCGCATCCAAGTACCGTGCGTCCTTGCTCCCTGCATCCGCGCATCCGTCGTGCGTTTGTGTCGGCGTGGAGAGGTGTTGCGCTGACGGATCTTCCAACTAGGCCACGTATTCGGCAAACCGACACGCAGAGAATTCTGCTACGACAACATCCACATTAGCCGCAATGCGTGGGACACGAACCTCGTAAAGGTGAGCAGGCGCCCAAAGACACGACGCGAGCGAGAGGCGAAGCGTTGGGGGCCAGCGACTGACCCGGGCGAACCACACACGTGCAGGCGAACCCCGAGTACCTTTCGGTCAATTGGGAGTCGAGCGGCGGCGGCGCGTTTGCCGTCCTTCCGGTCGGCGAGCGCGGCAAGCTGCCCGACCAGATCCCACTGTTTCGTGGCCACACGGCGGCGGTTCTGGACACGGACTGGTGAGTGCGGCGGCAGAACGGGCAGATGGACAAAAACGGGCAGCCGGATGCATGCCAGATCCTGGCTAACGGCGCGCAGGAATCCGTTCAACGACCATGTCATCGCGTCCGCGTCAGACGATGGCAAGGTGTTTGTGTGGCAGGTCCCCGAGGGCTTCACGCTGCACACGGACGCCGAGGAGGTGGTGGATGTAGCGCCCGTGAGCAAACTGACGGGGCACTCACGGTAGGCGGAGCAGACAGCGACAGCGGGAGCAGTGGGAGTGTCCCGGAGCGTCCATGCTGACTCGGCGCAGAAAGGTGGGACAGGTGCTGTTCAACCCGGCGGCCGAGAACATTCTGGCGTCGGCCTCGGGCGACCTGACGATCCGGCTCTGGGACGTGACGACGAACCAGACGGCGTTTACGCTGAAGCAGCCGGACATTGTGCAGAGCCTGTCGTGGAACGCCGACGGCCGGCTGCTAGCGACGACGTCGCGTGACAAGCGGCTACGCGTGTGGGATGTGCGCCAGGAGCGGCCGGCGCACGAGCATCCGGGCCACCTGGGCGCCAAGAACAGCCGTGTCGTGTGGATGGGCGAGCACAACCGGTTTGCCACGACGGGCTTCTCGCGCATGAGCGAGCGGCAGCTGGCGCTGTGGGAGCCTGGCCGGGACGAGCCGATTGGCAACTTTACGTACCTAGACTCCATCTCGGGCGTGCTGATGCCTTTTTGGGGTGCGTCTCTGGCAGTTCTGGATACGGGAAGCGACGCTGACCATTGCAGATGACGGCTCGAACTGCCTGTACCTGGCGGGCAAGGGGTGCGTACCAGACGGCATCCTGCTGCGTTGTGTTTCTATGCTGACTGAACAGTGACGGCAACATCCGCTACTTTGAGTATGCACAGGACAAGTTTGAGTTCCTCTCCGAGTACAAGTCGGCCGACCCGCAGCGAGGCATTGCCTTTGTGCCCCGGCGTGGCGTGAACGTGCGTTGGTTTTCCCCTCGGCTTTGAAGGGCTTGGTCCTGGCTGACTGTGCAGGTGCACGAGAACGAGGTGATGCGGGCCTACAAGACGGTCAACGACGCGTACATTGAGCCGATCTCGTTTACGGTGCCGCGGCGCGCCGAGACGTTCCAGTCGGACATTTTCCCGCCGGCGGTCGGGCAGAAGCCGGCGGTGTCGGCCACGGAGTGGATCGCTGGCAAGTCGGGTCTGCCGTCCAAGATTGATCTGGAGAGCGTCTACGACGGCCACGCGCCGGTCGAGGTGGCGGCCGACTACAAGCCGACCCCGACGGCCTCGGCGCCGGCGCCGGCGGCCTTGCCTTCGCCCGTCAAGGCGCCGGCGCCCAAGGAGCTGGAGAAGCCGAAGCCGACGCCGGCGCCGGCGCACTTTAGCCCGCCGCCGAGCGTGAGCGACCAGAAGCAGTCGATCTCGGCCATGGCGAACAAGTTTCAGGACGACGACGAAGACGACGACGACGACGCGGAGACATCGAGCTTTGAGGAGGTGACGCGGCCGCATCTGCGGCACGTGCCGACGGCGGTGCGGCCGCCGGTTGTGGCGACGCACAAGGCGGCGCCGGCGGCGGCGCCCCAGCCGCACTCGCCGGTGGTAGCCAAGGCGCCGGTCTCGCCGATTGTGTCGCGCTCGTCGACGTTTGCGCACGAGCAGCCAGTGGCGGCAGCGGCACCGGCGGTGGTGGCGCCGGGCGTGACGGATGTGCTGGAGAAGCTGACGGCGCTGGTGGAGTCGCAAAACAACAAGATTGACACGCTGTCGGCCGAGGTGGACGGGCTGAAGACGCGGTTGCTGGCGTCGTCGGAGCAGAGCGAGCGGATCCGACAGCTGGAGCTGGAGCTGGAGGAGGCGCGCTCGTGAGGATAAAGGGGCAGAGAGGCGAGACGACACGCTGGCTTTGACGCTTTGACGCTTTGTGCTTGGTAAAGTTGCATTGTTCGGTGTCGCCTTGGCGCTTTGTTGCTTTGGCGCTTTGTTCAGCTTCAGCGTCTGGAGCGGGACTGGAAAGGATTCTGTTGTGTTTGAACAAGTGAATTACACGTGCCTTTGTTGTGTCGATTCACTGTGCTTTGAGTGTGAAGAGTTTAAAGCTGGCAGATGCTGTTGATTTGGTCGTCGTTGATGTAACAAGCAGAGACGACAAACGACCACGATGAGCAACCGACGAACAACAACACAGCACACAACCGCACAATACACGATGCCAGTTTACAGCAACCCCGAGGTGGAAGCCCTGCGGCTTCAGTTTGCACGGTTTTTCCCGCAGCTGAAGGACACGAGCACGGGACGCATGCCGATCAGCAACGGACTAACGACGGCCAAGCCGAGCGCATTGCCCGACGGATCAGACAGGTTGAACCTGCAGACGTCCAAGTGGCATGCCTACCAAACGGCCAGTCCGCGGACGGCACACGCCTCGCGGACGCCGACCGAAGCGGACAGCGACACGGACAAGCAACAGAGCAAACGTCTTCGCCAGCTGCAGACGGAATACAAGACGCGGATTCCGAAGCAGGACGTGGCCCGGGATCCGGTCCTCGTGCGGGTGCAGCAGCTGCGCGACGATCCGGCCGAGGCCATTGCGGTGCTGAAGCAGGCGCTGGACCGGGACCGGGACCGGGACCGCGACGAGGGGGCGCAGACGACGCCGTCGAGCATGTACGCCCAACAGCTGGTCCAATGGCGGCGGCTGCACCAGGAGAAGCGACAGCAGGCGCTGCAGGCAGCGCTGCACGGAGGCGATGCGGCAGAGGAGACGGCGGCGCCGTGCGAGGAGGCCGCGCAGACGGTCTGCTTCCCGCTGCTGCCGCCGCCGCTGGCGCCGTGTCTGCAGTGCGTCGAGGCGCGGACGTGCTGCTCGCTGACGACGACGCCGTGGGCGCGGGCATGGTGCGACGACCGCACGGCCACGCCCGCGCCGCGCCGCAGCATGCGCGACGCCTATGCCGAGCTTGTGGTGGCCGAGTACCCCGACGGCCGGGCGCCGGCGACGGTGACGGCAGCGCTGGCGCGCAAGAAGCACCTGGTCGACCGTGCGCTGCTGCTGGCGGCAGTGCGCGGCGGCGACTGCGACTCGCCCTTTTTGCTGCCGCCGCCGACGCAGTGCACGCGCTGCGCCCGGCGCGGCACGCGCGGCTGTCTGCAGCAGTCGGCAGACGTGACGGGCACGACAGACGTGGTCCCCCTCGACCGGCACGGCCGCCATGTGGCGCGGTGGTTTGCCAGCAGCGGGCCGCCGCCGCGGTCGCTGCTGCCACAGCACAGCCAGCCGCTGCTGGCGCAGATGCGCGGACCGGCCTTTTACGACGCCGCCGTGGCGCGCAGCCGGCAGCAGCTGCCGCTGCTCGAGGCCGTCTTTTGCCGCGACCGCACGGCGCTGTCGGCCGTCGCGGTGGCGCGCGAGGCGGCGGTGCTTCTCGGCCGCATCTTCCGCCAGCGGCAGGCGGCCGAGCATAGCGAGCCGCACCAGCGGCCGCAGGTCCGGGGGCTGTTGCCCGACGAGGCGCTGGCGGGACGGGCGCAGCTGCGGGCGCCGACGGGCACGCGGCCGATGCCGGCAGCGCCTGCGGACGCCGTGGCGCGACGGCTCCCGCGGTGGAGCCGTCTGGACGTGGCGACGGGAGAGGGCGTGGCGACGGCGGCGCTGTCGTATGGCGAGGAGGGACGGGACGGGGCCGAGGACGAGGAGGTGCAGGACTACGCGGCGGCGCCGCTGGCGCTGCCTGGCTGGGCGCCGACGAGCAGCATGCGACGGGCGGCTCGTCTGCGGGAGGACTACTTTCTGAACGTGGGCGAGGACCGAGCGGCGGCGGACTACCAGCGGGGGGAGAGGCGGGGGGGGAAGAAGGAGGAGGAAGAGGAGGAGGAGACTCTCGAGGAGGAGGGCCCGGAGGAGGAGCCTCGCAAGGACGCCGACGACTGCGACGATGACGTCGTGTCTCGTCCAGCGTCCTCCTCCACCGCGGCAGAGGACCGTCGCGCACAGAGCCCGCTGGAGATGGAGATGCTGCGGCGACGGCTGGCCGCGTGTCGGGCGCAGCTGTGGTCGGTCCGCGGGTGGCCGCCGGCGACGTCCATGGACAAGCGTCCGGTGCCGGCCGTGTCGCCCGCAGCATTGGCCCGGTTCCGGCGGCGGCGGCACGACCCGGCGGTGGCGATGGCGTGTGTCCGGGTGGCGGAGTGGTTGCGTAGGTAGAATGCGGTTGGTGATGCTTCTCTCGAGACCCTTATATACTGGATGTCTGACCTGCTTGCACATCTACTTGCGCCCCTCCACCATGATAATGTGGTAGCCAAAAGACGTCTTGGCCTCGCCGACCACGGGCGCCGCCGTGGTGCTCGCCGGCAGCCCAAAGGCCACCGCCTCAAAGGCCGGATCCAAACTGCCGCGGACCTTCCAGCCAAGCGCGCCGCCTTGCCGCGCCTTGTCCTCGGAAAAGGTGCGCGCGACGTCGTCAAACTTGGTGCCGGCGCGGATGGCGGCCAGGGCCTCTTCCTTTTTCGCGTGCTTCTCGCACTAGAGGTGTCAGCGGGCGTCGGATTCATTCGCGTGTCTTTTCCATGTACCAAAATGTGTCGGACGTTGATTTGCTGGGCGCCCTTGACGTCCCCCTTGTCGCCCTTGTCCGCCTTGGCGTCCTTCTTGTCGCCCTTCTTGTCGCCCTTTTTGGCGTCGGCCTTGCCCTTGGCCATGGCGGGTCGAATGTCAAAGAGTCGAGAAAGATGCCCGTTCTTGTCTCCATATCACGGGGCTTCTGCGGCTCTCGAGGCTGACCCACTGTAAACGGCAGTAAGCGTACGAGCCCACAGCCAACGATTGCAGCCGAGCACAAACGTTACACAGTCTTCCAAAACTGCAAACTAACAGATCATGAGTGAGAGCCATCTGAGAACAAGCTGAGAACCATCTCAATTGTAAACAACCTGAACCTCGGAAACAATTACAAACACAACACTTACTGCCACACGTGGTGCCCTTTACACACCGCCTTCCGCTTTCAAAGGCGGTCTGCACGGCAGAATTCGCTGCCACACTTTTTGTACCAGAAGCTCGCATCTCTGAAGCCTCGCCTCCTCTTGGCAGTCCCCCCCAGCAGTGCCTCGCACGGCCGTCCCACTCTCCTCCCGTTGTGCGGTCCCATTGTTGTTCTCTTTCTTGCATCCCTTCTCTCTGCCATCTCTTTTGCATTTTGCACCATCTTGTCACCTGGATCCGTCTGCCGTCTTATACCCATTTTGCTGATTCCTCTGGTTTATCTGTTCTGTTTTGCTTTTCCTTCTCCCTCCCACATCACCACGGCCCCGCCATGGCCAATCTCACCACGGCCCCGTCGGGCAACCACCTGCCGGGCGTGCGCACCAACTCGGAGAAGAAGCTTGGCATCCTCCACTACACGTCCTGCATCGACTTTGGCTGGACGGGCGACATCCGGAAGCGGTACGTTGTGTTGTGCTGTGTTCTTCCAGTTGCTCTCTTCTGTCCCGCTCTTTCTGACCATCCAGCTACACGGACTTTATCGTCCACGAGGTCCGGCGCGACGGCGCCGTCGTCTTTTTGTCAGACATTGTCGAGCGTGATCCGGCCGACGCCTCTACGGTATGTCACCCCATCACGCGTCCATTGGATCCCATTCTGACCTGCCACAGGAACCCGAGAAGCCTGCCAGCGCTCCCAAGGAGCGGAAGCCGGTCGAGGCCAGGCCAGAGCCTCAGCAGCCTCCCGAGATCCCCGCCGCCGACCTGGACGCTCTCGCGGCCCTGCTCGGCGCCGAGGCCGCCCAGGCGCTGCACGAGGCGTACGTCGCCATCGTGACGGGCGTGGCCGACCGCCACAGCACGGTCAGCTTTGGGGCCGGCCTGGACCGCAGCCAGCGCGGACGCGTGCACCAGGAGATCCGCCGCGTGTTCCACGGCCGCTTCGAGACCGTTGCCGACGCGGCCACCAACTCCATTGTGGCCCACCCGGCCGCCGGCCGTCGGTCGCGCGCGCCACGCCGCAACATCAACGGCCCGAGCTGGCGCGGTGGCGGTGGCGGCGGCAGCAGTGGCGACGGCGCCGCCGCGGACAAGCAGGCCGCCAGCGGGCCGTACGTGCACTTTACGCTGTACAAGGAGAACAAGGACACGATGGAGGCCATCAACCACCTGGCGCGCATGCTCAAGATGAAGGCGGCCAACTTTGGCTTTGCCGGCACCAAGGACCGGCGCGCGGCGACGACGCAGCGCATCAGCGTCAAGTACCAGGGCCACCTCGACCAGGCCTGGCTCAACTCGCGCAACACCAACATCAAGGTTGGCGACTTTAGCAGCCACCGCGCGCCCATCCAGCTTGGCCAGCACGGCGGCAACGAGTTTACGATTACGATCAAGAACGTGGAGCTGGCGCGCGGCCAAAACTGCGCCGTCTCGCACCGGCTGCTCATGGCCGAGGCCTGCGTGCAGGCGGCGCTCGACCACATCCAGGCGCGCGGCTTCATCAACTACTTTGGCCTGCAGCGCTTCGGCACGCACGCCATTGGCACGCACGAGGTCGGGCTCAAGATTCTAGGCGGCGATTTCGAGGGCGCCTGCGACGCCATCCTGCACGTCGACGCCGACCTCGCGGCGCGCCTCGACGCGGCCGACGTGGAGACGGTCTTTCAGCGCGACGAGGTCAGCCGGGCGCGCGCCATCACGGCCTTTCGCACGGGCGGCGACCTCGCGGCGGCGCTGCAGGCGCTGCCCAAGCGCTTTGGCGCCGAATCGGCCATCCTGCAGCACCTGAGCCGCAACTTGGCGTCGCGGCGCGACTTTTGCGGCGCGCTGCTCAAGGTCACGCGCGGCCTGCGCAACCTCTACATCCACGCGTACCAGTCCCTCGTCTGGAACTGGGTCGTCAGCCAGCGCTGGGCCAAGTTTGGCGACGCCGTCGTCGCCGGCGACCTCGTGCTCGTCGAGTCCGAGGTGAATCCGGCCCGCTACCGCCAAGAAGGCACCGACATGTCCGAGGACCTGAACCAGGACGAGGAGAACTTTTTCCAGGAGGCACGCGTGCTCACCGCCGCCGACGTCGCCAGCGGCCAGTACTCGGTCTTTGACATTGTCCTGCCCGTGCCCGGCTACGACGTGCTCTACCCGGAGAACGAAATGGGCGACTACTACGCCGCCTTTATGGGCCGCCTCGAGAACGGCAGGCTCGACCCCTACCGCATGCGCCGCCCCCAAAAGGAGTTCAGCCTGAGCGGCTACTACCGCAAGGTCATGGCCCGCTTCGCCACCGTGCCCATGTTCTTTGTCCGGCCCTACATGGACGACGCCGAGCAGATGCAGCCGACGGACCTGGACGAGATCCGCGCCCGCAAGGCGCCGCCGGCGGACGCCCAGCCAGACCTCCCCCACACGGTCGACGACCGCCGCCGCCGCACGACGCCCGATCGCCCCCAGGACCCGCCCGAGATCCGCGTTAATGACGCCTGGATCGAGAGCACGACCCAGGGCGGCGGCAGCAAGCGCGTCAAGATCCTGCAGCCCGACGACGACGACGAAGACGATAGCCACACCCACACCACCCTGGACATGCCCTACGCCGACGCCACCGCCACCGGCATGCCGACCCCGGAAGAGGTCGCCCGCCTCTTTGACCAGGGCCCGCCGTCCTACACCGCCGCGACCGCCGCCGCCGCCGCCGCCGCCGCCGACGCCACCTTTTCGGCCGCCTCGCGCTCGACCAGCGCCACCTCGCTCGCCGCCCTGGCCGTCTCGACGACGCAGCAGACTGCCCAGCCGGAGACGTCGTCTCCCCGCACCGCCGCCGCCGCGACGCTGCCGCCCGCCCAGCACATGGTCAATGTGTTTCGGGACGCCGCCGCCGCTGCTGCCGCCAACGGACGCACCCTGCCCACGGCCGGCCAGGCCCTCAACCTCTCGCGCGTGTGGAAGACGGGCCTGCCGCACCTCGACGGCATCGACGACCTCAAAATTGCCGTCGTACTCAACTTTCGCCTCAGTTCCAGCAACTATGCCACCATTTGCATGCGCGAGATGATGAGCACCTGGCTCAGTCCGACGCCGCCTGCGCCGACGACGACGACGACGATGACGACGACGACGACGACGACGACCGTCCCACCCAGCACCAGCCACCTTGGCCACGGCGGCCATGTCCACCAGGAAAAGAGCCTGAGCCCGGCGATGCATGCCGGCCCTTAGCAGCGGCGGCGGCACTCGTCTTCTCCCCGGCCGCGCCACGGCATGCTGTGAGATCTCGAGAGCAGTTCTTTATATCCCTCTAGGCACTTGTCTGTGCCCTTGTTGGCTTCCAAAAGGAACGGAAATAGTAGCGCGCTTCATTATATCATGTCCTGTACACTTACGACAGATCTGGACATGTCGATCCTGCTGATCACGTCGATCAGCGATCCATGTCATGAAGATCCTGAATATATGCTGTCCAAACTAATGATCTACCAAATGCCTCCAGGCGTTACCAGTACAAATCATCGTGTCCTTTTCGTGTTCGCTTTGTGTCGTCCCCCCTCCCTAGTTGGCATCGTCCCAGCCCCAGACCTGGGAGAGAAAGCGGCTCATGTTCACCCGCTTCGCCGCCATTTCCTTCATCCACGGATGGTCGAGCATGCGCCATGGCGTCGCCCGCCGGCTTGGCTCCTTCTCGAGACTGGTCGGTCAGCAGAGTACGAGAAACAGAAAGAGGGACAAAACAACGGACCAAGACTCGATAAAAAACTTGAAATTCTCGCTCCAGTAAATGTTGTTCTCCGGCTCGTCCTTGAGCTTGGGGATCGGCTGCCGCACAATGTACGTCAACAGGTCAATCAGACCGGCGCGCGGCTGGATCTCGGTGCCGTCGGCCGGGAAGGGGAAGCGGTGCTGGGCCACCTCGAGCAGCGTGACGCCCGTCGACCAGACGTCCGACGTGATGGTGTACGTCTTGCCGGTGATGCGCTCCGGCGCCATGTAGTAGCTGGTGCCGATAAACGTGTTGGCCTCGCCCTTGGTGCCAAAGTCGCCCGACACGCCAAAGTCGCACAGCTTGACCTCGCCGTGGCGGCACAGCAAAATATTGGACGGCTTGATGTCGCGGTGGATAATCTTCTTGGAGTTGAGGTACGTCAGGCCGTGCAGCACGCCCTCGGCAATCTTGCCCAGCACCTTTTCGCCCGTGCGGCCGCCCAGGCGCTTGACCTCTTGGTAGATGCTGTGCAGCGAGCCGCCCTCGCAACACTCCATAGCAATCGAGATTGTCGCCGTCGACGGATCGACAAAGGCGCCGTAGTAGCGGCAGATGTGTTGAGACGCGCATTCCTTGTTAAAGCCGAGCTCTCGGATAATCTGCTTCTTTACGTCAGGGTCGGGGTTCGTCGTGATGACCTGGAGCGCACGTCAGCTTCTGTAAACCGCTCGTTGCGCCTCGGCCGCCGCCTACCTTGAGTGCGAAGACCGTCTTGCCGCCCTCCAGCTTGCAGCGCGTGACGGCGCCGCCGGCCCCCTCGCCCAGGCTGCCGAGCTCGACGATGCGGTTCTCCATGCTGGCGATGCGCCAGCCCTCGTCGTCCAGGTCCTCCACGTCCAGCGTCCGGGCCTTTTCAATCGCGAGGGAGTCAAACGCCTCCAGACCGGAGAGGCTGCCCTCGCGTTCCATACCCCCGCCCTCGCTCAGCTCAGAGTAGAGCGAGCCGACGGCCGAGACGGGGTCAGGCGTCCCCTGCGGCCGTGCGGCCCCGATGCCGTACTGGCTGGCAAAGGAGATGGCCGAGTACTGGGACCCGGCCGAGGTCGGGTTGCTGGCACGGCCGTCGAGCAGGCCAAAGCTGCCGGAACGGCTGTGGGCAGCGCTGCTCTCGCTGCCGCCCGAGGCACTCTGGAGCGCCAACGGGCCAACAGGCCGGCCCACAGGCTGCTCGTAGGGAATGCCCTGGCTGCCCTTGGGGGTGGCGAGATGCAGAACCGGTGGTTGCGGCCGGACAACCGGCTGGTGCGGCGGGACAGCGCTGCCGACGGGCTTGACACTGAGCGAAGTAGGGATCGCTAGGTCGAGGCGGGGTGCGCGCGAGGCGCCTCCGGGTCTGGCGCCTGGTATCGCAGGCCGGAGGAGAGGGACATGACCGGGCAATATGGGCACCGGCGACGACGAGACTGGCTGGATCGGGTGGATAATCGGGTGAATCGGATGTGTGATCGGGTGGATCGTCGGGATGGACAGAATGGGAGCCGGAGCCTGGAGAGTCAGAGAGAACGACGGCAGGCCACGAGAATACGCACATAAGGCAAGCTCTCGCCGGCAGCTGGTGCAGTTTGTTCTTGCATTGTGCGAGGTGGCCGAGACCACAGAGCAATTAGGAGAGTATGGGTAAAGAGGGAGGAAAAAGGTAGAATGAGCGTCGAAGCAGGTCGTGGAAGAGCAAGGCTGTTGATGCGATAACGAACGGACGGCCGGCGATAGAGATAGGCGAAGAGACGAGGACGAGACGATGAGACGACAAGACGACGAGATGACAAGAACCCAACAAGAGGAGAGAGATAAAACAGCAGCGGCGATACGAAACGAGAGAAAGGCTGGAAACAGAGACGATGCAGATGGGTGTCGCAGCAATGGAGACAAAGCAGCTATGGAGACGTGCAAGAAGCGTTGGCGTGAGGGAAGAGGAATGGGCAGTACTCGTAGGGCAGCAGGCGGCAGAGCAGCAGGGCGGAGGGGAGACGGAGAGGGGCGCGAAAAGTCCTACGACGACGCTACGAGACACGCAAAGCCCAAAGCGGACTGGTGTGGGGAAGCCGCTGAGGGGCGCCGCAGGATTGGTGTAGTGGGTGTTGCTGCGACAGGACGGCAACCGCGACTCACGGCTGCCGCTGCCTCGACTGCCTCGACCGCCTCGACCGAATGGCAGAGGAGCGTGTGATGAGTTGGTCGAATGTGCCGCTGTGACGGCCACGACGAGCCATTCACAGAGGCCCAGAGGGAAGTCTCCCTGAATGCCCGGCGGCTGCTGACACCGTCAGCGGGGCGAACCCCTGCCACGGCCAACAGCAACGGTTGTACGTCCCAGCAGCCAATTGGCGGTTGCTGCATCCTTTATTGCGCTGGAACTGAAACGCAATGACTCGCACCATTGTCTGCCCAAAGCACATCTGTCGTCGTTTTCGCTTCCGCTTTCCGCTACAGAGTAGAGCCTCTTCAATCCGAAGCACTCGCAGAGAAGTGTTGACAGAGCCGATCCTGGGACTCCTTCAGAGGCTCGACACACGAGTACGAGTATGACGAGCTTCCAACACCAAACACCAGTCTCTACGAAAGGATGCGTCGTGTGCTCTTGCGTATAGTAAAGATCCTTCATCTATAATGGAGCCAGCCAAGCGCGCGCTTGGAGACGAGTGCGCTGCTTAGTAAGTATATTCACAGACCTACTTCTTCACCGCCAAAAAGTTTTTGCCAACTGCAAAAAAAGTCAACCGGACGTCAGATGCCAAGACAGCCAAACAACCAAGCAGACAGAATGCCGGCTGCCGTGCGGAAACAGAGCAAAAAGGTCCGCTCGGTTGGCAAGAGCCAGGCCGTGGACTCTGGCTCCGAGTCGGACCACCTGGACAGCGACGAGCCACGCAAGAAGCGCCGAGTCCGAGAGGAGTTGATTGAGGAAGAGGAAAGAGAAGAAGAGGAGGAAGAGAGCGAGGAAGAGGTCGACGACGAGAGCGAAGACACCCAAGACTCGCAAGATTCGGATGACTCCGAGAGTGACGGCTTTGATACCGCCAAAGAGGACCCCGAGGACCCCGAGGAGGCCACCGTCGTCTTGCCCACGTTTGTGAACCCTCCCTCTCGGATCCGGCGACGGGGCGACAACACGACGGCCGCCGCGCCGACGCCCTCTACGACGGCCATTCTCGCACCCACCGACCCCAACACCAGCTTTGAGGCACTTGGTGTCCACCCCTGGCTCGTCCAATCGCTCGCCAACATGGCCATCCGCCGGCCGACGTCGATTCAAAAGGGCTCCATTCCCGCCATTCTGCGTGGTGAAGACTGCATCGGCGGCAGCCGCACCGGTTCCGGCAAGACCGTCGCCTTTGCCGTCCCGGTCCTGCAGGCCTGGGCCGCTGACCCCAGCGCCATCTTTGCCGTGGTCCTGACGCCGACACGCGAGCTAGCCCTGCAAATCTACGAGCAGTTTCTCGCCATTTCCGCGCCCCTGCTGCTCAAGGCCGTCCTCATCACCGGCGGCGCCGACATGCGCGCCCAGGCCACGGCACTCGCGCGCCGGCCGCACCTGGTCATTGCCACGCCCGGCCGCCTGGCCGACCACATCCGCACGTCGGGCCAAGACACCGTTTGCGGCCTCAAGCGTGTCCGCTTTGTCGTGCTCGACGAGGCCGATCGGCTGCTAGCCGGCGGGCCGGCCGGGTCGGGCAGCATGCTGCCTGACGTCGAGGAGTGCCTCGGCGCGCTGCCGCCGCCCGACCGCCGCCAGACGCTGCTCTTTACGGCGACGGTGACGGCCGAGGTGCGCGCGCTCAAGGCGATGCCACGAGCGCCCGGCCGCCCCCCCGTGTGTGTGTGCGAGGTCGAGACGCAGGCGCCGGCCATCCCGGCGACGCTGCGCCAAATGTACGTGGACGTACCGGTGACGCACCGCGAGCACTATCTGCACATGTTTCTAAGCACGGCGCACAACGAGGCGCTACCGGCCCTCATCATTTTCTGCAACCGCACGGCCACGGCCGCCTACCTGCACCACCTGCTGCGGCTGCTGGGTCACCGCGTGACGGCGCTGCACGGCGCCCTGCCGCAGCGCCAGAGGACCGACAACCTGGGCCGGTTCCGAGCAGCGGCGGCGCGCATCCTGGTGGCGACGGATGTGGCGGCACGCGGTCTCGACATTCCCGAGGTGGCGCTCGTCATTAATTACGACGTGCCGCGGCACCCCGACGACTACATTCACCGCGTGGGTCGGACGGCGCGTGCTGGCCGCAGCGGCGAGGCCGTCACATTTGTGGGCCAGCGCGACGTGGACCTGGTGCTGGCGATCGAAGCGCGGGTCGGACGGCCGTTGGTGCCGTGGCAGGAGGAGGGCGTCAACCTGGAGACGCGGGTGTTGCGGGACGCGCTCAAGGTGGTGAGCGAGAAGAAGCGGGAGGCGCTGCTGGAGATTGAGGAGCACCGTGAGGTGGGCGGCAAGCGGAAGCGCGGTATGGTGAAGCTGCGGGCGACATAGGGAAGGCCGATGGAGGCAGGGAAGGTGTGTGCAGAACAAGATACAATACAAAAATACATCAGTACATCAGTACATCAATACACAGAGGCTGCGGTGCCGGCAAAGACAACACTTGTGATTCAATGTTGCGGCTGATCGAAAAGGATGGCACCCCGGCCGGGCTGGCTGTGAAAGCAACGCCGCGGGCCCTTGGCCACCGAAGAAGCAACCAAAGGGGACCAAGTCCGAAAAAGATGGGGGGAAAAGCATCCCAAACACTCCGCAAAACAAAACTATCCAACCACAGCTACAAAATAGCAGACCGCCTCATTCCCCTTTTTGCTTCTGGGATCCGGCAAACCAATGAAAAGAATGGCCAGCGTCATGGGACGGCATATCTGCTCCGCCACGTCCCCTTTTGTCCTGTTGTTTATAGCTGTCACCGGCGTAGACCCACTGTATTACATTCGTATACTCTGTACGCGTGAAAAAAAAAATATTTTTTGCTGCTCCCTGTTTCTCCACAAAACACGCCGCAATATTGAAATGGGGATTCAAGCGCAGCAATGCCGGATGCATCGAATACGGTGCGCAAAGTTGTTGCAAAGATGTGTATCAATGAGTAAGGGAGATTCCCATTGCACTTTTGCTGTCTTCCTATCTATCCATCGCCTCGGCTGTCGGCTTTGTCCCGGACCTCGGCTTGGGCAAAGTCCTTTTGGCTGCTTAGCAAACAGCCTTATGACTCCTCGGATCGGTCCCAGCCCGGCGGTTCCTGTGGGTCTGCAGGGAGCGTATCTAGGCCTAATTGGCTGCTATGTGGATCCGCGGATAGCCCGAATTCTCTTTTTTGGGGTGTATTTTCCGCTGCTGTTTGTCATCATCCAACTTGAGAAGGACAAGCCGAGGCGTTGAAAGGCTGAAAGGGGAGGCTGCCTAGACAGGGAGAGGAAAGTAAAGAGGCTCGAGAGTCCGGCGTAAGAAGGCCAATTGCAACAATGGCAGCCTGATAGGGGCTGAGACATGGCGTTTTGCTTTGACAGCCAATGCACTACGTATGCGCAGTTATCTTGCATATCCCTCGGCTGGCTATCGGCATTCCTATCTCCTCCGTGAAACAACGAATCATGGAAACCGGAACTCGTGAACGTCTCCGACATGTTGCCGTTCTCGAAGTATCAAATGACTGTTTTTTGCCGTTAGAGGATTTTGTAGCGGCCCCGTTTAGACCCCGAGTTTGCTTCTATTTTTTGGGAAATTTTCTCGCTCGCGGACTTCGGGGATTTCAAATGGACGAGGCAGGGATTTCCAAACGGAACGGTGGGACGGAGACGTGGCAAATGGTGAGGGGTAATGGTCATGGGAAGCACCTCGGAATTAAGGCCACCTCCCCACACTCGTATTTACCGTATTTCCTCTCTACCGCCGTGCGGCTCGTTGGATTAGGTAAGCTTCGCAAAAAGGGACCAAAAAGTGATTTCATAATCTAGCCCTGCGACGTGGCATAGCTCCGTCGGCGCGGAGTTTGTAAACAGCGGCTTCACACGCAGATAAAGCGACGCCGTGAGCATGTGTAATCGGTCTGACGTCGCGCCGCTCCGCCGATCACCTTTTCTCGAAGCCTGAGGAACCATGCCGGAAGCGGGCGAGGAAAGCGAGGCTACTACGTGCGTCGCAAGGCGGGCCATGGCTGAGGCATCTACGAGCATCTCATTTCGCCGGGGCGCGGACAGAAACAGGGGGTACGTCTATTGTTAGCGACTCGCCAGGCAAAAGGGGTGCCATAGTATACGACACACTATGGGCCCAACCCCAGACTTTGTAGAGGCCGACAGCTAAGGCTCGCCTGTGCGGGCGTCTATACGGCATAATACGGCGTAAAGTACATACGGAGGCAGAGTAGAAATATGCTGTCGTTCTCGCACTCGCAAAATGGTGCCTCGGGCTGTGCAATCCGATTACGAATGGACGGGTGCGAATGCCGATTTCCTCATGTCGCCGTTTCGCCATTCGTAAGCATACCCCATACCAAGCCGATAAACGCCAAAACAGCCAAGCCAAAGAAAGTGGCTGTCTGGACCGCTCATTCTGCGCCTCGCTTTCGCAACGGCTTACGGGGAGCATCAGGCAGCCGATGGCCAATTCGGGAAGCCTGGCGCGGTAGAGCGGAGCGGAGAATCAATGGCATCTCGGCGTCGTATTGCGGCCGGCCGAGGCCCTGGGCTGTGTGACTGGTTTCGTCAGACTGCATTGAAACGACTTATAGTGCGCAGCAGGCATTTAGGCATCAACTCGACGGCTCCGCCAATTTTCCCGCACGGTGATGTTGCGGACTGCGGGCTCCGTTTGATCCGGAATCGCCGTCACAGGACGAGATTGTGCAGAAACGGCCATGAGTGAGCCCGTTTACCAGTCGCCGTGCAGGCCGAGATAACAGCGTGCGGCGATCCCCCCGGGGCTGCAATGATACGCCAGAATGCCGCCATCCACGTCGTTCTCCTTAAGAGACTACGGATCTCATAAGCTCGATGAGTAATTCTGTGCATTGGTCAGACTTGGAAGAGCTTGGAATCAAGGGCAGGCACGTTGGGGGAGGGGTGAATGGATCCAGCGCAGTTACGTGTAATTACGGTGATGGAGTTAAGACGCCTTGGACTTTGGGCAGGAGCTAGCGCCATGCAGCTGTGCGCTTGGAAATCAAAGGCTGAGTCACCTGGCGCTGCTTAAAGAGCGATCGGCGATGATTTGACGATGAGACGGCCATGGCATTCTGGGCTCCCGGCGCAACAACAGCCCGACACGGCCATCTGCAGGCGGGCCGCAGACTCCCTGGCCAGAGACTGTGATGTGCTGTTTGCGAAAGAAAGTGTCGCACCGCCGCAATGTCGTAATGTCGCAGAATCGCTCGCTGCTGGACAGGAAGGAATGCATCGAAAAGACGCGAAAACGGACAATGTAGAAACGCGAAAACGGAGAGTGCCCATCGTGCGAAACGGAGAGTCGGCCCCGCCCAAAGGCCGCCCTCGCTGTGGGCTTTTGGATTTTTCAGCAGCCGTGTGCGGGACTCGGGGCGTATCGTCGTGCTTGGGGTGCTCGTACTCGGACACCCACTTTACGCGTATTGGTACTTTGCCCTGGGCCAGGCCGGACCGTCGGGCAATCGCCAGGTCATGCCGCCCTTTAGGCTCTAGCACCACGCCCCCTTGTCTCCACCATCCACGCCCCTGGCGGTCCTGTCGGTGCCTCGCCTTTCGTCTTTTGGTCTATGGATCCCTTTTTGTTTTTGTCAGCCATGTCTTACACAGCAACATTCCTGACCGTCTCCGTTTCTCTATCGACACCCCCTGCCTTCGTAATGCCGGCGGAGCCATAATAATGTCCTTTGTGACGGTGGAATCGGGGTTCAGGCCACGACGAGGGAATGAGTTAAAAGAAGAGCTGTTGCCCCCGACCTTTTCCTCATCCACAACAGCAAACGACAGACCTCAAAGTTGTAAGCACTTTGAACACATATTCTCGACGCAGATCACAACGCATGACCTCTTCCGATCAACTGCACCGTTCCTGCCAACTACGACTCGCATCGCACTCACAACTTCCACTGCCTTACATAAGCCCCAGCCAGGTTGGCCAGACACAGCTTTGACGCGGCCGCTTTTTTTTTCAATTTTTTTTCTTCGCTGCCTGTCCGCCTCTTGGACCCAGCTCCACCCGCCCCATAATAAAAAAATAGGCCGTTCCGCAATCGGGTCGCCTTGAGTCACACTGCGAAGCCCGCGAATACGCCATTCACCCATTATCATACAAATAGACAGCCCGGCCGGCTACAGTCTGCCACACTTTCCCCTTTCACCATGACCTCAACAACAACCACCGCCGTCTACCCCTCCTACCCGGCTCAGGCCACACATACCCATCCTGTGCAGCGCAAGACCATGAGCATCACACAAACCTACTTTCTCGCCCACAAGGCGCGGGCCAAGCTGTCGTCGCAGGCCGCCCGACCCGATCACGACCTGCGGCTGCTGGTGGGCCACGCCAACCTGCTCGACACGCTGATGCTCGAGCTGGCTGATGCGGAGCGCGAGCAGGAGTCGTGGTTCAACCAGTCCGTCCGCGTGGCATCACCCGCCACGGCGCTGGCCAGCAAGGACCGTCACGTGCAGTGGGCCGACGCCATTGTGGAGGAGGACGAGTCCGAGGAGGACTGGGAGGCCGATGACTCGGACGCGTCGTCGGATGCGAGCAGCGAGTACAGCGAAGACGAGGCGGAGGAGGACGCCGAGGACGAGCGCACCTCGCCCGATACCATCTACGCCGACGAGGCTGAGGAGGACCTGGCTGACGACGACTGCGACATGGCCGACGCCGCACCCCTGCGCCGGGTGGCCTCGCACAACGGCAGCATCTACGCGCCGACACCAATGGCCCCGACAACAATGACGATCCAGGTCCTCGAGGCAGAGGACAGTGACTCCGAAATCGAAGCCGACGATGAAGACTACGCCGCGCTCACCCTGACCCGGTCTCCTTCTCACCACACGGTGGCGGCTCCGTTGCCGTCACCCACATCACCACCCGAACTCGTTATGGAAGACTCTGACGTGTCCGAGGACGAGTCGCTGCCGCCATCACCACCGACCGTGGCGCTGCAAACCTTTACCAGCAAATCGGCAGACGACAAGCAATTACCCGCCAAATACGACGTCAGCGATCGGCTCTACCTGCCGCCGCGCAACCCCGCAAGGTTGATCTCGGCCGTGTCTGTCTACTAGACAACCGGCCGGGGCATGGACACAAAAAACATACCGCACACCTACACGACGGGCATCTGGCATGCCATGTCGTCATGAACATCTTGCTTGTTTTCTTGCATCTTTGCACATCCGGGGTGGCATCAATGGCGAACCTGTTTTCCTGCTCTTTTTTATACGCGGCGATACCAATTTGTGGCATTTGCACATGGAAGGGAGGAGACTAAAAAAAGCGCTTGGGACTGTTTTTTCTTTTCGATTTCTTTTGTTCACAGCTGTCTAGATTACAGTGTCACCACTCTCCATGGGAAGGATTTCTTTTTTCTTGTACTCTACACACCATTTTCTATACAGCACTCCCGTCTCGGCGAACGGCCGAGATTGGTTGAGCGTTGTGCGCTGCAGACGACTAGCGTCTGCACAACAGAGTTTTCAATCCAACTACATCACACACAAACAAAATATTCCGAGCCTGTGAACGGTGAAGCAAGACAAGTAGACCCTTTGACCACGATCCACAAGAACTCCTCCACTTGGGCCGTTGTGCGTTCCTGCCCGGCTGCAGCGCTGATTGGCTCCCCTGCCTTGACCGCTCAAAGAGCCAGTTCGGCACAAGAGTCGACTGTTCTGGCCGGTTCTGGTGGCACGCGTGCCCTTTGGTTCCGAGAATGTGTTACTTCACTCGCTGCAGCATTTGCCCCTCGTTGGCCCCTCGTCCGTCTCCGCCATCGCCGATGCCAGAGACCGAACAGCCCCCGGGATCGGCAAAGTGGGGCATCCTCCTTTTTCGCAGTCCGCCACCGGCTCTGGACCGTTTAGTGCTTCGGCATTGGCCCGCTGCTCGGCTCTCGGGTTTCGGGAGTGTAAGATACTCGTAGACGTGGGAAGGCACGGCAAAACGGTTGGAATGTGAGCACTCGGAGGTGTGCACTGCAGTGTCAAGGTGATGGACGTTGTTGCTTATCTCGGCCAATCGTCTTGTCGCCATCCCAACGAGTCACATCCATCACAACCCCTCCAGGGAAAAGGTGTGTGTGGACCCGCTTTTCTGCAACTGTCGAGTCGTCATTGCCTCGTTTCCGCTTCTTTCTGTCTACCTCTATGTGCCCGCCTCTTCCTTCCGTTGCGCACCCGCGCCGAGAGTCGTCCAGTCCGGATGCGGATGCCGTCTTTTACCACGTGCATGCATAGTGAAGTACAGGGCCGACAACGCATCAAGAATCACATCGTCTCAGGTCTTGCAGTCATGGCAACGCAGCCCAAGCGGAAATGACGAGCTCGTGTCTTACGAGTACTATACTGCACAGGCCCTTGCTCGTCCTTGAAAATTCAAACCGCTCGGAGACACACAGTGGACCTGCTGGCACGACCCTTTTCGTCGAGATACAGACTCCATTTTCGGGTCTATTGCGATCTAGAAGGCGGACTTGGAAACGGTACTCGCCAGCGTCGCAGGCTCGCCATGACGCCCTCGTTCTGTATTCTACAGCGGTACTCTGTATACCGTCTGCGCACAGCCGACTCCATATGGGGGCGCCGGGCTGCAATATCAAAATCGAACCACACCGAAATGAGCACGACAGCAACGGCGGTTGCGTGCGCAACGACGCCGCCACCAGGGCACGTAGCAAAAATCACCAGGTGCGGGCCAGGAGGAGGCGGCCCATCAGGAGAAAAAGGAGCAAAAAGGAGCAGAAAGAACGTGCTGTGCCTGAAGATGGGATCGCGACGCCCCCCATGCCGGCAGGAAGAAAGCTTGTCCAGCTGGTTTCTTGCAGACTCTGCCGTCTGCCGACTGCCGATTGCTTGCCGCCCGTCCCGCCCTTTTTGGCCATGCCACGCTGCACGCAGACCTGCGCTGCAGGCGCCTTGCCGCCGCCAGCATGCCGGGACCGGTGAGACGAAAGAGGAACGGTGAGCCAAAATGGTCAGTATCTAGAGCGTACTTTCCGCAATATCCGACAGCACCAGATGCGGGATGCGCTGCTTTGTTCTCAGCTGCTGCTGCTCCTCCTCGTCCCTACGACAAATGGGAGAATTTCACGCAGGCGTTGGGTTTGCCCATGCACCTATCTCGTTGTCTGGCTGTGCCTCTGGTTGCCTCTTTCTGGTTGCCGCAGGACTTTCTCGCAACTGCAATTTGACCTCCAATCCTCCCAATCCTTCGAGTCCCAAACGGTCCTGTCAAAAGGACAGAACGGTTGTGATCTGCACTAGCGTCCGGTTGTCGGCCACGGGGTAGCGCCGACGGCCGATTTGGGCATTGGGTTGATTGGGCGATGGGGCGATTGGGTTGGTTGGAGGGATTGGGCTGATTGGATCCACACGATCGATTGGCCCTTGGTCGACGGAAGCCGCTCCCAGAGCCGCGAACGGAACAGTGCGAAACGGTGGGGTCGCGGCCCACGCACCGTTTCTCGGCCCTCTCGTGTCGCCGAGCTCGAGCATGGGAAATCTTTCCCCTTGGTTTTGCCCTCATCGCGCAAAGACGGTGGGGGGGGCGTGTATGGGAATTGCCATGTACGAGCAGCTGAGACCGTTTCGGCGTGGGAGCCCTGCCACGGAGAGAGAGGACCGTGGCCATGTAAAGCAGACGAGTCTTTTTTTTTACTTTTGCCGTTGACGAGTTTAGCAGCTCCTGGAAAAGCGAAAAGCGAAACGGGATCGCTGCCTTGTCATTTTGGCATGTGCGCACGTGATTGGCTGCCCGCCGTCGACAGCCTGCCTCTTGGAGTGGTGCACGGACTACTCACGTGGCGAGGCTGAAGACGGTAAAAGTTACCAAGAGCCGGGCACGTCTGGGCGGGCAGTCGCGAAACTGTGGGCATTCCCTACGGGACCTGTGGGACAACGAGAGCCAGCACACCTGCGTACAACGACGGTCGACAGCATGCGGCACCTGCGGGCTGGTCTCGTGCTGGGGTTTTTGCGGCTCGTGGCGGCGACGGCGCTGCAGCACGTTGTGGGGGTGGATGACGTCGATGACGTCGCGGGTGGAGGGGGCGGGCGAGGCGGGCGAGGCGGTCTAGACGGTCTAGATGGCCTCGTCGGCCTCGTCGGCAAGGGCCTCCGCGGGTCCCGCCACGGCTTCGCGGCGCTCGGCGACTCGTACGGCGCCGGCATCGGCACGCCCATCGAGGGGGTCGAAGACGCCTGTCGCCGTGGCCAGGGCGCCTATCCGGCCGTTCTGGCGCGGGAGCTGCCCGCAGACGAAACAGCCTTTCAATGGCTCGCGTGCACCGGCGCCACGACGGCCGACGTGCTCGGCAGCGCGGGCGGCACGGCGGCGACACAGCTGGACGTCCTGGATGCGGCCACGGCGACGGGCGGGCTCGACTTTGTAACGCTGTCACTGGGCGGTAACGACCTCGGTTTCTTTGACGTGATCAACGCGTGCGTCTTCCGCTTCTACGGGCTCTATTCGGGGACCTGTCGGGACGCGCTGGACCGGGCCGACGCGCTCGTGGGCGAGGGCGGCAACGACGACACCGTCTTTGCGCAGCGGTTCGCCGTCCTCCTGCAGCAGGTGCTCGACCGGGTGCGGTGGGAGCGGCGGCCGCGCTTCCGGATCGTCGTGACGGGCTATGCGCAGTTTTTCAATGCCGAGACGACCGCGTGTGATGCGTGTTCGATGGGCGTGTGGAGGAAGAATGGCAATGAGGAGAGCGTGCACAGCACCTCCTCCTCCCTTTCCTCCCCCTCCGACAGCACCCTCCTGACCCGCACCCTCCGCCGCCGCATGAACGCCCTCGTGATCCGCACCAATGCCCGTCTGCGCGCCTCCGTCGCCGCCGCCAATGCCCGTCTCGCCAGCCCACGCATCCTGTTTGTGGACTATGATGCCGCCTTTGAGGGCCACCGCTTTTGCGAGCCAGGCGTGGTCGAGCCTGATTATGCCCGTGCGGCCACCTGGTTTTTTCTCGTCGGTGGAAACGACACGGAGAACTCGACCACGACTTCGACCCCTTTGTTTCACTCCCCCCTCTCCCCTCTCGTCGACCCCGACCGCTGCCTCGGCCCGGCCGAGACCCGCGGCGACTGGGGCGAGCGGGCGCTCTGCTACATGGCCCGGGCCCAGGCGGCCGACCGCGGCCTGACGCCCGTCACGCCCACCAACTCCATGTGGTACGTGCCGACGTACTACGGCAAGACCTTTCACCCGGTACGTGGTAGTCACACGTGTGGCACGCCTTCCTCTCTGACTCCCAGCGCTCGCCCGGCCACCGTGCCATCCGCGACGCCATCTACCGCGTGTGGAAGGAGAACGGGGTGTAGCAACAAGAGTAAGGCAGCCAGACAGCAGGCATCTTGGGATGAATATTTCATCAATTCATCTGTGGGTATCAATTGGCCGTTAGAAACGCGGCGCTGTCGGGCAGCAGTGCCTTTTCGGCCGCCCGTGCCTGTTCCGCGGCCGCCCGCTTCTGCTGCGCCTCGCGCTGGCTGCGGTAACTCGCATAGCGCAGCGAGCCGAGCGTGACGAGGACCATGAAGATGATGCCCAGCACGGAGCGGCGGATCAGCACCCAGCGCAGCGCCTCAACCTGGGAGCGCATCTCACTGTTGAGCATAATCGTAATCTTGTAGTTGAGCGTCTGGATCTGGCCCGCCGCCGCCTTTTGCTCCTCGCGCACCGCCATCTTGCGGTCGTCGAAGAGGCCGCGCACAATGTCGGTGAGCGAAACCAGCTCGGCGCCGACCGACTGCGCCGCACTGTCCACCTCGTGCTGCAGCAGCGCCCGCTGCTGCCGCGTCTGTTCGTCGGCGCGCCGGCGCCGGTTGTACACCTCCATGCTGAGCTCGGCGCACGCCGCCTTGAACAGGTATGCCTCGTTTTCGACGTCGCTACGGCTCACCAGGCTCGCCTGTGCCACCGCCAGGTGGAGGCCCAACAGCGACCGCACCGCCTTCATCGCCGTGATCGCCTGCGCCTGTGTGTAGCCGCTGTCGGCCAGCTGCCGCACCACCGCGTAGCTGTCAAAGTGGTGCACGTATGGCGGCGGCATCAGGTGCGGCGGCTGGCGCTGCCAGAGTGGCAGCCGCAGCAGCGCCTTGGACGGCGACGGCGTGTGCGGCGGCGGCGTCGGCCCGCTCGATCCAGTCGAGTTGGTCGTCTCCCCTCTCTCTCCTTTTTCTCCCTCGCCCGTCCCGTGCAGAATCGCGGCAATCGGCGTCGTCGGCGGCCCCAGCGCAATCACCTCATCCGGCGTCGACTCCGCCACGGCTTCCGCCGCAATGGCCTCGGTCGCAGCCTGCGCGGCGTCCGTAACGGCCTCGGCGGTCGCTCTCGCCTTGTCGGCTTCGATTTGCTTAGTCATCTGGTTCGGGCCGCCCGTCGTGTCCGAGGCGGCCGCCTTGGCAGCCGCGTCCACTGCTGCGCCCGTCGTATCTCTTGCCGAACCCCCCGTCGGTCCGGTCGCACTCCCCGGCGGTGGCGGTGGCGTCGGTGCTACAGCGGTCCCGTGTCGCGGAAAGGCTGTCTGCCGCGACGGCGTCACCGTCCCGAAACCGGCGCGCTGCTGCCGCGGCACGCACTGCGCGCAGTCCCGCCGCACCCAAGCTAGCGGTGCCGTCGACGCGTACCGCCGGCCGCGGGCCGTCTCTCCAGCCGTGTCTTGTGCTGGTCGTTTCTGTCCACGTCGGCTGTCGTGTTCGCGTCCTCTGCAGCTCGGGTAAAAGGCCCCTGTCGTCGCACTGCGCAGAATCTGCAGTGGCGACGGCAGCGGCGTCGACAACACAAGCCGGACAGCAGGCATCGCAGCGTAAGGATGGAGTGCAAGAACCGTGTTGGTGTCGAGGACAATAGGCCAGAAAGGGCAAAAGGAGCTACGGAGAATGTTGGGATAAGTCACCAGTCCTTAGTCATGCTAGTCATTATATATGCACTAGTCCCCTTTGGGTCAGACATCGCCGTTATGTGATGCGACTTACAGGTAGATTTATAGCAGAATGGCCGCTGTTTTGTTGATTTTTCCTGTCCAATTTATCTTTTATTTTGCTCCGTTCTCCTCCAAACTCCAGCCTTTTCGGCATGCGCTTCCTGTTCGGCCTCCTGGTCGACCATCTGCTGACGCCTGGCCGGCCCAAGACCAAGAAGACACCAGCCACAACGGATGCATCCAAACCCTCGGAACCACTCTGCTTTGCACGGTCCAGAGAGGAAAGGGTGCCTCCAGACCTCTACTGCTCCACTGACCCGGCCATGCGCGCCCGTGCCGCCCAGATGGACCCCCTCCTCGCCCGCGGCCACCACAATCTCGTCTGCAGCCGTCTCGGTCGGCTGCCCGAGCACCTCTTGCTTGCCATCATGGTGCTCCTCGACCCAGGCGACCACCCCTGTCTGCGCCACGTCTGCCGCCTCTTTCTCCGCCTCTACGAGTCCCCCGAGTTCCGACCCTGCTTGCCACGTGACCAGGGCAACCTGCCCTGGGGCCTTCCGGCGTTCGACCACGCCTCGGGCGCCCTCGCCGTCCCGCACGCCAGCGACAGGAGACCGTGCGCAGATGCGTCGTGGCCAGCCCTTGAAGGCTACTGCCACGACTGTCGTGCCGACCAATTCCAACCCCTCCGCCGCCTGCTCTGGTCCTGGCGCCGGCACCACCTCGGCCGGCACCGGCTCTACTGCGGCGGCTGCGACGCCTACCACCCGCGCGCCCTCTTCTCGGCGCAGGAGCGGCGCAATTCTCACGGCCGCGACCGCGTCTGCGTTCTGCACGAGGGTGTCGTGCGCCTCTGCAGCCACGAGACCGTCTCCCTCGCCGCCGTGACGGACACGGCCATGCGGCAGATGACCCAGCTACTGGGCAGCGGCGCAAAACGGTCCGTCGTCCGGTTGGCCCACTGCCAGGATCCCAGCCACTGGCCACAGCACGTGGGCGACGCCGTCCCGCTCTGGACGGTCCACAACGCCACGCCATCGCTCTACGTCGTCGTCGACCTCGAGCGCCAACAGGTCGCACTGGACCTGCGCTGGAACGGCCACCTGCCGCTGCCCGTGGACGTGCAGGGCCGGCCGACCAACGTGACGCCGGCCGACCTCGAGGCCCGTCTCCGCCGCTTGCGCCGCGGCGTCGCCGAGCACATCTTGCCGGCCTTGCCCCATGGCCGGCTGCCCGAGATGACCCTGGTCGACCCGAACCGCTGCGCCTGTCTGCACCTGCGTGGCAGTGCGCTCCTGGCCGCCGGCTGGGTGCTGTCGGGGCCGCGGTCCGACTACCCGCCGCGGGCCTGTCTCATGGACGATCGCAAGAGGCTGTGGCCCCAGGGGAACAGCGGCGTGGCGGCGTCGGGGGAGCGGAAACCGGACAGCGAGCTACCCAAGGCGGTGAGCCATGCGACCTGTCTGCAGCGTTCTAGCCAAGCCAACGGCGCCTCCTATGTGCATGTCGGCCTGCGGCCGTGCTCGTGCCGCCACCAGCCACCCTGTCTCGAAGTCGGCTACAGCGCCATCATTGAAGTCTGCCAGACCGCTATGCTACGCACCAAAGACAAAACGTACTTGCGCCTCTTGCTTCCAAAGAGCTCGTGGCTGGTGGCGCTGGATCCGGCGTCGTACAACGTGCGCAACGACCCGCTGCGGCGTGGCATCTCGTGGTGCTCCAATGCCGATTGCCAAAATGTCTTCCAACCCGTCATGGCTTTTTCAGACATGTACTGGTGCAAGCGGTATGCTAGATGGGGACATTGGCTGCGGAGGGTAAATATGGAGAAGCAAAAAGACAGCTGATACTCTAGAGGACAAACACGGCTCGAATACTTGTAAAAGTTCAAAATTTTAATCTTTAAAATTCAAACAGACTGGCCCTTTTATTGTCGCTGTCATTTCTAAATCAGACCCAACCGAAAACGCAAATCGAACCGAGCGGAGCCTTTCCCTCGTCTTCCCTTGCACGCCGCACCTTTTGTCTCCTTGCCGCCCAAGAAGAGCCCCTTTCAACTGTCTAAGCAAGCCGAGACTGTTGCCCAATGTCCGACCAAAACCCATCTGTCCCGGTGTCCCTCCCCGAGCCGATGACGCGAAGAAAGGAGAGAGAAAGGAGAAATCAGAGTCAATGAGAGAAACCAAAGGAAATCAAAAGAAATCGAATGGAAATCGAAAGAATGCCGAAAAACAAAAACAGGTAGTCGATCTCCCGTGTCAAAGAAAAACGGGCTGATTACGGAAGTAGGTATCGTCGGTATCGTCGTAGGATATCATAAACGCTGGTGCTGCTGCGCCGAAATACTGTTGTTGCCCTGCCGTGCTGCCTCCAAAGCCCGCCGCCAAGACGACAGACCGAGTGGATGGAAACGCAGTAGAAAGAAATAGCAACCGCGGCAGACCCAACCCAGCACACAAAATAGCATCGCAAGCAAGTTCTTGCCTCATTCCCGTTTTCCCGCATGCTGCTCTCCCTCCCGCATTATATATTCGTCCGTTGGCATTGGTGTAGATTTTCCACCGCGTCGCCTCAGACGGCCGTCTCGGCGCACTCGCCCACCGCAGCCTCGACTGCCTTGGCCGTCGACGTCGAGTCCTTGTCTTCCGAATCGGGCGAGCCCCCTGGGGATCCAGCGCTGACACTAGGAGGGTTGGAGCTCTCGGGGCTCGTCGGCAGGCTCGTCAGGGACGGCGTCGAGTCCTGGTCTGCCACCAGCTGCGGCGAGCCGGGGGCCACCGCTCCGCTCGCCGGCTTCTTGGCCACAGACTCCGGGCCGCTGACCTTGCTCGCCTTCGACGTCTCCTCGATTGCCGTGGCCAGACGGTCAATCGCCGCATTCTGTCGGCCCGTGCTCGACCGTCGCAGCAGTGTCAGCTGCGTCGACAGCACGCCAACAAACACCTGGTGGTCCTCGCCCTTGAGCTGCTTCAACAGCTTTTCTGTGGGGGTTAGCCTTGCACAATGCGCCTGGATACGCGCACAACAGCTGGTCCACTCACGGATCACATAGTTGCCGTACTGGTCCTTGACCATTTGCTGCAGGACCGGCTGTCCATCGTGGCCCAGCCGACACAGCTCTTCGCGGATGCGCTGGTGGTCGGCCGCCGTGCCAAACTCGACGCACTTTTCCACCACGTTGGACGCAAACTTGTTGTTGGACATGACCACCAGCTGGTCCAGCACCCGCGTGATCACCTTTTCGCGGTCCGACGGCTTGCCAAACTGGATCACGTGCTGGGCCACGTAGTTGCCGTACTGGTCGTTGATCAGGTCCATGGCGTTGTCGTGCAGCTCTGCCAGGATCAGCTCCTTGTCCGCATCGAGGCCGTGCTCGAGCATGCGCTGAATGACCCGGCAGCCGTAGTTGTGCGCCGACAGCTCCCGCACCCGGCCACGGAAAGCATCGATGATGAAGCCAACGTGCTCGCGCGGCACCAGCTCAATGACCTTTTGGATCACGTGGTTGCCATTGGGGTCTTTGACGACGCGGATCACGTCCAGCTCCAGTTCCCGAGCCAGAGACACCTGCTGGTCCACCAGGATGTGCTGCAGCGCCTTCTGCACCACGCGGCACGCATACGTCTGCGTCGACAGGTCGACAATCTTGCCCTTCATCTGCTCCGCCAAGTACTTCTTCTGCACCTGGTTGCCGTGCTCAAAGAACTTTTGCACCACATAGTTGCCAAACACGTCCTGCATCAGCACCAGCGTGTTGACCGAGATCTCACGGAACACGTGCTCCTTCTCGTCGCTATTGGCCGTCTCTAGCTTGCTCTGGATGAAGCGCGACCCGTGCTGATCGCCGCTGAACTCGACAATGTGGTCGTAAATGTCCTGTCTGTTAGTGTTGCTAAGAGCATCGTAGATAAAACTCGCTTACCTTGAGCTCAAACCGCCGGCTCGTCCGGCTTGCCCGGTACTCGTCGAGCAGCGGACTGCGAAAGGCACGGGCTGGGTCGCGGTCGCGAGACACTTGCATGTGTGCCGGGGGAAGAAACGGGGCGCCCAGCGGATGGAGGCCCAGCTGCGGCGTGGCAATGGGGGACCCAAACGCGTTGTAAAAAGACCCGACGCCGCTTGGGAACATGCCCGGCGCCCCATCAAACTGATGCTGCTCCGGGGCAAGGTTGTGCGCAGGTGGACGCTGTTGCAGGCCCATGACGCCGTTGAAGCCGTCATGGAAGCCCGACAGCCTTGGGTCGCGCGAGACGGGCCGACTCCATTGACCGGCGCCTGTGACTGGGCCGCCGAGACCGCGCGCACCGGTCACTTGGCGGTAGGTGCCGCCGACCGACGGGTCACCAGCCTCCAGCCCACCCAAACCGCCCCGGGGACCAACAACGTCCCAGCTCTGCGAGACGGGGTTGAACTGAAGAGACCCCGAGCCTGGAGTTGTGTAAAGATTGTTGTACGGACTGGCAAGGCGAGGGCCAGTCCGGTCCTCTCCGCCGAGATTCTGACGTAGCATTAGATCCGCCAGCGTCCGCGACATGGGGTCATCTGCCTGCGTCGGGCGTTGGTAGGACAGCTGGCTTGCAGAAGATGCTGGAGACGGGAACGAAGGACCGGCAGCTTGATGAGACGGCCGGTGGGAGTGGCCACCGTGCGAAGGTGGTGGCATCGCCGAAGCCGTGGGAGCGGCACCAAATCCCCCAGACAGCTCTTGTGGCCGCTCCGCTGCATCAAAGCCGAACGATGTGTAAGCACCTGGGCCGTCGGCCTCACCGTCGGCGTCCACCATGCTGTTGCGCAGGGAGGACAAAGAGCCTCTGTAGCGAAACGGGGCGGCATTTGAGTCCAACGACGGGCCAGCACCGTTTGGACGCGGAGCCGCAAAGCTAGACGACGGTGTCCGAGCGGTGAGATAGGAAGCGTTGGAGGGGGTGCGGTCGTGGAACGCCTGCGAGGCGTCTCTCATGTGTGCGGGCGATGGGCTCGCGGAGGCCCGTCGGGGTGTCGAATTGTCATTGTTCCACGATCTCGAGGCGGCTGGCCACACGGCGGCAGAGTCTGGGAAGGCATTGGAGGTCTCGGGGGAATTGGCAAAAGATTCGTCGTGGCCTGAAGACAAGAGTCAGTGCGCAGTCTCTCCGATTATCTAGTCGATCGCCATCTTACCTGGAAGACCATTCTGCGAACTGCTAAATGTCGTGGTAATGTGTGTTGACCAAAGGTTTGTCGGGGTTGGCTGGTTCCAGTTGGCAGAGACGTTGTTCCGTGGCTGGGCGAAGGAGGCCGAGGCGTCTCGAGGAGTGCCCTTCCCGTAGGAGGCGAAGCGGGAAGACTGGCCCTAGAGCATGTGCGGACAGTCAGTAAGAGGCATCGCAGATTGAGGATGAAGCGACGCGTCAATCAGGGCAGAGTGAGGTAGCAGTGATGAAAACAGCAAAAATAGCGGGCAAATCGTGATGATAAGAAGAAGAGAGCCAAATGACGACAGAGAACAGCAGGAGAGATACACACCGTCATGGCCAAAAAAGTAGCGATCCTGCGTTACCAATGCTGATGGAGGACGGTTTGCCTCAAGGGATGGGACGTGGATGGCGGGCGAGAAAAGCAGGCGATGAGGCCGGCCGGGCGCAAAAGCTGGGACGAGGCAAAGCAGTTGGCTGAGAGAATGACGGCGCCAGGTCGAAGGAGCGAGAAGAGCGAGAAGGACGCGAAAGCGAGGGCGGGAAAAGAAATATGCACACGAAACGGAGTGGCGGTGGAGAAAAGGCACGAAAGAAGGGAAGGCGGAGGCAAGGCGAGCTTGCAAACGGTCGTGTGCGAGGCAAAGGAGAGACGAGGCTCCCTTTTTCTTGCACTCGTTGTTGGTTGTGAGAATTGGGTTTTTTTTAAGTTAATTATGGGGTTGATAATTGGCGTGGTGGAGCAGACTCGGGCAGTTTGGGGCAGTTTGGGGCAGTTAGCAGGCTAGTCAGGCTGGACCCCGAAGCGCAAACAGGCGTGATAGCTGGCCAAAACCAACGACGAGACACTGGTCGAGAGGGGCGAAGGAGACAAGCTTTGGCGGCGTTTGGAGCGTTTGGCGTGGGAGTTCCAGCGCTCTGCGGCAATTATAGCGTGGTATAGCGCGGCGCAGGGTGGTGGTAGCGCGGGAAAGCGGGAAAGAGGGGTTCTGAGATTGCGATTTGAGATTTGAGTTGTGCAGAGATGGACGCTACGACGATTCTGACCGTAAGGCTGGGGAAGGAAGGAGAAGAAGCGGCCTCGGGAGATTAGAAAGGGCAAGGCTTGGAAAAAGGCAGGAGACGAAGAGCGGAAGAGCTGCTGGAGAGCTGATGATGGCACGTTTGGGCACAAACGAGCACCGATAGCGCCAAAGGCAGTCGCAGGGGCACAATCCGAGAGACAATGAGAGCAGCGGTCAGACGGTAGTCAGGAAAGCGTAGTGCTCGTCGATGCAATGCCCGGGCGGTGCGTTGTGGCAGCTCACGGCAAAGTAATGTGTAGAAGCTGTGCGAGTTGTCGAGGTAGATCTGGAAGCAAGAGACAAAGGCGAACAAGACGGGCCACGGCAGGGAACATCGATGCCGCTTGATCGCGTGATGCAGCGTAATGGGAGGCGAGCGTGGTGTCAAACAGCTCCGAGTAGTGTTCGGAAGATTGCTGCAACGAGGTGCCAGCACGGATGCCAACAAGCTGACTAAGCCGGTTAGAAGCGATAGAGGGGACAGACTATGCAGCCGTTGGCCGCCAGATAATGCACTGCTCTGGGTCCAATGGTATCACCCTGTACGCGGGAGCTCATCTGCTATATTATGCGGGCTGCAGATTAAACGGGCGCTGATTACATAGTGGGTGCACAGGGAATTTCAACACTGCATCAGCTGATGGCTCACATTGCACTGCTGTAGCCGCACTTTGCTGTCTGTAAACCGAATAGATACGCGAACAGAATGAGGAGTAAGTGTATGTCAGCTGTAGCTGCTCGTCAGTGTATGCTGTAGTCACCAGAAACAGCATATTGACTGGACGAAAAGAGTACGAGTATCTTGTGCCAGAAATCATCAACGCTGGGCTTCTGTGCCGTGCGACATTGTTTGTGTCTTTTCCCGTCTCGCATGCCACTCGCTGCCGCCTGTATGACTGACAACCGCGCTCGTGCGCCCAGAAAACGGTCGGAGCGTGGCGATGCTTCACAGGGATATTTGCGCTGCCGTTTTGTTTGGCCAGGAAGGAGAGCAAAGGCTGCCTGCAGAGATTATGGTGGCACTGAGCGACAGCTCATAGCACGTCAGCTGCTCGACAAAGACAGAAACGCGTCAAGAGCACGCCTTGCTTTGTTCATTTCTTTCTTTCAGGTTCTCTGCTATTTCCGAATCACGAGACCTGACAAATACAGTCAGCATAATAAACAAAACATAAACTTTGTATTTGTGACCGTATTTGTGATATATAGTATTGGCAATTTCGTCGCTGCTAGGCTCTGCCGCTTTGTTATTTTTGGTATCTTACCCACAACCTCATCTTACAGAGACAACATGACCCTGGTACGCAACTATGTTGTCCATTAGACTAAAGTGGTCACTCACCATTTCGTACTTGGTTACCGGTCCTCCCGTCCTAGTCCCCTACCCGCCCGTCGCAGATACTCGCCACAAAACTGGCGACGACGCATTTACTACTCGCAACACCCGGCGGTTTCTTTATCGGCATCTGAAATATGATGTTCGATCCCTGTCCACGTCCCCTCCTCGATCTTGATCACCAAATCCTCCTCGTCCTCAAAGGCTTCGAGCGGGCCCAAAGCCTCACATGGAACCTGCTTATTCGGCGGCAGGGAAGCACAGTCTGTATCCGCCGGGATCCGCTACGGCATTTCCTCAATCGAAAGCGTATTCAGCGCATCCCACTCCCCAGCACTTGCCAGTCCGTAGCACGCGTCGCCGGGAGCGGTCGGTAGTCCAGAGTCGCGGTGACGCTGTCGGCTGCCAGCGTAAACATTGCCTGCAGCTGGGGGTTAGAGTTCTTTGGCGGCAGTTAGGAGCGTCGGCAGCTGGCGTTCCGCACCCCTTTTATTTTTCAGCCTCGACAGATCATTTCTCAGGCCCCTTCCCTGGAACAGCATCACGCTATTTCTAAAGCAGTCTACTACCTCCGCAATAGGCCGCTACCGGAGTATCGAGCTGGAAAACTCGCGGCTGTCGCGGAGGTGGAGACTCTGCGTCATGAATGTGACGAGCAGGTTCTGGAAAGTGACACCTTGCCGCGATTGCAAGCCGTGCCGTAGGAGAAGTGCTCGCGTAAAATTGAGTGCCGCCGGCGCGAGCAGGGCGTTCATCTGGCGGATCACCGCGGCCTGAGCTGCATAGGAGCAAGATCTGGTTACGCGCACTTGGTATTACCTTTTCGTACTGTATCGGTTTGGCCCACTGCTGCACAAATTTGGCCATGGCCAGCACCTTCTCCTCTCGCAGCTGGGCCGCTAGCTGCGTTGCCGCCCACAGGGCATCAACGGCCGTGACTCCGCTGTGGTCCTCCCACAGAATCTGCGCGTAGACACCCTTGTTGGCGCCATAAAAGACGTTCTGCAACACCGATCGGCAGAAGATGCCCACGCCCTCGGCCGTGATGGTCGCGGAAACATTCATCCGCGCAAGCTGTGCGTGGATAGTACGCCATCCTCTGGCAGCCAAAAGGGTAGCCTGAACAGGCCAGAGCCGTGGGCTGCTTGCCGTACTAATCTTCGGGGGGCATACGAAACTGTCGTCGCCGGCGACTTTGATGCCGGCTTCTGCGCACCTGTGCTCGCTACCGCATCTTGCTCCTCTTCGCTGCCCGTAGCCGTACAAGTATGGGAGCGACGCACACTCGTCGCCGGCCGCTTCCTTTCCGGCAGCTGCCTACGTGTGCGTGTCACTACATCTTCCTCTTCTTCGCTATCCGTAGGTGCAGAGAGCTATGTGTCCTGTGTAGTCGTTGTCGATGGCCGCTTCTTTGACGGCCTCTGTGCAGTGCCCACCACCGTACCCCCGTCCTTATCCTTGTCTGTCAAAAGACTGCCCGGACCACATGCTGCTAATTCGAATGGCTCGCGGGGCCACTTAATCCCAGTGAGTCTGGTAGTCCGTCCCGAACGGTCACGTATAACTTATCCACCAGGTGTTGCGTTATCAAGACACCCGACGCGCGCTGCAAAAGTTCCGATGCCTTGCAAAAGTCTGCTATAATCACGTCGATCTGGCTTCAGCCGCATCGCGCGTGCGGGCGGTCATGGTCGTGGATAAAGAGTAGTGGGGTGTAAGCTTTCAGAGTACTCTGCACAGGGAAAGCAGGAAGACAAAATGGTCATGGCAACGTTTGCATCAGTGAAGTAGAGTTGAGTACCATGTAAGACGGGTATCTTACATAATCGGACAACCAGGAAGACAATAGTGGACCCTTCCTTTTCCGGCGCCTCTCACCACCGTTAACATGCATGGGCCACTTGGGTGACCAAATTAGGGTCCCGCTGTAGACGCGCTTTTGATTGGCCCAGGCAGCTCTTTACCCCTGGCTATTGTCGTATCCGCCAGGACAACTTGGGCATTTGACCAACAGTGGACTAGATCCCCTGATCGAGCGGTGCATTTTTGCCGTATTCTGCAAGGCGCCGTGCCTGGGGCTCCAAATCGCTCCCAAAGCGCTCCATAAGCGCTGGAAGGCGGCTTGGCTGCATGTTGCGGGTTATGGTTCTTTTCCAAGCCCCCCCTTGCGCTGCGCCCTTTTCTCTCCTTCTTTCTCCAGGCCTTTTGACGACAGAGCTCCCTCTCGTCTCTTACCCTCCCCTCACACTCTTTTTCGCCCTCTTACCCTCGGTCAGTCTTTGACGATCAACACTCTTTTGTTTTCTTTTCCAGGATCTCGACTTTCACTCGTTTAGAAGTCGAATCCGTCCAGTCTCTTGTTTGACCTAATAACCCTCGTCCACCTACAATAATCGCCTCCTTCTGCCGCCTCGAGATCTCCATTCCAGAAGAAAGCGGGAAAATCACCTTTGCACGCCTCCGAGCATTCCTGTTACCTGTACGTGAAACGAAACTACGATTGCTATCCTCCCTCGATCACGAACCGTTGGAATGTGGCTTGCGGCCAAGAAGAGGCCCTGGGCCAGGGAGGCTGGACGCTGGCTTTCTCCTGGGCCGCCGTCTATAAGACCCGTGGCCGCAGGAACGTCTTCGCGGCGGCGGAGGGACGACAACGCAAACCGCTTCTTTACTGACCAGTGCTTCTTTCGGTGCAGGCGCCTACACTTCCTCGTCGACGAGTGATCTTTTCTTGGTGGCCACGTGCGGTTCTTCGACCTTTGGACCCCAGCCCTCGACGCTTTACGCCGTTACTCTTCCTACATTCTTTCACAACTCTTTTTCCCTCGTCACTATGAGTTTCTTCACCGAGTTTGTTTCTCGCGGCCGCCTGGCCGTCCGTTCCGTCGTGGACACAACCGACGGCGCCTCCAACGACAAGACGATCACGGCCATGATTGTGCTGCTGAGCTTCGTCTTTGCCGGCCTACTGCTGGCCTCGACGCTCCTGTATCTGCGCAGAATGAAGCGCCTGCAGAGGATGCGCGCAGAGACGCTGCCGCAGTACAACAAGCACATGTCTGCCTCGAGCGTGAGCTCCATCAGCAAAGCCCCGGGCCTGACGATCAAGACGACCAACGCCAACGGCCGTTCGTCGGTCCTCTTCTTCAGCAAGGACGGCCAGCCGATGCTGTCCAACCCCCAGTCCCCCCCCTACTCGCCCGACAACGTGCCCGAGATCCGCATCACCTTCCCCGACGAACAGGACGAGATGGGCCACCGCAAAAGCGGCCGCGTTGTCGTCGTGCGTGTCGGCGACACGTCGATTGGCATGGAGCCTGTCCGCGAGGAGGAGGAGCAGCTGCCGGCCTACGAAAAGGACAGCAAGAGCCAGTTCTACTCTATCAACATTGACGAAATTGGCGGCCTCAAGGAGAAGGGCAGCCACGCCAACTACCAGTAGGCAGCCGGCAGCCGGCAGCCAACACGCCCGAACAGCCTCCCTCCCGACGGCCGCCTTTCTTTTTTTTTCCCCTTCAGACCTTCAGACCCGTTGTACTCTTCCTAGTCCGATTCTTAATCCTGTTGGTGGTGCAAGGGCAAGGGAAGCTGTTGTGGCATCGTCGCCACGAGCACCGACGCGGCCGACACACGACACGAACCGACACGAACCAATAGATACCGACCCGGTGACCCTTGACACCCACTACATATCCCAAACCACAGATCCACACGCATGTACACTTTCCGTCTCTCCGTCTCCTGCACAGGGCGAGCGCATGTAAAGAAGTTTGTTCTTGAACCGGGTGGTCGGACAGCATGCCCCACGCGGGCTGACAGACAGCGACACCGCCGACACCCGGCCTGTATAGTTCATGTACATATTTGTATTCTACTGTCTCTAGTATGAAGCGTTTGTGGTTTACGCGTGGCTGTGATGGCAGTTGGACAATGCGGCCTTGATTCTGTAGTCTGCCCAACCCCTTTAGGGGGGCAGGAATGCAGAGGCTGGCACGCGCAAGAACGCGGGGGGGCCACAGCACTTCCGCCCTGTCTCGCATCGTAAAGATCATCACTCGGAGGGTCTCGGCAAGACGCGATTAGGGCAAATTCCGCGATACTTTCTTAGGACCGCGTTTTTAGCACTCCTTTTTTCTGCCGAGCCCGGTTTCTTTTTTTTAGTGGGGCCGCCCCTCCCGGGCAATCGACTTACGTCGCTCGTAAAGCTTAAGCGTAGCTGTCCGGAAAGCAAAGGCAAATCCTTGGAAACTTTTTCTCTCCCATCCTTCCACCCGTCTCCTCGCCCAGTACACGCTCACGACGGCTTCCGGGGGAATATGGCCACAGTGCCAACTGCTGCGGCCCCCCTTTAGCTCACGAGGCTGCGTCCAATTGTCGATTTTGGCATCTGTTTTGCGCAACATTCGCTCGTTTCTCCGTTTTGTACTTTCTGCTCCGTGTTCCCCTTTTCGACAGACGCGTGTTTGCCAGGCATATTTGCGAATACCACTGCATCGATTTAGCATTTCCATACGATCCGCGGGCCCGACTCGACCATGGTGACGACACCGCAGGGCCAGCGGCCGAAGAAGCCGAAGGCGAACCCGAGCGAGTATGCGGCTATTGCCTCGCAATTTGCCGCGGCCAAGCGGGCCAAGGCGCTGGAAGAGGCGCAAAAGGCACAGCGGGCGATGCAGCCGGAGCGGGCGGCGGCGAGCGCCATGGAGCGGCACCGGATCGCGCGGGAATTGGGTCGCAAAACAGCGTACGAGCGGCGGTGGCTGTGGACCATGGGCTTCTGGCTGTGGCTGCTGGTGCTGCACGCGACGGGCATCCTGTACTTTACGTCGGGCTTTCTCCTGACGCGGCTCGTGCTGGACGAGCGGTCCGCGTGTGCGGTCAACCCGCTGGGGACGGCCGGCGGTTCGCCGGCCGAGGGCTGCTGGCACCCCAAAACCTTTGAGCGGGCCGTCATCATTGTGATTGACGCGCTGCGCTACGACTTTACCGTGCCCATGGGCGACGGCGCCGAATTCCACGACGCGTTTCCGTTCCTGTATGAGACGGCGGTGGCACACCCGGAGCAGGCCTTTCTGCGGCCGTTTATCGCGGACCCGCCGACGGCCACGCTGCAGCGGCTCCAAGGCCTGATGACGGGAACGCTGCCGACGTTTATCGACATTGGCGCCAACTTTGCCGGCAGCGCGGTGGAGGAGGACAGCCTGTTGGCGCAGCTGCGCGACACGGGGCACAAGGTTGCGCAGCTGGGCGACGACACCTGGACATCCCTCTTCCCGGGCTACTTTGAGCCCAACATTAGCCGGGCCTACGACAGCTTCAACGTGTGGGACCTCGACACGGTCGACGACGGTGTGGCCGAGCACATCTTTCCGCTGCTAGCCGAGAAGGACGGCCAGGACAAGCAGTGGGACGTGCTGATTGGACACTGTCTGGGCGTGGACCACGCCGGTCACCGGTACGGCCCAGCGCACGCGGCGATGCGGGCGAAGCTGCAACAGATGGACGCGTTTGTGCGGCGGGTGGCCGCGCTGCTGGACGACGACACGCTGCTGGTGGTCATGGGCGACCACGGCATGGACAGCAAGGGCGACCACGGCGGCGAGAGTGACGACGAGGTCGAGGCGGCACTGTGGATGTACGCGCAACGGCCCGTGTTTGGGCGGACGAGCGCGGCCGCCGCGGTGCCGCCGCAGACGGCCAAGGAGCGGGCAGTGAACCAGATCGACTTTGTGCCGACGCTTGCGCTGCTGCTGGGCATCCCGATACCGTACAACAACCTGGGGTGGCCGATTGCCGAGGCATTTGTCGGTGCGGCGGCCGAGCAGCCGGACTGGGCGAACCTGGCCCGCGTCGGGGCCATCACGGCAGCAGGCATCGACCGGTACCAGGAGTCGTACATGGCAGCGCGGCGGGTGGAGCTGGGCGCGTCGGCGTCGCAGGGGATTTCGCGACCGGCGACCGTGGCAGGCGAGGATGCTGAGGCGATGTTTGCGGTGCTGTCGCAGTACCAGGCGTCGACGCTGCAGCGGTGCAAGGACCTGTGGGCGCGCTTCGACGTAGGCAGCATGGTGTTTGGCGTGGCAATTATGGTGGCGGGCGTGGCCGTCATGGTGGTGTACGCGTCGCGGCCGTTGGAGGGTGACGAGGACGACGAGGACATTGCGCTGCTCGAGGACGCGACGCTGGAGCAGGCCGAGCTGCTGCTGGAGATCCAAGGCGAGCTTGCGGGTGATGGCCAGACGAACAAGAGCGCGGCGACGCCCGAGACACCCGAGACGCCCCAGACGCAGGCGGAAAGGGCCGAGGAACGGGCTCTGCAGCACCAGCAGGAGCTGCACGCGCTGCTAGTCAAGGCAGCCGTGACGGCGGCCGTGCCGACGGTCGTGCTAATGGGCCTATGGTCGGCCGTGCGCGGCGGCCCGTGGTACGCGGGCGTAGGCTACGGGGCCATGGCAAGCGTCGGGGCGGTGCTGTCGCGGCTCCTCGGCGTGGGCCAGCGCCGGTTGGCGCGGCTGGTGCCGGGCAACGTGTGGAGCTGGCTGGCGGTGACGCTGACGGTAGCACCGGCGATTGGCTTTGCGTCCAACTCGTACACGGTCTGGGAGGACCAGCAGACGCTCTTTCTACTATCGACGTTTGGCGCCGTGGCGGCGACGCAGGCGCTGCGGCTGCCGACGGCCGGCGACCGGGTGCTGGGCGTGTACCACGCGGCCGTGTTTGTGGCGCTGGGCCGGGTAGCGGCAGTGTCGCACCTGTGCCGCGAGGAGCAGCTGCCGTGGTGCCAGACGACCTTTTACGCGTCCGGGACGTCGTCGACGTCAGCACCGTGGCAGGTGGTCGTGCCGTTTGTCGTGGCGGCGGTGTTGCCGTCGGTGGTGCGGTCGTTTTACACACCGACACGGTCGTACGCAGGACTGGCGCCGGTGTGGATCGGGGGCGTGTTCCGGGGCGGCCTGGTGCTGGCGGCGCTGCACGGCGCTCTCGAGGCGGCCGGCGCAACGAAGACGGTCATGGTCGTGGTGGCGCAGACGGCGCTGGGGCTGGCGGTTGTGGCTGGTGCTGTGGCGTTTGCGTGGGCGGGGCCGTGCGTGACGGTGACGGCGAGCACGGTGGGCGGCCCGGACGGTGTCGGCGGTGCAGACGGCGACGACGCTGGCGCGGTTGGTGCGGGCATCGGGCGCCGGGCCCAGGTGGCGGTGCTGGGCTATGCAAATGCGCACGGCGCGCGGTACCTGCTGCTGCCGGCCAATGTGCTGGTGGCGGTGGCGGTGGTGTCGAAGCCGATGGGCGGCGGAGCGTTGGCGCTGCTGCTGTGGCAGGTGCTGGCGCTAGCGGAGCTGCTCGAGCTGCTGGGCGGCGCGGCGCGGCGGACGGCCGGGCCGGTTGTGCTGGCGCTGCTGGCGAGCCTGCACTTTTTCGCAACAGGCCACCAGGCGGTGCTGAGCAGCATCCAGTGGGACAGCGCGTTTGTGGCGCTGACAACGGTGCGGTATCCGTGGTCGCCGCTGGCGGTGGCGGCCAACACGTTTGCGGCGCACCTGGTCGTGGTCGCGGCCGTGCCGCTGGTGGTGGTGCTCTGGAAGACGGGCCCGCGCCGCCGCGGCGGGCTGCTGTCGCCGACGAGCCGGGCACTGGCCGGCTTCGCCGCCGTGTTTGCCGTGCAGGCGGCAGCGTCCATGGCCTGCGCCGGCCACCTGCGCAGGCACCTAATGCTGTACCGCATCTTTTGTCCGCGCTTCTTGCTGGCGGCGGCGGCGTTGCTGGTCGTGGACGTGGCGGCCATGGCGCTGGCGCTGCCGGGCCTGCGGGCCAACACGCTGGCCGTCTTTGACGTCTTTGGCTGGGTGGACGACTATTGAATGTAGAAGAGATGTACGCAGACTCCTTTGCTGTAGAGTGCGTGTAATCAAAAACGATGACTAATCACACTGCGAGCGAAGCCGGATGGGTCGGTGTCGTACTGTGTCTTTTCGTCGTGTTGTCGAGTCGTTAATACGACTCGCTTCGCGTCGCCCCGGTTCTCCCGTCTACCCGACCATGCTTGTCAGCCTCTGACCATGCGCCACATTCTTCTCCTCTGCTTCATCCACGGCTTCCAGGGCGACGCCGCCACGTTTGGCCCCCACGCCCGCTTCGCCGAGGACCTGCGCCGCCGCGTCGCCGCCGCCCTGCCACGCGTCGACGTGCGCACGGCCGTGTACCCGCCGTACGCGACACGGGGCGACCTGGCGGCGGCGGTGGCGCGGGTGCGGGCGTGGCTGCAGGACGTGGTGATTGACCTCGAGGTAGCGGCGCGGACGCCGAGCCCGACGGTTGAGCCGGCGGTGCACTGCCTGCTCGTGGGCCACTCCATGGGGGGCATTGTGGCGGCGGACGTGCTGCTGTCGATCCTGGGGGACGAGCGGGTCGACCACGCCGCGGCAGAGGACTCGACCGACGACCCGATCGAACGGCCTCTGCCCGCCCTCATGTTCCCAGCCATCCAGGGCGTCCTCGGCTTCGACACGCCGTACCTGGGCATCGCGCCCGGCGCAGTGGCCCACGGCGCACAAGACCGGCTCGAAGACGCAGCCGCGGCCGTCACACAGATTCGCGGCCTGGCCGCGTCCTTATGGGGAGGCGCTCCGGCGACTACGACGACGACGACGACCACCACCACCACCACCACCACCGTCAAAGCACTTCCGGCCCCACAATCCTCGACCGCCTCCTCCTGGTCCCTCGGCCGCATCGCCCTCGTCGCTGGCGCTGGCGCCCTCGCCAGTGGGGCCGCCGCTGCCGTCGCATACCGCAACCGCGACCAGCTGACCTCGGGTTGGACCTGGGCAACCGACCACTTGCAGTTTGTGCACTGCCTCGCGCGCGGCGACGACCTACGGCGGCGCGTGGCTGCCGTCCTCTCCGCTCATCGGCAGCTCGGCGTTGGCTTCGGCAACCTCTACACGCGTCTCGGCCGCGCCGCCGCCGCCGCCAAACACCCCGACCCTCACGCGCCCTTGCTGCTGCCGGCGGACCGCACGTTTTGCAACCTGCCGGTGCGGGAGGTAGCAGGCGAGTGGCGGGCGGCCGTCAATGACGCGGCCGTCGACGAGACGGGCGCGCACACACGTAGGTTCCCCTCTGTGCGACTGGACCACAGGACCACAAGACCACGCCGACTAACTACTACAGACATGTTCACGCCTACGGGCAACCCCAACTACGAGTCCCTGGTCGCCGACGCCGGCGCCATGATTGCCCGCTGGACGCAGGGCGCGCGGTGGTACGCGACGAGCAGCGCCAGGGCAGCGCCAGCACGGCCGCCATAATGCGGCATATGAATCGAATGTATCATGATCCTTTCCTTCTATTGTCCGTCTTGTCTTTTGTCTTTTTTGTGTTGTACAGCTTGTCTGGCCACCGCCACCGACACCGCCACCGCCCCTCTCTGCCCTAACGTCCTCTACTGCTTCTTCTTCTCATCGTCCTCGGCCCGCAGCCGCCGCATCACCTTGCGCCGCTGCGCCAACATGTGCGTGTACAGCACATACGACCCCGGCACGTAGATGGCTAGGACCACATAGAGCGCCTTCGGGTACAGCGGGTGCAGTGCTGCTGCGGCGCCCGGCGTAACGGCGGCCAGGTACACGAGGCGCACCTCGGAGCTGATGCCGACCGGGTAGAGCACGAGAAAGGTGCTGTAGCGCAGGCGCGTGAACCAGGTCGGCAGCGGACGGTCCGGGCCGCGGGCCAGACTGAGGGAAAAGTAGGCGTAGCGGATGACCTCGGTCAGACTCCAGGCAAGGACCATGGATGTGTAAAAGACGCTTGTCGTGGTCGTCTTGGGAAAGGGAAAGACAATGGCCCAGACGAGCAGCAGGCGGCTGGCGACCTGCATGGCCGTGGTGACAATGGGGGCGCGAACGATGCCTGTATTGTCAGCCTCTTTTCTTTTCCTTCTTCTCGCTTCTTTCGTCCTTTCGTCTCGCTTTGCTCCTTCTCGTTCGCTTCGTTCTCTCTCCTCTCTTCTCGCTCCTCCTTTACTCACCAATCGCAGAGTGCACCACCTCCAGCAGGGCCATTGTCTGGGTATACCGCAGAAACTCATTCACGACCAGCGGCACAAAAGCCGGCCCCCGCAGGAACAAGATCACCGCCGTGCGGCCGAGCACCGTCGTCCACAAAATCGCCGAGACAAAGTTGTAGGCCGTCAGGTAGAGCGTCTTGGCCGGGGACGTCGGCTTGCCTTTGGCAGCCGCCTTTTGGGGGGCGGTCGTGGCCATGGGCTCGGATGGGCGATACTGTAAAGATGCTCGATAAAGGATGTCGCGTGTCAAAGGTCGAGGGCGGATGGAATCGAGGCTCAAATTTCACCAAATACCCAACAAAACAGAATATGCCGGTTCTTGCCAATTCCTATTGGGTTGCTAAGGTGGTGTGGGTCCTTCCCGCATTAGACGATGTGGTGGGGTCGCAGTGAACCCAGGCAGCTATATTTTGTTCACTGTAAGAAGGAAACGACGATTGCTATTTGGTATTATCGCAGTCTGCACGCCATAAGAAGCCATGGCATTAAAGTCATCCAGGAAATCGCTACTCGCTACCCGCTATCTGTTTATCCTAACCCCAAGTCCTTTCCAACCCACACGTAGACATCAGTCATAATTCGTAGCCGCAGTTTCCAGCTGTCGACAGTAGACTGAACCAGCAGCAAAGTACAAAGTACAAAAAACGTGTTTCTGTGCTCAACACATCGAGCTCACTGGGAGTCCCGCCGAAAGGGTAGCGACCAGCCGCGGAAGAGCCACTCGTTGGAGTGGCGGCCACAGGTCGTGTAGACGTTGACATTTTTGCGGCTGCCCGTCTTGGACGAGGAGGTGGAAGACGACGACGACGTGGAGGAGGAGGTATAGGTGCGTGCCGTGCTGAGAGTCGACAGTGACAGAGTGCTGGTACCGTCAAAGTTGTAAACGCCGGACTGGCCAGACGAGCGTGAATTTGCAGACATTTTGGTAAATTATTTGTTAATCGGATGGACGAGTGGTGAAGCCGATTGAGAACGAGGACGAGGGAGTAGCCTCTGAATTAATTCTGCAGAAAGTGAAAAGAGTAAAAGAGCACGCCAGGTGCAAAGTGCCAGCTGCAAGAGAGAGTATTCTTTTTTTTACAGCTGTTCAGAAACTTTTGCGAGAACGGGATGCAGCTAAATACATACACCATCGCAGATCAGCACACGCAAAGGCGTGTATGACTGGACAAGGTCGCATTTCCACTAGGCATCCATTATCTAGCATCCATATCCAAGGCCGGCTACCAATGACGACGTCATCCGCAATCGTCACGGCGATACGGCCGGTCAATACTGTCACGATTCTCTGTCTGCTGCCAATCAGAACGGCCGAGGCCCACCTTTATGCCGTAGGGCTGATGGAGGAAGGAATGCCAAGGAAATGATATAAACAGGCGGAGGAGGAGGAGCGAGACAAGAGGACAAGTGAGACCTCGGACAGGCGATACGTGGCAGAGAAGAACGGGTCTCTGACGACGAGTTTTAATGCCAAGTGCCAACCCGAGTTTCAGCAAGTCTTGGCCATATGATAACAGCTTCGAGGAGAGGGAGGGGCGGGCGATTACGGCGGCCCCGAGTGCATGGCAGGAATGGAGGATATCATTGGCGATGGCTGTCCCGTCAGCTCTGTCGATACGCGGCTTACGGTCAAACTCCGTTTCCGACACGGCAAAGAGCGGTCTAGCGTGAGGCCGCTAAGTCCAGCCGACCCAAAAGTCTGCAGCACAAAGTTGCCGAATCGGCGACGGAAAGCAATCCAGGTCCGTCGCTCTCGCTCTCGTCTCGCACGGCATTGCAGGCGTTTCCATGGCCGGACCCCATCCCGCGGGGATCTTACGCATCAGGTGAAGCGATACGGCCGTGCTGTCGTGCCGCGACCGTATTAGCCATAGGCGGGGACATTGTCTGCGGGTGAGACGAAACGGAGCGTTAGCGAGCTCGTATATTCGTATTATGTAAGGTCAGCTGCAGGCCTCCCCCTTGGCGCTCCAATGGCGACGACGCCTGTAGAATAAAGAGCATGCCCGGCTCCACTCTCACCGAGTTTGGGCCTCCCTGTCACAGAGGGCAGCTGCAGGGACGAATCAGGACCGACCAGTCCCCGTCCAGCCCGTCACGAGAGAACCTTTATTTACCCGTCGCGCCCGCCTGTGCAGTCAGGTTGTTTTTGGTTTTGTTTTCTTCTCCCCCATCGCCCTTTCTTGCCCTGTATCGCAATTCATCGCAATTCATCACAATTCACCGCACTTATCACCGTTTCTCCAAAAACTCCAATTCTCCACAATGGATGCCCCGACCAAGACTGTCGTTATGGAGCCTGTCGTTGCCAAGAACGCCGAGATGCGTCCCGTTGACCAGCCGGTACGTCCTCCGTCATCCGTCATCCCTGGGCCAGATTCGTCTTGCCTAGGCAGATTGCGACATTTAGCCGCAGAGCGCGTCTTGACTAGTACTTTGTTGTGCGACACTGACTCGTTCTCTCGCAGGCCCGCGTCGAGCCCATGACGATGGACAATGTCAACCTCCGTGGTGGCGACGACGACGGCGTTGACGGCGGCGACATCTGCTGCGGTCTCTGCGCCGCCTTCGCCTGCTTCGAGTGCTGCAAGTGCTGCTGCTAAGCGCACTGCCCGCACCGCGACACGTTGCAGCGCAAGGAGAACACGTTTGGATTTTTCTAGTTCTAGATACCAATTGGCGATAGCCTGAATAGGACGGATAGTTGTAGAGAGATTTTATGGTGCAATACGACACGTCTATTGCCGTTTTCTGTGTAGCCCTTGCGATTGACAGTTGGAAATCCGAGTTTGAGCCGACAACGAGTCGATCGGCCGCTCATCCGCGATGGCAGCGAGCCGCACCTATCAGCACCTGAAACAGCCATCCATCTCTTCCGAGCCGCCAACCACAAACTCCGCGTTGTATATCGTGAGATTCCGTCATTTCTCTTTTGTGCACCGCAATGGACATGTGTCTCTCCGCCTGTTTCTCTAAAGCTTGGCAAACTAATCAACAGTCATCGAGCTGCAGCTATGGCGCTGCAACTTCACCTTTGGAATACATTCTTCTGTATACAGTCTACCGCTCTTGTACAATCTTTACTCCCAAGGCAACGCATTAAAAGGTATTATTCAACAGTAACATCTCTTTGCACCCAAAATTGGCCGTCTCTCATCCAGGAGCACAAGAATGAAGCCACAAACCACAGACGGACCATCTGCGGCAGTGTTCAGACACCCTGCTGCTGCTGTTGCTGCTGTACATACGGAAACGAGCTGGAAAGTTACATGTCTCCCGAGAAACTCGTCAAGCCGCTTGTCGATTGCCCGCCAGCGTCCCGCGAAACATGGCGCTCATGGTGTCGTCGAGGAGGGTTCGTCATTCTGCCGTGTAGATGCAGCATGTGGACCGTCTTAGTCTTGAGAGACCGTTTGCTGCGTTGTCAGTATATTCTTGCGAGACACGCCCTTCTGCTCTCTCTCCTCTGCACGTACCACAAGCCAATCCATGCCCTCGCTGACACCGCTGCCGTCTACTGCCGAACATGCCACGATGCTCCAATTGCGGTCACGCAGCTCGCCCAATCGCAGTGCCTGCGAAATGTCTGCTGCCCCCTTGGCGCCCGGCTGGTCCTGCTTGTTGGCAAACACTAGCAGCGCCGCGTCCTTGAGCTCCTCCTCGTTGAGCATCGACGCCAGCTCTTCCGCCGCCGTCTGTAGCCGCTCAATGTCCGTCGAGTCCACCACGAAAATCACCGCTGCCGTGTTCGCATAATAGCACCGCCAGTACGGCCGGATCGACGTCTGTCCGCCCAGATCCCACACATTAAAGTTGAGATTCTTGTATGTCACCGACTCCACATTGAAGCCAATCGTCGGTATCGTCGTCACCACCTCGCCAATCTTGAGCCGGTATAGCAGCGTCGTCTTGCCTGCATTGTCCTGGGTCGGTTAGCCGTGTCACGGTCGTCAGCACGACGGCAGAGCACCTACCAGTCCGAGAATCAAAATCCGAATCTCCTTCTTCGCCCACAAGAGGCCCGACAGCCACGATACGCTCTGGCCCATCCTGCTCGTGATTGTGTCTTGTTTTACAACCCCCCCGGCTGAGCCGCAGCGGACGTGGAGCGCTGGGGCGCGGAAACTCTGCTGGTTTCTCCGGGCGGCCCCGTGCGTGTCGGACACGAAGAGGCGAGGGTGAACGGAGTCGGGTCGTGAGCGGCGGAAGGTGTGTAGCGGGAGGTGCTGTTGGGAGCAAGGGTAGTGGAAACGCGCAGTCGTCGAGTTGGCTTATAGCTGCCACCTGGCAATGCAGAGGGCGATGACAAATAGGAGGCAACCGAAATGCGTCAAGAGCGTATAGCTGAGTAACCAGAAGCGCACTTCGGAAGTGCTCGTAGGGTCGGGCAACAGTCGTGTTTGGGGCCGGGGCTTGGGGTGAACCTGGCTGTGGATGAGCTGTTCGATTTGCTGCACAATACTCCGGATCGGCGACGCTTTCGCTTTCGCCGGGGTGTTGCTTAATTTTCACCCCTTCATTCGGTCTTCGATAACTGCATATTCATCGACCGGACCACCGTGATGCACGTGCCACAACACTAATCTTATTCCACCCTTACGTAAACGGTTGCTCCATACAGACTACACGTGACCAAAACCCTCGAATTTCGGCCAAAGAGATTTTCCGAAGGAAAAATTCGGCGGTGCGCACCAAATGTTTGTGGTGGAGGCGAAATTGTCCCCCTCTCGAATTACCACTTCTATTCCAACAACTTTTTTTTCGGAATCGACGACAGTCAAATCAGTCAAGATGCCGGTATGTGTGGTTGAGAGGGAGATAGACCGCTGATAGGACTCCGTTCTACCCGCGTCCTGAACGAGACGAAGAAAGCCTGGAGGGAGATGGGTGGAACGAGCCTGGGAGACTCGAACAGCCACCGATCGCGACGACACGAGAACCGGTTGCTGACCTCTTCGCAGAGCCACAAGTCTTTCCGCACCAAGCAGAAGCTCGCCAAGGCGCAGAAGCAGAACCGCCCGATTCCCCAGTGGATTCGTCTCCGGACCGGCAACACTATTCGGTACGACTGCGACGCATGACACTCCTGTCTCCTGCTTGTCCATGGCTAACCAGACAACAGCTACAACGCGAAGCGGAGACATTGGCGCAAGACTCGCCTCAACATCTAAACATGTGCGCAGGCACTTTGGGTGTATCGTGGTGGAGGAGTCCCCGGACAGACGAGCGGCACTCAAATGTACCGACTTTGTCGCCCGCCTTCGACACGCATGTCCTTTCCGCGCCATGAGCGAGGCGACAATTCTTCTCATTACGCTCCCTTGAGAAAAATAGAAACCATCCAGTACCCGGCCGGCGAATGGTGAACGGGAAAAGGGTTCGATATTGAGGGGCTTGTGCTGCATGGCATCTCTTGAGTCGGAATGGGACGACACGGTTTTTGTTTGGGAAAGATGGGAAAAGTGGATGGAATATTCAGAAACGCAAAAATAAAAACAAAATATCCAAAACAGCAAAGAGCAGAGGATGGACGACAGTCTACACTAGGCACGATTCTACGACACAGGGACTGGCATTTGTAGTAATCGTTAATTGCTCCATCATGCTGCCATGACGCCTGCTTTGGAACGGCTACGCGCCGGTAAACCAGCGGATAAACTTAGGTAACAATGCCCAGCAGCCTTGTTTATTCGTGATCATGATCATGTTGTCATGTCATATCGTCACAACAGCCGCACCCGCCCTACATGCAATCCCAACGACACATCACGTGCAAAACGCACTGATCAATCCGGAGCAAATTGCAAGACACCCGCAAATCAACAGAGAAAGAAGTTAAAACTACAAAAAACTTGATAAGTGAGCGCACCCACATCGCCAAAGAGACCAGACGCTTCCGCAAAGGCCCAGCGTCCGTGACGACTGGAAAAGCCCGCTTCAGACATTGTCGTGCCGCCTAGCGGTCCTCTGCCCACTCGTTTTCCCGCCGGATCTGTTCCTCCTCCTCGGGTGTGAAGTCGTTGGTAATGTTGAATGTCTTGCGGATCTCCTCGGGCGACTTGCCCTTGATCATGTTGGCGACCGTCTTGCAGCCGACGTCAAGAAGGCTCTTGATGTCCATGTAGTTGGCGGCCTGCTCGGGCGTTAGCTGCTGTCGCCTCTGCCAACGATATCAAGACATACTAGAATGATCTCAAAGAGCATCTCTTGGTCGACCTGCATGAACTTCTGGTCCCACTCCTCGATATCGGTGGTCTTCTTGCGGTTCTCACTCTCCTCCTCGTGGCTAACGATGGGGTCGTTGCGGTGGTGCTCGCAGTACTCAATGACCTTGCGCAGAACAGCCTCGTTCACCTGTAGTGGTCAGCATTGCGGCAGTGCTGACGACTGGTAAAGCGGGGCTCACGTTGGGCAGAGGGACGGGGCCCAGATCACTGACACCCATGCCCTTCAGATCGTCCAGCATGGTGTTGAGGAGGGCCGAGCGGGTGGCGACATCATAGTCGACAACGATGACTGTGCCATCGTTGCTCTGGAGCGGGATCTTCTCGAAGCTCTTCTCTTCCGGCATGATGGATTAGAAAGTGAAACTGTTGTAAATGGATGCTGAAGCAATGTCAATATATGTGCGTGAAAGCAGTCGAACATGTAGGCAGGCGGAAAAATTGAATGAAGGAGTAAAGGCGGCAAGAAAGCTTCAGAGCCGACCACGTTGTTTATAACTTGCTTCGCCGGTGAATCAGATACAGGGCCCACCGCTAGGCTGAGAGCAGGGGGGGCCGCGAAATATGAGGATTGCGGTGCATGCGTGCAGCCAGTTGAACGGAGGAAATGGATTGTTATAGGAGCACTCACAGGGATGATGTATCGTGGGAAGTTTCTCGAAGCTGGTTTTTGTGAGGGTCGGCGTCGATGGAGGTGATGGAAGGAGACAGGGGACATTATATTCGGTGGAAAGTCGTGAGAAAATGACGGAAGCTGGGGCAGCTCAGCCACGGACGCCACAGTCAGCCCGCACAGAATTCCGCCTTCTGCCTAGTGGACACTTTGTTGCCTGGCGGCTGAGTATTTAGTGGCCCGGAGTCGTTTGTCAACTCCACCAGGGCGTTCCTGGTGTCGTAATAACTACATCCAGCCTTTTGTTCTTTCAGTCCTTTCCACGCAAACAAAATCATGGCGAATCCTGGCATAACTATCAAATCAGCGGGCAAGTCAAAGTACGCACTACACTACTGATCCCTGCTCCGAACTTGCGCTGCAAGGACAACGCACAAGTGGAGATGAGGGGTGTTGGTCACGTGCACGTAACGGCGCAGCGCCAAACGCGTTGCGGGATGGTAAATCCGACATCTTACGTGTCCTGGTTCTGCCGTGCGCTACGGCCATCATTAATAATGCGCGACCGCTATAATGGCCTATTGTCTGAGTGTCGGGCGGTTTGCCGTCCCGTGTCTGGCGCCGTGCTAGCCCCTATTCTCCCTGTGGCCGTCGCGTGTTCCCAGCCAAAAGTCAAACCATCTGCTGCCCGACCTGGATAGCTTCACTTCCTCGCCCTGCAGCCAACAAGCACGAGTGTTCACCGCCTCGTTCGTCGGCCTCTCCCACCGATCCCTCCAGTTCTGACCATGCCTCGGGCAGCGGCCGCAGCTCCAGCGCGGTTTCGCATTACACTTGTCTGCGACGCCCAACACTGACCGACAGCCGTCTGGCTACTGTCGCAATTCTCGCAGCATTCTCGACCCTCGTCGTTCTCGTCGCCCGCGCATCGTCGTCGTGATCCCGCCTCACACCGCCGCCGATTGTGTGCCCATCTCATGCGACCCCTCACACCTACGAACGTGGCCGCGCTGCATCCGCCTCTGCTGCAGTTGCGCGACCGCGATATAGACGCAGCTTGCCCCTCGGACGTGCCGTAACGGATTTCGCCTTCGATTCTGATCTTCGAGCTTCAGTCCTTTGACCCAGCAGCGCCTGTTTGTTTTGCGTGTTTGACAACACATCCAGCCTTTGACCATGTGGCGCCGACTCTACCTCCTCCTCATCCTCATCCGGCTGTACTTTGCCATGTCGCCCAGCTATATCCATCCCGACGAGAACTTCCAGGGACCGGAAGTGATTGCCGGTAGGACAGCTCACGTTGCACACGTCTGGACCGCGCATGCTGACTGCCGCTAGGCGAGATTTTCAACTACCCCGTGCGCCGGACCTGGGAGTTTACGAGCGACCACCCCATCCGAAGCGTCTTCCCGCTGTGGCCTGTTTACGGGCTGCCCATGTTCCTCTTGCGCTGGCTCTGGATAGGCAATGGCGGTGCTGGAGAAATCCCCCCACCGGCCGTCTTCTGGGTGCTGCGCTTCCTTATGTTTATCATGAACTTTGTGCTCTTGGACTGGGCAATCTACGAGCTGGTGCCCCGGCGCCAGCGCGAGACGGCCAGCATGCTGTTGGCATCGTCCTATGTCACCTGGACCTACCAGACGCACACCTTTTCCAACTCGGTGGAGACGCTGGTAGTCGCCTGGAGTCTGGTCCTTATCGAGCGCACCATTGCGCCGTCGGTACGTTTCTCTCCTGCCTTCGCTCGCCCGTTTCCCTTGAGCAGCTCTGACGGACCAGAATCGCACACCTCTTTTAGCACCGGCTGTTCTTGGCGTCGTCGTTGTGTTTGGCGTCTTCAACAGGATTACCTTTCCAGCCTTTTTACTTATTCCTGGCTTTCGCTTGATACCCTATTTTTTGAATAAGTACGTTGCTTTGCCTCTGTCCCGTCTCCAACTGTACTGACCGCCGAGTCCTCTTTCTTCGATTCCGCTCATCCTGTCCGGCTTGTTCACGACGATTCTTGCCATCGCATTTGACACTGCCTTTTACACCTCTCACCCGATTTCCTGGTTCGATCTGCTGCTTCACCCAGTGATCACACCGCTTAATAACCTCTTGTATAATATGGCACCAGAGAATCTGGCACAGCACGGCCTGCACCCATGGTACCAGCATATTGTGGCCAACCTGCCCACACTGATCGGTCCTGCGGCATTGCTCCTGTTGCTGCGACCACAGCCCTCGCTGCGCCTCGGCTCGGCCATCTCCGGCGTCCTGGTGCTGTCCATGTTCCCGCACCAGGAGGCGCGGTTTCTTCTGCCGACCATTCCGCTCATTCTCTCCTCGGTGCAGCTGCCGCGCAGCCCGCGGCTGCTTCGCTACTGGATTGTCGCCTGGGTGATTTTCAATACCGTCTTTGGCATTCTCATGGGCACCTACCACCAGGGTGGGATCATCCCCACGCAGCTGTTCATGAGTCGGCAACCTGACGCCACCCAGGCGGTGTGGTGGAAGACTTACAGCCCGCCGATCTGGCTGTTAAACGGCAAGAATGAGGTTCTGACGACACAAGACGTCATGGGACTGCCGGGCGATGCGTTGCTGGAGAAGCTGGCGGCACTGGCCACGTGCGACACGCCAGCGGACCGGCGGAACAACGAATACCGGAAGGAGAAGAACGGGACCTACCTGATCGCGCCGCTCTCGGCGACCTGGCTGGACCCATACCTGTCCAACAAGGGCCTGGAGGGCTTGCGCTTCCGGGAGGTTTGGCGGTATCGTCGGCACCTGAACCTGGACGACTTGGACTGGGGGGACGACGGCGTGTGGAACACGCTCAAACGGGTGATTGGACGGCGGGGATTGGCAGCGTGGCGCGTGACACGGAGCTGTCCGCGGCGTGAAAAAGCATTTTGATTGTTCCTTTCAGTGTTTCGGATAATAGACAGTACGCAGTACCAGTACCTAATCAGGTTGTTGAATAATGACTAAGCTTCATTCATATTCTCGCTAGCGACCAATAAACGTACGGGAAAAAACAAGCCTAGCGGTGGCGGTAGCTAATGCTTTGAACCTCACCCGATCTTTCCCACGGCAGTACTCGTGAACCGCTCGAGGAGCACCGATTGAAGACGACGCAAGAACGATCAGCTACTGCCTCACAGCTCTCCGCAGTCCTAGTAGTCTTCACAATGGGCGGTCTCAATCTAGAAGTCTTCAAGGTGCGCTTCTCCCTTTGTCTCGGGTCTGTCTCCTTCTCTGCTGACCTCTCCCTTCTCTAGTTTGGCATGTATGTTCTCTTCCCGATTGGCATCATGTACTATTTCGGCACCAATCTGGACGAGCGCTTTACGGTGCCGGCATTCTGGCCCAAGGCGGAAAATGCCAACACGGTGCCGTACGAGCGTGAGGAGATCCACGCCGAGCTGCAGCGGCTGCGCGCGCGTCGGTTGTATCAGCGCGACCGGCGACTGGCGGCGGAGGGACAGACGGCCGGGGCGGCCGACCAGACGTCGGACGAGGCGAGCCGGTGAGGGCGCGGGCGGACTGCGCTTGACATTCGTTGCAAAACATGGCGTTGCGGAAGATCATTGTGGAATACGGCCGGACACATGCAGCAAGGCATGGGGAATGTATGTATGTACCTTGCATGGAAAACTTCTTCGCTCCACGCTGTCCACGGCGCCATCTACCAGTCGAGCTCCTGGGCAATCTGCTGCCAGTCCTCGTCCGAGGCATTGCCCTGCGTCGCATTGGAGTAGATCATGCGCACGTCGGGACTGCCCCGCAGCGCGGTGATAAACTCGGCCAGATGGCGGATCTCGTCGCCCTTGCCAATAGGCGCCAGCGTGTCCTCGTTGGGCGTCCAGATGGTTTCGGCGCTGAGCACTGCCAGCTTAAACTTGGGCGCCACCTGGTTGACCACGGTGCCCGTATGGTTCGGCGGCGTCCAGATGACAATGCTGCCGTCGTCCTCGTCCATCTCCACGTCTTCGGCGCCGGCCTCAATGGCATCGTCGAGCACATCGTCAGCCGTGACCAGCGGGGGGGCCGGGGTCGAGTTTGACTTGGCCGCCTTGTCGTCGACATCGCCCTCCGTCTCTGCCGCTCCGAGCACGACGCGACCGCGCCGGGCAAAGAGAAACTTGGTCGCGGTGGCGTTGCCGCCCTTGCGGCGGACAAGCTGGTTGATCTCCTGCGTGACGCGGCCCTTGCTGTCGGTTTCGACCTCGATCAACACGGCGACGGACGGCGCCATCATGATCTCGAACATGGCGTTTTCGAGGCGCGCGCCGTCAGCCGAGACGCCCTGTCCGCGAGCGACGGCCGCCTCAATGGTGTTCTTGGGCACGCCGGCCTTTTTGGCGGCGGCTACCGAGGCGGCCAGCTGGGGATTGCTGAGGAGATCAGCTCCGTATACTGCAGGCAAGCTGGTGGTTGGCCGACGCGCTTCACGGGGGGCAGGCGGCAAGACGTACATCGCGAGAGCAGCGTGATGGACTTGGAAAAGGTGCTGCGCATCTGATTCTTGCGAGCGTCCGCGGCGCCTTTTTCGTGGCGGATCTTGGACCAGCGATTGTGGCCGCTGGCGCGCGCCGCGCTCGTGGACAGGGCGCGGTGGTACTGCATGCAGGGCAGCAGGATCCAGGGTGCCGACAGGCCGGAGCGGGCGCTGCCGGAGCGGGTGCTGGACAAGGCCGTGGCTGCGTTCATGGTTGCGAGTTCACGAGGCAGATGGTGGCAACTGCCAGTATCTTACAAAATGGAGACAGCACTATAAGCGCCTTGTTATAGGCTGTTGCATGGTAAAATTTTGATTTTCGTGGGTCCTTGAGATGTGGCTTGGCTGCGGCGCATGAAGCTCCAGCGGGGCGTTTGGTGATTGGCCCGAGCGATTACGGGGGAATTCGAGGGGCCATTGCCACCGCTCCATTCAGACGACCCGTTTGGAGCTGCAGGACCTCTGGCGAAACAGACACAGAACAAGCGGCTCTACGCTTGCAGTATACGATATACGAACCTTTGCACCGAACTCCTCCTTGTCACGCGCCATGTCAACGGCGGCATCTCCGGCCGCCAAGAGCTCTCGCGAGGCCGACGATGCAGCCGACGTGGCAGCAGCGGCGGCAGCGGCCGAGGCGGCAGCAGTGACCTTTGTGGCGGCGTCCAAGAACGCGAATCCGGAGCTGGACACGACGCACCTGGCCAACCTGCCGACGGAGCAGCAGGAGGTGACGCTGCTGCAGTTCTCGGCGCGGCTGAGCAAGCACGTCAACGGACTGACGGCTGATGACTGCACGGCGCAGCAGGTGTACCTGAAGAAGGAAATGTTCAAGATTCTGCTGTTGACGACGCCGTACCCGTCGCGGGTGGTGCGCAACACATTGGGGCGGTGTCTGGCGACGGTGCTGAGCAAGGGCGACCGGAAGCTGCTGTTTGAGACGATCAACGACCTCCTCAGCGTGGTGACTAGCAGCGGCAAGATCAAGGCGGACGGCAGTGGCGAGACGCGGACGAAACAGGCGGCGGTGGTGTGTCTGGGCGAGGTGTTTGGGGCGGCTGGTGACAGTGCGATCAGCCTGCACCACGTGACATGCTCGGCGCTGCTCAAGGTGCTCAAGGCGGCGCAGAGCCACGCGGGCATGCGGGCGGCCGTGTTCACGGCGCTGGCCAAGCTGCTGACGTGCATCGGGGCGAGCTGCGACGAGGGCCTGGCGCGCGACGTGTGGAAACAGGCACGCAACCACGCGTCAGGCGACAAGGGCGCGCTGGTGTCGATGGCGGCGTGCCGCTGCCTGACTGTGCTGGTGCGGCACACGGGCCTGTTTGACACGACGAGCGACTACGAGAGTCTGTGCAAGACCGTCTTCAAGACCATGGACGCGGCGTCGAGCCACGTGCGGCGCGCGGCGGCCGACAGCCTGGTCGAGATGCTGGTTCAGGGCTATGCGGCGGCGGTGAGCGGTGCGGTGGCAGCGCGGCCGGGACGCAGCAAGCTGACGCGGACCAAGAGCCTCAAGCGCGCGTCGACGCTGCCGACCTCGCTGCAGGACGACATCGACGAGCTTCCGGGGTCGCGGGCGAGCAGCCCGGGGCCGGGCTCTTTGAGTGGCACGGGCGCGGGCGCGGGCGGACGCAGCAACGTTTTGGCGCTGTCGCTGGGCGAGGTGCTGCGGGTGCTGTCGACGCACTACGTGCGGGCGACGACGACAAACCGGGCGCGGGTGGCGCTGGGAGTGTGCTACGGCCGGATGCTGCAGCGGCTGGGCGAGAAGACAGTGGAGCAGAGCTACATGCTGATTGTGGACAACCTGACGGTCGAGGTGCTGGGCCACGCGCACATTGCGAACCACCGGTACCGGCTGCTGATGGCACGGCGCATTGTGGACACAATAATGCAGGAGGTGGTGGGCCGGGACATGCTGAGCGAGGCCGGACAGGTGGCAGCGGCCAAGGCGCTGGTCAACGGGGTGCTGCGCAACTACCCGCAGGTGCTCAAGGAGCAGCCAGAGCCGAGCAAGCACACGCTGGTGGCGGCGCTGGGGGCGCTGGCGAGCCTGCTAGAGGGCCTGGGGTCGGCGGCCAACAGCGTGGCGGAGGCGTGCCGCGAAGGACTGCTGCAGCTGCTGGCGCATCCGGCGTACAGCGTGCAGGTGCATGCGGCGGGCTGTCTCAAGAGCTTTGTGCTGGCGTGCCCGACGCAGCTGCTGCCGTGCCTGACGGTGTGCATGAACAGCCTGGCGCGCGAGCTGGGCCAGCTGACGGGCGGCGCGGGCGGCAGCGCGCAGCAGCACCGGCGGTGCGTGGGCTTTGCGCATGGACTGGCGGCGACGCTGAGTGCGAGCCCGCAGCGGCCGCTGTACGGGTCGGTGGACGTGAACGCGCGGGTGCTGACGATGGCGACGGGCCTGCTCAAGACGAGCGGGCAGTCGGAGCTGCGGGTGGCGAGCGTGCAGATCCAGGTGGCGTACGTGCTGCTGGGCGGGCTGATGGCGCTGGGGCCCAACTTTGTCAAGATCCACCTGGGCCAGATGCTGCTGCTGTGGAAGAACGCGCTGCCGCGGCCGCTGGCGCGCGACAAGGTGGCGACGCGCACGGCGCTGGAGACGTCGTTTCTGGCGCAGATCCGCGAGTGCGCGCTGGGCTCGATCCTGGCCTTTTTGCAGTTCAACGGGCGGCTGCTGACGGTCGACGTGTCGAAGCGCATCGCGGCGATGCTGCAGCACACGGCGGCCTTTCTGAAGACGCTGCCGGCGGCGACGGCGCGACGCACGCCCGAGGAGATGGGCCAGCGGCTGGCGCCGGCGCTGCCGCTGGCAGTGCTCGAGGTGATGGTGCAGCGGCGGCTGCTGCAGTGCTACCTGCGGCTGGTCAACCTGGTGCCGGCGGGCGGCAGCGAGGCGCTGCTGCAGGCGAACCTGCTGACGCTGGTGATATCGCAGTTTGCAGACCCCGAGTACGGCGGCGAGGCGGGCGGGTCGCTGAGCGCGACGATTGCGACGGCGGCGGGCGCGTTTGAGACGATCTGGGAGGTGGGCGACAATGCCGGCTTCGGGGTGACGGGGCTGGTGACAGGGTTCCGGGTGCGGCGGCTGCCGGGGCAGCACGACAAGTTTGCGGAGGCAGAGGAGGCGGAGCAGCAGGTGCTGGGGGCGCCGGACTGGACGTCGGGGCCGGAGGGGGAGATGGAGAGCGTGCTGCTGTCGCCAGTGTGCGGCGCGCTGGAGCACGACGCGTCGGTGCTGTACGTGGGCAGCGGGCTGGCGCGGACGGACCCGGCAGCAACAGAGGTGGTCAACCTGGCGATCCAGCTGTTTGCCTTTGTCTTTCCGGTGACGGTGGCCAAGGTGCAGGAGAGCGTGCTGGAGCAGCTGGCGACGTTCATGACGGCGGGCTCGCTGCAGCGGGACGCGGGGCGCAAGGCGGCGATCCAGGTGAACGTGGCGGCGGCGCTGCTGCTGACGCTCAAGGTGGCGGTGCGCGAGACGGCGGCGGCGGCGGGCGCGGTGACGTCGGCGGCCGTCGAGCGGCTGCTGGAGGAGCTGGTGCGCGGGTTCGTGACGGACGGCGACGCGTACGTGCGCAGCCTGGGCTACGGGGCGCTGGGACGGCTGTGCAGCGCGTGCGGCGCGGCCTTTACGAGCGGCGAGGTCAAGCAGCTGGTGGACACGATTGTGGTGAACCGCGAGCCGAGCGCGCGGGCGGGCTGCGCGATGGCGCTGGGCAGCATCCAGACGCGGGTGGGCGGGCTGGCGGGCAGCTACCACCTCAAGACGGTGCTGGGGATCCTCATGTCGTTGTGCAACGACCCGCACCCGACGGTGCACTTTTGGGCGCTGGAGGCGTTTGGGCGCGCGTCCGAGGCGGCCGGGCTGCCGTTTGCGAGCTACGTGGCCAGCACGGTCGGCATGCTGGCGGCGCTGTACGGATCGGCGGACCACGACGGCGAGGGCCCGTCGGCGGCGTCGCAGAACCTCGAGGTGGCGCAGTCGACGCCGGCAGCGATTGCGCGCTGCGTCGACACGCTGATCAACGTGCTGGGCCCAGACCTGCAGGAGGCGACGCGGGCGCGCGACCTGATCGTGGCGCTGGTCGCGCAGTTTGGCGCCGAGGCCGAGGACGCGCAGGTGCAGCGCGCGAGCCTGGACTGTCTGGAGCACCTGTCGCTGTACGCGCCGGGGCTGGTGGCCGAGGCGGCGTACGTGCAGCAGCTGCAGGCGCAGCTGGGTGCGGCGGACAGCGCGCTGCGGGACGCGGCTGTCGACGGGCTCTTCAACTTGATGAAGCGGCGGGGCGGCGACGCGGTCGTGGTGGCAGCGCCGGGCCTGGAGGGGCAGCTGTGGCTGGCGCTGGACCGGCAGCCGCGGCACGAGGGGCTGCGCACGCTGCTGGCGAGCTGGCTGCGGCAGACGGGGCTGGCGGCGACGGACGCGTGGCTGCAGCGCTTCCAGCGGGTGCTCAAGATGACGCGGGCCAAGGTGCCGGCGACGGTGCGCGCGGCGACGGCGACGGTGCGGACAGTGACAATCGACCTGCAGGACGAGGAGGTGGCGGGTCTGGGCAGCGGCGGCGGCGGCGGCGGGGACGGGGACGGAGACGGAGAAGGGGACGGGGCCGGGGCGGGCGGCGGTGGCGATGCGGGTGGTGGGGGCGCGGCAGGCGAGGGAGACGCGGCGGCGGCGGTGGCGTTGTCGGACGTGGAGCCGCTGCGGTGGCAGGTGTCGGCCTTTGTGCTCGGGCTGCTGGACGAGCTCTTCCAGCTGGCGGCGCAGGAGGCAGCGGCGGCGTCGGGCAGCAGCAGCGGGACGGTGACGACGCGGGCGCAGGCGGCGCTGCAGGGGCGCATTGCCGAGGTGGTGCGCATGGCCTTTTCGGCGTCGACGGCGGGCGTGCTGGAGCAGCGGGTGTGGGGGCTGAAGCTGATCGGGGCGGTGCTGCGCATGTTTGGGCGCACAGTCGACCCCGACTTTGACGAGGCCATGCTGCTGGAGCAGTACCAAGCGCAGATCAGCTCGGCGCTGACGCCGGCCTTTGCGGCCGACTCGTCGCCGGAGCTGGCGGCCGAGGCGGTGCAGGTGTGCGCGGCCTTTGTGGCGACGGGCATCGTGACAGACGTTGACCGGATGGGGCGCATCCTAAAGACGCTCGTGGGCGCGCTGGAGAGCTTTGCGGGGAGTGAGGAGAGTGGTGGTGGTGGTGGTGGCAGCGGCGGCGGCAGCGAACCGACGACTGCGCGCATCGGCGATTTGCACGGACTCAGCGCCAACGCGCAGGTCATGGTCAAGATGTCCGTGTTCGCGGCGTGGGCGGAGCTGCAGGTGGCCAGCCTGGAGCAGCAGTACCTGGTGGCGGTGCTGCAGCCGCACCTGGCGCGGCTGACGCCGCTCTGGCTGGAGTCGCTGCGGGCGTTTGCGCGGCTGCGCTTTGAGCCGGACATTTCCATGACGCTGGGGCCGCCGGCGCTGACGGGCAGCCTCGATACAATCTACGCGGCGCTGAACCGCGAGACGCTGCTGGCCTTTTACCAGGACGCGTGGCTGCAGCTGGTCGACGCCATTGCGAGTCTGATTGAGCAGGACAGCGGCGCCGTCTTTGACGCGCTCGAGGGCGGTGTGCCGGGGGGTGGTGGTAGTGGTGGTGGTGGCGGTGACGCTGGCGGTGGTGACGGGGGCGATGCCGTCGTGGCGGCCAACGGCCGGGCGCCGCCGTCCGACATCAACTACCGGGACGAGCCGGTCGCCTTTTTCTTTGTGCTCTTCGGCCTCGCCTTTGAGGCCCTCGCAGCGCGGCCGGATCCGCGGGCGGCGCCCGGGCAGACGCTCGCGATCCTGCGGGCGCTCAAGAAGATTCTGCATCCCAGCGTCTCGGGACAGGCGATTTACCGCGACGCCGTCTTTTCCGAGACCATGGACCTGCTCGACCGCCTCGCGCTGACCGAGGGCCTCGACGTGCAGGGCGTCATTGTCGACATGGCGCGCGCCCTCTGCCTGGCGCACCCGGCGGCGCGCGCGCACAACCGCCCCGACGCGGGCGAGCTGACTGACGACATTGAGCAGCTGTTTGAGCTGACGCGCATCATGGTGCTGGTGCTGTCGGGACTGCTGCCGGGCCTGGCGGCGACGACGACCACCACCACCACCACCACCGGCTCGGGCCACCACGCGGCGACGCGCTACACCATGACCGAGGAGCCGGTGCTGCAGCTGGTGCGCACCGCGCTGGCGGCGCTGGTGGACGCGGCCGAGGTCTTCCCCGCTGTCATCCGCACAGACCTGCACGCCTGCCTGGTGCACATTTTCGCCACGGTCCTGGCGACGCCGGCATGCCAGGCCGCCGTGGTGCCGCAGGCGCTGCCGACGCTCAAGCGCTTCATCGCGACGGCGGCACAGACGGACGGGGCGGACGCGGCGGCGCAGGTGCAGACGCAGACGCAGATGCGCGCGTGTCTGCGGCGGCTGCTGTCGGTGTATCTGCACGCGCAGCGGCGCGAGGAGCCGACGGCGCTGGCGTGCGTCAAGAACTGTCTTCTGGCGCTGACGATTCTGTTCACGGCGGCACCCAACGTGCACCTGCCGGCGGCGGACCCGCTGGTGGCCAAGTTTCTCGACGAGCTGCTGGACTGTCTGACGGACCGCATGGTAAGAAGTCTACGCTCTTCCCTCTCTCTCTACACTCTGCCTCCTGCTAACAGACAAGACGTCCACCATTGCGGCCAACTGCTGCCGCTCGCTGCTGCTGCACGGCCGCACTACAGCCGCCGACCACAGCATTGGCCGCTACCTGCTGCCGCGGCTGCTGGCCTTTGTCGCCGACACGACGGCCGCCGACCCCGAGCACGCCCGGCCGCTGGTGGCCCATGCGCTGACAGCCTTTGTGGCGGCCCTGGCCAAGCAGGAGAGCCCGCCGGGCGGCGTGGCTGTGGCCATGGCGCTCGTCATCCCGGCGCTGCTGGCAGGCGACGAAGGGGTGGCCGACGCCGACGACGCCGACGACGAGACGACGACGGCAATATACCGTGCCACGAGTGACCGGCTGCTGGAGTTGGCGTCGGCCGATCCCGCCGCCTTCCGGGCCGTCGTCGCCGGTCTGGCCCCGAACCAGCGCGCCTTTCTCGAGGCGGTCATTGCGGCGGGCCGCCAGCCGGAGACGACGGTGGCGGCGGCGCCGCGCGGGCAGCCGACAATTACGCTCAAGGATTTTGGTAGTTGAAATCGAAGGCGGCTGCGAGGAGCGCAAAAGTCACGCCACACGTGGCGTGACGCTGCGCGTGAGATAAGGCGGCAGGCACGGGGAGCAGTCGATTCGGGGTCGATTCGCCTATAGATAGACGGTCCACTGCTGAAAATAGAGTTGCCGCCCCCCATTCTGATGGTCACGTGCGCCGGCATCCCCCGCCTTATCTCTGTCGCAGAGTCCGCCGGCAACACACGATAAGGCGGCCGCGGTGCCCAGCCGCTATTAATAGGGCGAGAGGGGCGCTGATAGAGAAGAGAAGCGATCAGCGGTAGGGATCGGCGGAACGGCCTGGCCTCTTTATAAGAAACGCTCCCCCGGGCCCTTTTTCGACATGGCTTCTGCCTCTGGCATTGACGCTCCCACAGACACCATGGACAAGGCAGCAGTTTCCAACGACGGGCTGGTGATTCCGGTGGGTGATGCGTCGTGGTGTCGGTGCTTTTCAAAGCGGACAAGACTGACCAGCAGCTCATTGACCTGGGCAAGTTCTTGCACGGGTCGGCGGCGGACCGCACCGAGACGGCGCAGGCGATCCTCGCCGGCTTCCAGACGGCGGGCTTCATCTACCTCAAGAACACGCCCATCTCGTCGTCCTCGCGCAAGGCGGCCTTTGCGGCGTCGGCGCGCTTTTTTGAGCTGCCCATGGACAAGAAGGAGGCGCTCGGCTGGACGACGCCCGAGGCCAACCGCGGCTACACCGCGACGGGCCGTGAAAAGGTGACGCAGCTCGACGACCCCGAGGCCGTGGCCGCGCTCAAGGCCGCCAGCCCGGACCTCAAAGAGAGCATTGAGATTGGCCGCGAGGGCGAGGCCGGCTGTCCGAACCAGTGGCCCGACGAGACGGACCCGGCTACGCAGCCGCTCGTCGCCGGCTTCCGCGCGGAGATGATGGACTTCTTTGCCCAGTGCAAGGCCGTGCACGAAGAGGTCATGCGCGCCATCGCCGTCGGCATGGGCCTGCCCGCCACCTTTTTCGACCCCTTTGTCGACGTCGGCGACAACACGCTGCGCCTGCTGCACTACCCGGCCGTGCCGCACGACGTCTTTGCCGCGAACCCGCTGCAGGTGCGCGCCGGCGAGCACTCCGACTACGGCTCCATCACGCTGCTCTTCCAGGACGACCGCGGCGGCCTGCAGGTGCGCAGCCCCCACGGCAACTTTGTCGACGCCACGCCCATCCCGGACACCATTGTCGTCAACGCCGGCGACCTGCTCGCGCGCTGGAGCAACGACACCATCAAGAGCACACTGCACCGCGTCGTCGAGCCGCCCACGACGGCCGACGTGCACCCGCCGCGCTATAGCATTGCGTGAGTCTATGCGTGCCCAGTTCCTTTCTTGTCTCTCCTCTCGTCGTCTCCTCTGACTCTCCAGATACTTTTGCAACCCCAACTTCCAGAGCTTCATTGACGTCCTGCCCGGCACCTTTGCCGCCGAGACGGAGAAAAAGTACCAGCCTGTCACGACGGGCGCGTACATTGCCCAGCGTCTGGCCGCGACGTACTGAGTGTAGTGTAGTTGTAGACAACGAAACAGACATGACGTCATGTGACCAAGACAATGTACACGTGACCACTCGGCCTGCTTTTCTCCCCGCCCATGTGACTAAACCACGTGACTTACTGTCTGACCGCCGGCATCCCTGCTTAGCCCGACCGACGATCCACCACCTCTGCTCATCCCCTCCGTGCCGCTCGGCTGGACACACTCTCCCTCCCGACCGCTTTTGCTCGGCATGAACACAACCCCTCTCGACGCCTGAGACTGCGAGCGCTACACGTCCCGGTACACGCCATGGCTCAACCCTCCACGCCGGGCCCCTCGACGGCGCCTGCGCCGGCGGCAACCACCCCGTCCATCTTTGGCAACGGCGTGGCGGCGACGACAATGGCCGTGACCGTCGAGGCCGCGACAGGGACAGCGGTCAGCCCCCATTTCGACCACTTTACACCCATCGGCGGCGCACCGGCACCTGCGTCGACGACGACGACGACCACAACGACGACAACACCTCCGACGACCACCCATCCGGCCAACACCAACACTTACATCATGCCCAACTCGCCGCTGCGTATCCGCCCGGGCGCGGACGGATACCGGCCCAAGGTGACGCGGACGGTGGGTCAGCGGCCGGCCTGTCTGGTCAATGCGTCCGTGACATACTGCGGCAACAACCAGATCTACGCCTTTGGCGGCTTCGACCAGTACACGGACGAGGTCTACAACCACGTGCTTCGGCTCGACGTCGTCAGCCAGCAGTGGAGCCTGGTCGACAACTACGGGGACATTCCCGGTGTGCGCATGGGTGCGTTGCGCGCGTTGTGTGTGCGGCCTGCCGTGTCCTCTGCTGATTCTTGACTGCCTCCCCTCCCCTAGGCCATACCGCGACGCTCTACCAGGGCGACAAGCTGCTCGTTTTCGGCGGTGAAAACGAGCACCGCACCTACCTTTCCGACCTGATTGTCTTTGACCTCAAGACGGCCCACTGGACGCAGCCGGCCGTGTCGGGCCCGATCCCTAAGGGCCGCGCCCGCCACGCGGCCGTGCTGCACGAGGACCGCCTCTTTATCATGGGCGGCATCACGGGCCACGACAACTACGTGCTGGAAGACATTTGCTATCTCGACCTGAAGACGTTTACCTGGTCGCGCTCGTGGCGCTTCGTCAGCCGCTTCGACCACTCGGCCTACATCTGGGGCGAACGCGTCTGGGTCTTTGGCGGCCTCAGCCCGGGCATGGACAAGGTCAGCGACCTCTGGTGGCTCGACCTCAAGGGCACGCCGGCCTTTGAGGCGGCCCCGGCCTTTGGTGTCGCCAACAGCAACGGCTACGGCCGCCCGGGCAGCAGCACGCCACGGCCGCCGTCTCTGGCGCAGTCGTCGGCCGTCGGGGCGTCAGGCTACGCCGCCAACTCGCGCACGGCGCAGGTGAACCCGCCGTCTTTTCAGCTCAAGTCGTACGCGCCCATGGCACCGGGGGCGATTGCGGCACTCAAGTTTTGCTCGGCGCCGGGCATGCCGAGCCAGGGCTCGGGGATCCACTTCCACGTGTACGCGTCGGGCGTGCTGCTGGACCTGGTGACGCCAGCGCCGACGATCACAGCACGTGAGTGCTCGCTCAACACGCTGGACCTGGCGACGATGCGCTGGCAGACGCTGGCCGAGGGCCGCGAGGTCTTCAAGAACGGCTACCGGTGGCACTACTGCACGATGAACGAGGACGGCACCAAGGCCTGGCTGCTCGGCTGTCCCAACGGCCCCGGCACCGTCGACCTGGGCACCAACGGGCTCGAGGAGTTTCTCAGCGACATTATGGAGATTGACCTGCGGCGCTACGGCTTTCTCGGCAACACGGCGGCCGACGGCCGCGAGGCTGGCCTCGGTCTGGGCCTGGGCCCGGGCGCCAGCACGCGGCCGCTGTCGCGCATCCGGCCAATCGACACGCCGTCGCGCGGCCTGGGCGCGGACCTGGCCAAGCTGTTTGACCAGCCGCCCGAGGCGGGCAGCGGCGCAGACTTTGTCGTGACGGCGCACTCGGGCCACTGCGACGACGACAACGCGATCGGGTCCGCTCTGATCCACGCCGAGGAGGGCAACACGGACGGACGCGACGGCAACGTGTGGCTGTCGCCGGACGCGCCGACGTCGCCGCCGATCCACGTGCACCGGCTGATTCTGCAGGCACGGTGGCCGCACTTTGCGCGGCTGTGGGCGTCGCAAATGGCCGAGTTCCACACAAAGCAGATGCACATTCCGGAGCCGTACAGCGTCGTCCGGGCCTTTCTCTACTACCTGTACACGGACCGGATCGACCCGGCCGACGACGAGGCGGCGGCGGACAGTGGGCAGGTGACGACGACGCCGACAGCTGATCTGGCCGACGTGGCCGGACTGCTGGTGATGGCTAACATTTACAACATTCCACACCTGCGACTGTTGTGCGTGAACCGGCTGTGGCGGGAGCTGGACGTGGACCACGCGTGCATCATCTGGCACTGCGCGAGCCTGGCGGGCGAGGAGTGGCTGCGCAAGCGGGCGGCGACGTTTTGCCTGCTGCACTGGGGCCGGATTGTGCGGTCACCGGGCTTTCTGCGGCTGCCGCGGGCGGCGCTGGTGGAGCTGTCGCAGGAGATTGACACAGAGGGCCGCGTGATTGGCGGCGACGAGCTGGACCTGTTTGGCTCGGCCATGGACGCGACGCGGTACTCGGACAATGGCAGCGGGGCATCGCAGCGCAAGGAGAGCATCAGCAGCCACCCGTCGCAGCTGGCCGAGGACGAGGTGGACGAGGACGAGGACGGGATGGAGCTGAGTTAACCGGAGACGACAACACGACAGACCGGCGGACCGACCAGACAGCAGGCTGTTGCGGCCGTGGGAAGAACGGAAGAGCATGGTACCCAGTACGAAAAGGCGTTTCTTTTTTTCTTTTTTTCTTTTTTTCTTATTTTTCAATTGTTTCTTTTGTCTGTTTGTATTTGACCAAAGCTGTACCGCAAATATGCTTGATGATTTGTTCTGTCCTCTCTCGACTTTCTGCCTGATTTTTCTGATGCCTGATTTCCTGGTTTCTGGCTTTTCGAACACTTTTTCCCACCGCTTTTCCCGCCGGACCTATCCTATTCTGCCACTTCTCTCCGCCCACTATAGCCCCCACAATGCACGATCATCTTGCGTGTTGCACAGACCCACAATTTCCGTTCAGAGCGGGTCCGTACAACGACCTTTCGCTTCATCGTGACCTTTGGCAGCGGGCCATGGCGCTTCGCTGGCAGTGAGAATTGGGAGCTAGACGGTGGAGACTATATTGGAGACCTGGGTGGACAATATCAAGGGAGTAGACGCTAGTGGCGACTGGGAAAATCAAAGACGTTGAGCTCTATAGACAGTGGTGAGGAAAAGGTGAGAAAAGGATGAGAAAGTGGAAAAGTGCCAAACTGGCACGGCCCAATTGCTGCGGCCGACCCGCCCTGCTGTGGCATTGGAAGAATAAGGAGCCGCTGTGCGACAGGAGGACGCAACGGCACACGATGCTGCCTTTTGGGCCGGTTGTCGTCCGCCGCCGTGCCTGGAAAGTACCAGTTTATCGTACTTCAGTCAGCTGTCAAATATCCGTTTCCCGTCTCCAATTCCGCTCTTGTCCCACTGTGCCTTGTTGCTGTCACGTTGCACCGAATCGGACAGATGACGGGGGGGATACAACAGCCCGCCGCATGGACGACTGACTAGCTGGCCAGCCGCTCGCCTTCCTCGTCACGCCATCCAAGAGGCCGCAGCCACAATAGGACGGCAGTCGTGAGTAGGCAAGAGGGCGCGCAAAGTGGAGCTCGCCAAGCACGACAGCTCTGCCGTGGAGCGGGACGGGTCCAGCGGCCAGCTACCTGCAGGAACCGCACGGGCGCTGCGAACTGGTGCCATCGGGCGGCAAAACGATGGAGCCATGGAGCTGTGGATCCATGCGTCTATAGAGCTCTTCTGCGGCCGAATCGCATCGCGGCCGCACAATAAAGGGCGTGCGTAGACGTTCGCGGCACAGACGGCTCGCCGTGCCCCTTGTCCTCGTGCTATAAACTGTCGTCTTCCCGCGCTCTCTCGACAACTCACGTTTACGCATGCATTTCGTTGCTGCTGCATCTTTTTATCTTACAGTTTATCCTCGCTTTCGGCTTTTATTGCCTCGTCATCGTTATCTTCATCCCAACCGGCAGGACCGCGCGCACACTCTCGCTATTTCCTCGCCCCGCACCCTTACAGTTTATCCGGCCGCCGCTCTGGCGCATCGCTCGCTTCTCGTCTCGCTCCGACTGTGGCTCCTCTCGTAGCATACTCCGCGCGTCTGATTGGTCCGTGCTGCCGTTGCGAGCATCATCGCAACGTCACGATTGAGCACATTCTTCCACCGCCCTCTTCGCCAGCCTCTTTGCAAGCCTACGTGCTGTGGAAACCTTTTTCCGCGGCTGTGTGCACAGAATCTGCCGGCAATATTTCTTTGTCGCTTTTCCCTGCGTCGCCCGCCCGTTTCTCTTGCTCTCTCACCTTGTCTTCACATCTTTTTTTCTTCACCTCTGCAACGTCTGTCACCATCTACGTTTGACCATTTGCTCTCGCATCTATCGCAATAATTGCGTCTTCTGATCTCTTTTACCTGTGTGATTTTCCCATTTTCCCATTTTCCCATTTTCCCATTTACCCCTTCTCGAGTTTCTGTCGCGACTTCTACGTTTTTCAGCAACTTTTTTCTCTCTCGACTTTGTCTCTCGACTTTAGTCGCTCCGCTGCTTCTACCTCTCTCGGAAAATTTCTCTTCCCAGCAGCTCTTTTCCCAGCAACTCTACTCGAGAACTCTTCTTTTCCCTACCTGCCACTCTATTTTCCTCTCAGAAACGTCGCTTCACGAATTCTTTTCCCACGGTCAAATCAAACCATTCTCAAGATGATTCACGGCCATTACACCAACGAGCAGATTATTTGGTTCTGCACCAACATCTGGCGCTTTTCGCGAGAAGAAATGACGGCGAACTTTCAAGCGCGCTACCAAGATCCGCACTTTGGCAGGAGCCAATATCAATGGTTGAAGATCAGATACTGCATGAAAAAAGAATGGGGGTAAGTTCGGGTCCTTTTGCATTCGAGTCTGTTTCTTTCCGTTTTGCTGACATTCTAGCGCATCTCTCAACGCCCCCCCTTATGCCGGTGCTGTTCCCGGTGGACCAAACACGGAAAATTATATACCTGCGAACATGCCGGCCGAGGGTCCCCTTTTCGAGACACACAGTCGCTCCATCACGCCGGTGCCCCTGCTGGTGGACACGGCACGCTCGAGCCAAGAGCCGGCTCCGGCCCCTGTGCAGCAGGCCCCGGTCGCTCCCCAGACCGTTCATCACGTGACCCAGTCTTCCCCGGGCCCACAGAACATGTCCCAGACCGTTGCTGCCACGGCCCATGCCGGCACTGCCAACACCGGCTGTGACATGGGTACGCCGACGCAGGCTCTGCAGGCCGCCATGGGCGCGCAGGAGCTGCTTAACCAAGAGATGCTCCAACGCGATGTCCACCGCCACTTCACGCACGCGCCGCCGGGCCGAGGCGGCTACCAGTTCGCGGTGCCCCATCCGGAGATGACGTCGTCGACGCCTGCCATGGCGGTCCAGGGCACTGCTCAGAGCGAGCTGTCGGCAGACCAACTGGCGGCCATTCATCAGAGACAGCTGCACCAGCTGCAGCTCCAGCAGATGCAGGAGCAGCAGAAGCTACAGGAGCGCATCAAGCGACTGGAGCAGATCCAGCTCCAGGAGCAGAAACAGCAAGAGCAGGAGTGTCTACAGATGCGTCTTCAGCAGGCCAATCTGCAGCACATGCCGCAGCCGCAGCCGCTGGCGCATGGCCGGCTGCCCATCAACACCTCCTTCTCCCATCTGGGCGGCGAGATGGCACCCAGCCGTTTCCGCAGCATTGGTGACATGCCGCAGGTGCACAACTATCAGTACATGGACCTCACGCCCAGCGGCTTGGCCTGCGTGCAGCAGCAGTCGGAGCAGCCTGCCGTCCAGGAGTGGGTGGAAGACCAGCACCAGCAGACCATGGACCTACAGTCGCCCTTTCCGCTGGCGCCGGCGCCTATGGAAGCGCCTCCGATGCTGTCGGACATGGCGCCCATGGCGCCCATGGTACACTTGGCGCAGATGGCGCAGATGACGCCCATGACGCCGGCACGCGAGGTCATTGAGATTGCCGACGACGAGTCGTTGACGGAGCCGGCTGTCCGCGGCACGGCCCGTTACTCGCCGGGCCGTGGTGCGGTCCAGACGCCGCCCAAGAAGACCAGAGGAAAGGGAGGCAAGGCAGGCAAGTCCAGCAACTCCTCGAGCAAGTCCTCGGGCAAGTCGTCGCCCAAGCACAAGCGGCCCGTCACTGTCGACGTGTCGCTGCCGGCCAAGCGCATCCGCACAGATGACGTACGTGTCCTGGGGCGTGAGACGTTTATGCCGTGCGAGCCGCTGGCCTCCAGCACGTCGCTAGCCACACCCAGCTCGCCCTCTGCCACGGCCGAGACGGCCGCGGACGAGGCCGACGCACTCTGGTTCCAGGGTATGCATGAACACTGCTTCTTCAACGTGCCGCATCGGCACCACGCTGGCGGAGTCTTTTTCCCGCAGGGCGTCGACTGCATGAACGTGTTCCGCCAGGCCTCGTCGGCCGCATCTGCCGCATCGGCCGCATCGTCCGCGACGTCATCGCCTGTGCTGGTGGAGCCGGCTGAGCCGGTGACCGCACCGGCTGCCACGCCGGTTGCCACGCCGGTGGGCCCTCTGGCCACGCCCAGCAGCGCCGAGAGCGAGGCCATGGACGCCGAGTTTCTGCGCGTCATGGAGGCCCTCGATGAAGAGGCGGACCGTTATCCGGTGCCCCTGCCGACGGGTCGGCCGCTGCGTCGGCTGGAGGACCCGTCTGAGACGGAGCGCGACATGGGCCTGCGCCCGCGGACGCCGCCGCGCAGCAGCAGCAGCGACGACATTGACAGCAGTGTGCCGCCTGCCAGCCTGACCCTAGACCCGGCGCAGCTGGTGCAGACGCAGACTCAGACGCAGACACAGACGGCGCCGCTCGACTTGGCCGCCGAGCAAGAGGCCATGGACGCTATGGTGGCCGCGCTGACGGCGAGCATCCACGAGAGCGATGCGTCGGACCGGCTGAGCGCGCTCGAAAGCAGCCCACTGGTGTCGGCCGACGGGTACTTTGACCAAGACAAGCCGCCCATGGACAACGCGTCTCTGCCGAGCGCAGCACTCCCCCTGAACGGCGACGGCATCGAGTACGAGTAGGACTTTGACCTCTTTGGCGCCGCGTTTTGAGTGTGGGAGTAACCAGTATGTCTGTTCCGTTTGGGCAGACGAACAAAGGAAGGGGGTGAATCTCTGTTGTGTGTTTCTTTTCTGTCCCTGTCTCTGCTTTTTCGGTATGTCTTGCCGCCTGTTGCGGCACCTTGTCTTGTCATGAATATGTCATGAAGAGGTTGCACGCTCACGGATGGCTGCTTTTTGGAGTTTTGTGTTTCGGAAAAGGAATGGGAAAAAGAGGGAAGGAACGGAAACGGAACGGAAACGGAACGGAAAAAAAAGGAAAAAAAGGGATCGAATAGGGAAATGTTTACGCAACGGCTCGCATAGGGAAACGGTTTACGCAAGGGAATCTGCCACGGATGGAACGGATCGGAAACGGAATGCAAACGGATATTGCTTTACTTTACATGTACGGAATCAAATGGACTGTCAACTTCGCCCTCTTGTGCTGGAACTATTCGGATCCTCCCCTCTCTCCCCTCTCCCCTCTATCATTCGTCTATCCGATACCGCGCCGGCTTCTGGCGTCGCCGCTGGCTGCGGTCTACCGAGTCCGGCTCCGGTTCTTCCTCGTCGTTCGAGTCTGCCACGACGACGCTGTTCCCGTTGCGCGGCCCGTAAAACTGTCCCGCCGATAGAATGCGGCCCCGTTCGTTGTCGTCGACTGCCTCGCGCCTCCGCGGCGGAGGCGTCTGCCATTCCGATTTGGACGGGACCGACGGGACCGAGATGCTCCGGGTAGAGGGCACCGGCCCAGCCGTGTCGACGGCGATGCTGTCGGCAATGTCACGTGACGCTACAAGGGCTGGCGTTGGCGCTGGCGCTGGCGTTGGTGCTGGCGTTGGTGCTAGTTCCGACTCCCGCTCTGGCTGCCGCTCTGGCTGCCGCTCTGGCTGCTGTTCTGGCTGCCGTTCTGGCCGCCGTTCTGGCCGCCGTTCTGGCTCCGGCTCCTGCCGTCGCTTGCCTGCCTCGGCTTCCCGCACCGCCGCCGTTCGCACTGCCCGGCGCCGCTTGACCCGCGGCTGGCGCCGCGTCGGGCTGTCGCGGAAGTCGTCGTCCGACTCGTGGTGTTGACCGCGCCGCTTCCAACGCCCGTCAGACCGGGCCGAGTCGCTGTCGTCGCCGCTGCCGCTCTCGTCGTCGTCTTCGTCGTAAACATGTCGCTGCTTGCGCTTGACGCCTCGCCGCTCGACGAGCGTGGGGGCTGCGGGGGACGGCGACGGCGCGGGAGCGGGCAATGGTGACGGCGACGGCGCGACGGCTGCCGGCTCGGCCAGCGGCGCCTCGTCCAGCTCCATCTCGTCGACCGACTCGGCCACGTCGGCATGCGCCGGCGGCGCCTCTTTGCGGGCGCCCTTGGCCTTGGCCCGCTTGACGCTGCTGTGGCCGGCGCGGCCGCCTCGCCCGGCCTTGGCGTGTGTCTGTCCCTTGCGGCCGCGCCGCTTCCCTCCGCCTGGCACGCGCACGCCGCGCACGCCGCCGGTGCCGCCGCCCCGCTGCGCCGCAGCGCCGTAGTCGTCCTCGCCGTTGACCGAGGCCTTGTCCTCGAGCAGCTTCTTGGTCAGGTTGGGAAAGTTCTCGCCGTAGTTGAAGAAGAGCTCCTCGCCGGCCTTAATGTCGCGCATGGCGGTGAAGCGGATGCGGAACTCGCCGTTGACGTACAGGATCTTGGGCATGATGTTGCAGCCGCGCTTGTCGTGCTCGCTCGCGTGGTTGATGTAGCGCGACAGGTTGCCGTAAATGGCCGCGTCGACCCAGATGCCGTCCTGCTCGAGCAGGGTGAAGAGGTACGACGCATTCGACTCCTGGTTGAACACGTCGCCGCGCCGCGCCTCGCGCCGCACGCCCTCGTCGTGCGTGATCAGCTCGCCCACGTACTCAATGACAAACGCGTCCGCGGCCATGTCTTCGGCCGCGAACAGCCCGTAGCCGCAGCCGTCCAGCTGCGATTTGCCCAGCAGAACCGCCTTGCTCTTGCCGCGCTGCAGCGCCACGTTCTGGCAGCCCGTCGCGTGCAGCGCCTCGTCGTCGCGGTTGCGCGGATCCGCCCGCTCCCGCGCGCCGCAGCCGCCGCACAGCACTGGGTCGCACTCGCGGTTCAGCTGCACGCAGATGCACGGCTTGCCCTCCTTTTGCCGCGCGTAGCACGTCTTGCCCGACGCGTGGCACGCACACCCCGTGAACTTGTACGCGCACTTGTCCGCCGTGCACCCGCAGAACCGCTCGCACAGCAGCTTCGCCTCCACGCACGGACAGCCGCGCGCCGCCGTGCAGGGGCCCTCGTGGTTGCACGGCTCCCGCTGCTCGCGCAGCGCGTGGATGTGCGTGTACGTGTGGTCCGACCAGTCACCGATGAGCACCTTGCGCTGCCGGTCGTACCAGCTCACCGGCTTCACCGCCGGGCCGTCGACCACCCGCTCTACCGTCGGCGTCCCCGTCTGCAGCCCCAGTACCTTCATCTGCCGGTACACTTCCCAGCAGAACCGGCCCAGCAGCGCTGCCGCCGTGCACTGCAGCCGCACGGGGCTGTCTGCCAGCGTGTACTGCAGGCTGCGCAGCAGGTTCGTCTCGTTCTCCGTCCACGCCCGGTTCGCAAACGCGGCATCGCCCACGTCGTAGCTGCGGTAGCACTGGTTGTCGCACGGCGCCAGCACAGCGCTGCTCGGTCGGCTGAGCCGGCTCTCGCCGCCCGCAGCCGCCTGCTGCTGCTGCTGCTGCTGCTGCTGCTCCCGCTGCCGCGCCCGCGCTTGTGCTTCCCGCCGCTGCTCCACGTGCATCCACAGCTTGCCGCCGCAGTCCTCAATCGAAAAGCACCGCCGGATGTTCTCCGCGTCGAATTCGCCGTGCTCGCACGAGTGCGCGTGGCAGATCATGCACCCCAACATCGTGTAAGTGCCCAGGTACTGCTGGATCTGCTCCACGGGGTTGTCCTTGTCTTGTGCCGCCGCCGCCGCCGCCGCCGCCTCCTTGGTCGCCTTGCGCGGGTCCATCATGTTCTCAAACGCGTCTTCCTGCCGCAGGACGTCGTACAGCGTAATGTGCTTCTTAGCAAACACGCGGTTAAAGGCATCGATAAACAGGCCCGCCATCCGCATCGCCCGTGGCGTCCCCGCGCTCTCACCGCACGAGCTGAGCAGGCTGTTCTTCTGCTGCGGCGTAAACGACGCCTCACCCTGCTGCTCGCTGGCCATGTAGCGGATCAGCGTTGTGCGGCTGCAGTTGTCGATACCCAGGCTCGCAATCCAATGGTCCAGGTAGATGGACACCGCCTTGGCGTACTCGGCCGTCCGCGTCGATGCCCACTTGTCGAACCGCTTCGACGTGTCAAAGCCCGACTTGAGCTCCATGCTCTCCAGCTCCTCGATCCACTGGTCAAACTTTTTCTTGTCCTCGGACCCGTCGTCCAGGTCGCGGAAGTGCGGAATGAACTTGAGCGGCGTGTTGGGCGACAGAATGTTCTTGCCAATCTCGACGTGGTGGAAGCGATATTTGGGCACACTGTTGTTGGGCGTCTTGACCGACACCGTCTTGATCATGAGCGACCGGCCCTCTGGCCGCCGCTGGCTGTCACGATGCAGCTGTTGAGTTAGCATCAAGAACCAGGGGAAGTATTCGGGACCTGGAGATGTGAAAACCATCTTCTCTCACCTTGATGCGAACTTTTAGCGGCTCGCTGTCCTTGTCCGTCGCCGGATTCGCCAGTTCGCTGTGCATGCCAGTAAACTCGTCAAAGGAGCTGACATGCTGTCGGACGCGAGGCTGTTGCGTTGTAATGCAGTGCACTACAAAGCGGCTGTGGTCCTTGTGCAGCCCTTGCAAAAAGCCGTGAAGCGACTTTTCAATCTGGCTAGACGACCAGTCGACGTGAGGCGTCGTGGCCGGCGGGACTGCCGTGGACGGAGACTGGCCGCGGGCTGCGCGTGCAGGCGAAGCAAACACTGTTAGTTTGTCCTGGGGTGGAGGGGATGGTGCGAGCGGAGTCTGAGGCGGATGCGATGACGCCGGCTGCGAGGACTGAGGCTGCGAATCTGCCACCTGAGGCGACACATCTGCAACACTCTCGGGAGGTACTGCGGGTATTGGATCGGCTGTGACAATTGGAGATGCCAAGGAGGGCAAGGGTGGCGGCGTTCCCGAAGAGATGGAGGCGTGTGGTGACAGCGCTCTGAACAGGGATGAGGCGACGTCTGCAACGCGTTGCATATCTGCCGCCGCTGCTGGTTGTGCTGGCGCTGGTGCTGGTGCTGGTACTGGTGCTGGTACTGGTGCTGGTACTGGTGCTGGTACTGGTGCTGGTACTGGTGCTGGTACTGGTGCTGGTACTGGTGCTGGTACTGGTGCTGGTGCTGGCGCTGGCGTTGGTGCTGGCTGCGGAGAGCCGGACGTGAACGGCTGGGTGGTGGCCGTTCGACTGAGAGGTGGTTGACGGGGCGGCGATGTATGTGTCTGGGCGCGGGGAGAGGAAATGTGTGTGGCCGTGTCGGGCGTTGGACGCTGTGTAGCTTGCTTCGGTGGCACATACGTGCGCAAACGGACAACATGCGCAGGCGGGGAATTCTGCCGTGGCTCTGGTCGTTCAAAGTGACGTGCCGTCTGTGCAAACGGCTGCGGTCGCGGGTAGCCCGCAAGAGGCGGAAGCGTCTGCTCCTTGCCTGCTCCGGGCTTGTACGGCGGCAGCCGCGCATAGGACTGCGCCGGCTGGGGAGATTCGTGCGCCTGCCGTGGCGCCATCGTCTGCTGGCGTGGTGACTGCTGGCGTAGTGACTGCTGCCGCGGCAGAGAACGGGATGGCTGATGGTAATAAGATGCCGCTGACGACATGGATGGCCGCTGGGCTGCTGCGCGCTCTGCAGTCGCACGGTCGATGGCCAGCCGTTCAGCCAGCCCCTGCTCGACAGACGCCCACGACCGGCTGGGCGGATAGACCGTCGCCCACGGAAGAGTCCGCTGGGACGAGAAGAGCAGATCCGGACCGACGCCGGGAAGGGTGCCGGTCGAGGCTGAGTTGGTGGGATGCATGTTGGGCGAGGGGGGGTGGCCCTGCCAGCTCATGCCCTGACGCGGCTCAGAGTACGGCTCCGTTGTCGCCGGTCCTCCTGCCGCTTCCGATGCTCCCGGCTGCTGGCTTGGACGCTGGCGAGATGGCGTGCTCGTCTGCGTGGCATACAGCCTGCCGGATGTGGGCATATCCGGCAGAGATGTCAACGGCCTCCCGGACTCGTCTCTGTCGGCTGTCCTGCCGCTGCGCCCCGGCGGCGCCGACTGGCTGGAGATGCCCATTGAGGAGCCGAAGCTACCGGCGGCATGCATCAGCGAGCTAAATCCATAGCTGTTGGCCCCGCCTGTGTGAGGCAGCGAGGATCGATAGAGCGGGCTGTTGACGCCCAGGTGACTGGCCTGGCCCATGTGCGAGCCACTGCTAAAACGCGGCCGCTGATAGGCGCCGGAGCGGTCCTGCAGGCGCGACAGCGGCGGCTGGCGCGGCGAGTGGGCTACGCGCACCGTCTCGGCCTCGTCGTCGCTGCGCGTCAGATCAATGACTTCGTCCGGCGGGCGAGACATGGCGGTCCAGCGGCTGCTGCTGCCACTGTGGCTGCGTGGGCTGTCTGGTGGTGTCGCGGCAGTCTCTCCTGCCACGGGCCGCACACAAACTGCGGCCGACCAATGAGCTCCGAACCACTCCGAGGACAAGCAAACAGCACGATCTCACAAAAACGGATGACCGGAATCCATGGGTGTTGTCGTGGTCTGGGCAAAAGACGTGTTTCCACAGCGTTCCGAAAGCCACTTCTAGTCGACGTGTGCTCTGCAACGCAGAGAGCCAAGCTAAGATAAATCCCAACGGCCCAACACCCGCACTCCTCGACTGTGGCGATATAGCAGCGTTCACGCGACACGTGTTGATGGTCGTTGGAAATGAGGTTGTCGTCGACTAAAACGCGGTTCTGTCGCGCCCCAGTTAATAAATGACCGTCCGGGACGTGATGCGTCGTGATCGTGGTCACGTGGAAATATCACGTGTGGTTTTAGATTACAGCTCTCATCCATCACGTGCACGGTGCGTGCATTTCAGGCCCTGTAACAAGAAAGTGGAGCTAGGCCAGCTGCCTCTGCACATCTAGCAAGTACGCGAACACCGAGTGTGCATGACGTCCTTTACGCTCGCCGAGACCAAGGCGATAGCTCTGGCGCTAGTCCCCAGCCTTTAGCAGACCATTACGACTTATGCCGCCATTGCTGCAGGACGGCATGGATGGCGTGGCGTTGCGCACCACCGCGCGCCAGCTCCAGCAGCTTCTACAACTCCAGCACACGGCTATCTACAGGGCTCTGCATAGTATTTTCGCAGTCCCGAGAGGGTCTCCTTCGAGCGTGTGGCTGTGCAAGCGGCGCGCTAGCAGGCGCTAGGGCCTAAAAGGGCGGACCTGAGCTGCCGCCACCGCCTGCAGCTCCACCGGAAACAGGTGGACAGGTAGTTTCGGATGACGTCGCCAGCTGTCATGGCCACAAAGACACTGTCGCATGTCTGTTTCTTTGATCCCGACCCCGTCTTGCCTCCTTTTTCTTCTTCTCTGCGCTCTCTAGTGCATACGTAACTCGGGTGTGCTTACGCTTTCGGAGCACAAGATCTGCCCGAACACTGACATCAACCGCTGCTCCAACAAGCTAAGGTACTTGGCCCAACCACGTCATTGCGCACTTTTGGTTTCCCGTCAAAACCCCGTTTAAAAGTCTCTTGTCGCACCCTTCCCTCGCCGCTCTTCTCACCACACCACCCAGAGAACGCAACTGCTGCTTCCTTCCGCCAAAATGCACCGCACCTATTCTATGCGCCAATCGCGCGCGCCGACGGCCTCGCAAATCCAGGTAGGTGGATGCGAATTGACGGCTGCCTGCTTTTCTTTCTACGTTCTGCGCTGACGTCCTAGAACCCGCCGCCGCCGCCCTCGACCACCAAGACCGGCCGGCTGTTTGGCCATGGAAGCTTCGGTAGGCCCGACTGCCCGATGAGCGCCGGGACATGTGACTGACGATTGTGCTGCAGGCCATGCGCTGAGGAGAAATGCCGCCGGCACCTTTGGGCCCGAGATGGCCAAGAAGCTGGCGCAGCTAGTCAAGATGGAGAAGAACGTCATGCGCAGCATGGAGACGGTTGCGCGGGAGCGCATGGAGGTAGCGGTACGTTGGCGGCTTGCGTCGGTCTGTTGGAGGAACGTTTGCTGACTGGTCAGCAACAACTCTCGCTCTGGGGTGAGAACTGCGACGAAGACGTTTCGGATGTCACGGACAAGCTGGGCGTGCTCATCTACGAGATTGGCGAGCTGGAGGACCAGTACGTCGACCGCTACGACCAGTACCGCGTGACGATGAAGAGCATCCGCAACATTGAGGCGTCGGTGCAGCCGAGCCGAGAGCGTGCGTTGCTCCGTGTCTATGCCCTCGCTGTGGTGTGTGTGCTGACAGACGGATAGGCAAGCAAAAGATTGCCGACGACATTGCGCGGCTCAAGTACAAGGAACCCAACTCGCCCAAGATTGTGGTGCTGGAGCAGGAGCTGGTGCGGGCCGAGGCCGAGTCGCTGGTGGCCGAGGCGCAGCTGTCCAACATTACGCGCGAAAAGGTCAAGGCGGCGTACAACTACCACTTTGACGCGCTGCGCGAGCACAGCGAGAAGGTGGCCATTATTGCTGGCTATGGCAAGCACCTGCTGGAGCTGGTCGATGACACGCCCGTGACGCCCGGCGAAACGCGCCCGGCCTACGACGGCTACGAGGCCAGCAAGGCCATCATTCAGGACTGCGAGGATGCGCTGACCAACTGGGTCAGCCAGAACGCGGCCGTGTCCTCGAAGCTGTCGACGCGCGCGCGCACTCTCTCGACGCGGCGCCGCAACCTGATCAAGGCCCGCGCCGAGGGCAACGGCCACGACCTGTCGGCCCAGGACACGCCGCTGCACGACCGCGACCAGTGGATCTCAGCAGCCGAGCATGCCGACACCAAGTACGTCGACGAGGGCGCGGTCGAAGACGACGACGAGCTTGAGGCCGAGGATGAGGACGACATCCACAGCCGCCATTCGGTGATCGAAGGCGAGACGGCCCTCAATGGCGAGAGCCGCGGCCGTACGCAGCAGGCCATTGCGGCGTAGCGAGCTGTGTGCTGTTTTGTTTTAAGAGTTTTATGCTTTGTGTTCTTGTGTCTTTTGTGTCTTTTCTGCGGCTTGCTACCGTTGCTCTATCGTGTGTGTTGTCTCGCGCCACTGATTCCCTCGCTTGTGGCCTTCAAGACTCTCTGCCCGCGCTGATTGCAGCAGCACTAATATATCCGCTTGTATTACGAGGCTGAAGAAGAACGAGGTGTATCTAGTCGAGAAGAATAATCGCTTTTGGGTATCATGTCGCCTTGTAAGATGGTGCCAAGCAGAACGGAATGCCCGATTTCATCGCCTCCGTTCCATGCGGTAATTCCTAGCGGGGCATCTGACTGGCAAACTGCTCGAGCTCGATCTTGACCATGTACTTGCCCGGCACGACGACGAGCCCGAGGTAGCGTGAGACTTTCTCGACCACAAACTTGTCTGACGTGCCGGTGAGAGCGGCCTGTCGCGCCCGTTCGGCCACTTGTCGCGCTGTCGGCATGCGGTACTCGTCGGTGTGGGCGAGGACGATGTTGTAGTCCTGACAGTGTGGTGCATTGTAAGCAGGCAGTGTCGCACAAAGGAGGCGAGGGTGTCGCGACCTACCGGATCTGTGCACATGAATTGCCCCCGGAACATGCGGCCGTCGGTCGTGTGGACGATGAGGTGCTTGCCGAGCAAAGACCGCAAAAAGACACCCGACTCCTCGTGCATGCCCGTCGTGTTGCCGCTGCTGAGAGAGGTGGCGAGGGACGCCATGGGCAGCCGGGCGTGATGGACGTGGATCGTGCTGCTGTCCGTCGTGCAGCCAATTCATGATGAGTGACGCAAGCCGGAAAAACGCTGGCTGTGTCATATCACGTGATCATAAGCGGCCCGGAAAAGCTTTAGCGAACGCTACAGAAGCCGACAGCGCGGGCGCCGTGTACTGCCGCGGCAGGCCTGCCGCTGGAGGCGTTTAGACAGATCCTCGACACGGCTCGCCTTCTCCTCTTTTGCAACCTGGCTGCCGTCCTCCATCGATTGGGCGCATGTCCCGCGTTGCCCTTGGAACTCCCACTCTCTCCTCTGTTCCCCGCTGAGCCGGTTTTGGTGGAGAAGTCGTGTGGAGACTCCAGACTTTAGGCCCCAATACTCCAGAGCTGTGGTGCGACGGCAGTGCGTGCCGTCATTACCCCGACCATCTTGACACGCCAGAAAACTAAGAACACCAAGAAAAAAATGAATCAAGTGACCGCCAGACGGCTCCAAAGAGCTATAGCGGGATCCGCCCTGGAGCCGCGGCTACAGCGCCTGGTACAAATAGCTGGCGTCTGCCCCTCTTTGGCTCGTCGCCGTCAGACAGCTTGCCGAACGCAGCCGACGAACATTTGTACGCACAAACAACCACGATGGATTACGCAAAGAAGAACTTTCCCAACGGCCTGCCGACACTGGCGGAGCTGGCCGTCCTGAACGCTGGCAAGAACGTCCCTCCGGAGACGGCGTGGATTTGGGGCAAGGACGACGAGGTGAGCAGAGACAAGGGATGAGAGAGGCCAGACGGGTAGACAAATAGACGAACAGACTACTGACCACGACAGCTCGGCCGCATCAACCTACTCACGCCCGAGGTCGTCCGCGCCGCCCAGGAGAGCGAGCTCAAGGACGGCAAGATGGTGTCGCTCAAGTAGGCCGTTCTCTTCTGGGGATGGTACCGGTGCTGTGTCTGCCGCTTGGCCCACTGAACTGTGCTATAGTTGGTCGCTTACCTGCCCAAAGGAGCCGTCCTTTCATCGCGAGGCTTTTCGGCACACGATCAAGCCCAATCCGATCGACCCATGCATCTTTGACGACTTTTACAACACCAACACCCAGTTCGGCAGCCAGTGGGACGGCTTCCGCCACTTTGGCCACCTGGGCATCCAGAAGCTGTACAACAACCTCTCGCCCGAGGAGGTGTATACCGGTACGTCTGCGTGTCGGTCTGGAGGGCCCCATTGCTGACGGACAGGCACCCGCTGCGGCATCCAGGCTCTGGCCCAGCACGGCATCGCCGGCCGTGGCATCCTGCTGGACTACTACTCGTGGATACAGAAGCAGGGCCGGCCGTATGACCCCGTGGCCGGACAGCCGATCCCGCTATCGGAACTCAAGGAGGTGGCCAAGGCGCAGGGCGTCGAGTTCCAGCAGGGCGACATTCTGCTGATCCGCAGCGGCTATGTGTCGCGCTACTACGACCTAGAAAAGAACGACCCGGCGCTGCTGACGGCCCGCAGCAAGGAGGCCCTCTTCTCGGGCGTCGAGCAGAGCGAGGAGATGAAGCAGTTCCTGCACGACTCGTACTTTGCTGCCGTCGGCGGCGACGCGCCGGCCTTTGAGGTCTGGCCGACCAAGACGGGCTACTACCTGCACGAGTACCTGCTGGCGCTCTGGGGCATTATCATTGGCGAGATGCTCGATCTCGAGGTGCGTGGCGGTGGTCGTGCCGTACCGCATGCATACTGACCGTCCAGGAACTCTCCCAGGAGTGCGAGAAGCGCAAGCGGTGGACCTTTTTCCTCACGAGTGCTCCTTTCAACACGCCCGGTAGGTAGCCCGCAGGCGCCCTGGAACAAGGACTAATACAACAGGCGGCATTGCGACCTTTGCCAACGCATTGGCCTTTTTCTGAGCGAGCGCGGCGACGTTGAATTCGAAAAGCACGGTGTTGTATGGAGAGATTCCCGTCACGTGACGCCCACTTACACCACATTCCCTGTCCAACAAGGGCATCCCGGCCAGCCTTTTAGCCGCAGATAGGAGTAGTACGGAATAGGCAGGTCGATAGGATCACATTTGCAGACGATAACGGAAGTATCTGTCGTGGGACGGTGGCATTCTTACGAATAACAGTCTTCCTTATCGACCACGTGCTCCGATCAGATATGTGCCCACCGCCCCTTGCCCGTCGGTGTCCGCGTGGCCTCTGCCATTTGCACGTAGACGTCCGTCGTCTCTTGGACGCTCATCTGCGCCGCAATGCGCTCCTCCGTCGCCACGTAGACGGACGGAAACCAGAGTTGCACGTCCATGCCGGCTATCATGGCCACGAGCGCCTCGCCCGTCAGCCAGCACTTGTCCATGCCGTAGCCTTGGAAGCCGGCCGCGATCCACTCCTCACCGTCAGCTGCCCGGCCAGTCGCGCTCGCCGGCAGCCGCCCGACCAGCGGCAGGCCGTCCGACGTCATGCCCATGACACCCGACCAGAGGGCCTTGAGCCGTGGCGCGCTGCCGGCGGCCGCGGCCTGTTGCGCGGGCTGGAACATGCGCGGCAGCAGTGTCGGCAGGTCCTGCAGCGAGGCTGCGCTGACAAACGAGTCGTCGGCACACAGACACTCGTCGACATGCTGGTTCTCAACACCGACAAACATATCCTTGGTCGCTGCGTTCTGCTGCAAGTAATACAAGCCGTGGTGGTACAGGCCTGAGTCCGCGTGCAGCACCGGCGGCTGTAGCAGGCTCCAGGACCTGGACGCGCCCCAGGATGGGAACGACGGCGGCACGGCTTGCGTGCTCATGTGGCCGCGGAAGGGGTAGATCTTGCCGCGCAGCCGCGGCAGCAGGTGGCCCGAGTAGCCGTTGGTGCAGTAGACGACGCGGCCGGCCTGGATGTTGCCGCGCGGCGTCACGACGGTGTAGCGGCGGCGGCCCGGGGCCGTCTCGCCGCTGTCGACCACGCCCGTGACCGGCGTGTGCGTCTCAATCGCCAGCCGGTCGGGGTGCGTGGCCAGCAGGAGGGCAAACAGCTCGGTGCACAGCCGGTACGGCCAGAGGGCGGCGGCTGGCTGCGCGTAGCCGCCGACGGCATTAATGACCCCCCAGTCGGCCGCGAGTTCGGGTCCGTCGATGAGCCGGTTGTGACCGGCCAAGTCGGGCAGTTCACGGTTAAAGAGGGCGATGGACTCTTGGCAGTGACGCCACAGGTCCGGATCGGTGACGGCGACGAGTTTCTCCACGGCGCGGACCTCGCTGCGCTGGCGGACGGTGGCGGGCAGGCCGTTGGCGACAGCCTGGACGCGTTGGACGTTCAAGAGGCTGAAGCGGGCCATGGCGCGGGCGGCGTCGATGCCATACTCTTGGGCCCACGTGGCGAACTTGTGGCCGGCCGCGGAGACACAGTGGCCGCCATTGCGGCCAGTGGCGCCGGAGACGAGCGAGCGGGCCTCGAGGACGGTGACGCGGACGCCGGGAAAGGAGGCGGTGTCCTCGAGGAGGGCCTTGGTGACGCTGCAGCCGGTGATGCTGTAGGGGTTAGAGGGGGCTGGCTCTATGGATACGACCGCCATACGCGACCACCTACCCCGAGCCGATGACGACAATGTCCGTGTCGGTGGGCAGGACGGGCGATTGGATCGTGCCGACGGTTTCGTGGACGGGCAGCTGCCAATAGGACGTGGTCGGATTCGGGTTAGGCAAGCCGGGATCTGCCGTGACCAGGGCGGAGAGTTTCGCGGCAAAGGCGGCCATGGCTGTCGGTGCGTCGTGGAGGGAGGACCGTGGGTGTCGCGGAGGCGTGCCCTTTTCTGTCCCTGTTCGTCCGTGGCTCTGGGCTTTATCGCAAGCGAGTCCGCAACGGCTACCATTCGACTTATCTGCCTGCCGGCCGAAGCGACAGCTCTTAGTCCCCAGGTGGACAAAATGTCCCGGCAGTCTAACCGGATTGGACAGGTTGATCCGAGCACGCGGGGGTGGGCCGCCGATCGAGGACGTGCTCCGTATCACGGGGAACTGCGATATACCGCCTGTATCGTCTGTATCGTCTGTATCGCCTCCTTGCTTGGCGTGGTCGCATTCGCCGTCGCCCGTTCCCTGGCTGATAGCAGGCGGCGGTGATGGGGTATTTTTCCACCCACTCTCGTTTTTCCACGTATTCGTAGTCGTATTCCGCTGTAGGCTGTAGGCTATACGGCTGTACTTATACGACGTATGGCCCGCCAGAAGAACGTGGCCGCGGCAGCGCCATTTCCCGCAGCACACAATGGACACCACGCGCCCGTCCATGGACAAGAAAGTCGCCAGCGGCCAGATCACGACAATCGACTCGGCCGTCGGTGTAGATCCCGGCAAGCTCGAGCAAAATGGCAACCGCGACGATCTCGACCTGCTTCGGATGGGCAAGAAGCCGGGCATGAAGCGTGTCTACAACTTTTGGACGTGTGAGTGGGTGGACGCGCAGCGGCGGACCGCAGACTGCGGACGGTACTGACCGCCAGTGTGTGCCTACCAGGTGATGATGTGTTCGACCTGGGCGTGCGTAGTAGTGCTCTACGGAACGGTGTTTGACATTGGCGGCCCGGTCGGTCTGCTTTACGGATCGTGAGTCTGCTCCCGTTTTTGTTGGACAGCCCGTCTCACCGGCAGTATCATTGTGGCCGTGGGGCAGACACTCTTAATGGCCTCGCTGGCCGAATACTGCGGCATCTGGCCGACAGCCGGCGGGCAGCAGTACTACGTCCAGGTCCTGGCCAGCCCGGCCTGGCGGCCCTTTCTGTCCTACCTCGTCGGCTGGGCGCTGGTGACGGCCGAGATGAGTGTCGGCGCCTCGTGTGCTCTGCAGAGTAGGCCGCTCCATTCCAGGCCCCGGCTCTGCTGACAGGACAGACGCCAGCATCATCGGTTCCTTTGTGCAGACGGTCCATCCGAGCTTTGAGTGGACGGTGAGTGTCTCGATGATTGGCCTGCTCAACAAGCCCTCTCTGACCGGCAGTCGTGGATGACGTTCCTGGTCTACCTCGCCTTCATCACGCTCGCGCTGCTCATGAACATTGAGGCCTGGCTGCTGCCGACGTACAGCTCCATTGGCGCCTTTCTGACCATTGGCGGCTTCTTTGCCTGGGCCATTACCGTGCTCGTCAAGGCGCCCAAGTCCGACGCCGACTTTGTCTTTGCCACCTTTCTCAACAACACCGGCTACACGAGCAGCGGCTGGGTCTTTGTCATGGCCTTTTACAACTCCATCTACGGCCTCTACGGCACCGACGCCATGATGCACCTGGTTGAGGAGATGCGCAACGCCGCAGAGGACGCACCGGTCAGGCGAGACTTTCTTGTGTCTGTCTGCATCTGCTGACCGTACAGCGGGCCATGGTCTGGTCCATGGTGTTTGCCGGCATCACGACCGTCGTCACAGACATCATCCTGCTCTTCACCTGCGGTGATTACGCCTCGTATGCCGAGGAGCTGTGAGTCGGATGTCGCTGTAGCGAGAAAGACGAACAAGACGACTAACAAACAGCGCCCCGTACGTCTCCTGGTTTGCCGACATCTCGGGCAGTACCTACGGCGGCGGCCTCTTCATTTCGATTCTCTTTTGCATCGGCAATGTGCGTCATGTCATCCCGCCCGGTCTGCGGTCCGTCTGCTTGTTGACTTGTCTAGCTCCTCATCTGCGTCGGCGTCCTCGCCTCGTGCTCGCGTCTCGGCTGGCGCATGGCCGAGGACAAGGCCTTTCCCTTTTCTGACTGGCTCGCCACGATCCACGGCCGCTTTGGCATCCCCTGGAACACGATGCTCGTCATGTTTGCCGCTGAGATCATTGTTGGTCCGTTGTGCCTTGTTGTCCTCTTCTGCTCGGCATCTGCTGACTCCCAGGCCTGATCTCCCTCGGCAGCGACCTGGCCTTTTACGCCATTGTCAGCGGCTCCGGCGTGTTCTTCCAAATGGCCTACATTGCGCCGATTCTCTGCGTATGTCCCGTCCAACACCGAGGCCGACAGCACTGACAGACAGGTCCTCGTCCGCGGCCGCAAGATCCTCCCCGAACGCACGCACTTTGATCTCGGCCGCTGGGCCACGCCAATCAATTATCTCTCCGTCCTCTGGGCGCTGCTCATTGTGGTCGTCTACCTGTACGTCTCTTTTTTTTTGACATCTCCTTTCTCGCATCTTCCTTCTTGCACACGCATGCCAACGCTCATCTACAGCTGCCCGCTCTATTTGCCCGTCACCGGCGCCAACGTCGGCGACATGAACTGGGCGTGTGCCATTGTTGGCGCCGAGGTCATCTTTTCCACCGGCTACTGGTTCTACAGCGCGCGCCACAAGTACATGAAGGACAGCACAATGCCCGTCGTCGAGGGCCAGGATCCCAATTACGGGCCGGAGTAGAGCGAGGCGGATTTCGGTACTAGCAGTTTCCGGGCCGGGGTAGAGTGGCTAGAAGCGGCAAGCTCGGCATTACTTATAAGTGGAGTTAAATACCGCCGCGTAACTTTGCAGTCATTGTTTCAACGTCTTCTCGATCTGATTCTCTCATCCTTTAAACTCCTTTCTTCTCTCGTCTTCTCTCATCCTCTTCTCTCTCACCTCTCATCACCATGGCCGCACCAAACAAGATTGCCCTCATCGGGCTCGGCTCAATTGGTATTTCCTTTGCCGCACTGTACCTCCGCCATACCAAGGCGGTCGTCAGCACCTTCGACCCCCGGCCGGATCTCGAGCAGCATCTGCATGCTATGCTGCCCGTCTATCTCGGCAGCGGGGCTGACGCGAGCACCGTCGCCCAGCTCATCTCCGACGGCCGCCTGCAGATAGCCTCGTCCATCAAGGCCGCCTGTGCCGATGCCGACATTGTGCAGGAGCAGGGCCCCGAGAACCCCGAGTTCAAGATCCGCACCTGGACGCAGGTCGAAGAGGCTGCCCCCAAAGACGCGCATTTTTGGAGCTCGACCTCGGGCATCCCGGCCAGCTACCAGGTCGCCCAGATGGCCGACCACTCGCGTCTACTAGTCGTGCACCCCTTCAACCCGCCGCACATTATGCCGCTCATCGAGATCTCCCCTGGGCCCGAGACGCGCCCGGACCACGTTGAGTATGTGCGTCACTTCTTCACCCACCTCGGCTCGGGCCACCGTCCCATTGTGCTCAAGAAGGAGGTGCCCGGCTTTGTCGGCAACCGCCTGGCCATGGCCCTCTTGCGCGAAGCCTGCCACCTGGTCAACGAGGACGTCATTGACGTTCATGACCTCGACGTGCTGGTCGAGTCGAGCATCGGGCCGCGCTGGGCCATCGAGGGGCCTTTCCGGTCGTATGCCATGGGCGGCGGTGCCGGCGGCATCCAGGCGCTGATGAAGAATCTGGCGGGTTCTGTCCAGCGCATGTGGGACGACCAGGGCCAGCTCAACATCCTAGGCAAGGACGGAAAGACCCCCGAGCCCTGGATGGCCAAGATTGTTTCCCAGACCGATGCGGCCTACGGGCTGCCGACACCGAAGGCGGCCAAGGAGAGAGACGAGGCGCTGGTGCGCGTGCTCAAGGCGCGAGAGGTCCCGAAATAAGCCGGTCAGCTAGGAGATAAAACGCACGAATATAGAAAGTCTTTCACGTACGGCCATAGCTACTGGAAAACACGGGATCCCGCCGCCCCCCCCCTAGTTAAACTAGTGATTCGCGTGCTGCTGCCACGGAGGCCGGTTTGTGATTCACCCAGCGTGCATCGTCACGTGCGAAGGCGGCCGCTACTGCAAGTACCCAGCGCAAAGTACCTGGCTGTGCTGCGCGGTGTAGCCTTCCTCTTTGTACGTCCTCCCTTTCTTCTGCATGACCATGATGGGTGAGCTAGCTATTATTAGATGATGGTCCGAGAGGGTGTTGTGAGGGAAGAATAAAAAAGACCTACGTCTTTGAAGGCAAGCTGCCCTTGTTCTATGCCCAATTGTTCCTAGCGTGTGGGCATGTTCCGTACTTGCGTGTCCTGTCCGGTCACCTAGTGTGGCATGTGCCGGAGCCAGAGATTCCTACGTACAACTAAAGCACGCAATAAAACAACAACCAGGCGGGTTAAACTTGCGATGCTTTACTGCTTAATTTATAGCACCTATGCAGCACACAATTAACTTCTAATTACAAGCTCTAGGACTAACTACTGGAATGCTGCATAACATTATTTTTTTTAAATAACACTTGTAAAACTGGCTTGTAGCTTGTTAATTCTTACTCTTTGATAGTTTTATTATTATTATTATTATTATTATTATCCGCCTTTCTCAGCCAATCCTGGCTATTGGCGACTGGCTAGACAGAACCCTCATGGGGAAAAAACTGTCACAGATCTAAGTGAGTGTGTGTTCTAGATACAGGTGCGTGTAGTAGGCCACGAGTGGCTACCATAAACAAATAAACAAATAAACAAATAGACAGATAAGAAAGGGTAGTGCAGATGTAGGCGTTGCTTCACGTCGGCGTCGGTGACCTCTCCAGTTCTCTGGCTAGGCTGTACTCCGGGAGCCTCCCGCTCTGGATAAGCCAGCGGAGGAGTGGGCGGGCCGTGAGGCCTGTGTGCAGGCGGCGGTCCAGGTCCGTTAGTGTTCGTGGCCAGTCCGGTGGTTTTGGGGGTGTCGCTGTGCATGATAGAAGGACGTGGGCCGGAGTCTCTTGATAGTTTTATATTTTATATTTTATTGGCAAACCTGCTTTAAATGCACAAACGAACTACAAAGAACTGTACTAGTTACATGTTAAAACTAGGTACAATATATTTAGACAACAGTGTAGCTGAAAAAGTCTTGTTATTATTAAACTTGTTAAAGATAATGTGCTAAGTGATTTGGTGCAATAGCTTTATGGCCTCCTAGCCCTTAAAGTTGCGTAAGGGTTGACAGTGATAACGTGCTACTATAGATCCTAGAGATGCACAGTTTCTTATCCAGGCCAACACTTGTTGGCGTGTGTGCCGGTCCGCTACAGAGTTACCGATCTGCATGTAGGCATCTCTGGCTTACCTGAGGCCTGGATAATCTCCTTAACGTTAACGGTCCTTGGCTGGGCAAGCCGGTCCTCTTCGATAAAGAATGACTACTCATAATTGGTGGGATCGATCATGCTGAATGGAAGCGCCGTGGTGTCATGGACAGACTCGCATCTGCGATGCGGGTGTTCACGCCCACACCGGAGTACATGTAAAAGTCACTGAAGTACTACGTGGGATGCTCCCTAAAGACTGCAGAGAGACTCTTTAGCCTCGAATTGTGATGTTTTCTCTAGATTTCTGAGATACATCGCTGAAACAATAAAGAAACAAAAAGAGAACAGACAGCGTAACATGGTAGTCGTGTCTCGTCTCATCGTAATCGTTGCCGCAGTTGAATGGTGGGAATGGCCTTTTCGTCACGAACAAATAGCGCCATCCAGTCACCCGCCCAGTCCGAGGCTCACCAGACGGCCCAACGCCGAGGATCCGTCAGCACGCACGGTGCGCTCCTCCATGTCCTTGAGAATCCAATCGATGTACTCACCGGCACCAGAGAGGTGGAGGATGTGCGCAACGGCACGGTGCAAAGCGAGAAGGCGCGGTGACGGCGGGTCGATCGTCCGGTCCTCCGTTACAAACAGCGTGCGCGTGACGGGCAGGTGGAGGACACGGTTGTCTGGTGCCGTAAATGACTGAATGCGATATGTGCTGTATTGATCCACGGCCTCGAAATATACCCGGAAGCTGCCAAAGTAGCTGTGCATCAGAGGTGCGAGGGTAAGTCCGTTGCGCGGCTGGTCAATATCGATACTGTTGATGAGGTGCACGACGCCGTGGTCAAATATGTTCAAGACCGCCAACGCAGCCTGACGAGATGCGCCCTGTAAGGGTTAGCCTATGGAATGCATTTGCATTGAGTCGTAAAAGGAAGACAAAAGGAAGAAAGGGAAAGACGGGGGAGGGCAGGCATACCATAACCGCGCCCGTGCTAGTTTTCATCAGAGAATGAGGCAAGATGTGGGCTACTTCTAGGGCGTCAAACTCGAGGCTGTCCTGGTCCGAGAATAGAATGCCGTTGTCGTCGCAGGCATCGTTGCCATGGAGCACCGTCCGCAGCCTAAACTCGGGAGCGTTGAACTTGCGTGAGATAACGCAGCGATGCCGTTCACGCACAAGGCATTCCGCGCGCATCGTCGCCAGCCGCTCCTCTGTCCCAAGATAAGCCTCTGCGCCATTGGTAGCTCCCTGAGCACGCAAAACGGCAGAATGGATGGTGGGTGAAGGCTGGGGCGTCTTTCTAGTTGAAGCTTTCACTGTAGCATATGGTGCACCCAGGTTAGTAAGCAATGCAAAAGGTATATTTTCGTATAGGGAAAAGGGAACAAAAGAGCACCCAGTCCACAGAAACGTACAGGGAAGGAAAAAGTTGTCCATAAGATACTCGGCGAACGCCGAGAACAGAGGCGCGAGTTCTTCAAAGTCAAGCCTCGCATCGGCCACGGCAAGGTCGAGAGCAAGAGAGCCAAAAAAGGACCGTAAAAAGATATCTTTCGATTTAGCAGAACGTGCAAACTCGTACGTGTACTGCACCAGCAGCGGCTGGCTGTACAGTGTGTGACGGGTGGTGCGTGAGGCGGTGTTGTAGGGGTCTGTATGCACAAAATGTTCCACGAGGCGGTAAAAGGTGTTGCGAGCCGTTGCGCGCTCTGCCTCGCCCAGAGGCTCCTGCACCGTCGACGACATGTCGACGACCTGCTCGAGTGACGTCTGGTGGCGGTGGCGAGGCAACGACGACTGCGCCGCCGTTGCTCACGACGGCTGCTGGTTGGCCATGGCGAGATGGTGGAAGCCCTTTCCTTAGGTCGAAGCGGTGATGTGGTGGAAATGGGGGCAGTTTGGTGCATAAGACTTATCTTCTGTCGGGACGTACTCGGGCTAAATGAAGGTACCGACCCCCACGATATAACGCTAACTCTACGTACGTGGATGGCCCTACTATCTGCGTTCAACCGCCCCGTGATGCATTTCTTTTACCATCTTCTCATCATTCCGCGAAATCCCCTTGAAATGGGCCTCGAACGTGTCTACGCAACAAATCACTTGCATTGGCAAAAGGCGCTCGCTCGGGCCAAGTCGCTACCTGGCGCTGCCGCAATGTCGTGTGTTCTCTAGCGAACGTCGTGCCTCCCCTCTACGATCTCCAGCGATATCGACAGCATCAGCGGCGCAAGTGCTCCCCTTTCCAAAAAGTATCATGGCAAGATCTCCTTCTGCACGTGAGGCGAGTCACGTGTCGCATAACCTGGGCCAATCCCCGCCTGTGCTCCAGGCAGTCTCCCATGATTCCGTTTGTTTGTTTGTTTGTTTGTATTTTAACGTCGCGCCATATTAAGCGGCAACCTCCCGTAGGGTATGCGACGGGGCGGCGCGCCGGTCGTAAGGCCGGCTGCCGTCCAGGGCTATGAAGATCGGATGGTGCCCGTGCTATAACGTGGTTGATAAGCGAGTCGCTCAGATAAGCGAGTCGCTCACTTTCCACGTCAACAACCGTAACTCATCTTCAACCTATTATTTCTCTACAACAAAAAATGGAATCAGCTTCTCTCGAAAGTAGGATACTTTTGGCTATCGAAGCTATAAGAAAAGACCAAAAATTTAGTATCCGAGCCGCCACAAAGACCTACAACGTCCCATACTCGACACTTCGTGACAGAATGAACGGCCGACGCTCTCGACACGACACCCGCGCCAATTCTTCGAAATTAAAAGAGCTAGAAGAGAAGGCTCTTCTCCAATACATTCTCGACTTAGATGCGCGAGGATTTCCGCCCAGGTTGGCGGACGTGGAAGATATGGCCAATGTTTTGCTCGCAGAGCGCGACGCGAGACGCGTCGGAAAGCGCTGGGCATCCAACTTTGTTAAGCGACAACCAGACCTCCGTACGCGTTTTAATCGTCCCTACGGCTACCAGAGAGCCCTCTGCGAAGATCCTAAAAAAATCAGAGCATGGTTCACGCTGGTGCAGAATCTACGCGCCAAGTACGGCATCGCCGACGCAGACCTGTACAACTTTGACGAGACTGGCTTCGCAATCGGCATCATCACCCTATCTATGGTCGTGACGCGCGCCGAACGACACGGAAAAGCAAAGGCAGTTCGCCAACGCCAATTTTCAATGCCATTGACCAGTTTGCCAAGGGTGCGCAAGCAATGATGCACTCCTACGCGTTATTAACGGCCGAGGTTCGAACGCTTCAACAAGCAAATGCGGCACTAAGCAAACGCCGGAGAGCAAAAAAGACACGTGTATGGCATGGAAGATCTCTTACAGTTCAAGAAGGACAAGACTTGCTAGATGAAAAAGGCGCACAGGAGCAAATACGGCAGGAAACGCAGGCGAGGAGTGGTCGGCAGAGGAGGGCTGAGCCGGGCGGACGGCGCTGTGGTACTTGCGGCGAGAGAGGACACAATGCGCGCACTTGTCAGAAGGAAGTAGAAATGTCTGATGTACACAGTTTAGAGTAGTTTTAATCGATTTCACTTGTTGTGGTTGTGTAATTGAGCTTTTTGTTATAGAGGTTGTACGAAGTGAGCGACTCGCTTATCTGAGCGACTCGCTTATCAACCACGTTATACTAAGGAGCGTCTAGACAAGGACTACTAATATACAGACAGGCACCCATTTCGGCTAGCAGCTGCCAGAGGGCAGGCTGATGTGGGTTACCTATTGTGGTTATGGCGCGTGCCTTGAAGCCAGCTCGTTGAGCCGACCAAGTAAGATATCTCGAGGCGGTTCAGCCGCTTAGGCCGCCGCCTGAGCACGGGTCGATTCCCGTGGGAGGTCCCATGATTCCGTATGCCGAGCAGAGGGGGGAAAGCAATAAAATGAAAGCTGTCGGGCGTCGACTACGTCTACCAGTACCGATTCGAGCTTGGCGTCTAGTCGCCAGGTTTAGACGGAGAGACTTTCTGTCCCTTGTCTGGGATCGACGTCTGCTTAGGCCGAGCCGGCAGCCTGGGCTGCTCTTTTTGCTGGCTGCTACGGTTATCCGCTACACCCTCCGATGCCTGATGGAGAACCGGCGGTGAGGCTGGCCGTAGCGCCCAGGTTAGCTTCTCATAGGAACGATTGTCGTCCTGGCTGTTAGCATTTAGATACTTCTCATGTTTAGAACCGTTCATGAGTTGGCTAAGCGTCAGCGGCGGTATGGGCTGACGCCGGGATACTTGGACACTGGCGGCAGCAAAAAATTCGGGAGGCAGTGTATCTTGCGCCCGTTTCATTGTGGGCGCCGCCGCCCGTGCTGCCCGTTTTGAGCTCCCTCTATGAACGTTATGAATTTGTCTTCCGATAAGCCGAGAGTGCCCTCTAGCATGTGTGCAGCGAGATGGTTCTAGTTCTTGAAGATGTTGTCGTTGTCATCGTCGTCGTCGGACCCTTTGCTCGAAGAACGGCTTTTTCCTGACGAATCCTCGTCGGAAGACGATGAACCCACCGGCAAGGCCACGTCGTAAAATGAGACAAGGTATTCAAGTTTGGCACGCTGGCGCTTGGTCTGTGGGTTACAGAACGCGTAGAGCTTGAACGCTTCAAGTTTGTTGTCGACGAGATAGGGCAGTCAGGACTCCAAAGATGGTTCTAACACGCCAATGCCGGTCACGACCTACAAAGACGGCAACGCTCTGATCTGAAATGTAGTTAAGGAAATATGAACAGAACGCTTAAAGTGTTTTTGAATGCATGGTCTGCTATATTGCGGTCGCCAAAGGGGGCCCTGGGTTCTTATGCCTCGTTGTCCCCTCCACGCTGTTTGTTATCGCCCACCCACACTTTACAGAGACAAATGTAACAACGTCGTCGATCTCGTCTGGGATTTTATACCAGTGGCCCTGCCCCGCGTAGGCCCGCCTTTCCACATCGACTCCGAGCCGGCCCATCGTGCGGTGCGCTGCTTCGCCCAGCGAAACCTTGATTTTGTCGTCGGCCTCGCTATGGCCAAAAAATACAGGGGTTGATAGGACCGTGTGCGCACCGTCAGAGACGTTGTCTAACTGCAGCAGCTCTCGTACGTAGTCTATGCCGTTAGCCACGTAGTCTTGTTTCTCCGTATCTGCCTCTGCAAAGACAAAGCACCGTTCGTCCGTTCCACCAAGAACTACATCATCAAACTCTAGCCTGTACCCAGCAGCTGCTCTTACTTCAATCTCTTTTTGAAACGGCAGCCAGTCACTCATCCCTAAAAATCCACCAATAGGTCGCTCAAGTGCGATCAAGCAAATGAGCGCCATCGCACAGCCCTGGCTTAGCCAGTCAAGGATAATGTTCTGTCTTAGGATGTCTGCGTCTTTACACTCTTGCTCTATAACGGCAATAGTCTTGGCAAACGACTCGCACAGCCCCACAAGCTGCTTATGGCTGCGGTCAGAAGGGTTGTCGAGGGATGCGACGTCGAACTACTGCGTAAGCATAGACCGGCGGAACGCCGTCGAGCGCCGGCGCCGGGATGTAGGGAAGATAAACTTTGCTCCGGGAAACCGAGATGGCAGTCCAAGGCCATCAGAGCCGATTCCCGTCTCCAGAAGCTCACGGCATAATTTCTCGCCATTAGAGCCAAGGCCGTGGAGGAGGATGAATGTGTGGGTGTGATGCGTGGTTGGCTCTATAACAACGGCGCGGGTACAGGCCGGTCCGATGTTGACTGTGCCGCCATGAGGGTCTGAGGAAGGACCTCTTTGGTATTATAGATATCACGTGATATCTACAGCTCTATTTTAGCGGGGCTCCGGCGTGACAGCGCGCCATGTCCGCGGGACCAATTGCTGACGTCGCGTTTTCAGTGTGGCAAACCTCCACTCATCCCACAACCAACTCTCGATCTCTCAACCCCTCGGCCATGCTCTGTCTCTGCCTTGCAGGAGTGAGGCCACCGAAATGAACAGAAACAACAACTGCGGCCGCTAGAAATGAGTCCACAGCCCGTACGCCAACGGAGCCGCCATTCCTGATCCTCTGTCGGCCTCTTTTCTCGTTCTTTCTCGGTTTTCGTTTTTGCATTTTCCTTCGCCGCCATGGGTGTTAACGGCCTCTGGACGGTCCTGCAGCCTTGTGCGCGGCCAACAAACATGGCCACGCTCAACCGCAAACGGCTTGCCGTCGACGCCTCCATCTGGATCTACCAGTTTCTCAAGGCCGTCCGCGACAAGGAAGGCAACGCGCTGCGTAACTCGCACGTCGTGGGCTTCTTTCGTCGCATCTGCAAGCTTCTCTGGTTCGGCATTCTGCCCGTCTTTGTCTTTGACGGCGGTGCACCGGCCCTCAAGCGCGCTACGCTGCAGGCCCGTCGCCAAAGACGTGAGGGCCGCCGCGAGGATGCCGTCCGCACGGCCGGCAAGCTGCTGGCCGTGCAGATGCAACGAATTGCCGAGGAGGATGTTGAGAAGCGGCGCAAGCGAGCACAAGAAGTGGCACTAGAAGGCGGCGGCGATTCCGGTTCCGCCTCTCTGCCTGCCACTACTGCTGACGAGGATGGCATGGCCGAGGGCGAAGTGCTGCCTAACGCTGACCAGATTGTCTACGCTGAAGAGATACACAAGCCGGAAAAGGAGCGTTTGCAGGCACGAAAGTTTGTCAAAAAGGACGCCTACCACCTCCCCGATCTCGACCGTCCCATCGAAGGCATGGGCCGGCCTGAGGACCCGCGCATCATGAGCATCGACGAATTGGAAGAATACGCGCGGCAGTTCCACGCCGGCGAGGACATCAACCTGTACGACTTTAGCAAGATTGATTTTGACGGCGAGTTCTTCAAGAGCCTGCCGCCCGCCGACCGCTACTACATTCTCAACGCCGCGCGCATACGCAGCCGTCTGCGCATGGGCCTGAGCAAAGAACAGCTCGATACCATGTTCCCTGACCGCATGGCCTTTTCGCGCTTCCAGATTGAGCGCGTCCGCGAGCGGAACCACCTAACACAGCGCCTCATGATCGAGGCCGGCATGACGGGCATCGACCTAACTATGGGCGTCAATGGCCGCGTGGCCGGCGAACGGGGCCGCGAGTACATCCTGGTTAAGAACGACGGCGCCGAGGGCGGCTGGGCGCTGGGCGTGGTCAGCCGCGACAAGGAGCAGGGACAAGCCCACAAGCCCATTGACGTCGACGCGCTAAAGTTCCAGTTCGACGGTGACAAGGAGAGCAGCGAGGAGGAAGATGAGGACGATATTGAACTTCAAGACGTGCCTATTGAAGGGCTCAACCGGCTTCCGAAGTTGAACATGCGACCGAGCGGGGGCAACGAGGGCGACGAAGATTCTTTGTTTGTCGCAGGCTATCAGCCGGTAGAGGCCTTGGAAACATTGGAAAGCCGCGGTGAAGTCAACGAGCTGGTCACCGACGAGGAAGAAGACCTGAGCAGAGCCATTGCCATGTCCTTGCGCACACAACATGGCGTGGGCGAAGACAAAGAAGAAGATCTCGAGGACGTCGACAGTCCGGCGCCACAGTGGACGCAGACGGCCGCAGAGCCAAGTGCCAGGCCGATTCTGGCCACGAGCGGCCGGATGGTGGCGCATATTGTTAACAACCGGGCCAACGCGGTTGTGTTGGCGGCACGAGAGAGTGCGGCCCTGAACAGGAAAGACGGTGGAGACAGCGACAGCAGTGAAGATGAACTGGACTTTCGGGCAGCGCTGGTGGCGGCAGCCAAGAAGAAAAAGCCCCAGAACAAGGCTGCTCCTGCACCATCCGCCAAGTCGGCACGAAAACATAATCCGTTTAGCGGGCCGCTGCCGTTTGAGCAGCTGGACTGGAAAACGTCCATCTTTGAAAAGAGGCCAGTGAAAGCGACAGAAGAGGCCCCGCCGTTCGCAGCCATGGCCTCGGCTACCCATACGGCAGCATCGGCAGCGGCAGCTGAGACAGGCTCTTTAGAGCCAGAGTCGGAGGATGACAGACTCGGCGGTGGATTCGTGGTGGAAGAAGAGGAAGGATCGGCGGTCGGGGATGGAGATGGAGACAAGTCCGACGCTGGCAAGGAAACTGGTGAAGACGATCGTGCCCCCATACCACTACCACCGTGGTTGGCGAATGACACGGATATCCGCACGTCTGTTTGGCAACAGCGCGTCTACGACAATGCGATCAACGCCGAGGACAGAGAGATGGCCGATGCGGAGGAGCAGATGTGGCAACGCCGGCAGCAGCAGCGGGAGGTTGTCGAGATTGATTCGTCCAGCGACGATGACAGAGTGGAATTGGAGGAAGTGCTCAAGACAGCTGAGACGGCCGAGACGGTCGACCTTGAGACAGCCGAGACGATTCCCGAGATCATGGAGCCTGAAGTCGAGGCAGAAGGGCCACCTGGTGAGTCCAAGTCAACCGATGCCGCCGATGTCATCGATATCGCCGACGCGCGTTCGCCATCAGCGGAAGTCGAGTTTGAAGACGTGGAGCTGCCTGGCCAGCCAGTCGCGGTCGAAGCCACAGTGGTGGAGGCTACTAACGATGCCCTCTTTACCGGCGACGGCGACGATGAGTTTGACTTGAGCGACCCAGAAGAAGAGGAACTGTTGGCACAGATGGCAGAAGAGGCAGAAGAGCATGCGCGGTTTACCAGCACGCTGAACCACCGGCCGGAACGGATCGAGCAGGCCGTGACCAAGGGGACCGGAAAGCAGAATCAGGCGGCGTTTGATCAGGAGCTGGCGGCGCTGCGCAACCAACAGAAAAAGGACCGACGAGACGCGGACGAAGTGACGCAGACAATGGTGTCAGAATGCCAGGCGTTGCTGCGGCTGTTTGGGATCCCCTACATTACGGCACCGATGGAAGCCGAGGCGCAATGCGCAGCGCTCGTCAACCTGGGGCTGGTGGACGGTATCGTGACGGACGACTCGGACACGTTTCTCTTTGGTGGGACGCGGGTCTACAAGAACATGTTCAACGGCAACAAGTACGTAGAGTGCTTTGTAGGCGGCGACTTGGAGCGGGAGATGTCGCTGTCGCGCGAGGCGCTCATTGCGCTGGCGCAACTGTTGGGGTCCGATTACACGGACGGGCTGCCGGGTGTCGGCCCGGTGACGGCGATGGAGATCCTGGGCGAGTTTCCGGGGGCGCAGGATGGGCTGGCAGCGTTCCGGGCGTGGTGGGAAGACGTGCAGCAGCACGGGCGGACGCGGGAAGCGGACGGAAATTCGGTGTTCCGGCGCAAGTTCCGGCGGTCCCAGGCGACGAAGCTGTTTCTGCCGTCCGACTTTCCCAGCGCGGCCGTGGCAGATGCCTACCTACACCCGGCGGTGGACGACAGCACGGAGCCCTTCCAATGGGGCGTGCCAGACCTGGACGGGCTGCGCAGCTTTCTGATGGCAACGATTGGGTGGACGCAGGAGCGGACGGACGAGGTGCTGGTGCCGGTGATCCGCGACATGAACCGGCGCGAGGTCGAGGGCACGCAGAGCAACATTACACGGTTTTTCAGCGGCGCCGTTGGAGCCGGCGCACGGCCTGCGGGAGCAGCTGGCGCTGGCGACGAGCCGACTGCCCGGAACAAGAGCCGCAGCAGTCGGCGGATGACGGCGGCGGTCAGCCGGCTCAAGGCGGGCACGATGTCGGCGGCGACGTCGTCCGAGGTGGCCGCGGCAGTGATGCGTACCGGGCCGGCCACCAAGGCCAAGAGGAAGCCGGCGGGTCGAAAGCGGGGCGAAGAAGACGGCGCCGAAAGCACAGAGAATGGCAGCGAAGACACAGCGTCGAACGGCCAGCCGACCGGCCGAACAGGTCGGCAGAAGCGGACCAAACTGTGAGCGGGAGTTTTAGCGTTCATGACGAAATGATTGGAATCCATCTCTTTCTGGAATAGAAACGCCATGTACGGAGTATGGAGAACGGAGTACGGAGAAGAGGCGCCGATCAAGAGCACAGTATTTGGACAGTACCACGGTGACACACACAGTACGATACACGGTCCACCAATCACACATGCTAGTCGGCCCACTCTCTGTTTTTCCCCAGCTGCCGAGGTCCGGCCAACCACCGCTAGACCGCCTCCCCTCTTTTTTTTCGGTCCAAGCGTAAGCGTAGTTCCGCAGAGGCACGAGGAAACGAGAACGAAGAAACGAGAATGCGGAGATGCTTTGTCGCTCATCGAATTTGCCTCCTTGTCGGTCCGTCTCGCACACCTCAACGGCCATCGACGACCGTGTGACGCAGTGTGCTGTACGCTCCGTATTGTTGTTGTTGACTGAATCCTCCTTTTTGTTGTTCCTATTTCCCGCAGCCGCAATTTATCGGCTCTTCGGCCATTGACGACAACATTCCGCGACGAAACGGCCGTATCTCGACGCATCGCCATCGCATCAATTCGCCTTTTCCATCTCGACGCGTCCTCTTCTGGGCACTGACGGATCGACAACACCCATCGGTCTCAACCAGGCGGTCTCGGCAGCGGAAACGGTCCAGACGAGCAGAAGCGATCGACGCGGCTTCGCGGCTCGATCTCGCGACTCAACCTCGCGACTCGACCGGACACAACACATGGCATCGCCGCCCAAGCCGTGGGAGAGAAACCGGGCAGGTTAGAAGAGCGCCCATTGTACACATGCGCAAACACGGCCGCTGACAAGCAGCATCCACGATGACGGCATCCGCCCCAACTCCGGCTCCGGCCGCGGGCGCAACTGCTGCGGCGGCCAACGCGACAACACCTCCCCTCCCCCCAGTACCCGCGACTCTGGCGGCATCAGTCAACCAAAACGCAGCCAACCATAGCCAGCTGGGGGCGGCCTCGTCAGTCGCGTCGCCGTACGGTGTCTACGGGGCAACGACCTCTCCCATTGCGTCCCCCTACGGCGCCTACGGGGCAACGACATCTGCGGTCACGTCGCCCTACAGCGCCTACGGCTCGAGCTACTCGCCCTACCGCTACGGCAGCTACGGCGGTATGGGGACGATGGGCGGCATTGGCGGCATGGGTGGCTACGGCAGCAGCATGTACGGTGCCAGCAGCATGTACGGTGGCATGGGTGGCTACGGCGGCATGGGCGGCTACGGCGGCGGCATGTACGGCGGCGCGATGCAGAACGACCCCAACAGCCTGACGAACCGTTTTGGGTCCAGCACGCAGGCGACCTTTCAGATGCTCGAGGGCGTGGTCGGCGCTTTTGGCGGGTTTGCGCAGATGCTCGAGAGCACGTACATGGCGACGCATTCCAGCTTCTTTGGTGAGTTGTTTCCGCTTGGCTTTTCCCGCATGTCACGACTCTCGCTAACCTCCCAGCGATGGTCTCTGTGGCCGAACAGTTTAGCAATCTCCGCGACACCCTCGGCTCCCTCCTCGGCATCTTCACGCTTATGCGCTGGATCCGCACCCTGCTTGCGCGCATCACCGGCCGTCCGGTGCCCGTCGATGCGACTGCCCTGACGCCAGCCGCGTTTGCGCGTTTCGAGGGTCGCTCGGCCGGCGCCGGTGGCGCTTCCGGTGTTACGCCCAAGCCCAGCCGCAAGCCGCTCTTCTTTTTCATCCTCGCGGCCTTTGGCCTGCCGTACCTGATGGGCAAGCTGATCCGCACCCTGGCCGCCAACCAGGAGGAAGAGGAGCGCCGCCAGATGGCCCTCCTGCAGCAGCAGCAGCAGCAGGAGCAGCAGACGGCCGCCCTGCTCGACCCGTCGAAGCTCGAGTTCTGCCGCGTGCTCTACGACTACGGCCCGGCCACGGCGCCGACGGGTGTCACTCTGCCCGGCATGGACCTGGCCGTGCAGCGCGACGAGCTGGTCGTCGTGCTCGCCAAGACGGACCCTCTTGGCGCCCCCTCGGAGTGGTGGCAGTGCCGCACGCGGGACGGCCGGATCGGCTACCTGCCCGCCACCTTTTTGCGCTCAATCGCCCTGCCGCCGCAGCAGCTGCAGGGACAGATTGCGCCGGCCAGCGTCTTCAGCACCACCGAGAGCGTCGACGGCGGCCACGCCGACACCATTGTCAGCAACGCTTCGACCGCGCCCGTATATGCCGCGGTGCCTGTTGCGGCATCAGCTGCGGCACCGGTCGCTACTGTCGACCCCATCAAGGCGGAGAAGGCTGCGGCCCAGAGCAAGGCCGCGGCAGGCAATGCCCCTGCGGACGCCTACATCAAGCCGGCCATTTACAACTAGACAGACACTGCACCTGTTGGTTTCGGTGGTTTACTCTTTCTTGTAATATTTCTTGTGTCTCGGTGCTTTTTTTGGAGGATGAGATGGGAGGATCTGCCGGCGTTGAGGGGAGAGAGTGGGAAAAATCCATGCCCATTGTGCGGAAAAAGGATGGCCAACCAGGTGACACGCTTTGCTGTTTTTCATGTGTTTGTTTTTGAAGCCGATTAGCGTTTCGCAGCGTCTTTCTATATGCCAACAAAAACGGATTGATCTGCACGAACGTCTGTCTACATCTTTGTGCGCTTCTGGATCCAGTCGTCTTCGGCAAGCTGCTTGGCCGTGCTGTGTTTCTCTGGCTCCCGCTAGCGCATTTTGCGGCCTGTCTTCGCCCGGCTCCAGCGACGTCTCCCTCTTGTCGAGCGGGATCTGGTCGGGGATGACCAGGTCCGGGGTGAACTCGCCAAACGGTCAGCACGTCCTTTTTGCTTTTCCAACTGCTCGCCTTACCGGATGCCGAGAAGAATTTGCGGCTCAGGTCCCCGCGCGCCAAAAGATCTGCAGGCGGTGGACCGAGAAGGCAGATATCTCGGCCAGATGCGTGCGTCGCCGGTACTCGTGGAACTCTGGGTCGCGGCCTGTAAACAAATGGTCGCTTTCGAAAATGACCCACAACTGTAAACGGATTGTAAGCACAGGGAACCGCTTCACAGCACCCCCCAACAGATGCCACCACATCCATACACCATGCACCCGGCATTCCAAATGTCCACGCTCTAGGTCCAAGAAGCTTCCAGGACCACATCGGGCGCGCGGTAGACGTCGGGCTAGATGAGCGCGCGGCTTTGTCCCGTGCCTCCGAGCACGACCGATCCAAAGTCGCACAGGACCGGAACGTCTTTTCTCTTGGGCATTTCCAGTTGCCGGGACTCGTAAATAATCCGACCATCCTCGACCTCTTTCCGCGCATCCTCATCGATCCCGAGCATACTGTTGTCGGCCTTGATATTTGATCTGTCGGACAGAGGACCGGCCCGGACGCGTCTGCGAGCACTTGTCCATCCGCCGGTACATTTGGATCTCGTAGTCGACCTGCTCACCCCTGGCGTCGGAGTGAATGTACACTTTCAGGGCAACATGGCGGCGGTCCCTAGCGGCGATATTGGCACATTGCGCTGCACACGCGGGACAGGAAACACGCACCGCATATCGCGTGCCAGCCACACGGTCGAGGTAGCACCAAACCCGAGTTTCCGACAATCTGATAGCGGCTTTGCTGGACTTGTCCAATCCGGACTGGATAGTATCGCGAGGCGACATAGTCTGCAAACTGCTCCTCCTCGAGTTTCTGGTCAGAGGGGATGCGGACGAAGTTGGGGTTTGACAACGCGAGTGGCTTCCACGGACGCCCAAAGTGAAGCAAGTTTCGCAAAAATCTCGAAGCAATGTCTCAGTCTTCACTTGGAGTTGTTCTCCCGACTGGCTGTGGTCGTCGCGTTAGCCAATAGTGCCGTCAATAGGTCTAAAATTTGGCGTGCTGCAGCCTCTACCTCATGTAAGTACGTTGCATAGGAGCCGCCCTGTCGCCGCATAAAATTATAATTTGTTTTCTGTGTATTTTGAACGTCCAGAATCCAAATATACAACCCGAGAAAGCGGGGTTTCCAGGGTGTTCGATATCTTGACAGGACCCACAGATTCTTTATGCCGTCAATCCGGGACGAGCAAAGTGTAAAGAACAGAAAGTGAAGTTTTTGGATGTCGTAGTATCGTACTAGCTACTTCATAGACACTTCGTATTTCAGATGCTGACAGAAATAGTCATGATACGGTTTCTGTCCGAAATATGGCCAACAGTCATCCCCCATCTCGCCCTATGTACTCTTAGTCTGCATACGGAATGATGTTCACGTTATTGATATCCGAATAGTTACCCACGAAAATCTACCACCATGTGACCACTCAGACCAGATGCCACTGCAGTTTGAGCCGTTGAAGCAATGGAAACTCCTCGGCATAATCGGCCTGGATGGCGGCAATCTGGCCTGTTTCGATGCGTTCGGCAGTCTGTCCATGGGCAGAGCGTCTTCCTGCCGTGGCAGTGATCATTATCGTCACTGCTTCTCTCAAGATGTTCTTGGGATATTCTGTGATTCCGACGTTCTCGCATGAAATCCGCCACTTCGCCGTGGTATCTTGGCCCCATAAAATTTCGAGCAAGCCCAGCGTCAACGGCATCGTGGCTTCTTCCTTACTTGCTGCGAATGCGAACATGTGCGCACTGTCCGGGTAACCAAGCCCGGGCAAGATGCACACGTTCCCATCTCGACGATGCCATTGTCGCAGAGTATCAGCGTCAATAGTTTCGACGGTATAGGTAGAACGGTAGTTGGAAGTGTTGTCGGCGCGGGTCCTCGGTTCTCTTATTGGCCAGACCGCTAACAGCCGGGCTTGCTATTCCTGTGCTAGGTCCAAGGTTCCAGAAATCGCTCCCTGTGCCAAGATCAGTAAAGGTAAATCAAAGGGGGAAACAGAGCAAGACGCACATTACTTTTCAGTACAGATGGCGCTATAGATTTCTCATAGTCTAGATATATCTCGCCCACATCCCCTTTAAGCAGAGTCGGGTACGCTGTGGAGCGTGGAATGAAGTCTGCTCTTTATGACCTACATCGCGTGCTTCCACAGTACATTCAAAGTACCGGGTATTAGAGCCACTGAGCTAGGTCACGCAGAGCAGAGATTACAACCGGTCAAAGACGAGACAAAAGTAGGATAGAATGAGGAACTAGAATGTGAACCTGATGGGAAAACGAGTAAAACTGAGAGCTTAAAAAGTGAATTTGAACGGTCTCACTTGGATTTCTCTTTGTGTTGCATTTGAGAGAGGAAGGTGCGGATTGTAAACAATAGCACGATAGAGGGGTGTAACGGGCTGGGCCCGTAAGAGGCCTCAGGCACCGTCGGCCGACCGTACACCACGTGATCCTCGCACGTGCCGCGCACGTGCCGTGCACGTGCCATATCCGCAGAGCCCCTATTTCTGACATCCCACGATAAGGGGCGGCACGCAAACGACCTGACCTTGAAATCGGGGTCCACCCGACCAACTCCACTTTTCTGTAAGTCACATAATTCGAAAGGTACTACATAACTTGGTCAGGTCAGCTTGATTTGTATGAGCGATTTTTACCAACTGGTTTTTCCGATGTATCTAGCCGTGCGCCAACACTCTGCACACCGTGTATACAGCACAAAAAAAGGCAGAAAAAAGTAAACAAACTTTCTGCCAGTCGGTAAAGCTAGCGCATATATGATATACTACAGGAAACGCATTTCTAGCTCATTCCCTACTCCTTCGTAACGTTCTATCGGATACATCACCATGGCTGCGCTGCAAAGCAACAAGTACTACCGACAATACGCTGCTGGAAACAATGGACAGCGAGACGAAAAGCTTCCGCCTTTTCTTCATATTGATGACAATACGATTCGCATTGTTCCCGGAGAGGTTTTTTGTCGCTTCGCGTACCCTGGGCAAACAAGCGTTGTTTGTCCATATTTGGTTTGTTTACCTGTTTTTTACCTCGATCATTTTACTAACCCTTATTTCAAGAAGCGATTTTCGAATGAGCATGCATTGAGAAATCACGTTAAGCGTTCACACAACATTCTTGTTCAGAGCAAAAAGGCCGGCCGCAACGGGCTTCAGGAAATAATGGCTGCGATCGGTATTTCTCCCATATCCTTGCGCAACTCTATTTGGAATACACTTAAAATGCATCAGCAATGCGTTTTATCCTATTTCTATGCTAATTATTTTAGAATTTTACAAAGACATTACCACATCCTCGAGCACCGACAAAGTTCTAACACCCCCTTCGCCCCAAAAAGAGCACAGGAGTCAACAATCGCCTAACCCAATTACCCCGGCGCCGACATTACAATCTCTTCATATTGCGCCTGAATCGCAGTCGCAGTCGCAGTCTTTGTTACAGTCGCCAGCACAGTCGCCAGCACAGTCGCCAGCACAGTCGCCAGCACAGTCTCCAGCACAGTCGCCAACGCAGTCACCAGCGCAGTCACCAGCGCAGTCACCAGCACAGTTGCCAGCACAGTTGCCAGCACTGTTGCGATCGCATGAAAAGATTCCTCGTCAGCTAATGCGAGTCCCGTTTACAAAAGCACGGTCAAAAAACCCGTCTCATGTTCGTCTACTCTAACCCTTCTTGCATGAAATATGCTAACTAAATAGGTAAACACTTGGCGCATGCAGAAGATGGTCCGAGTTCAGCGCAATAAATAAATAAATAATCGATTGACGCGCTTACAGATCTGTGTGCGCTAATTCCTAATTACATAATACGAGAGCTTGTGGGGCTCCCGGGTTCAAGGTTACCAAGGAAAAATTCTCGGAGAGAAACAAAAAAACCTATCGTGCGCCGAGTTTCTTGTGCCTGGAAGATACCCTCCGGCCGGGGTCTCCGTTGGGAAGAGTTGTAGCTGATTGGCCAGGAACGGAGTTGTTGGTGGTGCGTAACGGCTGCGCGGCGACTGCGCGCTGGTGGGTGTTAGTAGCCTTCCTCTGCCTCCTTTTCGAGGCGCAAGGCGAGTCTGTATTCCTGTAGTCTACCGGTGGTAAGAAACCACCGGATGACCTTGGGACATAGTTCCGGGTCGTCCAGTGCGTCGTAGAGCTCCCGCCTTCCCCTCAAGGGGGGAAGTGCGCTTCTGTCGACTAACTCACAGTCCAGGATGATGTGGGCTGCTGTTTCCTGTACTTCGCTAAGTTCAGCGCAATAATGTTTGCAACAACTGCAATACCGCGAGCAGAGTTTGCCCGCCTGCCTCTCGGCCAAGCAATCCAACGTGCATGACGTGGAATCAGTTTGAAGTTTCAGACCAGGAATAGGACAAAATGAACCACATTGCAATGATATCGCGATTATATTGCGATGCTCATGCTTTGCGAACTCGATCCATATGTTTTACGATCTTTCTTGCATCTACGCTTTCGGCAGTACTGGAACTGTTTGATAAAAATAAGCCAATTGCATAAGTATTGCATTAGAAGTGTAACAGAACTTACATCTTGATATTGCTTGTCGTTGTTTTTGTATTTCTTTGGAAGAACATAGCAAAAACCGTCATTTGCTGTTCTTGGAAAGTCTGGTACTGCTGGAGGAAAGATGAAGGTTTTGGCATATAGAGGGACTTGGGCATATTTTGTCGATGTGAGAAGAACCGGTTCGTCGAACTATTTATTAGATAGTGCAGAACAACAAAAGAATAAAAGAATAAGGTACTGTGGGTTGCCAGCAACGCAGCCAGGCGTACGGACGAGAGCCTCCGGAAGGAGTGGGCACGTGACGTGGCGCAGCAGCACCACCAGCCACAACTGACCCACGATGCCCCTTTTCACAGGCCTCTCGTACGGCAAATTGCCTCACTCTAGTAGAGACATAGACAATCAGACAACCTGCACACAGACTTTTGTATAGAGCCCTTTAGCCTATCACGGGAGTAGTGCACCGTCTGAGTCTCTCATTGCCCTACCGGTACGGCTAGAGCCACAGGTACTGACCAAAGTAAAGTCTTGACCAAGTGCTGGTTGAAGGGCTTCTTCTTCGTTGTCAATACGAAGCTCTTGCTCGTTTTCTTCCATGATTGCGAGAATTTACATGCTCGCGAGAATATAAAAAAGAAGGAAGAAATATAATTAAACGCAAACTGGAAATCAATGTAGTCGTCATTCTATCGTGTTCCTGGTAACCTACAGTAACTAAGCGGTAAGAAGGTTAGTGCACCCAAAATTAAATACACGCCAGAACTCAATTTAATCTCAATTGGATAATACTATTATTGTTCTACACCTGTGGACTCTCTGAGATAATATGAGGAACTCCGGTAGAGTGACAGCCGCTGCTAAAAGCCTGGAAGGGAAAACTACAGCACTGTGGGACGTTGGGTAGGGCAAGCCCTTCGATGTCTGTGTTTTGTGCTGGTCAAAGTCGATGGCCCATCTTCGCCCTGACAATTCGATAGTGTTGCTATAGTAACTGCGATAAGATAAGGTTAATGCGCCTGCCATGACTAAGCGATAGGATGGTGTTCACCGCTTCATTAGCGTGGACTGTGTTCAAGGAAAAATACAGCCCGGTCCTCCACCTCCTGCTGGCAGAACGCACAGGGCACGGAGATTTCGCCTCCTACCATGTGCTTCCACCCGCACGGAGACTTTACCGCGGACTGCCGGTACGGGCCCAAAGGAGCCCGGCCACCTTGTCGAGTGCCGGCCGACCCGCGAGCGGTGGAACGCCCGGGCCGGTCTGCACCGACTCCCAAAGGTTCCCCGGGACCCGGTACGCCGGGTCCGGCTCCTTGCCCGGCTGTTGAAGCAGCCGGACTTCTTTTCCTTGTTTGTTTCTTGTTCTTTCCTGCAGCGCTAGCCCGCTGCAAACCCCTTCCACGGGGACTAACCCGTGCTCGGGCGGCGGCCCAAGCGGCTTAGCCGCCTAGAGATACCTTACTTGGCCGGCTCTATGAGCTGGCTTCAAGGCAATCGCCATAAACGCGATAGGTAACCCGCATCAGCCTGCCCTAAGGCGGCTGCTAGCCGAAATGTGTGCCGGTCTGTATATTAGTCGCCCTCATCTAGACGCCCTTTAGTATACAGAACGGGCACCACCCCAACTCCATAGCCCTGGACGGCAGCCGGCCTTATAGCCGGCGCGCCGCCCCGTCGCATACCCCACGGGAGGTTGCTGCTCACACAGCGCGACGTTAAAATTCAATCAATCAATCAATCAAGGGAAAATACATATGCGCTTTTACTCAGAACCCTGATTGTACCTCACGAATTTTGCGACTTGCAGAAGAGTGGAGTTGGTCGGGTGGGCCCCGAATTCAAGGTCAGGTCGTCTGTATACTCCGATAGGGGGACTTTTTCGCTTCTTTTCTTCTCTTTCTGTAATGGGTTCCTATTGATAGATACGGCATTAGTCAGTTGAATACACTCGCTCTTGACCCCTTACATGCAGTCGACTTCCCATAGATCTCTGTGATGTACATGTCCTGCCACGTTTGCGTCCGGTGCCTGAATATTTCTCGGTGTTTTCGGCGGACAAGTATTCGTTATCCGTTCGAGTTGCAAGGCTTTTTGGGGCGACTATAGGGCAAATACTGTCAGCAAGTTTCTGGAATTAAAACTCAAAGTGCGCCGTAAGAAAGCAAGACAAGTCAACACAGACACTGTACGCTGTTTTATCGGCACATCTTGCTTTTGGTTAGTGTGCACTCGTACCTGGAATGCCCGGGAGTGAAGTCAACCGCATTCAATGCAACTGTCGGTATGAATGCATCGCATCGCTAGAATATGATTATGTAAGCAGTGCGCGCACAGGAGGGATGGGAGGCATCGGGCTGTAGGGTCCCGACCAGACCCACTGGAAGATAGGGGTAGTGTCACAGAGTCCATAGATGTAGTCTCGCGCACCAAATTTTGGTGCGTCGGACTACGAGAGAAGACAGACCACTTCACCACAGATCAATTGTATAGCTTCCTGCAGACAGGAGGACGTACAGGATCACGGTGAACACCAATGTGCATTGCTTGAACCATCGCATTTGTACAGGTGAATCCACAAGAATTGTTTTTTACTCTAATCGATAGAAATCCTTATTTCTATTCGCTCTCTTGGATCCTGATGGGCATTCTTGTAGACAAAAGCCTCGATATAACACGATCCTTGGGGCAACACCTGAGCTTGTTACGGATTTCTTAACGATTCAGACACTGTGAAAATCAGCCTTACCATTTACCAAGTCTCTTAAAATGGTTTGGGCTTCCGCAGTGGCGGCTGCTGCCCATTTGACTTAAATACTAGAGAAGGGAGAGGGGCGAGAGAATTTGGCTCTTCTATCCTCTATGAAGAGCTCAAAAAGGCCGAAGATTATATGTTTGCCACTACTGCCACAACTGACCGATTAGTCGAGGCCAAGAATCTAACTTTCACGCTAGGGATAGGCCCTGACTTACTTGTCGACTACACATCGTGGCGATGGATTGAGGGCGTTGAGGCCAAGTGATTGTCTCTGATTGACTACAAGAGACGACGTCATCAATGTTCACGGCGGCAAGGACTGTACGTATTATGAAAAGATCCGAAATACTCGTTAACCTTCCGCCTTTCCAACAACAAGCTATACCACCGGCAAGAGGCACTTGCCAACACACTCGGGCGTTATGCCATGTTAATCCCAGCCTCGCGGAAACAGCTGCCGTCTTTGTGTTTCGTTTGCGTTCAAATACTTTCCTTTTCCCCCTCGATCGTCAAAAATAGCATCTCTGTCCTCTCCACAATTCAGTTACCCCAAACGCCCTCGACGTGGCGAGCGCTCCTCTTCCGGCGAGAGCAGCCGTGGCGAGTTTCCGTTAAATACCGCGTTGGCGCGCCTCCTCTCCCCCCACTCCCAAACACATACATCTATTACCGGATTCCCGAGGTCCAGCAGCTTCAAGCCCGCTTTGGAGACATCTTTGCACGGCAGGAAGAGGCCATTCTACGTAAGCACCAGATAACTCAGTTCCAATCAGAGGATGAAGAGGACGAGAATGAAGTTATTGATTCGTGCTTCAATGCCGACGCCTAATGAAAGTGCCGACCACGTTTTACGTGAACATTGAAGGACTCTTGAGGCATCAAGTTATTACGCACTGCAGCAAATGGGCGCTTGGGTGATCCTTATCTTGTCGTTCTAGTTTATCGCTCATTGGCCGCTTCTCTACGGAGTACAGAGCTCAGAGAACACGCAAGACCGATCAGCGATTTGGAAACATTGAAATTATTCAGGTATCAAATTCTATGCAATAATATGCCGCACAAGCAGTGAAACAAAGGAGGCTTAGCGCTTGAAATAGCTCTTCTCGACCGTGCGCATGATAATGTACGACGCGGCCGAGAAGGAGAAGCCGAGCTCAAAGCCCACATCGCCGCCAAAGGCACCGCCGCACAGCTTGCCAATCGGACCCGTGTACCACGTCTGCGACATACCCAGAGCAGCGCCCATGACGCCAAACAGGAAAGCAATGATGGAGGCAATGCCGGGCGGTAGCTTGCTAGCATCGGTGTAATCCTCGGGCTTGTAGCCGTTGAAGCTGCGGCGGAAGACAAAGTGCTCCGACAAGGCGATGCCCTCGTAAATGGCCAGCCAGTAGCCAATTATCAGCATAAAGTTCTCTAGCCATGACTCAAAGTTGTCGTAGCCAGGGATAGAAATCGCAATATAGATGCCAGTGCCGACGAGCACCCAGAAGAAGCGGGGAAGGCGCTCCGTCTGCTTAGCTAGGACCTGCAGGGACAGCGAGACAGAGTAGATGTTGGGGCAGTTGTTGGCAATGATGGACAGGGCGAGGATGACGACGCAGAACTCGCCGAAGCGGCCCAGGGGCGGGACCAGCACGGTGGCCAGCAGGCCGCCAATGCCAGAGGCCTCGTAGGCATCGTAGTAAATGGGATCTTCAGCGGTGGCGGTCATGATGGCAGCGCCCAGAAGCTCGGTGAAGGCAAGCGGGAAGAAGAGGCCGCCAAAGGTCCAGAAAAAGACGCTGACACGCGAGCGGCCCACAGGCTGGTAGACAGTGTAGTCGGCGGCGTACGAGCACCAGCCGGTGCCGAAGCCGTACACCGAAGCGGAAAAGGACAAGATGGCTCCGGCCTCTGTGGGGCCGGTAGCAAGAGGCAGCATGTTGTTGAACTTGCCCGAATGGCCAAACTCGCCAATGACAATGAGGAAGATGATGAAGCAGGGAATCCACGAGTACTTCTCGTACAAGTGGAGAATACGGTAGCCGAAAAAGCAGATCAGAAGAGTCGAGAGGGAGATGATCAGGATGCCAGCCCAGCCAGGCATGTTGCTGTTGATTGCATGGAACAGCTGCGCGCCGACGATGACGTTGACAGACGACCAGCCCAGGCAGGCCAAAATGTTGAAGAAGGCGACTGTCGAGTTAGTATGAGATATAGTAGAGAGCAGAGGGACGGTGGGCGGCGGGGAAACGACGTACTGATCTTGCCTGACTGGTAGCCAAAGAAGAAGCGGGACAGCACCATTTGGCGCAGACCGAAGCGCGGACCGAATGTGGCGAAGAAGCAGACGGGCATAATGCTGAGGATGTTGATGAAGATAATAGCCAGGGCGGTGTCGACAAAGCCCAGGCCGAAGACGGGCTGAGCCAGGACACCAATGGCAAAGGACGAGACGCACATGTTGGCAGAAAGCCACTGGGTGTGTTAGTCATTGGAACGGCAGAGGGCAGGGGCAGAGCAGACATACCACAGTACCGACCGTCACCATGCTGCTGTCGGTGCGCTCGTCGCTGGGCACGCGCTCAATGCCGCGCTGCTCGACACCCAGCTTCGCACCGAGGCGCTGCAGCTTGGCCACGAAGCCATCGCCTTTGATGAGGTCCTCGGCGCGCACGGCGTTCTCCTCCGTGTAGCCGACGTCGACATCGGCCCCGGCGTATTTTTCGCCCGAGTAGTCATCGTCTTTCTTGATGACGGTAGTCATCTTGGGTGAGAAAGCACTTCCGTGTGTTTGTGTGTGAGTGGTCAATCAGAGGTTGCGATCAAAGGCGAGATCAAAGCGGCCCTGGGAAGTGCTGAGGATGTTAAGACAGGAGGACAGGACGAGAGGTAGGGCTGGCCACGAGGTCTTCTTATATGTCGGGGAGCAGACAGCAAGGGAGCTAAAACATCAACACTATTGGCTTTATCGCAGCTGCAACAGCACAACGGGGGGGGGGGGGGGGTGCAGTTGGTAGGCTGGCCAATCCACTCTGGTGCAATGCCACACAGATCGTGGGCTGAAGAGACAGAAGGGGGGTGGTCCAAGTGGCTTCCGTCGGGGTTGTCCACGAGGCGGGAGACGCCGAAGACAGATAGAGAGCACGAGCAAGAGGTGGAGGGGTGTACTCGTAGCCAGTGTGGGTGGCCTGGATTCTGGAGCAATGGGGATGGCACGGCAATGCGACCTTGATGCTGCAAAGCTAGCGCTGAAAAACTGCACAACGGGAGAACTCCCTGACCTTGCTCGTAAACCAGGTGAAAGATGGAGAAAGTCTTAGTGGATGCTGGGGGCGCGAACCGACGCATCGTTGAATGCAATCGTTGTTGATCGCCATAGTGTTGTTAAAAAACCAGAGGAGGCAGGCGGAAGAGACCAGCAAAGTCGGAATTTGGACAGATAAGCCGAGAAATGAGCAGGTTTGTTGTGTTGGTCCTGCAGGAAGGCACATCCTGTTGTGCCCATGCGCCAGCGGACACGGCAGGAAGCAGCGACTAGCATCTGAGCAAAGAAGAAGGAGGCGTGCGCACAAGTTCTCGGCGCCTTCCAGACAACCACGATGCGATCCCCAAACAGGACAAGTGCTATTAGGAGCAGAAGATGGAGGGCGGCGGGGCTGGGCCTCTCCGGTCGGAACAGTTTAAGCAGTTTATCCGCATTTCTGCACGTTTTATCTCTTATCTCGCAGATTCCAACTCTTGCGCCGTAAATTAGTGTGTAAAGTACGGAAAATGCGTCGCGGTCACAACGTTTTTTTTGCTTTGGTTGAGCTCCACTGCCACATTGGGAAGGTAGGTCCCGGCACCACTGCAGGTGTAGTGAAAATTGCGCGGGAAAATGTGCTAAGAAATGCTAAAATGCTTCGATTTGTTTTCCATTAGGCGTTTTGTCATCTCATCGATTGGACGGAAAGTCAGCCTCTGAAAAGATGCAGGCCCGGCACTTTGGCTGCAGCCTTTTAGTGCCTCTCAGCCTTCTAGCATCTTGCCTGTACGGGCGGCGATATACCCCGGTGCAGTATTGGACGCTGTACTGCAACAGCCCGCATCGTCTTACTCTTGGCTCTTGGCAGAGATAGCTGTGCGGACGAGGGCGCCACAGGCCGGGGATTCATGCTCGCTCATGCACGGCCTCTCTTTGTGTGCTGTTTCGCAGGTGATACCGGGTGACTATTGGCCGCCATGCCGTGAGACGTATTGGAGGACCTCCCCGGGGGTGCCAGGTTGCATCCAGACCACTTTGCGCTATCAGGCCGCAAGTTTGGCCATTCTTGGCCCTCTTGGTCGCTCTTGGCCTTTCTTGGCTTGTCTTGGCCCTGTACAAATTTCGTGTTCTACCCCAGACAGGGTATGCACAATAATATGTTATTGTCGTCAAATTCTTATCCCGCGTCGCACATTGGCCAGCCCCATCCCTAGCCTGGAGAGGTCTTGGCGTGACGCCTTTTGGTTGGTCAACGGAGACTGGCTAGAGATAAGCGGCCACGAAGCAGTTGGGTTGTGGGTGTGTTGGACCCCAGTCATCGGGCATCGGCACCGCCGTGGGCGACAGACTTTTACGGTCAAGTAAAGTGCAAAATAGTTGGTTATTCGCCTTGGCTGCATTCCGCCTTAAACCGAGATTTTGTGCGCACAGTGAGAAAGCCTGTCTGTGCTGGGCTGTCTGATTCCAGTGTAAATTCAATAAAATCTGATAGAAAAAAAAGTAGATGTGCGACGTAGTACGGAGTAAAAGAGACGACAAAACTCGGGGGGTCATTCCAAAGCAAAAATGTAAGGAAACGACGCTGGTCCACTTTTACCCAGCTTCCCCACGTCCAGACCATCACCTAAAAGAAACCGGCCTAGCTTGTAACAAGTGGCCGAATGTCCATTCGTCGGCTGTATTCCAATTACATAAAGTAGTAGTTTTGCTTTCCTGCGACAACTTGCGTGCTCTGCAAGATATGAACACGGAGCAGATTCTACTTTCCGATTTGCTGATCTGTTTCAGTGTCACCTGTATTCAGCACACTTTGCTCCACGTTTGGCAGCTGTCCACGCCGAGGGCCGGCTGCGACTAACAGCAACACAGTAGGCTGGCCAAGGCCCTCGGTCAGTTCCACGTGCGGGCCGCTGTGTCGTGGGGCATGCGGAACAGTCTCTTCGACTCGTCCACTATCGCGGCATGGATGTTGTATGAGCTTTGACCATAAGCGCACTACCGCGGAAGATTACCAGATGTGTTTACCGTGCCAAGAATGGCGTGGCCGTGAAGCTTGTGATATTTTACGCAGACCAGCCGCGAAAACAGTACTGTGAAAACTCTGAACATCTTGAAACGGGGCACTGTTCGGAGATCGGAGACGCCAGACACAAGACAGGGGCTGTGTTTGAGTGAGTGTATCTACGTCGTACTTGCACATCATGACATCGTATGGACCGCACGCAAGGCGGGTTGGATGTCATTTTCATCCACCGGAGTAGCCACCGACGTCCCGCCACATGCGTGCACCGGTCCGTGACCCGTTGGACGAACCATGGCGGCGGTTCCTGCTCTGCATTCTGTACGTAATTGTTTTCTTGTCAGATTGCCCTGGGATTCAACTGCCGTACTGTCACGGCGTGTGGACGGGCCGTTGCACGGCAGTTGTCAACTAATCAGGTCCATGGATCTATGACAAAGATTTTCCTCGCTGCCAGATCCTATGACAAAGATTTTCACGACAGCACGATTTATGACACATGTAAAGCTTGTGTTCTGTTACCAGTCATGTACAGCCTTATGCCAAGACGGGAGGCCAAGAGTTTATTCCAACTCCGTAGGCCTCGTCTCACTCCATCGATACATGAAATAGGGCGCTTTCCACCCATGGGTGGAAGCTATGCAGAGATACAAAAGCAACTTTGACCCTTGAAAGTCCCAGCTGCCATCTTCCGTACTGTAGTTCTTAATCAATGCAAGGCGAATCCCATTTACACGAATGGTCTCTTGTTGTTTGACCCACCCTCTGTACATTGCGGATCCAGATCCGGATCTGAAAGTCAATAACATAAGAGACGGCCAAAATCTGTCCAGTAACGGGCCTGGAAGAGAAGCCAGTCTGAGGAGCAGCGTGTGATCTTTCAACACTCGGTCGTCATGGTGAAGCAGGGTGAGAGTTTTAAGAAATGTAAGTATTGAGGAAACAAGTTAAAGGATATTTTTAAAAAAGTTCTTCAATTTTTTACGTGATCCTGGAGTCAAATACTATTACATGATATGAATAATGCACGATGGAATATAATGAAGGCTGTTCCGCTTGCTTATCATGCCAAATTTTGACCGCAAACCATTAAACATTGAAAAAACAATTTAAAAAAAAATTGTTGTAGTGGTCTTATTAGAGTACAGACAGAGTGGAACAATGCTGACTTTGTTAGGTACTAAAGTCAAGAGCAAAAATTGTTGTTCTGTCATTCATCGCGACAGGACCAACTTGTGGAGGGGTTATTTTGTGGGTCTAAAGTGGTGATGCGATAAGATAGTCGCTAGAGCGACGCGACCCAAAATTGACAACACTTGGGAGGCGACAAGAATTATCGAAACGCGCTATACGAGACAAGAGCTGCAAAAACTACGAGTACAGATACCAGACAGAAGAAAACCCCCGATTGCACGCATTACCGATACCAAAGCGAGAAAGCACAGCACACCCGCCAAGATGTTGCTCGAAGAAGACCCCTCAGTCGTACGTATGCGACGCGTTTTACCAGGCACTTTGGGCTGACGCGCATCGCAGCTGATCCAGCACACGGTCGACAACTTCAACATTGCGCCCGACAAGGCGGCCGTGGCGCGCATCAAGGAGTCTCTATCGACGCTCCAGGAGGCGCGACAGCTGCAGGTCGAGCAGGCGGAGGCGTCCATGAAGAGTGAGCTGCAGGGAGCGAGACCACGCCGACAACGCAGACACTAATGGGCAGAACTCGCACGCCAGCTCAACACACTTGGCGCACAGCACGACGAGATTGCGGCCAAGCACTCGGCTGCCGCACATGCATCAACCATTTCGGCCCTCGACACGGACAAGTTCCGCGTGGCCAAGGCGGCATCGGACCTCGAGATGGAGACGGCGCGGTTGTCGGCCCAGGCAGCGGACCTGGCGGCGCAGCTGCAGGAGCTGGAGTTGCAGGGCGACGACGGGCCGGTGGGCAGCAGCAGTAACAGCACCGCGGCGGCCGAAGACGAGGTACTGCTGCGACTTAGGGTGTACCGCAGCCTCGGCATTGAGCTAGAGCGCGACGGGCGGGAGGGCGAGTGGACGCGGGCTGTGGTGCGCAACGACCGCAAGGGCGACGTGCATGTGGTCAATATGGACAAGAAGTTTTCGCGTTTCTTTTATGCAAATTACTTTTGGCAGACGCTCTGAGGGAGCTGGGCGGTGGAGGGGCGCGGAACAAACCACAAAGAGATTATGGTCTGGAACATGGGGTTACGAGCGACGACGGCGTTGGGTGTCTTTCAGGGGGGGCGTTTGTACATTGGCAGAGCTGTGCAAAATTGAAGCCATTGCGTTGCGGCATACTCTTGCACGGAGATGACACGGGGTGATGCAATGGAAGGCGCTAGGCACCGACCGTTGACTCCTTCCCGCCCCGCACTCCTGTGGCGAGAATACCATGGCTGAACGAAATGCGGTTTTGTCCGCACTCTTTAGAGTTTGCATGTCGCTCGCCTTGAAGCCTGCTGCCGATGCCAGAGTCTTTCTGTAAAGATCGCAAAAAGGGCCAAGGAGAGCTTCCTACGAGACAACATGTGTCGCGCACACGGACAGGACGTGGCAGACGCCTCGCCCTCGACCTCGTCCGAGCTGTTTCCGTGGACCATTGGACGTGTCTGCGATGCGCACTGCCATCCCACAGACACGATGGCGACCGTGGCTAGCATCCCGGCCATGGGGGCCGCGCGGCTGACGGTCATGGCGACGCGGGCGCAGGACCAGGACCTCGTGGCCGCGCTGACGGCCGAGCAGGGCCTCTACCGTCGCCAGGGTCTGCCAGGCAAAGTCGTCGCCGCGTTTGGCTGGCACCCGTGGGGTGCGCACCAGCTATACGACGATGCAGGTGGCGGCGGCAGCGGCGGCGGTGCCGACCTGACGATGCTGGACGCCAAGCGACAGCACCTGGCTGCGGTGTTGCTGCCGGTGAACGAGGCCAACGGGACCGCCCTCGACGCGCTGGCCGCCAGTCTGCCCGTGATACGGCCGCTGTCGGCCTTTGTGGCGGAGACGCGGGCGCGGCTGCTGGCGCACCCGGGGGCGCTGGTGGGCGAGATTGGCGTGGACAAGGCGTTCCGCGTGCCGGAGCCGGCGGATCCGGCGGACACAGCGGACACGGCCGAGGCCGGATGCCCCATGAGCGCCCCCACGCCTGGACGCCGCCAAGGCCGCCGCCTGTCGCCGTTCCGCGTGCAGCCGGCGCACCAGGTGGTCGTGCTGGCGGCACAGCTGCGGCTGGCGGCAGAACTGGGCCGGCCGGTCAGCGTGCACGGTGTGCAGGCGCACGGCATCCTGTTTTCGACGCTGGCGGCCACGTGGCGCGGCCACGAGCGAGACGTGCTGTCACGGCGCGAGCGACGGCAGATTGCTGTCGGGGCCGAGGACTTTGAGGATGAAAGTGAAGAGGACGATGAGGAGGACGACGGCGACACACCCAAACGACGCCCCTACCCGCCGTCCATCTGTCTGCACTCGTTCAGTGCGCCTGTCGAGGTGCTGCGGCAGTATCTGGACCCGCGCATCCCTGCGACCGTCTACTTTTCCTTTTCGACGGCCGTCAACGGCAGCTCCGAGGCCGTCCGCCAGCGCACCCGCGAGGTCGTGGCCGCCTGTCCTGACGACCGTCTACTGGTCGAGAGCGACCTGCACGTTGCCGGCCCACGCATGGACGCCGCCCTCGCGGACATGTACCGCTGGGCGTGTGCCATCAAAGGGTGGTCGCTGGCCGACGGCATTGCACGGATCGCTAGCAACTACGACGCCTATTTGGCTGGCGGCGGCAAACGATCAAAGATGGGACGGTAGGCAAATCACAGTGTGCACAAACGTGTGAATGCGGACGATTTCTCTTCGCTCTGTTCGCTCTGCCGGCCGTCTTTCTCATCTACATTAAGGCGCCCCATATTACACAACCCGTCCCAACCTAGACCAAGCAAAGACCAAGACACAATGACCAACCAAATACCGCTATGACGCCAAGAAGGAAAAGGAAAAAGGAAAAAGGAAAAAGGAAATATGCAGAGTAGTCTCGTGACATGACGGTGTGGAACAAAGAGAATGAGTGAGCGAATAATTCAGAAAACAAAGGGCCCAGGATCCGAGACCAAGACAGGGTTAATAACTCTCCGTCGGATGGTACTGGAACCCGTCGGCCACCATGGACGCCTCGGCCTCGGCCAGGTCAACATACGAGTAGGCCACCTCCGAGAAGCCCTCTGCGCTGGCGCTGCCGACCGTCGCGCCCGTCTCCGAATACGCCGGCGGCAGCGACTCGGTATCGTCATAGTCCGAGTCCGTCGCACCGTAGCCGTACGGAGTCCGACCGACCGTGGAAGGTGGCGGTGGTGGCGGTGGCGGCGCTTGGTTCAGCGGCGCCGCCGCCGTTACGCCGCCCACCAACGGCCGTCTCGACAGTGCCAGCGAAGACATCATCTGCTGGTCGCGCTGCCGCCGTGCTGCCGCCGTCAGTGCCCCGGCTCGTCGGCCCTCTTCGGCCGCAATGATCTGGTCAACGACGTCGGCTGCTGCGCGGAACGACGCAATCTCCTGCTCCATGGTCGGGCTCGGTGTCCGCTGGTCGTCGGCGCCTCCGGCTTCCTGTGGCGCCGTCTGCTGCAGTTTCAGCTGTCGCTGGCGCTCGCGCTGCAGCTCCTCCTCTTGCAGCTGCTGCTCCCGCAACTGGCGCTGCCATCGCTGCTGCTGAATTTGCTGCTGCAGCTGCTGCTGCAACTGGATCTGCTGTTGTTGTTCGAGCAGCTGGCGCTGTATCGTCTGCTGCTGCAATTGCTGCTGTTGCTGTTGCTGTTGTCGTAGCTGTTGCTGTTGTCGTAGTTGTTGCTGTTGCCGCTCCTCCCACCGCTGTTGCTGCCGCTCTTCCTCTTCCCGTTGGAGCTGCTCTTCTAGCAAGCGCTGTCGTTGCTCTTCACGCTGTTGCTGCTGCTGTTGCTGCTCAAATGACTCACGCGGCGGTGTCGGCGGCGGTACGACCACTGCCTCAATGTGTCCGCGCGGCGTGCCCGTCTGCTCGTTCAGTGTCCTGGTGCGTCGTCCCAAAAGCTTTTCGCCTTGTCCACGCCCGCCAAAGAGGATGCGCCGCAAGACTCGGAAAATCGTGGCGCGTACTGTCTGTGGCTCGCGGCCGTCTTCCCGGACAACCTGTCGGCGCGTCTGCCGGCGGGCGCGTTGCCGTTCCTGTCGTTCACGGAACCGCGTGGAAATTACTCGCCATCGCTCGCTCAGCCGCCGCCTGAAATCGCGTCTCTGCGGTCGGCTTCGACTTTGGCTGCGTGAACCGGCTCCGTCGCTCTCGGAGCCGCCATCTTCGGGGTCGAAAATCGGCATCTGGCGGTCGAGCATCTTTTCGCGGTAGCACTGGAGTAAGATGAGGACGAGGCCAACGAGGGCTGCAACCGTCATCATGTACACAAACATGCCCTAGAAGATCTAGTGAGTTTCGGCCTCATTCTTTCAGCTGGACACAACACATACCCGCATGCTGTGCGTCGTGTTCGTGCTGTATACAGGCCAGTTCTTTGCATTGTTTGCATTGTCGGCCGACACCGCGCGGTCCGATCCGAGCTCCCCCGTCGCTGAGGAGCCGCCGAAGCCCTCGGATTGCGTCTTAGCGGCACTCTCCCCGCTGGATGCTGTGCACCACTCAAGAAAGGGCGGGGGAGAAGGCGGTGGCGGTGGCGGGCCAACGCGCGTGCCGTTGTTGCTGTCACCGCACTGCCCGTGCGCCTGGTACATGGTCTCCCAACTGGTGCTGACTGCGTCGTCCTCGGCCTGGATGGCCACCTCGCTGTCCTGGCCGATGAGGCTGCTGATCCGGTGGAAGAGTGCGCCGAGAAACGACCGGTCCGAGCACGCCAGGCGGATCGACGACTTCCCAAAGCGCTGCTGCATGTACTGTTCACGAGCGCGAATGTCATGCTGCACCAAGAGCGCGTGGCGGTGCAAGGCCGCGAGGCTCCGCTGCCACGCCAACAGCTCGGCTGCGTCGGGATCGGTATCGGTAGTCGTGTCGGCCTGGTCGGCCTCATCGGTCTCGGTGGCTCCAGTGGCTTCAGTGGTTTCGGCCGTGTCGTCACTCTGCACCCTCTTGGTGTCGGACGCGTCAAAACGGAACGCACTGGCCGCCCCCTCGATATCGATGATGCGTGTCGGCTCCATCTGGCGGAATCGGATGACGACCTCGGCCCTATCGGACACGACCTCATTGTTGATGGTCGTCACGCGCAGCCGCAGTCGCTGTTCATTGGACAGCTGGTCATCCCATTGTGAACATTCGCTGCTCCAGTTGCCGCCGATCGTGACGTGGTTATTGCTATAGTCCAGTCCCGACGCGGAGCCGGGCTGTAGGGTGAAGCTGCCATCCTGCGGCAGTAGCTGACCGTTGATGGTGGCATTGACAAAGCCACACGCCGCGAGGGACTCAAAGACATCGAAGCGGAAGCTCTGCCGCCGTCAGCACGGGGATGGGATGGACGTCCTGGAAAGAGGCTCACCAGATACGGATTGCCGTCGTTCAGCTCGGCAATCGGCAGTTTGATCGTCACAAAGGCAGACGACGGCACGTTTCCTGGTACGGCAGCCCACGTCAGCCGAGAACACGAAGCAGGCAAAGGCACAAAGGAAGACACAGACGCAAGACAGCAAAACAGAAATCACGCGGCATCACCACCACCACGGTTGATGGTGTCGCAACTCTCGCATTCTCTCTCACCTTGCTGCGGCACGGCGCCAGCGCCTCGCACGAGCAACGATGCCAGAAAGAACGCGGCCTCCGGGAGGCCCCTCATCGTGGCCGCTACAGCACGGGGGACGTGGGTGGGAACGGCAGAAGACGGACGCCAAAGGGGGGGCGAATACGGAATGAGGGAAATGCACTCAAGGGTACTTCGTGGCCAGTGTGTCGGCAAGCGGGACACGGAGTACACTCCGGAATTAAGAAGAGGAGTAAGAGGGAAGGCGGTGGGAAATTGGCCACCAGGAAACGACAAAGGGGCCTGATTCTTTGTCCGTTGGATTGAGGAGAAAACGAGACAGAGAGAGAGGAACAGGAGAAATTGGCTGCCTGGACGAAATAACGGCGCCGGGGGCGGAGCACTGACTCCACAGCGGCACGAGCAGTCCAGGGCAGCGTTGGGCGCTGGGGGAAGGACAGATGGGGGGCGTAAGCAGCGCGTTTGAGTCGGGCAAACTTTGGCCTGACCATGGCCGAGCCCGTACAGGGGCCAGGACAAGTCAGCCAATCAGAACGACCGAGGGCAAAAACAGCTGGTGACGGTCAGGAGAGGCCAAGGAATCATCTGGCGAGCAGCATTGAGACATGGCAGAGGATCTTCAAACACTCTGCTCTATGAACCGTCCAAACCCAAGATACCTGTTATTTGCCATACCAACCCAAACGCCAACGAACCAAGGCCAAGGGAGAAACACAATGAGCAAACTAAAAGCCTCGAAATCCGCGTAAACCTCACAGCTTCTCGCAGCTTCTCATAACCTCTTCATGCTTCATGCCGCACGCGACCGGCCTGCGTCGCTCTCGCTCAACACACTGCCCACCTCAGACCAGCTCGTCGGCGTCAGCATGCTCGTGCCATCCTCGCTCACGCTCATCACGTCAAAGTCGCGGCCCACCGTCGCCGACCGCGGCGAGGCTGCATCGTGGACTGGTACTGCCGCCACTTCCATTGTAACCGGTGCCGCCGCCGCGTTCTCTGCCGAGTGCTCCGTCGCGTCCACCACTGACAGCGAGTCCGTCGGCGTCAGCTCGCCCGTGCTGATAATGTCCGGCTCCGACGGCGCCGTCACCGGCGACACCGGCAGCGGCGAGTAGAAGCCGTCGCTGGCAAAGCTCGATGTGTTGGCCCATGCCTGGATCGAGTTGTAGGCGTCCACGTCGCTGGCCCGGGACTGGCCGGCCGTGTTGAACTCGTTCTCGGCCAGGGCGTGCTCTAGAGTCTGCGCGGGCTCGGCTGCAGCGACCGCAGGAGTAGTCTCCGTTGCGTCTGCCGTGTGTGTGGCGTCAAAGAGCACCTCCGAGGAGCCCAGCGGGACCGCAGCCGGCGTGGCCCGGCCCAGTGTGGGTGTTGCCGGTGCCGAGGCGTTGTAAATGTCCGACATGAGCTCGTCTACCTCGGGGCCAATGTAGGCGCCCTGCGAGAGCGCCGATGCCCGCAGCGACCGGTCGGCCGGTGTCACATCGTGTTGCTCGTCCATGTCGATGCCGTATTCGTCGCTAAAGGGGTTCGTGTACACGGAGGCGTTGAGGCCGCGGACGCCCTCGGCCCGCCGCCGCCGCATGAAGCTGCCGTTGAGCGTATCGTCGTGGGTGCTGCCGTTGGCGTACTCGGCGCCGGTGTTGACGACAAAGGTGCTCCGGTCGCCGCCGTCGGGCTGCAGCAGCTGGTCAAACGAGGTCATGGGCAGCCCCGACGTCGACAAACCGGCCGCCGCGGCTGCCTCCCGGGTCGCCTGCTCCACAGCCGCAATAGCCTCGCGCTTCTCCTGCTCCTCCATCGCCTGGTCGCGCTCCAGCCGCACCCGGTTCCAGTACAGCAACTCTTCCCGCTGGCGGCGCCGGCTCTCCTCGTCCGCCACGACGTCACCCGTCTCGCCGCGGGCGCCACCACGTGACATCATAAATCCTTCGGCGTCCTCGGGTCGGTTGAACATGGGCTCGCGGGTCTGCTCGGCGCCGTTCTCGTTGGGTGCAATGTTCTCGCCAAGCGTCTGCAGCGCAATGGCAATCCGGCGGCGGAGTTCGTCGGCCCGGCGGCGGACCTCGGGCGATTCGTAAATAGCGATGGCGGCCGCCACGCCCATGGACACGGCAATGATGCCCGCTGAAATAGCAACAGGGTGAATAGGAGGCATCTTGAGAGGGGAAGAGGGGAAAAGAAAAGATCTCTAGGATGTTGCAAAGATAAGCGGTATACGATCCGACGCAGGAATAAAACAATGAACCAACAGGACGAAAAATAGGATGCAGGCGTAAAAAAAAACAGGCGGTGCAGGCAGCCTCTCTGGTGAGAGCGGGCTCTCTGGAGGCCGCTTCACAGAGGTAACGCAATCCTTTGCCACAGAACAGGCAGAAGAATTAATGGTTGGCCGGGGGCGGGGCCATGCGCTTATCCAATATGGATGGGGCAGCGTGTGGGCCTGCGCAGCGGGCGCTTCGGCAGAGGAGCGGGGCGGAGGGGTATGAAGATAGGCGGGCAGACGTCACTGAAACGTACCTTTGGCAGCTAATGGGACGGGCATCTCGCGAGGCGGTCAAATGCGGATTGCAAAATAGCGAAAGAGAGGAAAGATGCAAAGAGAAAGAAAGTTTGGACGAGTTGTGCGGGATAGAACGAAAGACGGCGCCAAAAACCAAAAAGGCTGTCGGCCCAGTAAGTTTGTTGGGTGACAGTGGGAAAAGAAAGAAAGAGAGCGCATGACAGGTTATAAAGAGCCAACCGGCAGGCTACAGCCAACAGGGGCAGGCCGAGATAGCTGAGTGCTGCGTCGGCGCTAAACAAGTGTCGGTACGTAATGACATTCAACTGACTAATTTTCATGTTTTTTTTTTGCGTTTTTTGGCATAGATGTGTACAAATCTAGGTTAAACTGCAAAGACACCAATAACCAGTGAATCTTATCGTCGTAGAGCAGCGCTCTCTTGAGCTGCCTGTGCGCCAGATAGGGAGGTAGAGACTAGAGAACTAGAAAAGTAGAGAGACTTAGAGTTGCAAGGCTGGGACGACAACAAGCCCTTTACAGCTTCGCAATGATGGCCGCGGTGTACTCGTGGGTCTTGGCCTTGCCACCCAGGTCGCCGGTCAGTGCCTTGCCCTCGGACAGGGTAGCGAAGATGGCCTTCTCGATCCGCGTCGCGTAGTCGGTCAGGCCCATATGCCGCAGCAGCATCATGGAGCTCAGCAGCAGGGCTGTCGGGTTCGCCAGGGCCTTGCCAGCAATATCCGGAGCGGAGCCGTGCACGGCCTCGAAGATGGAGCACTTGTCGCCAATGTTGCCCGAGGGCGTCAGGCCGAGACCGCCGATCAGACCGGCGCACATGTCGGACAGAATGTCGCCGTACAGGTTGGGCATGACCAGGACCTTGTCGTTGTAGGGCGTCGGGTCGGTGACCATCTTGAGGCAGGTGTTGTCGAGCAGCTCGTCGTCAAACTCGATGCCGGGGAAGTCCTTGGCGACCTCCCGGGCGACGCTGAGGAAGAGGCCGTCGCTCTGCTTCATAATGGTGGCCTTGTGCACAACGCGCACCTTGGTGCGGCCAATCTCCTGCGCCTGCTGGAAGGCAAAGCGCAGCACACGCTCGCTGGCGTCGCGGGTGATGAGCTTGATGCTCTGCACGACGCCGGGCACCACAATGTGCTCAATGCCCGAGTACTCGCCCTCAGTGTTCTCCCGGATCAGTACGGTGTCGACGCCGTCATAAGGCGTCTTGAAGCCCGCCACAGACCGGCACGGCCGCAGGTTCGCAAACAGGTTGAAGGTCCTCCGCAGCGTCAGGTTGAGCGAGACGTGGCCCTTGCCAATAGGGGTCTAGAGCAGTCAGCATGCGCGCTCGTGTCGCGCGGCATCTCTCCCAGCAACGTACCGCCAGGGGGCCCTTGAGGGCCACCTTGTTCCGCTTGATGCTCTCAATGGCAGCGGGGGGGATGGTCGTCTTGCCGTCAATGAAGAGGGGCGTGACGTCGATCGGCTCCCACGAGATGGGGGCCTTGGCGGCGGCAAAGATGTCCTTGACGGCCTTGGAGATCTCGGGGCCGATACCGTCGCCCTCAATCAGACTGACCGGGTACTTGCCCTGCACGGAGGAGCCGGGATGTTAGCAAAAGACCCGAAAACTGCCGTCGCCATCGCCATCGGAGCCGTGCTGCGCAGTCCGGGGATCCCGTGGGCGCCGGGGTGGTGCGTGATTTTTTATGTGGGTGTATTGTTTTGGTGGCCGCCCTGGCTTTGTCCACAGACGCCGGGACATCCGCCGGACGCGGCAGTGGCCGGAGAGCAGCGGAAGCGCCGCCACAAGCGAATTGACGAGGCCCGACAACAGTGACGCAAAAGGGGGAGCTGCACGAGGGGATTGCTTACGCTGGCATCCTTCTTGCCGGTAAAGGCCGCAACCTTGCTGGAGTAGAGGCGCTGGTTCTAAAGAGGGGTCAGCGTCTGTATGGAGAGCTTTGATCGCGCCGACATCGTGGCCGCGAACGTGTGATCCTCTGCGCCGTGTCATCTGGGGCTGGCGAGGCCGTCGGAACGCACCTGCAGAGTGATAGCGACAGCCGCGCGGGGAGCTGCACGGAGGCATTGGCGTCTGGCAGGGCCAGCAGCAGCTCGGATGGCCAGCATGTTGGCGGAAAAGAAACGGGCAGCAAGAGGTGCAGAAAAAATCCCTGGGGCGACGACGGTCCGGATCTGAGGTCGAGCAGATGCGGCGGTGCAGGGAGGAGGCTGGGACAGAGCAATGGGTGGGTATGGAAGAGGAAAAGAGGAGGAAAGTGCGTCGGCCCGGGAAAAGTTGGAGGATGAAGATAATCGACTCGCTACAGTAACAACCACCAATTGAGCGATAAATTTACATGTGTCGGCAACTGCAGGACCAACTGAAGCAGCGGTTTCGCCTGGGAGGCTGTGATTGGCTGTTGACAGGCCGGTGGAGCACGGGTCGTAACTCCGTCGTACGAGAGGCTGAGCCGGCTCGGAAGCCGGGGAGGACTTGGTGAGGCACTGTGGCTGCACAGTAGACAGGATCACCGCCACAGTTTCGACACTGTGGCTGAGCCGTTGAGACCAACATCATCACCAGCCGCAGCACGCGTCCCATCCACGCATCGACAACCTCGCGGCATCGGGCATGTCGCGGTCGCAGCCACGAGCATGACGGAACTCCAGCGGTCGGTCCTCGACTTTTACCAAATCACGACGCCATTTCCCGAAGAGTGGCCGCCGGAGAAAGACCACACGAGCGATGCATCGGACGACGAGGGCGGCGAGGACGGAGGCGGCGAGAGCGCAGAGGCGCGGCAGCGCAGGGCCAAGGTGAACCGGCGCAAGTCGCGGTACCAGGCGCTGGAGCGGGTGGCCCACCGCAGCAGCACGATGCCGGGCGGTGAAAAGGGCAACATGGTGCAGCGAGACGAGCCCGACCCGCTGGGCAGCGGACAGAGCGTGCTGGCGCTGCTGCAGCAGAGCCGGGTGGCGGGGGCGATCAACATTACGATCCAGGACGACGCACGGCTGCGCAGCCGGTTTCTGCTGTCGTCGACGAGCTTCTCGCCGGCACTGTTCCTCTCACAGGCGCACACCGACGACAGCACTGAGGCGCTGATGGCGGGACTGGACGCGGTGTCGCGGTCGATTGACCAGAAATCAGCGTCGCTCAAGGTGCTGGTCGAGTCCAACTTTGAGCGGTTTGTGCGGGCCAAGGCCACGATCGACAACGTGTACAAGGAAATGAAGTACCGCGGCGCCGACCCGGCCGCGGTGGCGGCGGCAGCAGCAGTCTCGCCGCGCACACGGGCACACTCGCGGCACGCCAGCCGCAACAGCTTCCGCAGCAGCATGGGCGGCGCGGCGGCGGCAGGCCTCCCGGGCGGCAGCCTGCCCAGCCCCGGCTTGGGCTTGGACAGCAGCAACAATGGGCGCAAGCGCAACGCGCTGACTAAGGAGAGCGAGTACGGCGTGCTAGGCATCAAGATGCCGCTGCTGGAGGCGTCGGCCAAAGCAGAAGAGGTCTGGGGGCCGGCGCTGGGCGGGCGCGAAAAGGAAGAGACGCTGCGGACGGTCGGCCACACGCTCGGGCGCTTCCACGCGTACGTCGAGGCGGGCGCGACCATTGCGGACAGCATCAAGCGCAACGACCACGAGAGCCTGGTGGAGGAGTACCAGCGGGCGCGGCGGTTTGCGGCGGACGCGCGGGCGCTGGGCGTGCAGCTGAGCAGCACGGCGGCGACACCGACGGACGAGCAGGTGCACCAACTGGTGGTGGCGGCGCGGATGTGGCACGACGTGGACGAGCAGGTGGAGGCGTACAAGCGCGAGGTGTGGCGCAAGCTGACGTCGATGCACGGGGCGGCGGCGATGTCAGCAGACCGCGGCAGCAGCACGGGCGGCGGCAGCAGCGCAGCAGGCGGCGGCAGCGGAACACGCGAGGGGGGCCGCGACCAGCACCTGGAGCTGATCGGGCTGCTGCTGGAGCTGGGCGTGGAGGACAACCCGATCTGGGTGTGGCTGCTGAGCCGGTACGACTACCTCAAGGGCAAGATCCAGGCGACGTGCGAGCGCGGCAAGGTGGAGATTGAGGTGATGCGGCGGCGGCTGGCACAAGGCGAGCGGCCGACGGCCGAGGCGATTGCGGCACACCTGCGGGCGCTGGGCCGCGGCCCGCTCGAGGCCAAGATGGGGATGCTGGACGCGCCGGAGACGATTGAGATGTGGGACAAGGTGCTGGGCTTCACGGCAGGCCTGCTGTCAGGGCAGGGCCTCCTGGGCGAGGTGGTGGAGTTCTGGCAGACGGTCGAGGGGTTTGTGGACGGGCGGACGCAGGCGTCGCTGCCGACGGGCTTTGAGGGCGCGTCGCTGCACCACCACCGGCTGACGGCACAGGGCGCCAGTGACATGCAAAAGGGCGCGGTCGAGCTGGCGGAGCTGGTGCGCGAACACGTGTTTGGCTTCTTTGCCGGGCCGCCGCCCGAGGACGTGTCGCTGCTGTTCTCGCCGATCCCGCGGTCGCCGCGGTCGCCGCTGTCGGCGCGGCCATCGCCGCGGTTCGGCGGGCTCGAGGCCGGCAAGTCGCCAGCGCTGCCGGTGCTGCCGCCGCCGTCGCCGCAAAAGGGCGAGGCGTGGGAGACGTTTGCGTTTTGGCCGCCGTGGTCCAACGCGGTCAGCGGCGTGCACTACCTGTCCAAGATGCTGGCGCTGGTGGGCGCGGGGGCGACCGAGATGGCGGCGGTGGGCGGCACCCGGGCGGGCGCGGCGGACGGGGCGGACGCGGGCGAGGTCGAGCGGCTGCGCACGCTGGTTGGCGTCGTGCGGGAGCGCTGCGTGACGGCGCTGTGTGCGGCGTGGAACCGCGACGCGGAGAACGTCAAGCACGTCGAGGACTGGCACCGCGCGGCGGACCGGCGCGACGTGACGCGGATGCCGGCCGTCTTTGCGGCCTTTGAGGGCGCGGTGCTGGCGGGCATGCAAAAGATTCTGTACGTGTCCGAGGCCATGGGCAAGCCGGGCGCGGGCGAGATCGTGCTGCCGCCGCCGGCCAAGCTGCAGCACATGGTGCGGGCGCAGTACGTGACGACGCTGTACAAGGCGCTCAGCGGCATGGTCGAGAACGCGGAGCGGCCGCTGCACAAGACGGACGACGAGTGGACGACGGCGGCGGGCGACGGCGCCGCCGCCAGCTACGTCGCGGTGGCGGCGGCATCGACGCTGGCGGCGGCCGGACCGCTGGCCGACAGCCGGGTGGCGGCGCTGCTGGACAGCGGCGCCCTGCACGCGGGGGACCGGGTAAGTGCTGTGTTTTGTGTTTTGTGTTTTGTGTTTTGTGTTTTGTGTTTTGTGTTTTGTGTTTTCTGTTTTCTGTTTTTTTTTCCGAGCCAAGCTAACCACGGCCAGAACGTCCGCATGCTGCTCACGCTGAGCAATCTGCAGAGCCTCCGGGCCGAGGTCGTGCCGCGGCTCAACACGCAGTTTGAAAACGCCTTTTCCGTCAAGCTGACGGACGAGACCAAGACGATCCGCGACGTGCTCGGCCAGATTGACACGCGCCTCTTTCTCTCCTACACGCGGCCGTCGGTCGAGGCGCTGCGGCGCATCGTGCGCGCCGGCGTGCGCCAAGAGACGACGGCGACGGCCGCCGACGCCAAGCCGCACGCGGCGCGGCCCTTTGTCTACACCGTGCTGCTGCTGCTCGTGCTCGTGCACGCGCAGGTCTCGACGACGGCCGCGTCGCTGACGCTGCAGGTCCTGTCGCACCTGCTCGAGCAGACGTCGCGCGAGCTGCTCGAGGCGCTGCGGCAGCAGGCCGCCGCGGGCGTGCACTACGACCTGGCCGGCCTGATGCAGGCCACGCTCGACATTGAGTTTCTCGCGCAGGCGCTGAGCCAGTACACGACGGAGCGCGCCGGCGAGCTGCAGGGGCTCATCTACCAGGAGCTGGACGCGCGCACCGACAATGACGCGCGCGCGCGCCTGCAAAACGAGCTGCCCGCTATGCGCAGCGTCCTCAAGCGGCTGCGCGAGGCCAGCAAGAACGAGTTTGCCTGCTTCCGCAAGCCGAAGCGCGCCACAGGGCTGAGTGCCGCCGCCGGCGGAAGTGGTCGGGGCAGCCCGGCGCCGCCGGCGTGAGGCCGGAAAGAGGGAAGGGGTGGAGGAGTCGTCAAGTCGTACATTCCTGTCTGTTTATATGCTTTTACGTTTTCAGAGTGGTGGATCGTCCCGCCGCAGTCCCCGTACGCCGTAGCCTTTGTCCGGTTCCCCCCCTCCCGTTTTCCTTTTCCCGTCGGAACACCCGAGTCACGAAACACTAGGAAAAAAGATGCAAAGCACACAAGCCACAAAACACGACTCCGAAACTAAATAACAAAATAACAAAACCCGAAAGCGCCACGCAGCAACGGGTATCCGATCGCACGCCAAGCCGAACACAATGGCAAAACAGCATGACAAGAAGAAAAAGCGCGTCCCGTTCGGCCCTCATTCGCGCACCGGCAGCAGCAGCGCCGAGCAAAAGAGCAGCTCAAACGAGCGCGAGTCGGTTGGCGAGAAGATGGGATGGTCCTGCTTGGCCACCACGTCGTCGTCTGTTTTTGTTAGCCAGCTCTTCCTCACACACATACACACAAACAACACGCACAGTTCAGCTTGATCGTCTCGAAAAAGGTGTGCATCCGCACGTCGTTGTCGTCCGTCACCAGCATGCCATCTTCCGGTCGGCACATGGTCCGCGGCAGCGCCCGCCGGATGCCCAGCAGCATACGCAGCAGGTCGGCAATCACGTAGCCCTGCTGCGCAAAGTCCTGCGGCGTGCGCTCCAGCGGCCACGTCGCCCGCAGGCTCTCCTGGTCCCACGCCTTGAAGCCCCACGTCGACTTCTCGACGCAGTTGAGCAGGATCAGCGTCGTAAAGTACATGCTGTAGTCGATCTTGGTCTTGCTGTCCTGCAGCAGCCGCTGCATCGTCGTCAGCAGGCTGTGGCTGATTGCCGCCGCCCGCCGCTCGGCCGCCGCCGTCAGCTGCAGACACAGCGTCGTGTACGTCTCCTGGTCCGTCTCCGCCTTGACCTGCCGCGCCTGGCCGTCGCCCGCTCCGTCGCCCAGCAGTCCCCCCGCACCCGGCCCCGGCTTGATCCGGATCTGCCACTGCCGCTCGCGGTCCAGAATCTCCACCAGCCCCCACAGCTCAATCGCCTTGCGCAGCAGCACGCTGTTGGCCTCCTGCGCCAGCGCCACCGACGTCTCCAGCAGCGTCCGCACAAACAGCGACGGCTCCCGCTGGATAAATTCCGGCAGCACGTTGCGCATGTAGTACTCCATCTTGAGCGGCACATCGTCCTTGCCCGTGTCCACCATCACAATCTCCCCGTCCTTCCACAGGTGCAGCGGCAAGGCCGCCGACGCCGCCGCCGCTGTCGCTGTCGTCGCTGTCGCTTCACCGTCTTCGCCTGTCACTGCGCTGTCGCCGCTTCCGTTGCTTTCATTGCTGCCGTCGCTGCCGTTGCTGTCGCCGTGGGCTGCCTCATCGATGCCCACGGCTGCCGCGTCACCGCTGCCCTCGCCGGCCCTCTCCACGGCTGCCGCGACTGCTGCTGCTGCTGCTGCTGCCGCTGCTGCTGCCGTTGCCGCTGTCGCCGCCGCCGCCGCCGCCGCCGCCGCGCCCCCATCGAGCAGCCCGCTGCTCTGAAACACCTCCAGCGTCACGGCCACCGCCGGGTTCTCGGGAAAGTGTGTCGCCTCAATCACCAGCCCCCGCGTTTCCATGCTGACCGTCTCGCGCAGCTGGTTCGCCCGGTGTTGCGCCAGGACCACCTGCACGCCCGCGCAGAAAATGTCCAGCTGCTCCGTGAACTTTGTGCGCACACACCCCGACCGCCACACCCGCGGCGACAGCACCTTGCGGCATTGGTCGCACGGACTGCCCTTGGAGCACGTCTTGCGCAGGATGCGGCAGCGTATGCATGCCCCGATGCGCCGCACTTCCTGCACCTCCTTGCGCCGCGTTGTGTTGAACCGCGCCCGCGCCTGTCGCGGTCGCGTTTCGTTGGGGTGGTGCAGGTGGAAGCTGATCCGGCTCGGGTCGCCCGGACTCGGTGGCAGCTCCGTCGATGGAAACACGGGCAAAATCGTGTCGGCCAGGTATGTGATCTCGCCCCATGGCTGGCTCGTCGCCGCCACCATCGCATCCACAGTCGGCAGCAGCGGCGCCGGCGTCATCGCCTCATCCGTCATGACCGCCGTCTCCACCACATGCACGGCTGCTGCCGCCGCTGCCGCCGCTGCCGCCGTGGTCGCTGGCATCGCGCCCGCTGCCGGCGTCGTGGGGCCAGCCGTCGCCTCGGCCCCCAGTTCGCCCTCTCTCGGTGGTGTCGACTGCAGCGGCTTCGTCGGCGTCATCGGCTCTTCGGCGCGCAGCTGCGGGTCGAGCAGCGACGTGTTGAGCTGTGCCGCCGCCGCCGCCGCCATCGACAGGTTCGCCGCCTCGAGGCGCTTGAGCTGTTCGATTGTAATCGCGTCCGCTTCTTCTGTGGGTCGCATAGACTGGTCAGTATGGGTCCAGCATGGATCCAACAAGGGCCCCAGAGGCTCCAACACGTCCCCACCCGCCTCCTTCCCCTCGTTCATGTTCATACCGTTCTGGTCTGTCTTGAACAGCGCCGACACATCCTGGCCCAGATGGTCTGCCGCCTCAAAGGGCGATGGCGCCACAGACACCAGGCCAGCCGCGGACGAGACGCCCGAGACGCCCGATACGCCCGATACGCCCGAGACCCCAGAGACCCCTGGCGTGCTGGCTTTGTTCTTCGTCCCCTCACCGCCTGGCGGCCCGCCCGCGCTTCCTGGTGGTCCGGGCGTGCGGTCGTCGTGCTTCTCGCTCAGATCGATTTGCCGCGACACCTCGGCCAGCGTCTCGAGGGCGGTCCAGTCGCGCTGGATCGCGGCTGCGTCAACGCTCGACGAGGGCGAGGACGAGGGAGGTCCGGGCGGCAGGCTGGCGGCGGGCAGCAGGTGTTGCAGGTGGCCGTGGCCGTGGCCGTGGCTGTGAGCCACCACGTGTCCGCCGTTGTGGACGTGATGTCCGCTGCCGTCGCCCACGAGCCGGTGCTGCTGTGCCGCGGCTCGGCTTGCCCCGCGCATGGCTGCGCCGCCGCCGGCCGAGCTGGCGGCCGAGGCAATGTGGTGGCTGAGGCCGTTGAGCGACAGGCAGGCGTTGATGCGATCAGCCTCGCTGATGGCCGGGCACTTTTTGGAAATGTGCGTCATCAGCGACTCGGCGCGACCCTTGGGAAACGACTCGCCGCATGCCTTGCATCGATGCGGGTATCGGTTGCTGTTGTCAGCAAGGCGAGGACCGCGCTCAAAGAACTGCAGGATAATGGGGTTCGGTTTCCGGCCCATCGTGTGCTGGTGGCAGGCTTCGCGGACTCGGTGCTACTAGGCGCGGTGGCGGTGTGGTGCGTGCTCGTCGGGCGTCGTGATGGCGGTGATGGAATGGGAGAAAAACAACAACAATTGAGAAAAATAGGGAGGGCAGAAACCAAAAATTCTGCCGCTTCCCCGCCACACTGATAAGGCCCTGCCATATTGGATAATAAAAAATTTGCGGTCTAGGGCAAGCCACAGCCAGAGGGGCTGGAGTCGGTGTGCATATTGGCGCTAGTACGGGAGCGGCTAGATGTCTGAATTGTCACGTGTTGTACATTCATCAAGGTGCATGCAGCTCTCCTGGCGCCTGCTTGCGTTGTATTCGACGGTGATGCACCGCTGTGCGCTTGTGCCTACGATATAAGCTGTTCTGGGCGGCTGGTGATTGTCTGTAGCGTAGAGGCATGCAGGATGGGGTCGCCCGGCCTTCTCACCGCCAACCCCGTCTCCCCGTCTCCAGCCTCTTCTCCACTTTCTTGCAAGTCATCAGAGCGCGCAGATCACATCCGCAGATCAGCCTTGGCCGTCTATCCATCCCTGTTCTATTCCAGATCTATCAGCCTGCCCTCCTATGTCGGGCGCTTGTACATGACGCCAGCGCCGGCCTGGTGCTGGGGGAAGACGAGCGTGTTAGCAATGACCACATTCTGGGGCCGCGAGGCCGTAAAGACAATGACCTCGGCAATGTCGTCGGGCGACAGGGGGTCCACGCCTCTGGAGGGAGTCAGTTTTGGAGAAAGTGATGGGTAGAGCAGAATACGAACGCATAGACGGCATCAGCCTTGGACTTGTCGCCGTAGAAGCGGACCACGGAGAACTCAGTCTCGACCTGGCCGGGGTCGACCTCGATGATGCGGATCTGCGTGTGGATGAGCTCCTTGCGCAGGCTCTCGGAGAAGCTGCGGACAGCCGCCTTGGTGGCGCAGTAGATGCCGCCGCCGGCGTACGGCTCGAGCCCGGCAATGCTGCCAATGTTGATCACGTCGCCGGAGCCGCCGTTGGCGCGCTTGAGGAAGATGGGCAGAATGGCCTGCGTCACGTTGATCAGGCCGGTCACGTTGGTCGCAAACATAATGTTGAGGTCCGCCTCGGCGATCTCGGGCGCGCGCGCGACGCCCTTCACCAGGCCACTGGACGGTCAGCAAAGTAGCAGAGCAGCAGACCGCAAAAACAACAGCCTCCACTCACGCATTGTTCACGAGCACGTGAATGTCCTGCCACTCGGCGGGCAGCTTGCCGACAAACGAGCGCACCTCCTCCGGGTTGCTGACGTCAAGCTGCGCCGGCAGCACCTTGACCTTGTCGGCGCCAATCTCCTTGACAATGTCCTCGGAAATCTGGCGCAGCGTGTCGATGCGGCGCGCCGTCAGAATCAGCCGCAGCAGACCACTGCCGCTCGGAGCGGCCGCGGCCGTGCGGGCAAACTCAAAGGCCGTGCTGCGGCCAATGCCCGACGAGGCGCCAGTGATGAGAATGGTCTTGCCGGCAATTCGGCGGCCAGCTGCAGACGACATGGCTCTGGTAGAGGTGGCGGGTTGCACGAGGAAAAGGCGAGGTCTCGAAGAGGTCTTTTGCGCGGCCAACGAGAAGCAGCGGATCGAGGCAGGGCGAATCGAAGTTAAGGGCAGCGCGACGGACAGACGAGCGGGGGGGGCACGGAGACAAGAGGCAGCTCGGGCAGCTACAATCGACAGCATATGCGGATGTCAAAAGGGAGAATGAGGCAGTGAAAGATTCAATGCAGAGGACAACTGTAGAAAATAAATGCAAGCTATTCAACGGGCAAGAACGAGGTCGGAGCCCCGCGGTGATGCAATTGCTTAGCGGCAATTGGCCCCGGCTGGTTAGCGGGGGCCGACGCGGCTCCGATTGTAGCGTTGATTAAGGACAAAACAGCCGGTGACATTTCAGTTGCGAGTATTCGCAGCTTACGTACTCACACTGTCCGAAATGCAAGACAACTGAACCCAGAAGTGCCACATCCCGAGACGAAGACGCAGACACGTAAGAACATACGAATCTCGAATCACTGACCAGAAACTCGATAGTAAACACACAGATAACCACCACTAAAGCGTTGAAAATAAACTTTCTTAGGCCGATTTTGTCATTTCTGCTCAAATAACGCCATATCTTTCTACCAATGATTTGTCATGATCCGGGCCGGTCACGCTGCAGCCTTGCCGGTCCCATTGTCCCCGTCTTCCGCGCCGTCTGTACCGGTAGGAAATATCGGCTTGCGGTCGCGCCGGTAGGTGCCACATGCTGCGATAAGACTCGCTGCCGCCACGGCCGTGCACATGCACATGTCTTCCCGGTACGCTGCCGCATAGACATCGCGGATATCCGCCGCATTCTCGCCGGATGTCAGCGACACGCTGCCCGCCAACACGCCGCCCAGCTTGGCCACCTCCTGCGCAGCTAGCACGGCCGACGACGCGGCAATGCCAATGCTGCCGCCCAAGACGCGGATCTGCGCCAGAATGCCCTGTGCCGGCGCATGCTCCCCGGGCGGCGCCTCAATGCTGGTCAGGATGGTGGCCGCAGCTGCTGTGAGCCCGGCGCCGAGACCGATAAAGGGCAGAAATCCGAGCGCCTTGGCCGGTAACGAGACCGTGCCCGGCACAGTCATTTCCAGACCACAGCCCAGCGCCACCAGACAGCTGGAGCCGGCCAGGATTTCGAATATGCGGTTGTACCGCGCGCTGATGGCGCCAGCGAGATAGCTGCCAAACGCGACGCCGCCCAGCATCGGCAGCAGCGTGAGTCCAGCAATCAGCGCGGTCTTGTCGTTAACAACCTGCATGCGCGTCGGGAAGGCGTAAATGACTGTAAAGGAAGAGAAGCCGAGCAGCATCGTGTGGACCAGGGCCGCCGCGTAGACACGGTTGCGCACCAGTGTCAGCGGAAAGGCGGCTAGGATGTGTGGCCACCGCCGCTCCATGACCGACTCCCAGGCGAACAGGACTGTCCAGCAAAAGACGCCCGTGATGAACGGCGCCAGAAAGATCGCGTGTGCCCATTGAGCACCGTTGGTGCTAGCATTTTGAAAGGCAAACGTCACCAGCACGGCGGCGGCAATCAGCAGGAGCGAGCCCACAATGTCGAGCTCCTTCCACGAGCCGAGCTGGGTCTCGGGGAGGTTTTCCTTCTTGGGCCAAAAGAGGGCGAAAATGCCAATCGAGACGGCCGCAATCGGGCAGCTGTACAGTCAGAAAACTGATGGGAACGGCAAGGCACCAACCAGCTCACTTGATCCAGAAAATCCACCGCCACGAGACCGAGTGCGTGAGCACACCGCCCAGCACGGGGCCCAGCACGCCGGCCATGGCCACGACCACGCCTGCGAGGCTGGCAATGTGCTGTTTCAGATGGTCGGGCGCCAGCTCGAGCAGGATGACCATGGACAGCGAGTAGAGACCCGATCCTCCGATACCCTGGAGCGTGCGGCAGACAATCAGTTGGTGGATCGTTCTGGCAAAGCCGCCGCCGAGCGAGAAGCAAAAGAAGAGAACAAAGGCGGACATGTAGGCGGGACGGCGGCCGACGACGTCTGAGATGCGCGCAAAAATGACACAACAGCCGAGATACGCCAGCGTGTAGGCCAGAGCGACCCAGTTGAGCAGGCTGACGGATCCCAGGTCGGCCCCTATCGTCAGCAGGCTAGTAGCAACGATGGAGGAGTCGAGCATGGACAGAAAGAGGCCGAGACATATTCTGAATGTGAGCGAGGAAGTGAACAGATTTTGCACTTTTTTTGCGTACCCTAGGCAGATGACCCAGAATCGCCATGGAGAAAGATGGGTGCCGGTAAGCGAGCCATTGATGGCTGGAGTGGTTTTTGTTGACATAATAAAGTTCTTTGGAAATCAAACCGTTACCATTTCCGTTTGTGTTTCGCAATAGTGGTCGAACTCTTTATGTAGCTTTGGCTCCGGCTTGACACGAGAACAATGGCAAGAAAGCTAGAATTGACTCACTGAGAAGACATAATTGGAGTATGAGGAGTATGCACAGGTCACCGGCTCTATTGATGCTATGGTATTGTGTTATGTTAGTCGAACATGTGGGGAGGCATTTTCGTCCAGGGCCGTTATCCTGCGGTAAGGAAGGAACGGCAGCGGAATAGCCACTGTAGAGGCACACTAGGGAAGATAACATACAGTTCATGTCCCCACTGAATAGAAGCGAGAAGCTATTACCGGCTGATGTCTGGTAGTCTGATATACCAATGCGAGAACGAGAACGAGAACGAGAACGACGACGGAAGCAAGCAATAGAAAACAGCTGACACGGAAAATTGAATCGATTAAAATCACCGTCAAGAAACCGATAGCATCACACTTCTACTCCGATCTGTCTCATTCTACTTGGTAATCTATTTACTTACAATCGCAGGATCTGACAGCGACTGCTGATCCCGTCAAACACGCACGTGTTGTCTATCGGCACGTACTGCTTCGTTATGATTTTGATAATCTCCTGCGCCACCATGCCGCCTGTTAGCGCCGAGATGTTATGCAGCTCACCGCCCGCGGCGCGCCCCAACTCCTCGGCCGCCTGCACTACCCGCTCATTCTGGCTTGCCCCCGGCGCGATCTCTTCAATCGTCTTGAGTATTTCTGCGGCGGTCGCCTCTGGTGCGTGTGCCGTCGCCTGTAGCGCAAGGTAGATGGGCGCCAACGAGAACGGAATCATCATTATCTCGGCGTTCTCGTCCTTTGCGAATTCCTCCTCTGCAAGTTGAGTTAAGGTTCAAAGTTTGCCTATCAGGACAAAAGGGAATCGTACCAACAACCGTGGACAGCCGCTCTGGGCTTGCGGGTGCTGCATGAATCAGCTTGGCAAAGGCGGCGTTCTTGCAGTACAGATCCACTTCGGCCGGGTCAATATCCTTTCCGCCAGGAAGCTCCTGCACCATTGCCAGCACCTCAGCAGCGTCCTTTCGTGCTTTGTTCTTGTAGATCGTCTGCAACTGGATATACACCTTGGACTGTGCCTTCATGTCGGGGACCTTGCCCGGTACCGGTATGACACCGTGCTTCTCATAGAACTGCCTTACCGCGCGGGTAATGGTCCAGAATCCGGACTTGTATCCCCTCTGTTAGAAGGAATAAAAAACGAAAGAAGAGACGGATTCGACTTACAGAGTGTTGTGGCTCATAGGCAAACACCTCCCGGAGACCCGATGGCAGAGACGGCTTCTCAATGTTCCGGAGGACGGCGCCAACCGCTTCATCAAAATTCTCTTCCGGACCCTCGGCGTTGTTTCGTCGCGCCCCATCTGCCACCATTTGCCGAAAGGCCACCTTTTCTTTGTAGGTAGTCGGGTCTTTGCCGTCGTGCGCCTCGCGCCAGCGCTCCAGGTAGTGCAGTAGGATGACAATGTACGGCAGGTGGCCATGCTCGTGGTTGTCAAGCGTGTCCATGTTGGCAGTGAGCTCCTTGGAAAACACAACCAGCTCTGGCCAGGGCGCCAGCAATCGGAGGTCGGTCGTAGATGTTTCGTCTGGGTGTGTGTCGATGATCGGGAAGGCGCCTGGAAGGTGAATGCGAAAGTAAGAGTAGAAGCCGGCCGAATGGACGGCAAAGAGCGGCACCTTATGCGCCCGTCCGTATTCTTCCAGGAGGGCAAGGTCTTTCTTGTCGATGGGATGGGAGTACACAATAAGGGTAAAGGTTGGCGCGTCGTTGAGGAAGGTGGCCAGGTCCAAAGGGCCCTGGATTGTTAGATGTCAGCTTTTTCCTTGAACGCTTGGGCTTCATTGCAGGCATACCGCTGGCTTGGGATGCCAGTCGCCCTGCACTTCGGGGTTGAGCTCCAGGAGAAGCTCTGTGCAAGACTGCGCCCTGGACTTGCCGAGGCTGGCCTCGTCTAGGAAGAAGTTGACGCCGAGATCCTCTTCTTGGACAATGGCTGTGTCGAAGATGGTGAACTGCCCGATACCAGGCAGGATGAGATTCTTGAGCGTCTCCGTCACCACGGTCCCGCAGCCCGAATTCACCACCAAAATGTTGGCCGACTCGAGCGCTGCCTGGCCGCTTGCAGCCCACAGGCGGAGCTGGCGGTCATATTTCCGTTCCTTGGCCGACGGGCCATGGAGTATCGGCGGTGTTTGGCTCGCAACGATTTCGGCCATTTTGACGCATGCACGGTCTGCCTCGGAGAGATTGGTTTGGCATGAATGTGTCGATGAGGTCCCCCAGTTCAGCGGGGTAGCGGTAACTACCTGGGCTGGCTCTGATTGGCCGGTCTGCAAAGCGGAGAGCGCTCCTTATCGATAGGGAGATAAGATAACAAAAAACTTTTGGCGTAAAACCCAAGAATAGCAGTCGCAAATTTTCTGCCAGTTTTGTCTTCAGTCGATCACGCTCGGTCAAGATGGAAGATCAAGTGCACAAGCCTCACCGGAAGTCCAAGGAGAAGAAGAAGCACAGTGGTGAGATTTTTGGCTGCTAGAGAGCTGTGGACTAAAATGGAAGCTGACAATCCACAGGCTCGAACCCGAAAGCTTTTGCCTTTTCGAATCCGGGCAAACTCCAGCGCACGGCAGCACGATCGCACGATGTGGGTGTTTGCGGAGAGAGATGGGTGTTTTCGGACGAGGTTGCTGACCGCTGCCGTCTTGCGCGCGTAGATCAAGGAAAAACGGCTCCATGTTCCGCTTATCGACCGCGCCTCCGACGAGCCGCCGCCGCGGCTCGTCACGATTGTTGGCCCTCCCGGCGTCGGCAAGACGACACTCCTCCGGTCGCTGATCCGGCGGTACGCCAAAGAGACGATTATCGATCCGCAGGGGCCGATCACGATTGTCACATCCAAGAAGCAGCGCCTCACGTTTCTCGAATGTCCAAACGAGCTCGAGGCCATGGTGGACATCGCCAAGGTCGCCGACATTGTGCTGCTCATGATTGACGGTAACTACGGCTTCGAGATGGAGACGATGGAGTTCCTCAATGTTCTTGCCGCCACAGGCATGCCCGGCAACGTGTTTGGCATCCTGACACACCTCGATCTCTTCCGCAAGCCCCAGGCCCTCAAGGACGCCAAGAAGCGGTTGAAGCACCGACTATGGAACGAGCTCTACCAGGGCGCGCATCTCTTTTACCTTTCCGGCGTCATCAACGGCCGCTACCCCGACCGCGAAATCCACAATTTGTCCCGCTTCCTTTCGGTCATGAAGAGCCCGCGACCACTGATCTGGCGCAACACGCATCCGTATGCTATCGTCGACAGTTTCCGCGACATTACCCACCCGACCAAGATGGAGGCGGACGAAATGTGCGACCGGACTGTCGTCTTCTCGGGCTACCTGCGGGGAACCAACTTTGCGGCACAGGGCCAGAGAGTGCACATTCCCGGCTTGGGTGACTACACCATTTCAAAAATGGAGGCACTGCCGGACCCGTGTCCGACACCGGCGATGGATCAGGCGGTGGCCAAGGCGTCGGGGAAGACCGGCCGACGGCGACTGGACGAAAAGGACCGGAAGATGTACGCGCCCATGTCGGACCGGAGCGGCCTCAAGATTGACGGCGATGCCATCTACATCTACCGCGAAAAGGGCTTCACTTTTGACAAGGATGCCGACTATGCGGAGCGGGGCGAGGGTGAAGAGCTGATCATGGGCCTGCAGGGCGAGCGGCGGCTGCTCGGTGAGACCGATCGGGGCGTGCAATTGTTTTCCAAAGGCCAGGAGGTCAAGGACGTGCTAGAGAATCTCAATGGCCGGAAAGAGCAGCGCAAGGCTCGCACGGCCGATGTGGACGCGGGATCGGACGTCGAGGACTTTGGCGACGACTCTGATGAAGACGGCCTGGACGGGTCTGACGTCGAGACAGAGTTTGACGAGAAGAAGCTCGGCAAGATCTTTCGGGACCGCGGCGATCGGGGCAAGGACAAAGACGAGGAGCTGGCATTTGCCGATAGTGACTCTGACCTGGGATCTCTATCAGGGGATGAAGAGGAGGACGAAGAGGAGGATGAAGACGAGGAAGATGACGAGTTTGATTCGGAAGAGGAGGCGGCCGTCCGGTGGAAGGAGAACATGGAAGAGCGTGCCAAGAGCCTACACAAGCGGAAACGACCGTTTGCCGTCAAGGAGCTGGCGCGGATGCTGTACGACACTTCCATCTTAGCGGCCGATGTGGTGAAACGGTGGCGGGGAGAGGCGGTTGAGGAGACGGAAGACAACATTGAAGAGGACGACGAGGACTTTTTCAAAAAAGCCCAGGCCAAGGACGGCGAGGACGATACGGAAGACCGGGCGATCCCGCTGCTGGACTATGCCGCACTGGCCGAGCGGTGGACGAGCGATGCGCTCGAGGCGATGCGGCCGCGGTTCACGACATCCAAGCACAAGGGGGGTGACGGGGACGGCAGCGACGAAGACGGATTCGGCGACGAGGACGGCGAGGACGAGGACGAGGACGAGGACGGCGAAGACGGCAGCGGGCTCGATGAGGACGACGAGGGCGACGGCGCGTTTGAGGACCTGGAAACGGGCGAGAAGCACGGTCCAAAGGCATCGACCGAGGAGGCCAAGTCGTTTGTCGACGAGCGGGAGAAGAACGCGCGGCGCAAGGAGGAGCTGCGGCTGCGGTTCGAGGAGGAGGACCGGGAGGGCATAAGCAATCCAAAGGCGATGGCACGCAAGGAGGCGGGCACGACGGCGGACGAGTTTGGCGAGGACGAGTGGTACGACGCGCAAAAGTCGCTGATCCAGAAGCAGCTGGACATCAACAAGGCCGAGTTCGACACGCTGGACGAGCGGCAGCGGGTGGCGGTGGAGGGCTTCCGAGCGGGCCAGTACGGACGCATGGTGGTGGAGGGCGTGCCAGCCGAGATGGTGCGGCAGTTCTCGGCGCGGATGCCGCTGATCCTGGGCGGACTGACGGCGACGGAAGAGCGGTTTGGCTTTGTGCAGGTGCGCATCAAGCGGCACCGATGGCACAAGCGGATCCTCAAGACCAACGACCCGCTGATCTTCTCGCTCGGCTGGCGGCGGTTCCAGACGCTGCCCATGTACAGCATCTCGGACTCGCGGACGCGCAACCGCATGCTCAAGTACACGCCCGAGCACATGCATTGCTTTGCGCAGTTTTACGGGCCGTTTGTGGCGCCCAACACGGGCTTTGTGTGCTTCAAGTCGTTTGCAACGGACGCGGCGGTCAACCAGCAGGGTCTGCGCATCGCGGCGACGGGCACGGTGCTGAGCGTGGACGAGTCGACGGAGATTGTCAAGAAGCTCAAGCTGACGGGCGCGCCGTACAAGATCTTCAAGAACACGGCCTTTATCAAGGGCATGTTTGGGTCGGCGCTGGAGATTGCCAAGTTTGAGGGCGCGGCCATCAAGACGGTCTCGGGCATCCGCGGCCAGATCAAGCACGCACTGCAGCAAGAGGGCAGCTTCCGCGCGACGTTTGAGGACAAGATCTTGCTGAGCGATATTGTCTTTTTGCGCGCGTGGTATCCGGTGCGGCCGCGGCGGTTCTACAACCTGATGACGAACCTGGTGGGCTGGCAGGCGATGCGGCTGACGGGCGAGCTGCGGCGGACGCTGGGCGTGGCCACGCCACAGCAGCGCAACAGCCAGTACCGGTCGATTGAGCGGCAGGAGCGGCACTTTAATCAGCTCAAGGTGCCACGGCAGCTGGCGGCGTCGCTGCCATTCCGACAGCAGATTGTGCGGACCAAGAAGCAGGGGCGCAAGACGTACATGCAGAAGCGGGCCGTCGTCGTGGGCGGCGAGGAGCGGCGGGTGCGCGACATGATGCAGAAGCTGACGACGATCCGCAAGGACGTGTCGGCAAAGCGGGCGGTCAAGAAAGAGGAGAAGCGCGTGGAGCATCGGCGCCAGCTGGCCGACGCGGCCGAGAAGCGGGCGGCGCGCGAGAAGCGCGAAACCAAGGAGTTTTGGACACGCGAGGGCAAGAAGCGCAAGGCCCAAGCAGAAGGCGGCGGTGGCGGAAAGAGGAGGAAGTAGAAGGGAAAGAGATGAGGGACTAAGGAGGAAGGACAGGCCAACGGCGTCTGCACATGCACAAAATATAGAGCGCAAAATGTACACGGTATCTCGGGCCAATTCTTTGATCTCTCCCGCATCGTATCTTACATTCCATAGATGCACGTGACTTTTCAACTACGCTCCCATCCGCATCTTCATCACGGTCAGCTCAGAGCTGCGCGCCCAGGTGCCGTCGGGCGTCTGCCGGTAGCAGATGAGCTTGCCGTCGTCGCCGACGCTGCCGAGAATTTGCCCGTCGTCGTCAAAGGCCACCCGCCAAACGGGCGTGCGGCGGTTCTCCAGCTTGGACAGTTCGCGCACGGTATGGCGCACCTGACCAGGCTCACCCGTCCAGCGACGGTCGCTGTTGGCCGTGGTGGCTGCAGCCAGCACAGCCGCACTGCCGAGACCGCTGCGGTCGGCGTCGGCGTTTGGCACGCCTGAAAAGGACGTGGCCACGGAGCTGGCAACGCTGCCAGGGAGGGCGTCGGCAAGGAGGCTGCCGAGGCCGTCGCCGGCCGCGTCGGAGATGGCGCCGGAAATGCCCATGGCACCAGACGCCACGTCACCGGTCGGCATGGACAGAACACCTGCGTCGATACCGCTGCCGTTCCCCAAACTGCTGCCGCCGCTGCCACTGCCACTGCCGCCACCGTGCGCAGACGAACCGCCACCGTTGCTGTCGGTATCGCCATTGGCGGCCGCGGCTGCCACGGCCGCGGCGTGGGCGGCACTCAAGGCAGACGCCGGCTTAGCGTCCCGCTTCTTGCGGCCGTCAGACCCCGTCTTGACCACGTCGGCCACAGCCCAGGACTTGCCTTCGTCGGCCGGGGCCAGGGGGGTGTCGAGGCGGACGATACGCACGTAGCCGTCCTGGCAGGCGGTGGCGATCATGTCGTAGCCGCGGAAGCTGCCAGGGGCCCAGGCGACGTCGCGGACGAGGCCGCGGTGGCCGCGGATCTCGGCGGCCAGGTAAAAGGCGCGGGCGGTGCCGGTGAGGCCGTACGAGGTGGTGGTGATGGGGCGGGTGCGGAAGATCTTGACCGTGTCCATGGCGGCGACGACGAGGCCGAGGGCGTCGGCACGGACGCCGGCACGCAGGGCGGCATAGCACGGGTCCGGGTTGGGGTCGAAGCGGACGCGGAAGCTAGCCTCCTCGCCGCGGGCCGGCCGCGGACACACACGCAGCTCGTCAACAGCCGTGTAGTCGGCCAGGTTCTCGGGCTGCTCGTTCTCGAGCACGGTCAGGGTGCCGTCAGCGGCGAGCAGAGCAAGGTAGGTGTGGCGCGTCTCGTCATTGTGCTTCATGGAAAAGGAGCGGTAGGCCGACCGGGGCGAGCGCGTCTCGTAGGCGGCCTTAGGGTTGCTGCCCTTGCCGGTGCGCGGGCTGAAGCGGCGGCCCGGGGCGGCGGCCGGGTCCTCGGTCCAGAGCTTGAAGCGGCCCTCGATGCCGAGCGAGGCCAGCAGGTTGGGATAGATGGTCGGCGGGAGCCATTGGAGCTGGGCCGTCGTCAGCAGGCCGCACAGGCCGCGCAGGCAGCACGCCCAGAACAGCATACCTCGAGAATCTCCGCCCCGTGCGCACCCCAACTGTCGCAGAGGCGCCACACGCCGCCAGCGTGCCGGTTGAACACGCGGATCTTGCCGTCGACCGAGCCGGTTGCACAGCGGTCGCCGTACGCGTTAAAGGCCACGGCCTGCACTAGGTCCTGGTGGCCGTGCTTCATGATAATCTCAAAGCGCGCCTGCTCGTCCAGCGACGGCGGCTCGTCCGCCGGTGCGGACATGATGATGTGTGGCGACTGAAGGACAGACAAGGCAAAGAATGCCACAGGTCAGAGGCCGAGAGGCAGCGACAAGGTGCAGCGCAAGGGCTCGTCGCCCGATTGCGTTTAGCGGCCCCTAATAGCGCGTCGTGCTGTAGCCGCTGGGGCCAAGGCCCGCCTGTGGCGCCAGTCAGCTGCGGCAGCAGCAATGCAGGCAATGCCGCATCGTCATCGGCCAGCGTGCGCTGTCTGACTGGCTGGCTGGCTGGCTGTCCGGCTGTGCTGCGCGCAGACGCTATTGGGTCTTTGCACGCAGATGGAGGACGGCTTTCCCAGCCTGGTCGCGTCCTATCATGTCGACGAACGCCTCGTCGTCTCCTCCACATGCAGTCGTGTCTCGCCTGCACCAGGCCTATGATTTTCCCTACTTGTACGCCTACCGAGTCCGCCCGGTTTCTTCCTCCATTTCAATACGAACAAAGACGCCCTCGACCGCTCTGCCACGCGAAGACAATGCCTGCCTCGTGAAAGCGGCCGCTAGGCGCCAAAACCGGCAAAACACCAAAAGCGATAGAGAGCGCGAGAACTCAGAGCCAGCAAACGCATCGACAGAAACTTCCAGGAAACGTTTCTCTCGGCTTCGGACGAGTCGCCTGCATCGCCCTCGCCCTGCCTGCGAGCGGCCCCGTCTGCCAGCACTCCTGTCATCTCAACCGCCTTTCGCCGCATTCCTCGCCCTCCTCCTATTTACCGGCAGAAATTCCCCCCCCTCCTCCAGGGCCTCATTCTTCCGGCCGGACCACCCCCTCTCTCCGCCGTCCACCGCCCGCCATGTCGTCTCTCGAGGCCAAGATTGTCGTCGTGGGCTCCCAGGGCGTCGGCAAGACGTCGCTGGTGACGCGGTTCTGCAAGGGCTCCTTTGACCCGTCGCAGATCACGTCCACGGTCGGCGCGAGTTTCCTGGCCAAGCGTGTCGTCGACAGTGATAGCGATACTGTCGTGCGACTGCAGATCTGGGATACAGGTGTGTGCCGTGTGCCGCGTGCCGTGCATCGCGACGCGTCGTCGTACTGACTCGCTGCGCAGCCGGCCAAGAGCGCTTCCGCTCCATCACCCGCCTCTACTACCGCGGCGCCAATGCCTGCATCCTCTGCTACAGCATCACCGACGCCAATTCCTTTGCCGAGATGGGCGTCTGGCTCAATGAGCTGCGCCGAAACCTGCCCTCCGACATTGTTCTCCACGTCGTCGGCACCAAGGCCGATATCGTCGCCCGCGACCCCTCCAAACGCGAAGTCCCCTTTGAACGCTGCATCGCCTACGTCGCCGAGAATCTATCTCCTGGCACGAGCAGCACGCCCCCGCCCACTGCCGGGGGCCTTGGTCCGGGTGCCTTGGGTGGTGCTGGCTTCTCCACCTCTGCCGGTGCCGGCTACACCTTTGCCAACGCCGGCGCCCCGGGCTATGCTGCCTTCTCGCAGGGCGCTTCGTTTGTGCCGCCGCCGCAGGTCGGCGAGCCTCGCAGCCCCAGCTCCAAACGCAGCTCCGGCTTTTGGGGCCAAGAGGCGGGCTGGGATGCCTGCCACGAGATCTCGGCCGAGAGCGGCGAGGGTGTCGAGGAAGTCTTCCGCGTCGTCACGCGCAAGCTTGTCGAGCAGAACCGCAAGATGCAACAGGCGCTGCTGGCTGCCACCTCGACCCCCGGTGCCATGATGCTGCCTGGCGACAGCGGTTCCGGCGCTGCCAACGGAGGTCCTCATGGCTACGGCTACGGTGGCGTCCACGACGGCGCCGTCCCTAGCGGAAGCTTCCGTGTTGGTCGGGACCGCCGGAGCTGGCTGTTCAACTCTGGGTTCGGCCCCGAGATTGCCATTGACCAGAACGCGACTGGTGGGCCCCGTGACCCCAGTCAGGCGCCCTCCTCCAGCCATCGGCGCAGGTGCTGCTGAGTACAAACGTCTTTTTTTCCTGTTCTCATGTTCCCATTGTTTTGCTGCAAGACCCGGAGGCCGCCTTCTTTTTGTGTATTATCTACACGCTGCTTGCTCTGTTTCTCCTTCTTCGACTCCGGGTTGCGCGCTTGGATTCTGGCTGTGCTTGGTCTTTTTGCATCTTGCATTTCCTGTTGTATGACGCATGGATTTCCCGAGGACCTGAATGTGGGCATATAAGGCCATGTCTTCTTTGTAACGTAGTATTTCAATGAATGTTCTTGCAATGCAAGACAAGTTGCAATGTGAAGAAACTTGCACTTCAGACAATGAGCCCAATGTAAGCTTTTTTGTTCTCATTACGACCTGTCAGGTGTCTTGGTAAACCAACTCCTGACCCGCAACCACAATTTACTCCTTGCCTCCGCACGCAAAACTTCGCCAGCCTCTACTCGAGGCTTTTTTGTGAAACTTGCAAAACTTTGAAAGTACTCCTGCGACGAGGACGACGCAAGATATCAGTTCACGACTGGTCCAATCTGGTCGGCTGTTACAATTTGGTTTACTGGTCCAATTTGGTTCACTGGCCCGACTCGGTTTCGCTCACGGCTTGCGATTGCTTGTGTTGGGATTGCTGCCGTGGGGAAGCGATAGCGGGTGCCTTTTCGAAGAAGGATTAGGATCTCCGCCATACTGCCGGTCCATGGAGACACCTAGTCATCGTAGACTTCTCTAGCCCCTTCCTCATCCCCACCACAAGTAGGCGTGCATCTCAAAGGCGGTTCGATCAGAATCAAACTCGGAGAACTCGTCGGAAAAATCGACTGGGCCAGCTGCACCAGACATCGCCGCGATCCTCACACAGGCCCATTGGATGCCGACCATGTGTTTCATGTCTGTTGCCTCTTCGAGAGTATCCAGCTTAACCTCAGACTCCTAGCCAGAGACAATGGGCCGGTATGAGTCGTGCTCAATCCCATTCATATATCCTTCGATAGTAGGCCTGTTGTCCTTGCCGTCTTTCAGTGTGTCCAATATGCCCTGGCAGTCATGTGAACCTGGACTGAGGTCTATTCCCTGTTCCGGACTGCCCTTTTCGACCGGTAGCCAGTGAATACAAGCACGACAACATGCTTGAGCTCTCGAGGCAGAATACCAATGCATTCAATATCCCAATCGGGCCTCGTCCACCAAGTGTGTAGGCAACGGTTGACTGCCAGCATGTTCTATGATTTTATCAGAGCAACCGAGGTTTTCAACGAGAAGATGGAGATAAGCGCCGTTGATCGAGGGGGGAAAGCAGCTCCAGATACTGAGTAAACTTGAGAGTGTATGCTTTGAGGTTCTGCGTGCTCGAATTGAAGGCAAAGGGAACAATATGGCATGCCTCCGGGTGCATTCCACTAGTGAAGATGCATGACTTGTTAGCCCCAGTCCTTCTGAGCGCTGTCTGCAAGTATCTATCAAAAAGTTCGAGCGTACGGTGTACAATCAACAAAAAATGTCCACATTTGTAAAATATAGTCCTATTTTCTACTTGTATTTCTGATCTGAACTGCGGCGTTCCCTCGTTTTCTACAGCTGTTTGAGTGACTGGCGTATCGACTTTGAATAGAATAAGTAGCTAACACCGTGACAGGGTCATCTTTATCTCCCCAACCGCGTAGATGTTATTATCTTATCGCTACCACCCCACCGCCAGTTGCCCCTCTGCGCGTTCATTTGGAGCTAATTTTTTGGGTTCTTGGGGTTCTTACTGCCTATTCGAGCGTGTAAAGGGACGGCAGAAAAAAAGTTTAAAAGATGCCAAGAGCAAGACGGAGTCTCTGCGCACAACTCCGTTTTCCCACAACGTCGACCTCACCCCCGAAACCCCAGACGACGCATACATATTGCAGACCATGGCGGCACCTACTACTCAGTCCGAGGCGCCGGCCGCCCCCAACCCCGCCATTGCTGCACTGCGCACGTCTCTTTGCGACGAGACAACGCCGCTGCCGATACGCTTCCGTGCGCTCTTCTCGCTCAAACACCTGGCAACGCAGGCGACGCAGGCGGTGCTGGCCGGAACCGACGATGCGTCCGAGGCGGCGACAGCGCAGGCCGCCATCGACGCCATTGCGGCCGGCTTTGCCTCGCCCTCTGCACTGCTCAAGCACGAGCTGGCCTATTGCCTGGGCCAGACAGGCAACGTGGCGGCGGCTGGGCCACCGCTGCGGGAGGCACTGGCAGACTTGCAGGAAGACGTCATGTGCCGGCACGAGGCGGCCGAGGCGCTGGGCGCTCTGGGCGACGCGGCCGACTTGGTGTTGCTGCGCGCGTTCCGCGACCGCGCCGACGAGGCCGTCGTGATCAAGGAGACGTGCGAGATCGCTATTGACCGCATTGAGTGGGCCAACAATACGGCGCTGCGCGGCCAAGAGACGCTGCGCCCGAGCGACTTTGCCTCCATCGACCCGGCGCCGCCCATGGCCAACATGCCGGACCAGCAGCAGGTGCAGGCGGCCGGCACCGACACAATTGCTAGCCTGGCCACGACGCTCATGGACACGACGGCACCGCTCTTTCTGCGCTACCGCGCCATGTTTACCCTGCGCGACCTCGCCTCGCCGCCCGACCTGCCGACGGCCGTGCCAGCCATCCACGCGCTAGCCAGCGGCTTCGCCGACGACTCGGCCCTGTTCCGTCACGAGATTGCCTTTGTGTTTGGCCAGCTGTCGCACCCGGCCTCTATCCCGGCCCTAACGGCCGCGCTCAGTAACCTGGACGAGGCTAGCATGGTGCGTCACGAGGCTGCCGAGGCGCTCGGTAGCCTCGGCGACGAGGACGGCGTCGAGGACACGCTGCGCAAGTTTTTGCACGATAAGGAGCGCGTCGTGCGCGAGAGCATCATTGTCGCCCTCGACATGGCCGAGTACGAGCAGGGCGGACAGGCCGAGTACGCTCTCATCCCCGATGCCGTCCAAACAGCGCCGGCTGCTGCCTGAGCGTGGCCGAGCGCCTTTCTGTTGTTCTGTCTGTTATCATCTATTTTGCAGGTTGGGAAAAGCGAACACGCCAAAAAAACAGAGCGCGTGTTGGGAAGGAAAACTAGGGATTGTTTGGACAAAATGTATGGTAGCTTTGCTCGAATTTTCTCTCTAATTTGATTGCCTCTAAAAGCAGCATATGCCAGCGTACAGGGCGCTCACATGGCGGGTATCACGTCTATAAGCCTCCATCCGAGAACTTGAACTGCAGAGCCTTGTGAGGCGCAGCCCAATATCTCCTTGTCCGACCCATCTGGGCCTGTGTCGTTCTTCTCGCGGCTCTGTGCCGGGAAGCCGAGTCGGACCGGCGCGGCATTTGGAGGACTGTGGAGTTCAGATGGCGCAGCTCTGCGGCCACGCACACTCCAGTATTTCCATCAGTTGTTTTCGGACCATCTGTGAAGCAATCTATTAGCCATCTGTCCAGCAAGTGGCCTATTCTGCAGAAAGCATACCTGTGGCCACAGTCACAGTGGAAGAACACCGTCGAGCCTTCGTCCGCACTCCGGATCTGCGCCGTTGAAAATCGGACCTCTGTCCGGCCGCACTTGGGGCAAGTCTCAGTCGTGAAGGCCTCGGTCGAGACCTTGTGGCGCTCGACGGACTGTGTCGTCGACAACTTCTGACGCAGCGGCGACGGGAAATCCTTTGGATTTGAGCTGGTGCGGATCATCTGTGAGGCCGAGGTGTCTATCCCATCAGTATTGGCTCATTCTTTCTTTCGTGCGCTTTGCTATTTGCTGTTTGCTGTTTGCTGCTTGCTTTTCTTTAGACATACCACTATTGTGAGCGCCGCAGCAGCGGCAGATGAGCTTGTTCCGATCCGAGCCCTTGGACGCGGGCAGAAGATTGCCGCAGTCAACGCAGAAAACCAAGGATCCGACTGACGCCATGTTGAATAACTCGTAACGCTGAACTGGAAAGTCGCAAGACAATCTGAATGCAGAACAGTGTTGGCATTTGATTTTAGAGTTTTTTCTCTAAGCGACCCAATTTTTTGATCCCCCTGCCGCCAAGTGTTCTCTCCGCTCCTTCCTGGTCCCTCTGCAGGCTGCTATGTATGTGCACGGACCATAGGAAAGGCAACAAACGCTCCTCATTGGCCCACCGCCTGCTCCTGCCTCCAGTCCCGAAGCAATCCAATATCAGCCGTAACCACGACTATCGACTCTCTTTTGCCGCGACGCTCAGCCCCCGAGAGCCTCGTCTCGCCCCTGCTTCACCACGGCCGCCGATCCGACGGAATCTCTACCCGCAATTGCCCTCCGCACCCACGTGCTCAGTCGAGCGAGGCGCCTATCATTCCCTCATCGACGCCCAAGTCCCTGGTCGTGCGACGGCGAATCGCCCTTTCCGGCTTCACGACACTCCTGATCGCTCCTGCCATGCGCCCTGGGTTGCGCGTTCGCTCCTGCCATGGCTGATCCGAGCGCTCTGCTGGGCCACCACCAGAAACAGCAGCAAAATGGCTACCAGAACAGCATCGACCCAAGTGTCCTCTTGCTCGACCCAAATCCTCCATCCTCGCGCTTCGCTGCCGATCCTCTCGCCATCGCCATCTCGGCCTCGTCGTCCTCGTCCGTCGCCTCACAGGTGCCGCCAGCTCTGCCACCTCCTCCTGCAGCTAGCTCTCAGAGGTTCAAGCGGCCCTTCACATTCGCCGAGGCACTGCCTTATTCACCCTTCTCTTCCATTTCGCCTCTGGAAACGAGTACGTCACTGTCCTGTTACTTCACTGCCGCCTCCCTCTCCCCGTCTTCTTCTCCCTTGGAAATACTGGCCTATTCTGACCCGTGAACTACGCAGGAGTCATCCCCGTCCCGACTCTCGCTTCTAAAGCAGCGTCGACGCAACTGGCACAACTGGTCTCCCAACAAGAATTCAACGCCTTGAATGCCAGCATATTGGGCCCTGCCAGTCCGCCGTCAGACCACAGCATAGATGACATCTATCGTCTCATTGCTGCTAGCAAAACTCCGCTATTGTATGTCCTCCTCCTACGGCCAGGGCCGCAGTTTGCTGACTAGGACTTGTGCAGCAATTTCAAACGCCTTCCACAAACGACGACGCCTTCAAGCGCACGCACACCACCTCCGACTGCTCCTGGCCCTACCGAAAATCTCTTGCCTGTTTCAAGAATGGTTTTCAATAAGGCAGACATCCCGTTTCGATACCCAAGTCCCGACTCCCCGGGCGATCATTTGGTCAACGGCAATAACACACACGAGGCAGCTACAGGCCCAGTGGCTACGGATGTGAAGAAGGCCACGCCTACAAAGAAGCAAGGAGCCCCTGCAAGTCTTCCAGGTACCAATGCTTCGATTGGCGGTGCAGAGAATGCGCAGCCGCAGCCTCGCAAGGCGGCCAAGATTGAGATCAGCCTACCTGCATATCCACACCCGGCAGTGACAAAAGTCGCAGCTCTGCCCACCCCTGGCCAGGAAAGCTCGCTGGTCAAAGCCAACGGACACCAGCCGCCTGCTCCGAGTGCGCCCGCAAACCAAGGCGCAATGGCACAGGCGGCATTCAAGAATGAAGCTGCGACCGCGACTAACGCAAAACTGTCAATTTCTTTGGCGCCCCCTGCGACATTCAGTCCTACAGAGTACCACATGATTACCGATTTGCCTGAAGACAATGGCCAGGACATCTACGGTGACCTCGATCAACGGCAGAGGGCCGATGCTGCCTTTCAGGAGATGCAGCGTTTGTTTCAAACGGTCTTCGAAGCCGAGGCCAGCGTGGCACAACAGCCCTCAGCTGTACCGCTGATTGTGTGGACAAACGATGAAGAACCGGTCCTTGCCGATGCCGCCCTCAAAAAGGTGCAGAGCATCATCCACAAAGCCATTGCCCTTGGTTGCTTTGCGGATGTCCCCCTCGAAGATCTTTTGCACATGCAGCGACTCTGCGACGGGGCCTTGAGGCACGCCGGAACCCTGGATCTCAAGCTCAACAATGATATCAGCGATTCCGAAGTCGACGAGTGGGTTACCCAGCTGCGGCATGCTGACATGGGGCTCAAAGCTGCCCGCTTGTCGATCAAGATCATGTCCGGTGGTCGCGAGGACAAGCAGCTCTACTCGGAGAACATTATCCAAGCATCGGTTGATCTGTTCAGAAATGTTCTAGACAGTGTTATTGTGCCCATCGCCGAATTGCGGAGCTCTGGTCCTTCCGAAAGGCGCTTCAAACAGCTGACGCCGTACAAAAAGGCGATTTCCCCCGTCTTCACTGCTGCCCAGCGGCTTTTGTCGGGCATGGCTGCCTTGGTCTCGAGCATTGACCTATCGGAGCTCGTGATCAACGCTCTAGAATTCTCCGCATCGTCACTTATCTTTGTCGAGAACGCCCACACGGAGCGAGACTCGGTTCTAGGTGTTCAGGCCTTTGATGGTCTCCGCCTGGCTGCCATGGATATGTTGTCCCAGATTTTTATCCGAGTTCCCGAGCAGCGTCGCGGGATCTTTGACGACATTCTCACGTCTCTCGAAAAGCTCCCCGTTGGAAAGCAGAGCGCGAGACAGTTCAAACTGGCAGACGGCAAAAGCATTCAACCTGTCTCAGCGCTCATCATGCGACTGATTCAAGCCAGCAGCGGACGTGTTGCAGACAAGGCCAAATCGACAGCGCGCATTGTAGAGGATGAAAATGTAGAAGAGGATGAGGACGAAGATGAGTCTTCAGCTATGCATGCTACCATGCTCGGTTCAGAAGAGGAGGCCGCTTATGAGCACGAACTTGCCATCAACGAATTGACACGCGTCGCCTCCGCGCTCAACAGCACTGCATACTACCACGCCAAGTATGTCATCAACTTTATTGTCCAACGGGCACAGACATCCTCCAAGTCGGCTGACACGCCATATCGCAATCTTCTGGATCTGTTTGTCGAGGATTTCACGACGTGCTTGGAGACGCCGGACTGGCCTGCGGCTGAACTACTTCTCCGCCTGCTTATGCTGTCCATGTTTAAATTGACCGAAGGCGACAAGATTCCTGCCCCGGTGAAAAACATGGCCCTGGAAGAGCTCGGTGTTATCGGGGCTGTTTTGGCACGATTGCGCTCGACTGTCAACAAATCGGCCAACTCTCCCGAGACGACTGGCCCCGACGAACTGGACCACCTGTTGTCGAATCTTTCGGCTGCGGCTCTTGCTGAGATGCCCCCAGCCGATGAATTCTTAGCCTGGGCTGGCCCGTTTCGTGCCACGCTGGAATACCTCGGCGACAGGAGTTCGCAGGACCCCCACCTACGGAGTGCTATTTCTTACGTGATAGCAGACTGGGCTGGGCGTGTCTGCAGGCTGTACACTATCCGTTTGCAGGCTGCAGCGTCCTCGGTCGTTGCCGAAGAGGATGTCAACGGCCGTGGCGACCGCGTGCAAGAGCGGCAGAACAGAGAGTTGGGGCGGATCGCTTACCGGCTTCGCGCCATGATTGAGGATGGCCGAGGGCTGTCTGGCAGCCGCCATTTCCGGGCAGTATCTACTTCCCAGGCAAAGCTGGCATATGCCATTGTCACGCTGCGGTCTTCGCTTGGTGGGTCATTCAACGATGTTATCAACATCTTGGCCATGGGTATGCGCAGCGACCAGGCCACCGTCCGGAGCAAGAGTCTAAAGAGTATCACGGAAGTGCTCGAGATTGACCCTACCATATTCGACAACCCAGCCTCTGTTATTGGCCGGCTCATTCGCGAATGCTGTGCGGACTCGTCCGTTCAGGTGCGTGATTCTGCCCTTGGCCTGGTCAGTCGTGCTATTACACTGCGTCCGAATCTCGAGGGAACCATGATCAAGACGATCATTGCGAGGTTCATCGATTCTGGTGTCGGTGTGCGAAAGCGCGCTATCAAGGTGTCGCGCGACGTGTACCTGCGCAATCCATCCCGGGAAATACGGAGCGACATTGCCAACGGCCTGTTGCACCGCATACAGGATCCCGATGAAGGCGTGCGGGAGTTGGCTCGGCAGACGATTGAAGAAGTTTGGGTAACCCCGTTTGCGGATGCGCCTGCTGCTGTCGCAGGAGGCGTGGATTCGATCGCCAGCCAAATGTCCCTGACTGATCATGTCAGCCTGATCCTGCAAACGGTCAAGACGGGTACTGTGACGCCTATCCTCGACAAAGTCTTCCAGGCAATCTTGTCGCCCGGCGCAAAGGCAGCCGCGACAAACTTTCCTGTCTGCAAACGCATCGTGGCGATCATGTGCGATCTCATCGATAACCCTGACACGGATGACCCATGCACGCCGTCTGGGCGTGATGCGTTGCAGCTGATGATGATCTTTGCCAAAGCGGACCCGCGCCTCTTCACCTTTGAGCAGATTCGCCTGCTGAAGCCGCACATTGCCAATGTCAAAGACATCAACACAGCCGAGGACATGGCTGTGGCCAGAGCTGTCGTGGTTATCTACCAGCGTGTTCTGCCGCAGTTGCCGAGTGTGATGAAGCCATTCCTGGAGGAAGTTCGCGTCAGCCTAATGCAGAGCGTGTCCAAAGTCAGCAGGACCCTCCTCGACGATACCATGGGGTGTCTTTGGGTGATTAGTGTTCTTCTCAAGGACGTGGATGGGCTCAGCCGCATCGTCATCTCTGCTCTGCTAGGCATTTTGAAGGAGCAAATGCTGTCGGAGAAAGACCCGCTCTTTGACAAGAAGGCCATTCGATTCTCCCGGTATGCACTCATTGTCGGCATGGCCGGCAAGCACTGCGATCTGGACAATGAGATTGAAAAGTTCAAGACCCATTTTCCCAAATACGGCGTCACGACGGTGTCCAAACTTATGGTGGATGTTCTCTGCCCCTTTTCGATGCCCCCGCGACCTCTGGCCATTCGCAGAACAGCCCTGGATGCGATCGGTCTTATTTGCCAGTCCTGGCCACGCAACTTTGTGTTGAAAAACATCTGCACAACCTTCCAGACAGCTTTCAGTCAACGCGACCCCAGCCTGGAAGTCAAGATCATGCAGTCCCTCAAAGAGTTTCTTACCAAGGAAGAGCAGAGATCAGAAACAGCATCGGCCTCTGCCAAGTCCGGAAACGGTTCCGGAAACAGTTCTAAGATTGCGAGCGAAGGGGTCGCGGCTAAGAAATCGCGGCAACTGACAGTCATGGGTGGCACAAATCACGATGATGTTGCCAGTGCAACAACTCAGCGCTTTCTAGGCGATATCACGAGAATTGCACTTGGCTCTGTTAGTGAGGAGGCCTATCTCGCAGCCGAAATCCTTGGAAGCATCAGCCGACAGGGCCTCGTCCACCCCAAGGAGACGGGAGTGGCCATGATCACGCTGGAGACGTCGACCATGCCAAAGATGGCGGAGCTCGCTTTCCGAGAGCACCGCGCGCTGCACAACAAGTACGAAACGGTGTTGGAGCGGGAGTATATCAAGGCGCTCCTCACGGCTTTCAAATACCAGCGTGACGTGATCCACGACGTTCGTGGGGCGACCATCGACCCATTTACTTCGAAGCTGCATCATCTCATGGATGTGGTCAAGGACAGCAAGTCGAAGAACCGCGGCCGTCTGCTGGAGAAAATGTGTGGGCAAGTTGACTTTGAGCCTGGGAAACTAGACGTTTCGAAGCCAGTGCCACACCATCTCGAATTCACGCGCTTTGTGGTAGAAAACCTGGCTTTTTTCGAATATGTCACGGTTGGTGAGCTTCAAGCAACCGTCACAAGCTTGGAAAAGATTGTGCATACGACTGGCGTCTCAATCTCTCAAGCCATTGAGTCGGACATTTTCGACTCGACCACTGAAGTGAAGCCAATAGCCCCATCCGCCGCGGGGGAGGGCGGGGAAGGACACAGTGAGGTGCCGGTCTTTCCCTCGGGACCTACACTGCGGCAACCTATCGACGGCCTCCGCCTGCGGCAGCTGGCAGCAGGGTGCATGGTTCTTCTCTGCGTATGGGAGGCTCGAAGCTATCTGTGCCGCCAGTACGGCTTACGACGTGACAACAACAAAGCCAAGCTCCAGTCGCGAGACTTGACGCGAGCGCCGACCAAAGTGCAAGGCATTACGGGAGACAAATTCTGGGAAGAAATGAGCGCAATCATGAAAGGACTAGACTCACAGGAGCTCATGGTGGCACGCTGCAAGGCCCTGCTTGAGCTCCTGACTGTGGATTCGGAGTTCAAGCTGGAGGACGAGGACATGAATGACGAAGAACCGACCACACCCACCGGTATGGAGGATGACGATGACTTGGACCGTGGCCGGAAGCGCAAGGCAAGTGGGAACACACCGGGTGGCCGGAAGAAGCGGCAGAGGTCGAACTCGCAGCGCCGAAAGCGAGGCAGGCCACGGAAAAGCACCGGAACGGAGGAGGAGGACGACGGCGAGTTTGACTTTTAAAGCTGCGAGCTCCTTGGCGCAAAAGAATCGGCAGGGTTATATTTGTACAATATCGCATGGACTGGGAATGGTAGAGTATACTGATGGGATCTGGCCGGGAAGGACGGGAACTATTGAATGGCGTTACAATTATGGAGGAGTTACTACGAGGCACTATTGCCGAAATCTGGGGCATTTCACAGAGGGCTCAGAAAATAAAACGCGCGGGTCTTCCCTTTCTTCAAACCAATGTTCCGTCATTGGCTTGATACTTTTGGTGCCAATATTACGCTCTTAAGAATATCACACAACTCTCTCGCAGATCGATAAGCCAAGTCGAAAACATGCCCCCCAAAAAACGTCGACAGCCTAGGTCAGAGACCCCCTCGGCTCTTGTCCGCAATGGTATCCGTATCCCCATGAAATCGGGGCCCAACAACTCGAAACGCCATTGAAATGCCCACGCTGAATCTTGACACACGCTTTATCGCAGCCGTCCCAGACGCATCCGATTCCTTCGCTCCCTCCCCAATCTCGCCCGTCCCGCCTCATTCCGCTCATTCAGTCTCGTCCAGTCTCGTCCAGTCTCGTCCAGTCCTTCCTCAAGCCCATGAAGACATCACGCATTAGGTAAGGACAATAATTGCGGTGCTATGCGATCTCACACCACTGTGACCGTGGGTGGATCGGCAAGGCCCGTCTCATGCTGCTTCTCAACATCGACAGATTTGCACTCGTCTTCCTTTGCCGACACATGCTGCTTATCCAGAGTCGGCGTGTCTGTCTCATCAGAAGACTGCTCGAACACGGAGACGGGCGTGTCTGCCTTTTCAATCCCAGCCGACATCGTGTTGCCAGTCTCGCACATTGTGGATGAGGAAGACGGTGTTCGGAGGCCCTTCTCGCCTTCGGCAGCTTCGGGCAGGACAACGGCAGTGGTCACCACATCCGAGGCCGGCTCATGAATGGTGATTTCGATCGATGGCTTCGCCGACGCCTCCTCGTCTTCAACTTCTAGCAGCTCCGCTGAGGCAATGGGCGTGTTCAGACTTTGAGTGCTTTGGAAGGAGTGACGCAGAGGGCTGTTCATTGGAGACAGGTCCCCGAACTCGCTTTTACTTGCCCGTGATCTCCTAGCCGGGCTTCGCAGCGGTAGCGGTGGGGGTGCCCGTTTGCCAATGGTGACAAGAGAGCCCTTTGCTTGAATGATCTGAGCCGTGGTCGGCACGGCACGAACAGGCCGAGCAGCAGTGATAGCGACCTCAAAGATCACCGGTTCTTCCTCGTCTTCGTCTTCGTCCTCATCCTCATCCTCATCTTCGCCATCCTGGACATCCTCGCCGTCCAAGCCAGATACAGTCGCCTCATCGGCATCGGCAAAGCTGTCGGTTTCCTCGTCCTCGTCATCAGCATCGGCATCCCGATCGTCGGCAAGGAAATATTCCGAGTCTGTATCGCCAGTCGCGACGTCTTTGCCCAACGGTTTGGCGTCACTCTCGCTCTCGGCAGCAAGATTTGCCGAGGAACGCTCATCGATCTCGTGCATTTCGATTGTGTCAGCTGCACCTGACATGACAACCACTGGCACTGTAGGCAATGTAACATCTTGAGCCATCGCCAGCTGTGCATCCTTACCGTCGTCCGAGTGGCTAGGACTGAGAGACGTGTCAGGTGTCCCTGCCACGTCGGTCTGGGTGCATGCGTCGTTCATGGACGTTGCCTGTGTCCGAGTGGACATGTAGCTCGCCCGGCTGCCATGCTCAGCCGAGGCATCGACGCTTTGGCGGTTGAAATGGCTTCCAAACAGGGGGCTCGTGGGGCTGGCGGTGTAGTCAAACTGATTGCTGGATGGCCTGTGCTTAGAGCCTGCCTCACGAATCTCTAAGCCAGCCATTTCGAGAGCGATGATACCAAACGGATCCGGATCCGCGACGTCGGGGACGCCAAAGGTGGCGGATTTGGGGGATATTGGGGACAGCAGTGCCGGAGTATCAGCAATATCAGCATCGCCCGGTGCGGGTTGCAGAGACAAACGCTCCATGGTGGCCGTGTCGAAATCCACGCGGCCCTCGGCGGCCTTGATGGCCTCGAACAAGGGCAAGATCTCCGGAACCGACTTTGTGATATTGCCGGCCAAGATGTCGAGGATGTCAAGGGGCTCGCTCCTGACGACGTTCGAGTCGGAATAAAACCGGTCGTTCTCGTTGGAGCGCTCGGTGACGAGCGAGCCGTGCAGCTGGGCTGGGCGATATCGGCCGCGAGCCTTGAGGTAGGTCAATACTGTGTTTCCCATGTCGTTATTCCAGTGGAAATCGTTCTCCAGCAGGCCGACAGAAGTGAGCGGTCCGACGGTCAGGGGCACGTCAGCACCGAGGGTGAGGCGAGGACGCATGAACATTTCGAGGGCGGCAACACTATTAATGACGAGCACGCAATCGTAAATGTCGACGCCAATGACAAACGCAAGCGACGACGTGTGCAGCATGATGCCGGAGGGCGGAGACCATGTGCCGTCAGCCTTGCGGGCAATGAGGATACCAGAGCCGCCGGAGCCCGACATCCACAAGCCGGAGCGCATGCACGAGAAGATGGCCAAGCCGACGGCTTCCTGGACCACGCGGGGTGGAATCTTCTTCCTGACGATGGCGGTCGAAGTTGTGGGTGAGGTAGAGTCGGCGTCGCTCGAGCGGAGATGGGAGAATCGATGAGACGTGATGCTTGTGAGACTTGCACGATTTGTTGGGCTGGTTGGGATGGAGTCGGCAGATTCGTCGAGAAACCCGTCGGCTGGGCGGTTAGCAACGCAAACGCAAGGATCGCAAATACAAGAGACGACGCACTGCAAAAGGACTTTAGGATGCGCGCAGCCTTTTCGCATTCGATGTCGAGGCTCGAAGGCCAGTACGCCTCGCGGCCCATGCGCGCAGGCACCGGGACAGATGCAGGCCTTGTAGAGCCGGCATTGGCAGTGGCGGGGGACACGGTCAGATTTCGGCCGACGCCGATGCGGTCGGCCCAGCTAAAGACCTTTTTCGTCGGACGGGAGGCCGTCTTGTTGGCCGTTTTTGCAGCGCTGTCGGCGGCGGCGGTGTCGGCAGGTTTGGCCTTCTCCCAGAGCGGGAGCAGGCCAGAGACGCGCTGCATGGCCAGAGTCGGGACAGTAGAGTGGGCGTCGGCCGAGACGTCACCGATCGGTCGCAGATGCCAGTGGTAGGCAAGAAAGCCGAATAAAGGGAGCGGTCGTTGGAAATATAAACGAGGGCCAAAAAGCCAAAAACCCCAAAAAGCCAAACAACCAAACAACCAAACAGAAAACCTGGCCCAGAAACCAGAAACCAGAAGGACCAGGGGGTCAGCGCGCAGCTCAATAGGCCGCAAGAATGACAGGTGGAGTAGCTATCATCAGACAATGAGTTCGTTGCCGTGCAGGGCCGCCGTCTCCATCTGCAGGAGGTACTCGTAAATACTCCGTAGACACGTCGTAAACTGGGCGCAAGCAAAACGGGCGCCTCGTGGGCTGACCTGGAATCAATGGTGCATGCGGCGTTGGGCGGTGGGGATGAAGACGGCGGGAAGCAGGAAAAAAGGCCGGTCAGACTCTTTTTCTGTTTCCTGTTGTCTTGCTTTCTCAGCCCAGCCCTTCTTCGAGTCTTTTTGCTTTCTTTTTGCCTTAGCGTGCGCAGAAGGAGGCAAGGGGAGGGCGGATGGGGCCCACTTGGCGATTTGGGGGGGTGTATGGATATTGTACGGAGAAGCGAGGTGTTTGCGGATAAGCAGAAACGAGAGGAATGCAAGGTGCAAGACGGCAAAGTGGTAGACAGAAAAGAGGCAGAAAGTCGGCAAGGAGAAAAAGTCAAACACCTAAGAAGCCAGCAGGTCGAAATCAGGCAGTGTCGATTACAAAGGGTGATTACGAAGGGAAGGGACGAATGTGTGCCTAGGGAAAGGAAGATGGTGACGTGTGGGGCAGATGGCCGAGGCGAGCGCACTTGGCAAGTCAGCACGTTGTGCGCACGACCAGACGGATCCCATACCGGCGGCGGCTATACTTGCGACTTGCGACACCAGTCCAGGCTTGTGTTCTGGCCCAGTTACTGGGTCTCGAACATACCGTGCAGCACCGCAAATGCATCCAGCCCGATGATAAAGGACGCCCGACGACAAATGGCAGGCGCAAGTCGGGGCGACTACCATCCAGGCACAGCATCGTCGTGGGGCGCATTACGCAAGTTTTGATTAGCGGGGGTGGAGCGAGGAAGGAGTGATTCCCAGGTACGCAGGACAGCCGTGATTGCAGTGCAGCCAAACTAATATTCTTGCTCTTGTGTCTTGCTGCAAGTACTCTGTGCTCTACGTATTTCCGAGGTGACCAGACAAGACAGTAATTCCTTCGCTTCCTGCGTGCATCGTGCCTGCCACAATACGTCTTACATAAAGGTGGTAGCGCAATGTGCCTCGGCGAATAGGCGGAGCACAACTAGCACGCGCAGCGCGTGCAGCCGTATTCACTCACTCGTGTTGTCTTGTGGCCAGAGGCGGCAAGTACTCCGTGCATACGAGCAGTATTCGTATACGAGTATCTCGCACAGCGTCACGACCAGATACGTACATCCGTGCTCTGAGCTCGCTGGATATCCGACGATCACCCCGGTGGCGGTCACAGATACCGAAATTGAACGGCCTGTCCGGCGGACGCAAGGGGTGTAGCCAACGAGGGCCGTTCGTTTGATCTTTGTCGTCGGTCCAACACGTATCTTACAGAGCACGCTTAAACAAACTTGAACGCTTTCTTTGACTCTTTGGGCATTGCTTTTGGTTGCCCCATTGGACGGTGTGGCCCGGAATGGGGCTGCTTGGCCAGGAACAAGGAGCAGACCAGGGGAACAGGCAGGAGCAGGGAACGTGGCTTCTTTGTCGACAATCCATCTCGGTCGTGGTCGATGTCCGGCTGTTTATTTCGGCTCTTCCATTCGGGCGTTGGGCCCACAAGACGACGACAGCTGAGAGTTCAATATTGGCGGGAGCTCGTGGCCGTGCGTTTACATTGAACGGAGAACCCCGTACGGGCAAGTTAATATTGGGCACTTGACTGCGCTTGCTCGACGTCCACATGCACTGACATCTCGGATGCAGCGATCGCCGCGAGCAGTCGCGTGTTGCCGGGTAGTTTATTTATGGCGCAAGAGCGATCTTGGGCCTGAGCGTCTGGCCCCTGCATCTCGTCTAGAAACTCTGGTTGTGGTTGCGGACAAGCAGTACGATAGTGAGATCGGCAGGCGTGCTATTGGGAGCTGAGAATGGCAGGAAATTAGCTCCTTCTCGTTCTGTTGAACCTCATTCTTGGACGTCTGAAGTTGAGTGTGTGGTAATATGCATGCTTACGCGCGCAGCGTGTGACCACGCACATCTTCCTCTGCCGACATGTGTTGTACTCGCACAGGTACGCCTTCTTAATCAACTTCAGACAGCTTGACAAGCATCTGCACTCGCACACAGACCCCAACATGCCATCTGGCGGCCGCAAACATCCCACGAGCACAGACTTGTAAACCTCCGCACAGGGGAGTCTGACCCAGAGTGAAACCGCCGCTCCTGTCGCATATAGACTGGAATGCGACAGCATGCTGGCGAGACGCAATCCTCTTGCTACAAATGCTCGTACAAACGCGCATGCCGCATATACCAATAGGCTGCCTCGAAACGCCGTAATTTACCTCTAAACGAAGCCGCCCGCCTATAAACAGACACTAAAGCGACCGCGCTTCGTGTTTCGTCCCTAGACTTTTCGAAAAGTAAATCGGTTCTTCGCGGCTGCATGTAAATTGCATGCCATTGGCGTGCCGATGTGTTTCTATTTTTCCATGCACGCCGTACGGACTCCCGAGAGTGGCGTCGGAGACAGGGAATGATTCAGGAAAAGAAGCAAGCAAGCTGTCGAGCAAGGGCACAAGGGTTGAAGTATCTTGTAGACCATTAGGCGGTGAGAATTCTGCCGTAATTTGATTCCTGGATTTTGAGGCTGGAGCTTTTTCGCGTAGGCCCAAGCGAGGCGCAAAAATCGAGACCGCGAGATCGAGCAGTTCACGTGCGGCGAGCAAGACGAACAAGCCAATCGAGCAGCCCACCAAACAAGCAGCCGTCACCGTCCACGAACACGTCTACGAACAGCGCCGACGACCGAGCCTTTCCATACCACACTGCACCGCGAACCCTCCACACGACCATGTCGGACGTCAACATCCAGTACGCCGCTCTCGTGTCGCTGCACCTGTTGCCAACTTGCTAACCACCGTCCACGTACAGGGAGCTTCTGCAGAAGCCGCGGAACGAGTGCACGTACGTTTGCGCCCAATACCTCTCACGGATAGGACGGCCCTTGCTAACATGGACAAGCGAGTACGAGATTGCACAGCTGGTAGGCGATCCTGCCTGGATCGTTGGGCGATCCATCTTGTTGCTGCTTGCTTAGACTTTTCTGACCCCCCTCTCAAGGAACAATGGGAGTTTAGCAACGGGCCGCTATCCATCCTGCAGACGGCCGTCCGCACGCACACGCAGGTGCTCATCAGCATTCGCTCGAACCGGAAACTGCTAGCGCGCGTCAAGGCGTTTGACCGGCACTGCAACATGTACGTGTGCTTGTTTGTTGTCGGTCTGATGGAACTTGCTAACTGGCCAGGATCCTTGAGAACGTCGTACGTGCAAACAACCGCAATTCCAGACACGGCGCCAGCTACCATGATGTGCTAACCGTCGCCACAGAAAGAGATGTGGACAGAGACACCCATGACCAACGGCAAGAAGGGCCGGCCGGTGAACAAGGATCGGTTCATCAGCAAGATGTGCGTTCTTTGGCGTGCTGCAACGCTCTGGTGCAAGGGACACCGTGCTGACTGAACAGGTTCCTACGGGGAGATAGCGTCATTCTTGTCCTGTTGAGTTGAGCGGGACAGACACGGGACTGTGCGTTGCAAGGATTTTGATGCTATCTGGTTTCAGCGGCGCTAGATTTCTGTTTTACAAAGGACCAGGGCGGCCGCTACGGACGGGATGGCAGACGAGTGTTTGAATCCAGAAATGCGGAGATTCTGGTTGGGGCATACCGAAAAGGTGTACAAGAGTGAACGCATACAGCGGGTTCGAGCCCCCCCGAGCACTGCTTCCTCACAAACACGGCACAGGGAATCTTGGACATTGTACAATTGTAAAAAAAAAGACTTCCTCTAGCCCTGTCTCCATCCCCGACACGCCGGGCTCTGCCCTTTTTTTTTGTATCACAGGGGCCAGAAAACACACTCACATACCCAAACTGCCGTCTCCTTACACCGCGGTCAGGTCCAGGCCCAGGCCTTTGGTGGCCCGGAGCCGGGTCAGCCGCTCGACCGCCTCGTCCAGCGACAGCGTCAGGAGGTCGCCCTTGGAGTCGCGCACGCGGATGCTGACGCTGCGGTCCTGCATTTCCTTGGCGCCGAGAACTGCGTGTGTTAGTGACCAGGCCGGAACGGGACACAAGGGTCAAGGCACTGCGGGAACGCACCAAAGATAAAGTTGTACTGCAGCACCTGGCCGTTGCGGATCTTCTTGTTCATCGTGTTGGCGCCCAGATCGCTGTCGACGTAGAAGCCGCGGGCCTTGAGCACTTTCTGGACCTCGCGCACATAGTCCTCGGCATCGGCCATGACGGGCACCAGCAGGATCTGGCGCGGGCTGAGCCAGAAAGGCCACTTGCCGGCAAAGTGCTCGCTCAGCGTAGCAATGAAGCGCTCAAAGCTGCCCAGCACGGCCCGGTGGATCATGACCGGACGCGAGTAGCCAGGCGCCAGTGCCTGGGCCGCCGACACGGTGGCAGCCTTGCTGTCGTCCGCTTTGTCGTCCGTGACGGCGCCGGCAGCGGCGGCGGCGGCCGAAGCCACAGTCTTGGCCTCGGCCGGCTTCTCGCTGCTGGCGGCGGTCATGTAGCTCAGGTTGAACTGCTGCGGAAGCTGGAAATCGAGCTGCAGTGTAGCACACTGGTGCCAGCGGCGCAGGGCGTCCATGATCTGGATGTCAATTTTGGGGCCGTAAAAGGCGCCGTCGCCGGGGTTGAGACTCCACTCAGCGCCGCTCTCCTTTGTGAACTCCTCGAGTGCGTGCTGCAGCGTCGCCTCAGCCTTGTCCCACGTCTCGAGCTTGCCCAGGTACTTTTCGGGCCTTGTCGACAGCTTGAGGCGGAACTTCATGCCGAGCTTGCCGTACACTGTCTTGAGAAAGTCAAAGAGGCCGCGGATCTCGGCGCCGATCTGGTCCTCTTCACAGAAGATGTGGCTGTCGTCCTGGATGAAGCGACGCACGCGCGTCAGGCCGGAGAGGGCGCCCGAGGCCTCATTCCGATGCAAGATACCAAATTCGGCCATGCGCAGGGGTAGTTCCCGGTACGAGCGCTCGCGAGAGCCGAAAATGACACAGTGGCCCGGACAGTTCATGGGCTTGAGGGCTAGGCGTGTTAGCTCGATGCGGTGGAATGGATAGAAAGACGGGAAAAATGACGAACCCCATTGCTGCTTCTCAACCTCAAGCGTGAACATGTCGTCCTTGTAGTCTGGCCGAGTTAGCCTGAGCGCGCGTTGGAGGCACGCATGCACACTCACGCTCCCAGTGTCCCGACGTGCGCCACAGGTCGGCGTTGAACATGTTGGGCGACATGACCTCGACGTAGTCGCGCTGGTGGTACTCGCTAACAATAAACTCCTTGAGCGCGTTGAAGATGCGCATGCCGTGGGGGAGGAAAAAGGGCGAGCCGGGCGACAGCTTGTGGAAGAAGAAGAGCTCCTGGTCCTGGCCGATGCGGCGATGGTCCTTCTTGGCGGCCTCCTCGAGGAACTTCATGTAGTCGGACAGCAGCTTCTTGTCGGGGAAGGAGATGCCGTAGACGCGCTGCAGCGAGTCGTTCTTGGCGTCGCCCAAAAAGTACGAGGCGCTATGCTGCGGGTGTCAGTCGCCGTCGACACATGAGATAGACCGAAGCACCGTACCTTGAGCACGGCAAACGCCTTGATGCGGCTGGTGTCGACAACGTGGGGTCCGCGGCACAGATCAATGAGCGGTCCGCAGCGATAGACGGTGGTGGAGGTGCCGTCGGCGATCTTGGAGTTGATGAGGACCTGCTTGTACTTGTTGAACTTGAACATGTCGAGCAGCTGGACCTTGGTCATGACGAGGCGCTCAAAGGGCTGGCGCTCGCGCACGATGCCGTCCATGAGCGAGCTGAGGCGCTTGTGGTCGTCGTCGGTCACGGTGCTGTGCGGGTTGGGTTTGCCCTGGCCGTCCTCGGCCGGCATGCCAAAGTCGTAAAAGAAGCCTTCGTCGGTTGGCGGGCCGAAGCAAAGGTGGCAGCCAAAGGCCTTTTCGGCGGCCTCGCCCAGGATATGCGCGCTCGAGTGCCAGTAGACCTGCTTGGCCTCGTCGTCCTCAAAGTCCAGCAGCGCCACGCCCGCGTCACCCTCGAGCGGCCGCATCAGATCCCACAGCTCGCCGTTGACCTTTGAAATCACGGTGCGGTCGGCGAGCGACTTGCTGATGCCCCGCGCAATGTCGTACGGCCGCGTCTCCCACGCCGTGCCGTCAATCTTGCGGCCGTCGGGCAGCGTCACCGTGATGGGCGACCGCGGCTTGGCTGCAATCTCCGCGTCCGCCGCCGCCTTGAGCTGGTCGTAGAGGGCAATCCGATGCGGGATGTAGTCGAGGTTGGGCGGCGGTCCGACGTCGGCCACCACCGGCACGACCTTTCCGGCTTTGGGGGCCATGGCTGCGGATGCGACGAGAAGAGAGGGGAGCTGGTCAAAGGGCGGTGCGCCTGGTCGTGGTGCTGGCGTGTCGTCGAAGCGTGTCGTGGAAACGTGTCGACAAGGTCTACGGTCCAGAACTGACTCACGCGAAAGCTGGCACAAATTCCTACTATTTTTCGGTGCGGGGTGCTCCTGCCCTGGGCTCTGGGCGGGGCAGCGCTGCCGGTCAAACGCCGCCGTGGTTATCTCTTCGGCAGCCTCATTCAGACATCACACCGCAAGTTCAGGTGCATACTTTGTTATCTTGCATTTTGTTCTGACCACATCGTGTCCACTACTCCCCTTGCATCGCTGCAGACACTGCCCATTCGTTCATTCTCATTAGTCCAGCCATGGTCCACCGAAGCACGCTCCGTATTCCCGTCGAAGCCGTGTGGCTCTGTTTTGCTGGGTTGCCCCGGCCTGTGAAAGAAGAGGCGATTTTATGTAATTACTCCGTGTGCTGTGGCAGCCATCGTTCAAATCGTTGGATTGATCCTTGCCATTCTAGAGTCGTGCAACCGACAAGCGAAACTCCGAGTAGAAAAAGAAAAGATAAAAAAGAGAAACGTGACAAAACCGGAGACAAGCGGTGACAGAAAAACTCCCGTCATTCTCATCGTCTTGTTCAGGAGCCGCTGAGATCGGGATACTCGTCCGTGATGCCCAACACGTACTTCTCAAAATTGGCCGAGTTGCGGACACCGTTGGGCGGCGGGCGCGGTGGCTGCGGTGTCGGCGCCCAATTGTCGTCGGTAATGGGATAAAAAATATAGCGCTCGTACCGAGCATGGGCGTTGACGAAGCTGTCAAAGGTCAAGTTCCCCGCGGGATGACCGTTGTCGTCATCAGCGCTGCTGTTGGGCCCCGACAGGGACGTCTCACACTGAAAGTCGCCCTCAAGATGCAGCCGCTGCAGCTGCAACATGCGGCCACGCAGCCGGCGGAACAGTCTCCGGAAGTTGCCGTTGAACAGAGTGATGCCGCCGTTGGGCGGCTCGTAGGTACTGCGGGCCATGCCGCGGCCGCCCAGCCGCAGCCGCTCCAGCGTGGCGGCGTGCCGAAGGAGAAAGATACCCAGCTCGCGCTCGTCGCAGGCAATTCCCTCAAGCTTGAGGTCCGTCAGTTTTTTGAATAAGAAGAGCGTTGAGGGCCTGGGGGGATCGCCGATCAGATGCTTGATGTAGCCAAAGCTGCCATCGCCGAGCAGCTCGAGGAAAGAGACAGTAAACTTTTCTCCCGGCTGGACGTAGTTGTGGAAGGCCAGTGACAGATGGGTCAGCTGCGGCGCCAGGCGCAGCGTGTAGCCGAGGCCGTTGGCGGCCTTGAACCTGGCCGATGGGTAGATCGTGTTGGACGTGTCAAACGCCAGGTCAAGGCGCGTCAGGTTGCCCAGCACGTCGCCGCAATGGAACCACGACCGCCTATCGCTCGGCTGCTTGAACATTTCCAGCGGCAGCCGGTCAACCGAAAAGGTAGTCAGTCGCGGGGGGGGCGTTTGGCTCGTCGTTTGGGCTGTCTGACTAGCCGGCTGCTCTTTTGTCGGACTGGTATCCTCGGTCTTGGCCGTAGCCTGCTGCAGGGCCCGGAGCAGCAGGATCAGCGTCTTGCGCGCCCAGACGTGGTCCATTTTGCAGCACTCGGGCAGAGCCAGGGCGCGGTGCAGGACCTCGAGGTCGTACGGTGAGCGGCGGAAGGTGATGGCCAGGTGGTGCAGGTTGGTCAGTGGCCGCAGGGCCGCAGCAATGTCGTCCACGTTGCGAGTGCTGAAGTCGGGGGTGGCCTGGCGGCGCGTCTCATACTGCTCGTAGTGCTTCCATGTCTGGTTGAGCAGGGCCGTCTGGCACTCGGGTCCGAGCAGGTAGTTTTGGTAATAGGCGGCGTGGCGGGCGTTTTCCAGGTGGATGTCGGTGAAGTTGAAGGTGATGGCCCGGACGTTCTCGTGCAGGTGGGGGTGGCCGGCAATGGCGCGCAGCCGTGTCAGGTCGTCGCGCCACGGCAGAACGTTGAAGACCGGCGGCAGCAGGTATGCATAGCCAATGTCGGCAAACGTGCGCGATTGCAGGCGCAACGCCCGTACCGAGGCCGGGTCGCAGAACTCAAAGATCAAATGGAGGAGCTCGATCGGCAGAGAGTCCATGCTTGGAGGCTCGGAAGTGTACAAGGCCAGAGCTGCCCGTGTAAGTCGAGGAGAGTCGGTGAGGTGGACAGGTAGACAAGGAGCCGGCAGGAGCTGGCAGGAGCTGGCAGGAGCTGGTTGAGGGCGACAACAGACAATTGGAACCTTAGCCAGACAGAGCCCAAATGGCAGAAGCAGCACGATGGTGGCAGCACCCAAGACGGCAGTCACCCGATGGGACAGCCCAGGGCAACCCAAAGGAAGCAGATCCGCAGCCGGGTCACGCGAGAGAGCCTGGAGGAGAGTGAGTGGTGATGGCTGCGTCAGCGTCAATATCGGATGACAGCCGGGATGTGTAATGCAGAAGCAAGCTCTCGAAACGTAGGCGGCCCTGCCCGGTGAGGCTGGGTAACAGGCCGTGAAAGAAGGCCGTGGAAAGACTGAAAGGGAGAGTGACGGAGGAAGAGAGATGGACGAAAAGGACAGACGAATATATGCAACGTCAAACGGCGCCAGTCCAGCCAAGGCCCCGAAACGAAAAGAACCAAAAGAACGAATAGAACGAGGATAAAGAATAAAGAATAAAGAATAAAGAATAAAGCGGTAATATAATCCCCTGCATCTCGACGCACACCTATTCGCAGAAGTCGGTGAGCGTAAGACAAGGACGTGCCGACCCCTGTCGCTGGCGCCCGCTGGCCAACAGGAAGGTCAAGGAGAACCAGGGATGGGGCCAGGGATTTGCAGCAGCCCAGGATCTTACGGTGTGCCTATAGCGGCGTGCTGCAAGGGCTGAGGGCTAGAGGGGGCTTTACCCAGGCACCAGCCGGGAAGCGTCCACCGTTGGGATCGTTGGGATCGCCAGAGGGTCGAACATACTATGCAGTCCTCCGTATGCCTGGTCATCTTTTTTCCTCCATGGAGACACTCAATGTAGCGGTGATGCCGGGTCGAGGGTCCGATTATATGCTCTTCTGTGGTTGGTCGGCCGATGGGGCCACTGGCTGCCAGTAGCGGCGGAGCGTTTTTTGTGTAGTTTCGTCGTTGCGGCGAGTTTGCAAACGTCTTGTGATTTGCGCTGAATCTGCGCTGCTTTTGCTGCGTTTGCTTCAGGTCAGGAAAACGCGGAACGTACGCTGGTTGGTGGATACACCGAAAACGAGAATGTGACGACAAAAAGAGGACGAAATGGCGGAGGCCTTAAGCAATGGAAGCAAAAAGGCGGAGGTTAGGGTCCATGTGGCTCCAGGCGCAGGGGTGTTTATCGCAGCTTGGGCGCGGGTTCACCGCCAAAGCAACAAGGTTGGGTCCGGTGTGGGCATTCCAAGATGATCGTTGACAAGATGACTTTCCCACGACCAGCTGCAGGCAGCAAGGGAGAACAGATAGTAAGCGTACGAAAAAGATACGTTGTCGTAACGGCATGAAGCGATCGCATCTGGCAAGAACATTCGTATCGCTACAGGAAGGAGGGGCGTCAGCCGACAGCCACGTATTTACAGCACATGCGTGCATATCCCTCGCTCAACAGCGCTGCTTTCTGGGCCGTCTGGGCAGTCAGTGCAGGCTTTCGGCCCTGGAGCACTGTTAGACAGCCCTGTAACGGCGACCCCGCTGTGGGACCTCTGCCGACAAACCGTCCCAGCCGGCTGTTCTGCTCGGCCGGTCGCACCTGCCCCCACTGGAGGTGGCGAGCGTTCTCTCCCCACGGCCTCAGCCACAAATGGCGCTAGACGGGCAATCACACCGTCGGCCTTTCCCCTGTTTTCCAAGGCGCCTTCCCCATCACCTCGTCATTAGTTATCACTGTAACATCCACAAAAGACCATCGAAGCGGCCATTTCCATTTTCCCCGTCATCCACTGCAACTACCGCAACCACCAAACCCACCAGCAGACAACGACCGCTTCATTAGCCAGCAGAGCACAGTCCCCAACTCCTCGACTCTGCCGCGACCGCTCCCGCGGTCAGCACAATGCACGCCTGGACGGGTCATCCCATCCAGCAATGAGTGGTTCTTCTGCAGTCGTTTAGACAACGACAGCAAGGTCAAAAACGCGACACCACCATGGTTTTTACCACACTCCTCAGCAGCACGAAGCTGCGCAGCAGCGGGCGTGATGTGACCGCAACGGCGGCACAGCAGCCGTCGCTTCGCCGGCAGCCCTCCTCCATTAGCCGGAGCCGGAGCCGAGGCCGCAGCCAGACGGTCGACGGCGGGACACGCGTGATGCGCGAGTCATCGACGGCAGCATCGGGCAGCAACGCCGACAGGGACGCTAGAAACAGTGACAACAGTGAAAACGGGAGCAGCGAGAACAGTGGCGCGGGGACAATCAGCGACGACAACACCAAAACAGCAGAATACATTTCGGACGAGATGCACTTGGCCACGGTCGAGATTGAGGCGCCCGACCTGCGCGAGCTCAACAGTAGCCTGGCCGCGCTGGAAGCTGTGTTCCCGAACGTGCAGGTCGAGGTGTTCCGCGAGATGTTGACCAACTTTGACGGTGAGTCGCGACTGGCGTTGGTGGCCGATGCGCTGCTCAAGAACCGCGTCACGTGGGTCAAAGGCCGGTGGCGGGTGGCCAACAAGGACGACGAGGGTCGTGGTCGCAGCCGCAGTCGCGATGACAGCCGGTCGGGGTCGACCGTGCCGGCGGCCGAGCGATTCCGGACCACCGAATACCAAAAGGCGGCGACGACGTTGGCCTGCCACGAGTTTATGGGCCTCTCACGATCGACAATCAATGCCGTCATGGCGGAGCACAACTATGCCTATCTCGAGTGCCGTGAGGCGCTGGTGCGCATCTCGGGCAAATCGTGGCGCTTTGCGCTGTCGTCGCTGTTTTTGCGGCGGAAGCCCGTGACGAGCGCCGAGGCCGAGAACCATCCTCTGATCGTGTGGAAGTCGTCGGGGCGCGGGTCGATTGTGCCGACGGTTCGCGCCACCGGCAGCGCCGAGCTGGACCGCGAGCTGTTTGAGGTCTTGATCGTCCCATTGCGCGCAGCGCGGCTGGCGGCACAGGAAGCAGCCGACCGCGAGCTGGCGAAAACGGTCAACCTGGCCGAGGCCGAGGCCGCAGACGCGACGTACGAGTGCACTTGTTGCTTTGGGACAGTCACGTTTGAGGAGCTGACGACGTGTGGCGGTGACGCGGCCCACGCAGTGTGCTTCCGGTGCGTGCAGCAGGTCGTGCGCGAAGCCGTGTTTGGTCAGGGCTGGGCGCGCACCATTGACCCGGACAAGGGCACGCTGCGGTGTCCGGCTGTCGACAGCACCGAATGCACCGGCCTGGTGCCCTACGACCAGGTGCACCGGGCGCTCATGGGAGAGGCACGTGGCGGCGACGTGGAGCGTCATTTGGAGAGGCGCTTGGCCGAGCACAACCTGCTGGGCAGCGGGCTTCTGCTAGTGCGCTGTCCGTTTTGCGAGTACGCCGAGGTTGACGACGTGTATGTTCCGTTCCACGAGCCACCGCTGCATGTGCGCGTCGACAGCCTGTACAGCCTCTTGTGTCTGCTTCTGCTATTTGGTGCAACGCCAGTGCTACTGTTGGCTGTGGTGGCTGTGTCGGTGCTTGTGGCCGTGCTGCCAAGCGTGTGGGTGCGAGGCATCGGCAGACGCAACACCTGGCTGGCAGCACTCAACCGCAGCTATCTCGGGGCTGAGCTGGCGGCGGCCATGACGCGGTACCGGCGGCGGCGCCGGGGCCAGCAGTTCCGGTGCCAGAACCCGCGGTGTGGCCGCGTCTCGTGCCTGGGCTGTGGCAAGGCGTGGGTCGACATCCACGTGTGCCACGAGTCGTCACTGGTGGCGTTGCGCACGCAGGTCGAACAGGCGATGAGCATGGCCATTAAGCGCGTGTGTCCGCGCTGCCACACGTCGTTTGTCAAGACGGCCGGCTGCAACAAGCTGACCTGTCCGTGCGGCTACAAAATGTGCTACGTCTGCCGCCGCGACATTAGCGGCAACGACGGCCCCGATGCCGGCTACCGTCACTTTTGCGATCACTTCCGGCCGCACGGGGACGGCCGCGCCTGTGGCCAGTGCCGCAAGTGCAACCTGTGGGAGAGCGAGGACACGGAGGCCGTGCTGGCGGCTGCCCGCGCAGAGGCCGAGCGCAAGTGGAAGGAGATGGAACAACGGGAGCTCAGTCTCGCCGAGCGCGCCTTTCTCGAGACGGGCATTGCCGCCAAGCCGACGGCGGCCAGCGCGGCCACGCGGCGGCTGGTTGGGACTGTGCTGGGTGACAACGGTGGTTCGTCGCGCAACAAGCGGCTGCCGTCGGTGCCGGAGCTGCTGGACTGGCTGCTGGAGAGTGTGCTGATATGAGTCGGCGCGCGGAAAGCATGCAAAAGTCACGTGAGCTCTACCAGGAGCGGGAGTTTGGGTGTTTGGGTCCATCGTTTTACTGGCATTCTTCCGGAGCGTCGTCCTGGTTGTCTCGTTGTCTCGTTGGATACTTTGTAATTGTACGGAGCACGCCTCTTACTTAATGCATTCTCTTTTTCCCCGTCTCTTGGTAGTCCGCATCGCATTTCCTCCCCCTGCGGTCTCTACAGCTTGCTGGCATCGGCCTGGACCAGCTCCACGCCGCCACCGGCAATCGCCAGCTTGCCCGTCTCCTTGACGCGCACCTGGAAGACCACCTTGGCCGTGCCTTCGCGCCACATTTCCGTGACCAGGGTCTGCCCTGGCACGACCGTGCCGGCGAACCGCACCTTGATGTTGTGGAACGGCCCAAAGGCCTCGTAGACGGCACGACCGGCAAAGCCCATGGAGCAGAGGCCGTGCAGGATGGGCGCTTGGAAGCCGCCCATGTTGGCAAAGGCTGGGTCAATGTGCAGCGGGTTGTAGTCGCCGCTGAGGCGGTACAGCGCGGCCTGCTCGGGCGACGTGGCCGCCTCGACCGCCACGTCGGGCGCGCGGCCTTCGGGGGGCCGGTTGGCGGCCGTGGCGGCGCCGCGGTCCTGTGGCCGCGAGGGGCCGCCAAAGCCGCCGCAGCCGCGCAGAAAGACGGTCGTCTCATTGTAAAACAGCGGCCGGCCCGTCTCGGCATGCACCGTCGTCACGCCGTTGCGGACGACGGCGGCGCTGCCCTTGTCGACCACCTCCAGCAGACGGCCGCGCGAGAGCAGCCGCCCCGACGTCGGCACCGGGTACTCGCACACCTCGAGGTACTGCTCGCCGTGCAGCAGCATCATCGGGCTGAAGTTGGGCACAATGTCGTCAAAGTTGTACGGCAGCTGCGCGTCAAACTGCGGAATCACGCCAAACGTTGGCAGGACCTGGAAGTCGTCGGCTCCCTCGCTGGCCCAGCTGTTAGTCGAGACACGCGAACCCAACTCCAAGCTTGGGCCGACCAGAATCAGGCCACTCACAAGACGTATTTCAGATCCGTCCGCTTCGCCCCGACCCCAAGATTGTAGAGCATCACGTCGCGCTCCGTGTACACAAACTCGGTCGGCTCGCTTTCGGCCGCCTTGGCTGTCTCAATGGCCTGGAGGTAGTCGGGCTTGTCGTCGCCATCGGTCTCGGGCTCGGGCTGCACAAGAAGAAAACGCGTGAGATTCGGCCACTACCTGCTATCCTTCTCTGCTCATACCTTGGCCTTGATCGGCGTCTGCTGGCCCAGCGTCGCCGCCACCCACTTCAGTGAGTCTTCCACCTTTGTCGGGTGGTCTGCCCGCCCATTGTCAAAGTCGCCAATTTCACCCAGCCGCGCCGCCACCGCCTCACCCGTCAGCGTAGCCGCCTGGCCCGCCGGGAACTCCACGCCGGCCGCCCGCTCCCACCGCGTGCGTCCCTGCCAGCCGCTGCCCACCTCGTATATCCGGCCCGTTGGGTTCGAGGGCACCTTGTCGCTCGACAGGGCCAGCACCAGCGGTGCAATGTAGTCCGGCTTGAAGGCCTGCACCATCTCCTCCGGCAGCACCGTGCGCGTCATGGCCGTGCCCGCATTGGGCGCAATCACGTTGACAAAGATGTTGTCCTTAGCGCCCTCAGCCGCCAGCGCCAGGGACAGGCCCAGGATCGCACACTTGGCCGCCGAGTAGTTTGCTTGGCCAAAGTTGCCATAGATGCCGCTCGTCGACGTCGTGTTGACCACACGGCCGTACTTTTGCTTGATAAAGTACGGCCACGCCGCCCGTGTCACGCGGAACGTGCCGCGCGCGTGCACGTTCATGACCGCGTCCCACAGGCCTTCGTCCATGTTCGCAAAGGCCTTGTCGCGCAGGATGCCGGCATTGTTGATCACAATGTCGATGCGACCAAAAGCCTCAATCGCGGCGCCCACCACCTTCTCGCCCTCCTCGGCCGACGCCTTGACGCCCACTGCCTTGCCACCCATCTTGCGGATCTCCTGCACCACCGGCTCCGGGTCCGCCAGGTCGTTCACCACCACGGCGGCCCCGTTCTTTGCAAATGCAAGCGCGTAGGCCCGCCCGATGCCTGCGCCGCCGCCCGTGACCAGAGCCACGCGGCCGGCAAAGCTGACCGGCTTGCCGCTATCGTTGGAGGCCATCTCAATCGACTCCTCGAGTAGCGTCATAAAGTCGTTGGGGCCCGTCGGGTACTGCGGGTCGGAAAAGTCACTGAGCTTGTCCCACTGGTTGATCACAGCTCCTGGTGTGTAGGTGTTGTCACACTTGAGCAGCAGCCCTCCGGCGCGCTGCCACCGCATCTTGGACACATGGCCGCCACCAGCCTCGAAGACGGCACCCGTTTCCGTCGTGTTGGAGCTGTGCGCCAGCGCGGCCACAACGGGTGCCACCCACTCCGGCTTCAGCGCATCCAAGACAGCCTTGCCCAGGTGCTCGTCCGAACTGCCCCCTGCGGCGGTGGGCGAGACGGCGTTGACCAGGATGTTGTACTTGAAGCCCTCCTTGGCCAGCGTCTCGGTGAAGCCGACAATGGCCATCTTGGCAGCGCCGTATGTGGCCGTGTTGGGGCAGCCGTAGAGGCCGGCGGCCGACGTTGTGTTGACCACGCGACCGTACTTTTGCTTCCGGAAGTATGGCCAGGCGGCATGCGTCACCTTGTAGGACCCCCGGACGTGGACGCGGATCAGCGCATCCCAGTCCTCGTCGGTCGTCTCGCTAAACGGCTTGGGCCGGATGATGCCTGCGCTGTTCACCACCACGTCGATGCGGCCAAAGCTCTTGACAGCCGTCTCGACAATCTTGTCGCCCTCGTCGACCGAGTCGTAGTTGGCCACGGCCTGGCCGCCGGCGGCCTTGATCTCCTGAACAACGGCATCGGCGGGCTGAGCAGTTAGCAGACAATCGCGACAATCGCGCCACTCGTGCGATACCACGTACCCCTTTCGATCCGCTGGTGCCGCCCGTCTTGGGCACGCCCACGTCGTTGACGACAACCTTGGCGCCGCGCGCGCCAAAGAAGAGGGCATAACTCCGGCCGAGACCGTTGCCGGCGCCGGTGACAATGACGACCTGGTCGTCAAAACGAAGCTTGTCGGCCATAGGAGGAGCTGATTTGTAGTGGAGGAAGGGGGGGGAACAAAACGAGAGATGAACACGGATGGATGCTGCGAAACTGGTCGGAAATGGACAAGAGAGAAGAAAGAGACAACTGGAGATCGCTGGAGCTGCTTATTTATGCAAGAGCAATGGGACTGTACAGATCGTCAGCCGAGGCACAATCTCCTGCTGCGAAGCCAGCGCCCCGTTCTGGTTGGCGGCTGCCCCGGATTAGTTTGGGCTCCATTGCCGAGCGGGGAGAGAGCACCTGCACAGTTTCTAGCGGGCGTCCCACCAGCCGAGAGCGAGCTCTTGCAGCATGCGGGGTCGGCTTTCCTTCACATGCTTGCACCGTGTGACGTACAGTACCTGTGTGGCCACTTACCGAGCCTCGCTTCAGGCCAGCAAAGACTGGTCGATATTGGAAATCCATCGGTCCAAGGTCGAGGCGCACATGGCCACCACACCCGACCTGCGTCTGCAGTCGCGCATTGTCGACGACAAGTCGCCAATCTGCATTCCGTTCATCCTGGATCGGCTGGCCGTTTACGAGAAGCAAAAGACGGGACAGCGGCCCTTTCTGATCGGCATCAACGGCGTCCAGGGCATTGGCAAGACTACGCTCGTCAGCGCACTCGCCGAGACGCTGCAGGACCGCCTCGGCCTGGAGACGCTCGTCGTCAGCATCGACGATTTCTACCTCGACCACGCCGCCCAGTGCGCCCTCGCCGCCGCCCATCCCGACAATGCCCTCGTTCAGGTCCGTGGCGAACCAGGCACGCACGACACCCGCCTGTTGACGGCCTTTTTCGACGCCGTCGAGACCGGCCGTCCCGTCCACGTCCCCGAATACGACAAGGCTGCCTTTGCCGGCCAGGGCGACCGCCGCGCTCCCTCGCCCGCCTGTCCCGGCCGTCTGGTCAATGGACCGGGCGACCGGCCCCTTCAGGTGGTTATTTTGGAGGGCTGGTGCGTCGGATTCCAACCGCTCGACCCGGCTGCTGTCGAGGCTTGCTGGAAGGCCGCTGCTACGACCCCGGCCTCCCGTCTTCACGCGCATGCTCTCGAGCACCTCCTCTTTGTCAACGACCAGTTGTCTGCCTATGACGCCGTCACCCGCCGCCTCGACGCGTTTATCCATCTCGACGCCGAGCAGACGCCCTTTGTCTACGCCTGGCGCCGCGAGCAGGAGGCCGCTCTGCGCCATGACCGCGGCTCCGGCATGTCCGACGACGAGGTCGAGTGCTTCGTCAACGCCTATTATCCCGCCTACGAGCTCTTTTCGGACGGCGTCCGCAACGGCATTTTCTTGCCCGAGCGGCCCGGCTGCCAGCTGCGTCTGATCGTCGGCCGAGATCGCCGGGTCAAGGAGTCCATAGTCTTGTAAACGTTAAATTCATAAGATGTTCTCGGCAACACATCACATGAATAACAATCACGCCAACACTCCCCGGTCTTTCTTCAGATATCAGTCACTTTCCCCCGCATCATCCCTTCACCCTCCTGCTTCAGCGCGCCGAGAGTGCGTTCTATGCTCTCCATCTTGGCGCGCACCATATTCTCTCGGTCGGCAATCTCCGCCTCGAATTCGGCCACCATTTTGCGCTTGGCCTGCCGCTGCTCCCGGATCCGCGTCGTCAGCTCCGAGAACTGCGATAGGAACCAGTCGCCGCACTCGTCCCATTCCTGCGCCGACATGTCGGTGAAAAACTGCTGCTGGCTCTTCGTCTCCTTGTTCTTGTGGCGTGCCAGCCGCTCCTCGAGCGACAGCCTCGGTGGCGTGGCTGCCGCCTGCTGCACTGCGTCGCGTGTCGGATCGTGGTCAAACGGCTCGTCCTTGAGCTCCGCGTAGCTCATTGCGTGCAGCATGCTGTCATCGTAGTCCGGGCTGTGTTGCCGCTTATGGTTCGCCTTCTTGTTGTGCCGTCCACTGCTCGCACCAGGCCGTGAAACCGAGCTTTCCAGCAGCTTCTTGGGCGACGACTGTGCCAGCCGATGCTGTCGTGGTGTCTGCTGGATGGTCAAGTCTTCGCCTTGTGAGATCACATCGCTTCCGCCCTCTGGTTCTGCCCTCTGGGGGGAGCGCGCAAGTGGTGTTTCGGTACCCCGGAACAGCGTCGGGTCTTCTGCATCGTTGGCCACGCTCTCTTCCCTTAGGCGTACTCGCCGCTCCGGAGATCCGCCGTTGACGGTGCGTTCCAAAAACGTCGGCCGCTGTGTGACTACCCTAGAGTCACGCAACGCATATTTCGAATGCTTCAAGACCGGAACGTGCCGTGTCGGCGACCCGTACAACGATCGCTCCAGGTACGGATCTTCCACACCAATAGCTGTCTCCCCAACATTGGGCGGCAGCATCTTGCGTATGCCTCGCTCGCCCGCAAACAGGCCGCCGCTGTCCTCTTCTGCCCTCTCCCCCGCTGTCCGTTCGTACGTCGGCTGGGTTCGTTGTGGTGGAAAAGCGCCTCCGTATCGTCCACGACCAGTTCGCTGGACACGGGGCGCTGTCGTAACGCTCTCGGCAAACATGGAGTTGATGCTCGACTCCTCCCATATTTGCTGCTCCGAAGGCGCCCGGGTGTCCGAGTTGGATCTTGCGCGCCGCAAGGGCGGCTGTTTTGGAGAGGCCGCTCCCGCCAGGAACATATGGATCGGGGGACCTGGTGTCGCGCTCCGTTTGGTGGCCCCAGGAAGGGGGAGCTTGGCTGCCTCAGCCAGCTGCTGCCGTGTCGTTAATACGGAAGGCGGCAGCGATGGCTGTGTCACCAGCTGGGAAGAAGTCTTCGGACTGCCAGGTCCGCCATTGCCATCGTTGGCATCACCGTTGCCCTTGGGCTCTGAGCTCCTCATGTATCGCAGCATTTTGAGTTGGGCTGATTGCATCATTGCCTGCCGGGTACGAGATCAATCGTCGGTGGCGCCGATTACGGCCCCGTGTGTCTGCGTTGCCCAAGATGGATGTTTCTGTTTTGCTGCTCTCCAGATTGTGTCTCTTCGACTCTTCAGTCAACTGTCAGACCTTCACTGTATGGCGGACTTGGCACGGCGCGTCGTGCAGTTTGGCGACGCGTTCCCGCTGGCCAACCAGATAGATCCGGCCAGAAGCAGTGCTCGATGTGTGCGATAATGTGTTGGATGCAAATCGATTGGGAGAAAGTGAAACGGAGGAAAAGACGGCAGCGAACACGTCTGTCGTTCCGTTCAGTGTGCAAGAACAACCACGCGAAGTCATGTGCGCTGCAGGGATTCTCTTTCCCAAAGTAGAAGCGCTAGCGCATGTGAGCGACGATCCACAGGACGAAGTTCACCAGCCAAGGAATCTTCACATCGTGATGAGTATACGCCCAGGAATCTCACTACTTCTTAGTTATTTTCATATTAGGCCTTTTAAACCGTATCCCGCGTACTCGTCCGAAATGCAGTATCAGCACCGAGCCCAGTTGAATATGGCACGTGACTGTCTCTGGAATGGTCTGATTGTACTCCACGACTTCTTTTCGATTTTAATCCATAGCATTCTGTATCATCTCCTTTTCGACTCAGTCAATGCATAGCTTACTTTTAAACTCTGTCACAGTGGTCAAGTCAACTTTAGCATAGTGGCCGACAGCGGCCAAAGTACGTCAGCGGGGCGTCTATCTGATTTCGCATTTCCAATCGCTTTGGCGCGCATTTTGCCACTTACCAATCACTCGAAAACTACTGAACTTTTACGACCGCTGGACGGCATACATCGGGCGAGTCACACACGCGCCGACACACACGCCTACACATACGGCTGTGCACACACTATGGCACCATCTCTAGACGTGTCAGAAGCCGCCGACGTGATCGCCAACCCGCTCAAGGCGAAGCCGTCGCTAGTCGCCCCCGAACCGGAGCACTGCCCCGGCCCCGAATCAGAGCAGGCCGGCCAGGCAGACTCGTGCGCCGGCTGTCCGAACCAGCAAATATGCGCCTCGGCACCAAAAGGACCAGACCCCGACATACCGCTAATCGCTGCGCGACTGGAAAATGTCAAGCACAAGATTCTTGTCCTGAGCGGCAAGGGCGGCGTAGGAAAGGTACGTGGCATGCTTGACCGAGAACCAGATATAGATCGCGTTCTAACAACTGCAGAGCACGTTCACAACCCTGCTCGCACACGCCTTTTCAGCCAACCCCGATAGCAATGTGGGCATTATGGACACGGACATTTGCGGCCCGAGCATCCCCAAGATGATGGGCGTGGAAGACGAGACAATACACGTCAGCGGAGCCGGGTGGTCGCCGGTGTGGGTGGCGGACAACCTGGGAGTGATGAGCATTCAGTTCATGCTGCCGAACCGGGACGACGCGGTGATCTGGCGAGGCGCCAAGAAGAACGGGCTGATCAAGCAGTTCCTCAAGGACGTGGAATGGGGCGACCTAGACTTTCTGCTGGTAGACACACCGCCAGGCACGAGCGATGAGCACCTGAGTGTGAATGCATTCCTGCAGGAGAGCGGCATCGACGGCGCGGTCATGGTAACGACGCCGCAGGAGGTGGCGCTGCTGGATGTGCGCAAGGAAATTGACTTTTGCCGCAAGGCGGGCATCCGCGTGCTGGGTTTGGTGGAGAACATGAGTGGCTTTGTATGTCCCAAGTGCCGGCATGAGAGCCAAATCTTCCGGGCAACGACGGGCGGTGGGCGGGCGCTGGCCGAGGAGATGGGTCTGCCGTTCCTCGGTGAGGTGCCTCTAGACCCGCGCATCGGCCTGGCCTGCGACTACGGCGAGAGCTTCTTTGACTGCTACCCGGACAGTCCAGCATGTGCAGCGCTAAAGGGGGTGGTGCGGACGCTGGCGGAGCAGCTGAAGCTAGATCCGGGAGACGTGCTGCCAGACGAGGAGAAGGAAGGGGATTGATCGAATGAACGAGCAATGCAAATCCAAGAATACCCGAGACGCATTTGCATGTATTCCTGGTATCGGCTGGTATTGAGTCCTTGGCTTCTGCCAATCGCCTCACGCCGCACCCAGCCGCTCCGGCAGCTCCTCGAGCTCCTCGGACGCCTCAATGTCGAGCACCTTGCCGACCTCGCTCGTGTTGCGCATGAGCTCCTTGGCGCCGGCGTACAGCATGCGCATTTCGCTGTTGGACGTGATGGGAAGGTAGTAGAGCAGCACGTAGGGGACCGACATGCGGCCAGAAGACTGGCGGCCAGCCGTCAGTACAATGGTATATCTGTAGGTCATCCCAGGCCATTTCCTACCAGCGTCATCGGATAGCTCAGCAGCACAAAGCGCGGCGAGTTGTCGGGCAGGTCGTCAGCGATCTCCTCGAGGCTGCTGTAGACGGTCTTGTCGGCATCCTGGCGGATCTCCTTGGTGACCTTGTCGATGAGGTCTAGGGGGTCAGAAGCAGGCCAAATGGGTCGTGGAAAAGGTCCTACAGATGACTGCTTGCGGTCCGCGAGCACGGGACGTGCTGAGACGGAACTTGCGCAGCTGGTCCTTGGTCTCCTGGGAGAACGTGTACAGTCTAGCCTCAGAGCTCTGGGCGGTTAGGCATGCGTGCGTGACGGCATGGCTCCTCCAATCGGGATCCGACGCACCATTTTGATTTGCTGTGAATGGAGCAGAGTTGCTGTCCGGATTCTGTCACACAATCAATCGCGGGGGCGGGGACCAGCTAGGGAAGGAAAGAGTGACGACACGCTAACCAAACGCGCTGCGGATCGCTCGTGCCAAGCGAGAACCTGCTCGATTTGCTTGTCTTCGCACAATTTCCCGCATCGTCCACCCCGTCCATGTCTCGACGCCTGTCACACGTCCTGCGCCACCTGTCGTCTGCCAGCGGCAGCCTCTCATCCGTCGCTGCTCAATCCACCATGGCGGCTCCGTCGACGTCGGCGGCTATACGCAACGCGGCCAGGCCCCTCCACACGGCCGCCTGTCTCATCATCGGCGACGAGGTGCTGGGCGGCAAGGCAAGTCCGCTGTGGTCTTTGTTTCGTTCTGTCTCGGCTCGGGTCGGGCGATACGAAGTCTTACAGCTGACCAATGATCCTGTCCTGTTCTGTCTTGGGAATGTTTAGACGAAAGATGTGAGCGCATCACCGATCCCATTTCCCGGATCCCTGCAGTGGCTGACGCTCGGCGGCACGGCAGACCAACTCTACGTACATGGCCCAGTGGTGCTTCTCGCTCGGCGTGGTAGGTGTACCCCGGCCGTCTGAACCGAAATGGTCATTGACACAACGTCTCTTGACCTCCGGCGCCTTTTTGGACGCACGGTGGCCGAGAGACACGGCCGTGCAGACATTGAAGCGAATCGAGGTGATTGAGGACGATGAGAGCCAGATCAGTGAGGCTGTGCGGCGGATGAGCGACAAGTACGACTTTGTCGTGACGAGGTTGGTCCCGTCCCGTTGTCTAGGAGTTCTCTGTCCGATACTGACAGCAACCCGAAATCAGCGGTGGCATCGGGCCTACGTAAGATGCACGATCACCTGCTTACGAGTGCATTGTCTCACGGCGCTCACAGACACGACGACATTACCTATCCTTCTATTGCCAAGGCGTTTGGCCTGCAGCTGAAGCTCTACCAGGAGGCGTACGACCGCATGCGTGCGCTGGCAAAGATCCGGCCACCACGCGACCAGATCGACTGGGACGTCGACTCGCCGCAGCTACGGGCACGGCTGCGCATGGTCGAGCTGCCAACTGACCCAGCTCTACCGCCGGAGCGCCAGTTTCTCTTTATCAGCGACGATTTGTGGGTGCCGGTGTGCGTGGTGAACGGCAACGTGCACATTCTGCCGGGCATCCCACGATTGTGTAAGAAGGATAAGCAGTGGATGCGTCTACGCTTCAACTAACATCCCAGTCGAAATGCTTCTCGATGGTCTCAAGCCCGCACTGGCCTCCCGCCTGGCCAGTCCCGACGGCAAGGGCCTCACGCGTGTGCTCATCTCCACGCCGCTGCCGGAGAGCCTCGTGGCGTCATACCTGACGGAGTTGGCCGCTCGGGTTGAACCGAAAGGCGTCAAGGTCGGCAGCTACCCGCGGTGGAACCACAAGCACAACACGGTGACGCTGGTGGGCAAAGACGCGGCGTTTATCGAGAGCCTGGTGCCTGAAGTCGTCGACAAGGTGCAGGGTCAGCGCGTCAGCCAGGAGGATGAGAACGACGAGGAGGGCGAAGGAGACCAGTGACCGGACGAATACTTTGTTCAGTATCTTTACCAACCAGCAATCGCGTAGCCATCACGCTGCGCTCGGGGTGGCCGAGTTTTTATATGCCCCAAATCCCTCTCCACGTGGGGTCCAATGACGTTTCCAGACCGAAAGCACTTGCCTATTTCGCTCTGGGCGCATGTTCTGCGCGCTCAACACAGTCTGGCGGCCGTTTTACCTCCTGCTCCCTTGAGTAAACAATACGAGAGTAGTACTTTGTAGCTGCGGCATGCGGGGCTTTGCTCTGTCTGGAGCAAGGCTGAAGCTGCCCGGCGGGCACACAACGGCCTCGACCGCATAGCGTCTTGACCGTGTTGACCCGTTTCCGCTGTCCACCTCGGTAAGGAAAACGTAGATAAGAGCACCTCCTTTTCGCCTATCTGGCGTTCGAATACCGGCAAAGCCGCGCCAATTTGAGGAGCCCCTTTTTATTTTCCGTTTTTGTGTTTAATGTTTTATATTCTATTCTTTTTACGTTTTACGTTACGCCTTACGATTGCTGTCGGGTTTCCCTCCGTGTCCGTTCTAGAAAACTGTCAATTTCAATCCATACAGAGTACTCCATACAGAGGCGAGATACCCGCCCGGTTCGCAACCGAGAGCACAGTGCCCATACCGGAATTTCGTCACAGAACGGCACGGACAGCACGTATTCCTCGTGCATCGTGCTTGGTGCTCGTACGACCATCTTCTCGTTGTTTAGTCGTTCAGCTGCTGTCTTACCATGTCTTTGCCGCTGCAGTGCCATCCAGCCAATACATGTCGAATTTAAAATAAAGAGGATCCAACTTCTAGCGGCCCACAGCGATTGCTCTGACCGACAGACGACGATGCGAATGGACCGAATGGACATCTGCTCGGGCGTCCAACGGAAAATAGTGCTAAAATGTAGTCCCGGGTACCGTGTGGATTCGCGGCACGCACTCTTCACGCCCTGCTCCAACTCATGCATCGCACTTTTGTATTACAGTGTCTCGTCCTCCGTACCTCTCCACCTCACTTATCATCAGTCCCCCGTTTACGACCCAGCGTCCATTTGTTTACACACCGAGCGGGGCGGACAATCCTGCAGTCGGGAAGAGCTCTGCCTTCTAAAAGCAGTTTTATTCTCTTTTTCTTTTTTTCAGTTCCCTCCCCTCTGTTCTTCATGGGGCTGTCTAGGTACAGGGGATGTGTTATCTCGATGGTCAAGGTAAGATATTGGTAGGACACAGGTCCTGATCGCCGTACTACAGTATCCGCACAGTGTCGTATCGGCTCCCGCTTCAGGACAAGTAACTACAGGGGAAGCAAGATATTTCAGAAGCCTGCGTTAACAAAGTATGGAAATACATGGCTGCATGTACGACGAGTACAAATACCCGCGCCCGGACCTCTGTCAAACAGCCCATCACCATCGACCCAAGCACGAGCGTGGCGCCGACCGTTGTCAGCCTTTCAGACTCGCCTGTGCGAATGGCGTCTCCGGAGTCGCCACCGCTCGCCGAGCTACAGTTTCTTCAACCATTCTGCAGGAGCTGCACCTGCGCCCTGCAGGTAAGATGGCTGAAGGCTGCAGGCTGCAAGCTGCAGGGCCCGGTGACACAGCAGCCAGCGTGGCAGCCGTCCCGTCATTCGGCCGTCCGCCGGCTACCAGTGTGCTCCGTGGCAAGCGGTCAGGCGAAACAAAGAAACCAAGGCACATGCTGCTGTTCCTAGCTAGCAAAGCAGCACACTTGAAGAACAAACGAGTACCCAAGAGCCAGGTCACTTATGTGGGGTGGTGTGTCTATATCACTAGGGTGTGCATGCAGTGACTATTCTCTCTTTCTCTTTCCTGTTCCGCCGTTGTGCTGCAAGGCCCGGCGCCTGCCACCCACCACTGACGCCCACACACACCATTGCTCTGGCGCCGCCCCTTGTCTCCCATGTTCTTTCCCGTTTTGATTCCCCCCCTTTTCTCTCGCCCCTCCCTCGCCTTTCTTCTTTTATCGGGATATCCAATTGCTCCGCCATTCGGTGACATTTCTTTGCATTGTGCGATTTGCGTGGTATTCGCTGCCATCTTCCCTGGCTCTCGTCGTTCGTATTGCACACTGTCCCCACTGCCATTTTCCCGCCACACTTGCGCGCGCCTCTCGCCGGACTTTCAGCCCCCGAAAAAGAGCTGCAGGACCAGAGAATACTTAAGCTGTACTTCGAAAACCTGCAGAAGAAGCCTGCAAGTCCGCAGACTTCCGCTTCGTCCAGCATGGATGTAGCACCTAATAAATGATTATTCGGATTTAAGGATGCAGCCAAAAAAAAAATTGAATAAAAGGAAAAAAAGTCCAGAAAAGGAGTCCCTTTGCTCTTCACCCGCCTCCCATTGATCGATCAGCTAGTCCAAACTCTAGCTAGACCAAAGGGACCCACGGCCACCACCGCCCGGACCCGGCGAATTTCCCCATAGCTGCACCCATTATTGGGACTCCTGAGAGAAAAAGGAAACCTTCAAAAAGATCTCCAGTCCCTTTTTTACTCCTTTTCCTCTACGCCTAATATTCTCCACGAAGAACGAAATTTTGCCCGATTCTGCCTCTCGACACCTCTTCGATCCCCTCCGAGCCTCGTCTAGACCTGCTCACCATTCCTCGGCCTGTTGCGTCTCGGAATTGCACATTGCCGCTTTTGCAGCTCTTTCTCTTGTTTTTGTTCTCGCCGCAAACGATCGAACGAGCCGACTTCCTATCCGAATCAGCGCATATACCCAGCAGTTATCTGCAGCAATGGCCTCCAAGGTACGCCGTCCACCGCCCGTGCCTGTTCTCCTCTTTTTCCACCCCGTCGGTTGTGCCGTTGCCGTCGAGCCGGATTTCCTCTCCTAGGCACCAATCCGGCCAACGGATAGATCCCCGAACCATCTGCGAACATCGATCAGCGCCCTACCAACATCCTGCGAATGTCCTACCGACACAGAATCACCTCCAAGATACTGCACACACTCCGAATCGACAGAATCAACCTTATCGCCATTCGTGAGGGCCCTGTTTCGCTAACGTTTCGTCCGCGCTTTAGTTCCTGAGAGAGTACAAGCTGGTGGTGGTTGGCGGCGGTGGTGTCGGCAAATCGTGCTTGACCATTCAGCTGATCCAGAGCCACTTTGTCGACGAATATGATCCAACAATCGAGGGTGCGTGCAGTCGCCATGGACGGCGCCCCGCCTCTTTTGCCTCCGACACCCGCTAACCCTCGCAGACTCGTACCGGAAGCAGTGCGTCATCGACGAGGAGGTCGCTCTGCTCGACGTTCTCGATACCGCTGGCCAGGAAGAGTACTCGGCCATGCGCGAGCAATACATGCGGACGGGCGAGGGCTTCCTCTTGGTATATTCCATCACGTCGCGGCAGAGCTTTGACGAAATCACCACATTCCAACAACAGATCCTGCGCGTCAAGGACAAGGATTACTTCCCCATGGTCGTCGTCGGCAACAAGTGCGATCTCGAGTCGGAGCGGGAGGTCACCAAGCAAGGTAGGCGCGGGATGGGCACAGTGTCGCGTGAGCATATCTGACAGGCGTTACTTGACAGAGGGCGAGGCGCTAGCAAGGTCTTTCGGCTGCAAGTTCATCGAGACGTCGGCCAAGTCACGAATCAACGTGGACAAGGCCTTTTTCGACATTGTGCGCGAGATCCGGCGGTACAACCGCGAGATGCAGGGCTATTCTACCGGCAGCGGCGCCTCCAACACCAACGGGCCAACAAATAAGCTCGAGGTCAGCGACAACGACGCAGAGCCAGGATGCTGCGCCAAGTGCGTTATCATGTGAGGGGACCACGACGCGGCGGAGGCGGAGATGGTGCTGTTTTTTTGGTCTTCTGCATTGGACACGACTGGACTTTTCGGGCTTTTCGGGCTTTTCGCGCGATAGAGGAGGAAATGCTGCAAAACGCAAGTTGCATGGGCACATATCCCGCGAGCCACTCGGGCCGCAAAACAGGATGCAACGTCAGTATGTATGGCAGGCTGTGCGCATGGAACATTGGCGCTCGCGCTTGAGAGGGCGGGCGGCAGAGTGGCAGGACGTGGCAAGAATGTCCATGTCTTGCTTGGCCTCGCTAGGGCCTCGGAGACTTGGCCCCGGTCTCCCTGCGGGGAACGTGCACGGCAAGCGGAGGATGGTCAGCCTCTTTGCAGCCAGTTCGCGGCGGCAGCTTCGTCTCGTCGAGCAGCGTGTCATTGACAGGGCGGTGATGTTCATAGTTTCTGTGTTCTATTGTCTATGTGATTTGACAGCGACAGGGTCGACGTTGATTTTGATTTGTCTCTTTGTTGATTTCTTTCCTTTTTTCCCCCAACCAGCTATCCCTGTTCCCCATGCTCTTTCTCGTCTCACCGTCTTTGTTTATCTCTTTATTGTCCTGGTCCTGTCCAGCTTATCTTACCTATTCGCGATTGAGGGAAAAGTGTTCAGTGAACTGAGTTGTTAAGAAAAGTGCGAATGAACTGTGCCAATGTGTTGAGCTATGCCTAGCTGATGATCCTGCTTTGTGAGACCATTGACATCTGTTCACTGGCCACAATGCGTTCTCGCTTTTCTAACTTGTTCACATCCATCCTGCCCGTCCTGTTTATCCTGTAGGAGAATGGCCGAATATCTATATATTCGCCAACAATATGCTGCAAACAGCTGGTTGTTTTTTTCCTTCGCCTCTCCTCCTCACCTCTATACCTCAGTACCCCTTCTGCAAAAGTCAAGCTTATCACTGCAGATTGCTTCCTTGGTTTCGCCATTTTCAAACAACAGAAACCATGGACGGTACCACCAAAACATCAGACGACGCCCCTACGGCCCCGGCGGACGGCCCCAGCGCCGTTGTGCCGGTTGCTGGGGCTGCGGCTGCCTCGTCGACTGCCCCGGATGTAGCTATCACCATGGTCCGGCCGGTGGCCCAGGCGGGCCCAGCTGATGCGGCCCAGGCCGGGGCTCCGGCCCCGGCCCAGGGTCGCCACCCGGCCGTCCTGGCGCCGGCAGGCTACGTCCGCGAAATAGCGCAGAAGAAGCGAAAGGCAACTCTGGCCCAAAAGAAGGCCCTCAAAGCCGAGCGGGTGGAGCGGCTCCAGGTCGCTCTTCAATACCGTCGATTCATGATGCGGCTGTACCCTCGTCCCCCGAAGGAACCCCCCGTCATCTCGTCGGTGATGACCCGTAGACAGACCGCCCTCGCTGCCATTTCCGCAGCTATTGCTGTGGCTGCTGCCATTGCCGCGGCCGAAGCCGCCGGCCGCATTGATGTTGCTGACGCTGACCAGGACGAGGCCGAGGCCGCTGACCCCGTGGATGCCGATAACCAGGACGAGGCTGCTGCAGCGGATGATGCGGATGATGCCGCTTCCAGCTCCGACGTCGAGGCCACTGCTTGAGCCCTCGCGCTCCACGGCCAACGCGTGTCTCTGAACGCAAAGAGACCTCGTAGTTTGCAGCCGGCTGACCGTGTGGGGACTCCCCATCTGTACGAGAAGAGAATTTGATGTGCACCCGCAAGCCTGAGCACTCCCCTCGGGGATGTAGCCGCTTTGGAAGATGCACGCATAGGACTCATTGTAGGGTATGCATGCTCTATGTTCGTAGTCCAAGAGAGATCATAAAACCGTTGAAAGAAACTTGCACGTGAACTAACGTATCTAACCTATCTAATGAATAATCGTGACACTGCTTTTCGGGTCACTCATGTCTTATTTCTGATCAGTTGATTTTTGGGACCGTATTATTGCCTCTTTTTTTTCCCTTTGAAACTCATCCAAGACTTCTGACATGAGACTAAATGTACTAAAGAAAAGAGCAACAAAGAGTCACTCTCTCACTGGGGCCAGCCACGTCAAATACTCGAACACACTGACTCCCGTCCAAGAACTATACTTACTTTATTCAGAATGCAAGTGCACCGAATTTGCCATCTTTTTGCCCTCGATAATAATTGCCATTGTACTGATTCTACGTTAACTGCCCAAAATTGGTCTTTGAACTATCTATTACAGCATGACCATTACCAGTTAGTGTCTCCGAAGTGCGCTCTTTAAGAGACTAGTGCAGACGTTCCTCTCGTTTGGCACTTATCCTTACCAGAAGTCTTCGCGGAGAGCAAAGATATCTTACGGATCCCATTACTGGTCTAGAACACAACATCCAACCAGTAAGGCGGTAACTACCGCTTGCTAGTTCGTCTGTCCCATTGTGCTAAGCAAATAGTTCCGCACGGACACATTATACAGACGAACTATTCTGTATGAAAGAACGTCTCCTTCAACAGTAGTCAGCGTTCCCGCGGTAGTCGAAAGGTGGTAACCATTCTCGTACCAGAGAGGAAACATAACTACAATTTGCATCTTCATGTCGCTCTTCACTAATTGACGTGCCCAATCACGGCAGAATTTGCATACAAGATGCCAATGGGACGCCATGTACAAAGGAAGTGTACTCAAGAAACATCCCACCCAACCATACTCTGCGGCCCGAACAATGACTAGTTGCCACGTGATTCAATCCTGGCAGCTCTCCGTTTACTCTCGGGGCTGGAACCCGCTTGAATTGCATATATTTCTCCCTTTTCCGCGACTCTACAACACGATCATTGTGCGGGATCATCTGAAGCCCACCGACTTTGAAGGCTACGGCATTGACGCGAGAAGAGCTATCATCTTGCTGCCAATGGCGTAGCTATCGAACATCAGCTCTAGCTATAAGCATCACCGCAGACACTTTTGCTTATGGATGCGCTGCCTTTGAGATTATGACAGGAAAGTATGCGTCCAATTAGCTAGAATCCGAGGAGGACCGAGCACCGTACGAAATAGTGCAAGTTCGATACGACCTCAACCAGTATCTGAGTGTTGAGGCCCTGCCATTTGTTAGAACCGTCCACTTGTGTTGGACTGGGTCCTTTGGCTCTATGAAGGAAGTCATTACCGCGCTTGAAGCAGACTATGCAACCTTGTCACCATTGACATTGAGGTCGGCGTTGGAGGTAATTCGGCTGAGATGACAGGACTTGTCTTTATCAAAACCTTCAAGAGTGGCCCAGGACAATGGTTCTGGGGAAATTTTGGACGGTGAAGACGCAATCTTCCGACCTAGTGCAGTGGCAATGGCGCAAGGGTATCTGTATTTGTAATGAACGAAGCAGGCAGGAAACTGCTGCATATAATGAGCGCCGAAATATTAAGTTTCCCATCCCGATAACGGGAAAAATCGGCTTTGTTGCCGTTTTCCAAACATAAACACAAGACAAGATAAGGCTGAAGCAATGAAAATCCTTGTCTGAACTCAGACCAATAAGAAACACAAAGCAAGAGGCACTGCGGCCAAGAGCGTGCGGAAGCCGGAGCTCGAACTCCTGTGCATGGTGATTGCGGCCGACGAAGTGACAGTTGCCGAGGCAGAGGCCGTGGCTGGCAGCGACGCCGATACCGACGTTGTCGTCAGTGTAGAGGATTCTGTGCTTTCCAAAGTAGAAGATTTGGAAGATGAGGAGGATGATGAAGTTGGTTTGGCGCTGGTGGTGGTGCCCGTAGAAGATTCTTTGGTGGTGGTACTGGTGGTGCTGGTGGTGCTGCCTAAAGGGACTGAAGAAGCCGAAGAAGCTGAGGAAGCGGATGAATGCGAAATGGTAGAGGAAATAGAGACCGAAGTTGAAGAGCTTGAAGAACCCGAGGAGCCCGAAGGAGAAGAAACGAAAGAAGCGGAAGAACGCGAGACTGGAGAAGTCGAAGAACTCGAAGAAGCCGAGGAGGCAGAAGAGGCGGAAGCGGATGAGCTTGAAGAAGATTTGGAAGAGGACTCCGTAGTCGTAGCCTGGCTAGTGCTAGTGCTGACGCTGCCTCCAGTTGTTTCCGCAAACGCAGCTGCGCTGCTGCTGGCACGGGTGGTGGTGCCGGAGGAAGTCGCTGTGGAGACAGTGCTTGGGGACGAGGTTTTGGAAGCAGCTGTGGCTGTGGTCGTTTGGGAATGCGTTGAAGACGCGGATTTTGAAGTGCTGGAGGACGAGATGGAGATTGCCGATGGTGTGCCCGAGGCGGCAGACGCCTGGTTCGTCGACTGGATGGACGCCGTGCTGGTCACTTCCTGTGCCACACTGGATGCGTCGACAGTGGACGATGCCGAGATGGAAGTGCAGAAATTGATAAACTGCGAAAACTTGTCGTCGAGCCAGAGCTGGGCTTGCAGTGTTGTCTGATCGCCGCCGCCGTAGACACAAGTCGTGCAAGATTCATAGTCCGACATGAAGGTTGAGCTTGAGCTGCACATGGCAGATGTTTTTCCCTCGGCCTGTGCCTCTGTGTAGGCATTGTTGCAATTATCGTAGCACTTTGACGGCAGAGCACTATCGTCGTCGGCCCGCTGGAACACGGACCTCTTCCATACTGCCGTCGACGTCACTGCCGTCGACGTTACCACCGTCGAGGTGGACTGCGGTGGCCATACAGACAGCGACGTCTGTGTCGACCAGTTGCCCGTTGTCACCGTAAATATATAGTCGTTGACTTTCTCAACGACAATCACCTCGGAGAAGATGTCGTAGCTGAGACCAAAGGCCGGTGGGGGCAGGTTGAAGTAACCTTCGGTCGTCTGGTAGTAGCCTGTCTCATTTTCCGGCCACTGCACCACGGTGAGAGGCGGGGCGATAACGCAGTTGGAGCAGATGTACGAGTCCTCGGGAGAATCTTCATAGACGTTGCAGCCATCCGGCTTGGTCGCGTTGCAGATGTAGCCAGGATCGCAACCCCATGTCTTGTCACTGGAAGCGCTGAACGTCGCTTCTGCCTCGGCCTCGCCCGTGTTCGACGGCGCCGCGCAGACCGTGACAGATTCACTGACCGTCGTCGTAATGGTGATGAGCGAGGCCGGTATTGTGGTTATGCTGGCCGTTGTCGTGACCACCGTCGACGGCGGAAGAACGGACGTGACAGTTGTGCCACCCTCTGTTCTCGTCGCCGTCGACCCCGGCTGCACAGACGTCACCACAGACACAACCGTGGATATAGTTGCAGGCTCCGTAACAATCACAGGCTCCGTAAAAGTCACAGGCTCCGTGACAGTCACAGGACTCTCAGACACAGTCACTCCCGGTTGCGTGACTGTCGATGCTGGGATTGTTACAGTTGTACCATCGGATGTGATTGTGATCGGAGGAATTGTGACGATCGCCGTGGCGGTGATCGTCACTGGAGAGGCTGACTCAGTGTCGGTGATAGTAACGGGTGGTTCCGGCTTTGTGATCGTAAAAGATAAGCTGGGCCCTGTGACAGTGTCCGTTACAGGGACGCCTGAGATAGTATCCGTGACGGTGATGGAAGCCCCGGACTTGGTGACCGTCACCGGGGACGCGGACACGACGTCGGTAACCGTCACAGGCAGAGTGGCCGTGTTGGTGACTGTGATGGAAGTGGCAACGACGAGGGTATTGGTGACCGTCACCAAAGTCGGAACGACCAAGCTGCTGGTAATAGTCACCGAGGTTGGGACGACCTCAATATCTGTGATCGTCACCGACTTTGAGACAACAGAAATATCGGTAATGGTCACAGATGTCGAAACAACTTCTGTGCTAATAATAGTCACCGATGTGGAAACGACGTCAGTCTCCGTGACCGTCACTGAAGTCAAGACGATATCTGTCACAGTCGCTGCTGTCGAGACTGTGTCGGTAACAGTCACCGATGTCGGGATCACGAGCATACTGGTAATGGTCACCGAGGTCGGAAGGACCTGGGTGTCGGTGACAGTCACCGAGGTCGAGACAATCGCAATTTCAGTCACAGTCACCGACTCTGAGATGACCTCGATGTCCGTAATGGTCACAGACGTTGGTACCACGTTGATTGAGGTTACCGTAATCGAAGTCGGGACGACGTCGGTTTGGGTGACCGTCACCGAGGTCAGTACAATGTCCGTCATAGTCGCAAGGCTCATGATAGTGTCCGTGTCGGTAATCGTCACTGAAGTCGGAACAACATCCGTATCAGTGACCGTCACTGACACAGCATCGGTAATCGTCACAGACGTGGCGACGGTATTTGTCACTGTAACTGAGGTTGGAATGACATCTGTTTCGGTGACCGTGATCGAGGTGGGGACGACATCTGTGGCTGTGACCAAAGTAGGCACAACTTCCGTAATAGTCACATAGCTCAGGACGGCTTCCGTATCAGTAAGTGTTATCGAGGTAGCAACAACTTCTGTGATGGTCACCGAGGTGGATATGATGTTGGTGATGGTTACAGAGCTCAGGATCACGTCCGTGCTGATCACTGTGACAGAAGTAGGAACTACCTCGGTGACCGTCACGGAGGTCAAGACCACGTCTGTTTCGGTGATAGTCACGGATGTCGCGACAATATCGGTGACAGTAGCCGATGTCGCAACCGTATCAGTGATAGTCGTCGGGACCACGTCTGTATCGGTGACTGTGACGGCGGTTGATATGCTGTCTGTTTCGGTAACCGTTACAGAAGTAGCAACAATATCAGTAACCGTCGCCGACGTAGCGACTGTATCGGTAATGGTTGTCGGGACCACATCCGTGTCGGTAACTGTTACAGAAGTCGCCGCAATACTAGTGACCGTTACTAACTTGGAGACTGTATCGGTAATGGTTGTCAGGACCACATCCGTGTCCGTAACTGTAAAAGCAGTTGATTCAATGTCTGTGTCGGTGACGGTCACGGAAATTGGGGTAGTCTTCGTGTCGGTGACCGTGATGGCAGTAGAGATGATTTCCGTGTCTGTAATGGTCACTGGAGAGCTGTAAATCACTGTCACCGTTTCGGTGATCTTGCTGGCGCTGCCGGGAGCCGTAGACTGCTTCGTTAGTGGCTTTTTGTCTGGACAAGAGCATGCAACTTACCGTGACACTGATCGTGATCGGAACGCCATCAACGGTTGTTGTGGTCCATTCGATCTCTTCATCTGTTACCGTGACGGTCACGGCAGAGCCAGAAACCGAGTCCGTCACAGTGTCCGTCACCGTCCCATCGACTGTGATCGTACTGACATTGTTGTAGATGAGAGTCGACTGGCGAGTCAGCCATAGTCTTCGCTTAATAGATTAAAGCAGCTTACCGTGACATCCACCGTTTTGGTGCTCCATTGGACCTCGTCGTCTGTTGTGGTGACAGAGATGTAGACCGTGTCGACAAGGCTCTGTGTCACCGTGGTGCTGCAATTTGTTAAAATGTGTTGTAGTTTCGTGGCGCCAAACTTACACAATTCTGGATGAGTTAGTTGTGGACAGAATATGAAAGGGGGGTTGGCCGAAAAGGGGTGCCGCATAAATAGAAGAGACGAGAATGACCAGAATGACAAGTTTCACTTACGGAGACGCGGTTTCCGTGACTGTGCAGTACTCTGTCGTCGTTGCCGTTTTAACCTTGGTCTTGGTTTCCGTAATCGTCCAGATTTCGGTTTTTTCCTTGATCTTGATTTCGGTGACGGTACAGAATTCAGTGACGGTATTGGTGCAACCGCCCCTTCCTACAGCAAGACTGTAGGTGGTGTTATCGCCGTTGCCATTGCCGTTGCCAGCCGCGACTGCCACTGCCCAAGCTAGGAGGCCGGCTCGGCGCAAAAAGCTGGAGAGCAGCATTGTGAGGATTTCGGGTTTTCTTTTGTCCTTTCAGACGTTTTCGAAATTCTTTCCCTCCGATTTTGGACTTGTGTCTCTTCCTCTCGCGTCTCTCGACAGCAGTTAGCCGTGCCCGGATTGCACGCCCAGGAAACGCTGCTGCTCAAAAACGAATGAAAGCTAAGATAGCGAGTGACTTGGGCGTGAACGAGGGCAGACGCCTGATCATGCCGCGTGGAGTTTTCCAAGAAAACTAGATGGCAGACCAGAGGATGGGAGGAAGGAGGAAAGCAGATGCGACGAGAGCTAGCACAAAGGAGGGCAGAAGGGACGCATGCGGCGCATACTGTGGACTATAAGAAAAGAGTCACTATGAGCGCAACACGCAAGAGCTGGAGGGTTGGAGGGCTGGAGAGCCGAGAGCTAGAGCGAAAAGAGAATGTGACTGAGCAAATAGAGCAATTGCAAAGAGGAGCAACAGCGCAAGACCACAAAGACAACAGAAGGCAGAAAACAGAAAAGAAAAGAGGCACACCAGACAGGGGGGTGGTTTGCCTCGACAGCTTCCTTCTTGCCCAGCCGGTGGCGGGGTTATCCCCAAGTAGACGGGACCGAAGCAGAGAGCTGGCGAAAGTGCAAAAACGTCTCTCCTGGGGATTGTGGGAGGGTAACCTGCATACGCTACCGGCTGCTCGAGTACTCGTAAGCCGAAATACGACCATTTTTATTCTTTGTATCCCAGGAGAGAAGGTGGCGGATGGAGAACGGGTCCTGAGCACATGGGCGTGCTGTTGGACGGGGGATTGGGAGGTGTTGGGGACGGGTGGTGGGGACGAGGCAGGCCGAATGTACAGAATACGATGTACACTCGTCGTGATGCGAGAATGCGACGGAAAATAAGCATGAAGGAGGAGCGAGGGCCAGCTTACGAAGTACGACGTACATGGTTGCAGAAGCCGAGAACAGCTGCCGTGCTTGAGTCGGAGCCATGTCCACAAACAGGTGTGCCACCGGGCGAGTTCTATTTCTATTATGCAACGGGGACATGACTGCTCTGGAGGGCTTTGCAGCGGCAGGAGAGTGGGTGGCTGTATGTACGCTTACGCTGTGTGAGTGGCAACATGAGGCTCACGTCGGCGAGGACGGCAGAAGGGCAAGAGCCCGACGGCAGGCCGCCAGAATGTCGCTGATGGTTGTCAGAAACCAAGAGCACGCCGTAAGCACGCCCCGTAATCCTTCGACTCCTCCAGAAGCCCCTCACAACACCGCAGTAGTGAGAGACTTTTCGTCCACAAGCTCTGGATCTTTGCCTGGCCGAATGGCGGCCGGATGGCGTGCCGCGGCGGGACAGAAACCCTCGTGTTGCGGTGTAGAAGGAAGAGTGGGCCCCATTCGTTGGAGCTCTCTTTGGCGCACTACTCACTGCAGTTGCGTCGACTTCCTCGCCGATCGGCAGGCACTTTAGCCGCTACCACACATCCACTGCGACGAGACTTGCCTCTTTCGGCTGGGGCTGCCGCGGGCTCGCCGCTTTTAGCAGACCGGCTGGTAGAAAAGAAGGAATTTCGAAAGAAATCGATAGAAGAGGGGAGAGAGGAAAGAGAAAAGTGGAAAGAGGAACGACGGAAGAATGGACTGCTGCCGCTAAGCAACATGAAACGGCCAGCCGATGTGAAAAGGAACCAAAAACTAAAAACCCATAAATCCTACGGCCACAACAGTACCCTGCCGGTGTGCTGGTCCTTCCGATGCCAGCGCATAGAGGGGGAAGATGGCTTGTCGGCCGGCGATTGGTGGAGCCGGGAAATCCACTTAAGTCCCCGAGACGGTGGGCCGTAGGGCAGGTGGCGGAGTTTTAGTGATGAGCCTCTGGTGGATAGTACACTGTCTTTGCAGAGGGGCACTAAGAATCGCCGTTCTCTGGCGAGGCACGCAGTAAGATACATGTGTGCCTGAAAGTATCTTTCGACGATATACAACGAACACATAGTTACGCGGCGAGCATAGGAATGATCGCATCCGAGACTTTTCATCCGGCCATTGCCTCGAGGCAGCCGCGGTGGGACCTATTTTACGAGTAGATCAGCCGACTTCATCCAAGTACACGGTGTATTTATCGGAGAGGCTATGCCGAAAGTCTGCAAGGGGGAGGGGGCTGGGAATAAAGCACACAGCGGTTGGCGCATGGTTCTCGTTATGTTGGTTCTGTACGGCGGCCACGAGACGCAAACGGCACCAGGGATCTGTTCGATCTGTTCGACTTGCCCGTTTCGTATTTGTGCAGCATCGGCTTGTGTATTTGAGCGTTTCGCGTATTTCAGTCTGTTCCTGCTTGTGTATCTTCGTGTTCGGTGCGGCCTTTTGGCCTGCTGCACCTGTAGCCGATGAGGCTGAGGACGAAGGATCGTGCGTGCGTTAGGGCGAGACAAAGTGAGCACTTGTCTGCCGATGTACCAAGTATCGATCATCTTACGAGGAATCCGCCTCGTCTGGCCAACGACTCCACGCACACACACACCTGCTGCACGACCAGGGCCTTGGTCAGAAGACCAGCAGAAGACCGACGGGACAAAGGAGGGCTGTCGTCCACCTCGTATCGGCCTGTCACCGAATGCCCGACGGCCATGCCGCACCAACATGCACGCTGCTGCACCACCCGCCTGCCGCATCCTGGTTGGGCCTTGGCCTGCACCCGCACCTGCGCCTGCTTCGCGGCTTGGCCAAATGCACTTTTCGGGTATACTGTCTCTGTGCCGTCTTTTCGGCTTCTTTCAGGCGCTCTTTGTCTCTCCTTGCCGTCTTGGAATATTGGCGTCCGCATCTGGTGGTGGTCGACTGTCTGTCGACGGTTAGCCGCAGCCCCCATGTGTTCACGAGGCAAAAGACAGCCAGCCAGACAGCCAGCCAGCCAGCCAGACGTCCATTGGCACAAGTAGTCGCAGGATTGCAGTGGTCCGCCTCTCTGAATGGCCGAATGGTCGATTACGACAAGACCCCGCGGCGTGCCTTCCTGTTGCTGGAAACTGTCCAGTCTCACCTTCCTCCCGCCGCATCGCACAAGAAATGACTTTGGCTGTTCGCATCGCCTCTTTTTGACAAACGACACCAAACGGCCACCAAAACCCTTGTCTGTGCACGATGCGGTCCGTGGCCGTGGTGCTGTCCGGCCTCGTGGCCGTGGCCACGGCGCAACTGTCGGGATGGACCGACGGCCAGAACAGCACGACCATGTGCTACTGGCAGCAGCTCCGCGGGTCGACCGTTCGCGATGTATTGTATCTCGACGGCGGCAGCATGTATTGGAAGCCTACGATGGCCAACGGGTCGTCGACCGAGTTGGTCCAAGACGGTAAGAGATTCCCTTTGCATGCGTTTGGTCGTCCTGACAGACAGAAAACCCGCAGGGCTACATGCTGTCGCTCAATTTTAGCAACGCCTTTTCGACTGCGCAAAACGTCACCTCGCTCTTTGGCGAGATTGCCAAGGCTGGCGAGGGCTCGGGCACCAGCGGTGCCGCGCCAGATTACTACGACGGCGCCATGCTCACCAACGACGCGCAGCTGTATCTCTACGGCGGTCTGCTCCAGCAGACTGACACGCACACGGAACCCGACGCCAATGAGGGCTTTTACTACGAGCTCTATGAGTATGGCACCGCCCACTCCTTTTCCGTCAACATGGGCGACTACCAACTGCCGTCGGGCCTGACGCGCTACCTGGCCTACGGCGGCGCCGCCATGGCTCCGTCCGAAAACAAGGCTTGGTACTTTTCCGGCATGCACTCGCCCGTCTGGGGGCCCATCTACCAGACGACGAGCAACAAGAGCGACCAGCCCTCGGTCGTGTCGGACACGCTCATCACCCTCGACATGACCAACCAGATTGCTGTCGAGTGGTTCAACGACACGCTGCCCGCCACCGTCAAGGGCCGTGCCAGCCCGGAACTCGTCTGGGTGCCCGTTGGCGAGCAAGGCGTCCTCGTCGCCATCGGCGGCGTCGTTTATCCCGAGTTTGCAGACGGGTCCACGCACGTCTCGTCTAATGCGACTGCCAGTGTGAGTGGCTAACTTGGATGCAACGTGTGGCAACTTTGGACGGCTTCTGACAAAAAACAGGAAGAAGAAAGCCCCGTATTCATGACGACGATGGACGTATACGACATTTCCAACGCGACATGGTACAAACAAAATACTACCGGCGGCGGCCCTGGCATGCTGGCGCGTGCGTGCACTGTCATGGCGGCGGCGGCCGATCGCTCGAGCTTCAACATTTACTCGTACGGCGGCTACGACGGCCTGAATGTCGATGGTGACTATAACGACGACGTGTGGGTACTTTCACTACCGTCCTTCACGTGGACACGTGTTTACACGGGCAACACATCGCATGCTCGCGCCGGCCATCGCTGCGTGTTGCCGTATCCGGACCAAATGTTTGTCGTTGGCGGCGTGGCCTCCATGGCCAGCTCGGAGCCATGCGTGGAGGGCATGATTCAAGTCTTCAATCTGTCTTCGGCCGAGTGGCTGGACGCGTACAGCCCCGAGTTGTGGTCTAACTACAGCGTGCCGGACGCGGTTGTCGAGGTCATTGGGGGGGACGGCCAGGGCGGCGCTACAGCCACGCAGCCGGCCTCGGGAAACTGGGAGACGGCGGCACTCGGCGCGGTGTTTTCGACGTCCTATACAACGGCCATTGCAACGTACTACCCATACCCGCTTGCTGAAGCGACAACAACCGACTCGGCCAACACGACGAGCAGCTCGTCGACGGCGACAGCTCATAGCGGCAGCAAGGTGCCGTCGTTCCTGCCGCCACTGCTGGGTGTCATCTGCGGCTTGATGTTTGTGTCGCTGTGCGTCCTCGGCTTTGTGCTGTACCGCAGGCGGGCGCTGCTGCGTAATTCGCAAAGTGGCGCGGGGGGGCGGCGGTCCAGCCGAGGCATCGATGGCAGCGGGCCGGGCAGCGTCACCACGTACGATACTCAGGGCAACCGAATCCGGACGTGGATGCTCGGCATCGGCGGTATCGGCAGCATCAAGCGATCGCCATCGATGACGACGACGAGTGTGCCAGACGGCGGCGCCTCTCCCACATCGCCCGACATGGGACAGGTCTCGTCCTCAGCGCGGCTGGGTGGCGTCTACGGCACGAGCGACGGCACGCGATCACAGGTGGCCGAGATGCCCAATTCGTTTATTGCCGAGATGTTGGGTGAGAAAACTGTCCAACAAAACGATTAGGGGAGAAGTCCGCTAACCTGCAGGCGACACGGAACACCCCTCTGGAGAGCTCAGCTCAGTGCCCGATAAAAGCTCCGTCAGCAGTCCGACACGCGAACGGGCCGTCTTGTTTGCCTCGTCGACGGCCGAGCTGGCAAGCGAAACCGGTCTGCGACACGCCCGCAAGGGCTCCAAGGGTTCGGCCGGAGTGACAGCACGCCCGGACTCGCCATCGCTGGGTAATGGGTCGTTTTCGACGCCGACCCCACCGACCCCGTCGTCGGCCCCGACGCCCTCGACACCCAGCACGGACGGCCCTTTGCCCTCTCCGGCCCGGCGAAGGCACCGCGAATCGGGCATCTCGGAGCTCAGTGAAGCTGACCGCGTACATCTGCGGCAAGGCAGCGAGGGCGGCGAGTCAGTAACGTCAAACATCTCGTCCGTTGTGTCGCCGTCCACGCCGCAGGAGGCTCCGGCCTTGCCCTTGTCCGTGGCAGCCGGGCGACCACATCCGATTCCGGAGGCGGCCGCTGCAGAAGAGGCCGCCGAGGCAGAGGGGTTGGCCGACATGCAGTCCCCCCAGCCACCCTCAGCGCCGGGGCTGCAACCCCCGTCAGCGCCGCCGTCGCCCAGCAGCCCACGGCGGAGCGTCTTTCGGGAGAGTAAAAAGGACTTGAGCGAATAGTTTGGAACCAGTCCAACGTGTAATGATCTATGACGCGATGTAGTATGGGTTTTGTAGAATTTTGAGTTTTTTGTGGAATTTTGTTACTATACATGTATTTTATCTTGCCTGCAGAGGCTCTAGGTGCTTGTCTGCGGATGCTATACCTCGTGGTCATGGTCTCGTGGGCCGTGTCGGCCGTGTCGACTGCGCGGCGCTCCGCATCATAAATCAGCCTCCATCCGTAAATCCAAACGCCGTCTTGTTGCTTTTTTGTCCCATTGCGTCTTTTGTTGGTCCCTCTCACTACGCAGCCAGCTGCTCCCGCCGCCGCCGCTCCGACTGCTGAGTGTCGTCGAGCTCCTTGCGGATAATCGCATTGAAGTCGCTCGGGTTGTCGAGGTAGAGGTGGTGGCCGGCGTTGCGCACGAGAATCACCTTGGCGCTGCCGTTCTCGTTGCGCTTCTCCTCGGGCGTGCCGTGCAGCAGCGACTGGACAATGCGCTTCTTGAGCTTCTCCTCGGCCGCATAGCCGCCCGCCACGTCCATCCAGTCGTGGTCGCCGTACATCATGACAATCGGGAAGCCGGTTTCGGTGAGGGGTGTCTCGGACGGGGCCGTCTGGGCGTCTGGGCGGACCAGGCCCGTCTCGATGGCCGTCGCCGTGGGGATCGGCTGGCGGCCCACATCCTGGATGCGGTGGATGATCGGCTGGCGGGCATAGGCGCCAGGCGCCAGCAGATAGGGCAGCGCATATTCGCCGCTGCCGCGCTGCCGAAACAGGCTGTAGGTGTAGGTGTGCAGGGCATCGGCTTCGCCGGGCGGCAGGTGGCTGAAGCGGCGCGACGTCCAGCCCGAGACCAGGCGCGGACCCAGCGGGCCGGACACGCGCACAAACGTAAAGGGCGACACGTTGGCGTCCCAGAGCCAGACGAGCCAGCCGGGCAGCGGGCGTCGCTCGGGGCGGCTGCCGCCGGCCTTGTGGTTGTGGTTGTAGCGGTAGTTGTGTGCAGGAGACGCCGGCGGCGGCGACGGCGCCGTCACCACAGCCTCCTGGTCCTGGGCAAACTCGGACGGCAGCGTCGATGCCGGCAGCTCCTCGTGGCTGGCACTGTACGGATCCTCGGGGATGCCGACGGGCGAGGCCAGAATCAGCTTGTTCAAGTGACCCGGGTACTTGAGCGCATAGGCCACGGCGAGGTAGCCGCCGAGCGAGTGGCCCAGCAGGGTAAAGCGCTCGATGCGGCGGACGCGACGCCACTCCTCGAGGGCGTCAACAAACCAGGCCTCGGCCTCGGCGGTGCGCGCGGCCGGGTCCTTGGCGTGCACGCGGAACGACGGCCGCGACGAGTTGCCCATGCCGAGCATGTCGAGGGCGAATAGGCGCCAGCCGCGCGGACGACTGAGTGGCTCAAAGTTGCGGTAAAAGAAGCCGAGGCCGGCGCCATAGCCGTGCAGCATGACCAGCGTGTCTGTCGGGTCCTCGCCGACGCGCTCGACCGAGTACTCGTTGAGCGCCCGGTTCTTGCCCGGCAGCGGGACCATCTGGGAGCGCCACAGACGCGGGCCGTACGGGTCTGTGGCCGAGTCGGTCGTCGTGACGCCGCCGCCACCGGCCGCCTCGCTGCCGGCTTGCTGGTGGGCCGTTAGGGTGAGGTCCGGCTGGGAGCCCGCCTTGGCCTCGCGGATATAGGGCACAAACGAGAGCACGCCCCGCTCGGCCGCAGCGGCGGACACGCTCGACCACTAGGGCTGTCAGTCACGGTCTGGGAAACAGGCACGCCGAAACAGCAGTAACAAGACAAGGCCACACACCCATTGTTGGACGGCCTCTCGGTAGCCGAGCGGAAAGTACGAGAGGATCCGCCGCCCCTCGGTTGTGCGCGTCTGTGTCTGCGCCTCCTTGTGTCGTTCTTCGGACCGGGATCGCTGCGGCTGTGCCATGGCCGTGGGCGAGGCGGCAGCGGCGGCAGCCGAGGGGGTGGCGACCGGGCTCGCGGTGGCAGCGGCAGCGGCAGCGGCAGCCGTCGACGGCGCTTCGGTGGTCATCCTGATGGCGCGCAGGGCAGCAGTGGCCTTGGCCGCGGTGGTCTTGGCAGAAGAGCCTGTCGCAACGGCGGCCACCGTCGAAAGGGTCGCAGCGGCTCTGGCGCGCGGATGCGACTTGGTCTTGTGCGGCGTGGACTGCGTCTTTTCGGGGCTGTGGTAGGCCGAGGCGGCGGCCGAGAGCGAGCGTCTGGTGGGCGCAACAGAAAGTTGCACGACCAGCTGGGGAGGACTGCGGATCATCGGGGGGGGGGAGGGGGGGAGACGGGGGAAAAGGGACTGAAAAAGGAGCGCGATAACGAGGATAGCCGGCGGCCACGAGACAAGGTCGGGGGTGCTGACAAGGCCGCAATTTCGGAGCTCAAGGTCTGTAAATTCCTAATTCCGGGAGTCCAGCTAGCGGAGCTGGAGCAACGAGAGACACGGGTAATCCGGTGCACATGACAGAGAGCAGTGTTGGGGCAGACAACTCTCTCTGGCCGACCCAACAATTTGGCGCAGTGATCGGATTTTGCTGCCTGTCCGTTGCCCCGACCAGAGCCGGCTGTGGCTGTTGTGGCGGTGTTAAAGCCGATGCGTGAATACTCGGACGATTTGATGCCCACGAGGCATGGAAGCAATAGCAAGGACGACTTTCTGGATCACGGTGGGGGAGAACCTCGCATGTCGGTCTCGCACATTGGGAGCGACTCAGGTCTGGCAGACGAGGCAATGATAGCAACCGAAAGTTGCAGTGCTCCGGCTGGCGTAAAGGCCTGGGCATGCTGCTAGTGCATAGCCACCTGTAAACTGCTGGCGCTTCGCTGTAATCATAGCCCATGCCTCGAGTGCTTCTGCCGCACAAAACGCCGCCCAAAAGGACGACCAGTCGTAGGTATGGCGGCAGAGCGTCGGACACGGCAGAAGCAGACCCTCATCCGACAGAGCCGCAGCGCTCCATCCTCGTACGATGCAGCAGGATCCCCCACAAACGGGCGGCTCCATTCCGGCCAGAGCCGCACCCATGCAAGGCACATGCGACCGTTCGATACGGGTGTGATATATATAGACACAAGACGACGACCGCGATTGCAAAAACGGGAAGCATGCGCGTGCCCGTATTGTCTATCTATCCATCTCAAATGCAGAACACCGGGAAATGCAAAACAGCAACCCAAAGCCAAAGTCAAGTCGGTAAGTCGGTAAGATGCACCCATCGCCGTTGTAAATGTTCTGCAGCGGTTCTCTCGTCAGGCCTGCTCTCTGTGCCGGTGGCCTGCCTCTCTCATCGTCTCGGCGCCATTGTATGTCCAGTTGTGCGTGTTCCGCCCTGCTCGCCGTCTACTGCTTCTCGGGAAGCTCCCGCGCAAACGTCTTGAGGACACGAATGTGCTCGTGCTTGAGCTCCTCAAAGTCGTGCTGCAGCTGGTGGTGCCACGGGTAGAGGACAAAGACCTGGAAGCCCAGCGCCGATGTGGCGACGCAAAAGTTGGTCAACGAGATGAGGCGTGTGGTTCTCATGGTGGCTAAGGTGTTAGGCGAAGTCCAGCGAGGGATGCTCTGATGGCATCAGCTTACCGAAGGTAGATCTTGGCGTGACTGTGATGGATGAGTGACGATGATGACAACGACGACGACGATGATGACGATGACGATGACGACAGCAGCAGACTCTTGACTTGACCCGTTCAATTTACACTGACGGCACTCTCTCACTTGCACGCGGTCTCGGGGCTGAGAAGGAGAAGAGTGTCTACAGCTTACAAAACAAATCTGGGAGCAGAAAATCACCGGGGAGAAAAAGAGGCAGAGCAGCGGTTCGTGGGCTTTATGGAAAGGAGAAAGAATGGAGCATCGGGGCGCACAGCCGTGCCAAACAATTTTTCTCCCTTCCCCTGGCCGACGTCGGGAAATTATGGAACAGAACCAACCTGGCCACGGACCCCAATACGGTGTGCTCGCGGCAGAGCAGCGCTTGGGGGCGAATCGCCAAAGTCGCCAACGCACCGGAAAAAGACAAGTTGCCAATTGCAGCCTAGATCGCCACTGCTCCGGCCATTGTGGCCTGATCGCACATGTCTCGCTTGCGGTTTTCGGCGAAAGAGCGCTTGGTGACAGGACTTTGCCGCCTTGCTCTGCCGGGGACGGCAGCCTGGAGAGGGCGCCAGTCGGCCGTCCTTTCCCCAGCTTCTAGCGTTCGAACGCCGTAGCGTGGCCTGTGGGTCAAGATCAGCCAATGGCGACTTTTGCCATTTTCCTTGCTTTAATTTTGTGTCCCTCTAGCGGTCCTTCCTTTGCACCTCTTTGTGGCTCTGTGTGGCTTGTGAAAGCTAGCCAGGCTCTGACCGCACCGCCGGACCCAATCGCCACCCACCGTTTTGACTAAGCACACTGCTGACCGTTTATCGCTCCCGGGACGGTCAGCCTCCGACTGTTGCTCTGCGTGATACGAAGACGACCTCCCGGGCCGGCCTTCTCCCACGCCGGTTCCGCCCCGACTCCGACTCCGTTCTTACGTTTGCGAGAGAACCCGAATCTACACCGCCTCCCGACTGTCCCACCACATGGCCGACGACCTCGACTCTCTCGTCAAGGGAGCGCCGCTGTTCGGCCCTGGCCCCCTTGGCTACAAGGCTGCGCTCGGTGGGCTCGGCGGCAGCGGCGGCGGCGGCGGCGGTGACAAGCTCAGCGGTGGCGGCACCAGTGGCCCCGGGGCAGCCGATCCACTGTCCCATACACCCGGCTCGCCGTCCATGATTTACCTCAACCTGCTGATCCTCGAGGCCTCGCTGCGGGCACAGTACCTGGCGCTGCGGGCACGACGACGGCATCACACCTTTTTCCTGCTCCTGCTGAGCGGCTGGATCCTAGGTTTCGGCTATGCGCTGTTCCTGGCGCCGCGCGAGGACGGCAGCGGCGTCGGCGGCTCCGTCTACTGGGTCGTCGACGTGACTGAAAAGGTCTGCTTCATGGGCGGCGTCGTCACGGCTATCCTCATCTGGGCCACCGGCATCTGGGACCGCGGCGTCCGCTGGCCGCGCCGCTGGTTCAACGTTTCCAACCGCGGCCTGCGCCACATCAACTGCAAGCTTGTCCTCATGAAACGCTCCTGGTGGGCCGAGGCTCTCGCCACTCTCGCCTGGTTCCTGACCTACGGCCTCTTCTCTGACACTGGCGGCGTCTCCTCCTACCGCTACATTGAACCGGCCCTGCTGCGCGAGGTCGACCGCGAGCTGCACCTTTCCGCCGCCGGCCACCCGACCACGGCCATGCCGTCGACGACGACGGAGCGCGGTCGCGACCGCGACGAGGAAAAGGGCGGTGGCCGCACACAGCAACACTACAGCCGCCCCCACGAGGAAGACCTCGCGCCCGGCGGCGACTACGTCAAGCTGCTGCTGCTGGCCAAGCCCTTTTCGCCCACCTTTCGCGAGAACTGGGAACTGTACCGACAGGAGTACTGGGAGCGCGAAAACGAGCGCCGCGCTCTCATCCGCCAAAAACTGCGTGCCCAGGACCGGGCGCTGCTGCGCAGCTCTGGCAGCTGGTTCTGGTGGCTGCCCGGCCGTGTGGCGCCGGCGTCCGCCATGGGCGCCGACCCCCAGCGGCCTTTTACACCACGCGGCGGCGATGCCCACCACCACCTGCAGCATCCGCGTCACGCCGCTGTCGAGCGCGAACATCGCCGCACCCGAAGCAACAGCGCCCGTCGCGGCAGCATGTCGACTGCACGGGCCGGCACGGCGCCGTCTGTCGGTGCCGACGTCGATGATCCCTCTGCCGCTGCTGCCGGCCGTAGGGATAGCACTAGTGCCCTCCCAACAGACCGCCGCCGCAAAAAGTCGTCCGCATCGGGCGCTCCAGCCGCGGCGCGATCATTGTCGGGGGCCGCGCGGCGGCCAGGCACGTCCGACTCGCGTTCTGTTACGCCCGAGACCCCCTCACCGCTAGCGCGGGAGAACAATCTATCGTCGGCTAGCTGAACACAGTCCTAGAAGGAGGAGACAGACAACCCGAATGAAACGATTGATGCTATGCTGTATGGCACGTGACCACATGTTGAGTAACCTCGCGTAGCAGCCTTCCGGGAGGCAGGTACTGAGCGCTCAAAGCGGTAGCACTTGCCGACGGGTTGCCGAAAGGGCGGACGGGATAGTCGCTACGTACTTCGTAGGGAAGGCAGAATGTGTAAGTTATTGTCTCGTCTGGTTTCGGGTGGGGAAAGAGCTAGCACGGCCGCAATCTCCAGCCCGCCTTGCGAGGCAGCCTCGCCTGCTTCCAACATTCCAAAATCCTGCAGTGGATTTATGCCGCATCACAGCCAACACTCCTTTCTTATATTTTGGACGCCACGCATGCTTGCAATTTCACTGTTTATTTTTGCATTACGTTTCATTGTGCTCTAGATCCCACCGCGCATCATGGAAATAGATTCGGCGCCGACCGCAGGCGACAGCAAGAGGACCCTGCCGGAGGGAGTCGTGGCCAACGCGCCATACGCCCGCATGGCACCCAGACAGCCGAGCATTCTGGTCCCGATGGTGGGCATGTCCTCGCGGGGAGGGACACCGGAGCGGGGGCGGCCGCCGCCCAAGGGCGGGACGACGAACGAACAGAAGGCGGCAGCAATGCTCAATGGAGCCTACAGCCGAGTGGTGCCCTGCATGACGCTGCGACCGAGCATGCCGAACGCGGTGGTCATGGGCCTCTCGGAGGAGCAGCTGCTGCAGGTGACGGGCGGGCGAGATCAGGTGGCCGTGCACGACGCGGGCCTCTGGACCTACGAGAAGCGGCGGGAGGCACAGGCGGTGCTGGACTTTTTGTACCTGGGCCCGATGGCTGTGGCGCGCGATCGCGACTTTCTGCAACGTGAGGGCATCACGATGCTGCTGGCGGTGCGTGATAGTCGCATGGCCCAGGTGCGGCTGCTGTCTGTCAGCCGCACGGCTGCCGAACTAGGAATAGTGGCCGAGCACGTCGACGTGCTCGAGGATCGCCGCGGCGAGCTGATCAAGACGCTGCCGCATGTCGTGCGGCTGATCAACGAGCACATGATCAAGTTGCAGGTGGAAAAACCGGAAGCCGCCCCCGGCCGCGTCCTGGTCTTTTGCGAAACGGGCAACGAACGGTCGGCCGCCGTGGTCGCAGCCTACATTATGACCGTCTACGGTGCCACCCTCATTGAAGCCCTGCAATTTGTCAACGCGCGGCGCTTCTGCACCAGCTTCGATGAAGACACCAAGAACATGCTGCTCAACTACTCGGAGATTCTGCAGGCGTACCGCGACGTCAACGGCAGCTTCCCACCAGCTCCGCCCTTCCCGTCCAGCATGTACGGCACACCCGTTTCACTCGACCTACTGCCAAACACAGGGGCATCTAGGAGCCGCAGCCGGGATAAGCGGCGGATCGAGGAGACGCTGGACGACGAGGACGACCGTGTGGAGGCTCTAAGCGACTGCGCCCCATCGCGCGAGGGCTCGGTGCTGCACTTGGACATGGCACGGTACCAGTCACGCAAAGCGTTTGTGCCATTTGTCGACAATGATCTGTGAGGATGTTGGAGCTCTGTGCTGGGTGTTTTCATGGTTTTTTTTGTTTTTCTCTATTTGTGCGTTTTGGGTTTACGGGGGCAATGACGGCAAGGTGAAAGCCGTCCGGGGGGTTAGACATTAAGAGTTATGGTGGACATTGCATAGAGGCCGATTCGTGTTTGAGTGAATGAGAGAAGGTTTGGAAGCTCTCATCTGGACTGCATTGCCTCGTCACATTCTCTTCTGTCAAGGTTCGACTTCGCACCATCACAGTATCGACGGTCCCTCTATACGCCAACTTTCATACGCCGAGATGTCCCACTACCAGGAAGGCTCAGCGCGTCCTTCATTGTTTGCTGTCAACCTGGGCTACACGAGCGCCTTTCCTACGCGCGCCCTGGACGACCCGCGGCGCCATCCCAACGAAGCACTCGCTGACTTCCACCGGGCGGCCGACCGGATTCTACAGGGTCGAAATTACAGTCCGCTCTCTGAAACAGAGAGCGAAGGCGAGAATAGCGACAGCGGGGATGATAGCGACGATAGTTACGAGTCCATCTTTGGAGGCGACAGCAACACTGCCGGTCCGACAGATGACCAGAGGGAAGCGTTTCTGAGCCGAGCGATAGACGCCGCACGGAAGCAGCTCGAGGCCGATTTTGCCATGTTCCACAAAGAGGCGAGGAACACTCGGCGGACGGGCAACACGCACAGGACGCACAGGACGCACCGGGAGAGACAGAAAAGCCGAGCAGCGACAGTCCCAGCCACGGAAGCGAACAGCCAACTCTCCGAGGCCCACCGGCCGACGTGGCAGCAGGTTCCAGACAATATGAAGCTCATCCTGGTCAAGGAGCTGACCAGCGACTTCTCCTACAGCAAGGCCGTGCAGCTGCTGCGGCTGACAGTCGCTGAGGAGGCCGCCTTGCGTGCACTGTACGACCGCGAGCAGCGCAAGGTCGCCCGCCACCGCGCCGCCCTGGATGCCTATGCCGACCAAGGGCTGGACGCGTATACTCGACAGAAGCCCGTCCAGCGGCCGGACGAGGAAGAGGGTCGGACGCCGCCGTACGCGCTCACGGCTATCAAGGGCTGCTACCTGCTGCCGCCCGTGGATGAGCCCCAGCTGCTGACCGACTTTGTCTCGGTGCAGCACATGACGGCGGCCCTCGACTTTCTGCACGGCCTCGGGTTTGCGCCGGGCACCGTCGACCTCGGCCACTGGGTTGGCCACAGCGGCGGCGGCCGGTTCGAGATGGACATACCGGACCGCCATGAGGTCTGCGAGGTCGGCCACCACGGGCGGGCACTGCTTGGCAGCACTCATCAAGAAACGTCGGCTATTCGACCCATGAGAGAGAGCAAGAGCAAACAGAGCAGACAGAGCATCGGCACTAAGAGAGGCAGACCCAAGGCGAAGACGACGGCCGGTGGCCTGAAACTCAAAAGACTTCCGACGGTACGATTGATCACACGGGAGCGAGGCGGCAGAGGCGTTGGAGGCGGCAGTCGGGGCGGAGGGGTCGCGACGAGGGGACGGATGAGGGTCGGAAGGACGAATTAGGACTAGTAGATAGAATATATTACATAAGCTATTTCTACCAAGTGGATGCCGGCGGACTCGCAGCTGTCCATTGCGACGAGCAAGAGCCCCGAGAACCGCGAAGCCGCAGCATCGACCATGGCGCCACCCCGGATCGAGCAAAAGGAGATTGATACGTACTGGAACATCTTCTCGACGCGGACAAATGGCGGAAAGTTTATGACGGGCGAGCAGGCGGCGCCGGTGCTGAAGAACAGCGGGCTGCGCGACAACCAGCTGGAGCGAGTGTGGGACCTGGCAGACGTGGACAATGACGGCAACCTGGATTTCGAGGAGTTTTGTGTGGCGATGCGGCTGATCTTTGACATTTTGAACGGGGTAGGTAACGGCGGGCGGCCCGCGAGGAGCCGCGAGGAGCCGCGAGGAGCCGCGAGGAGCAACAAGGAGAACCAATGTGGCTAACTTTCCCGCCCCCCCTCCCAGGCCTACCCAGACGTGCCGACGACGCTGCCTGACTGGCTGGTGCCCGAGTCCAAGGCGCACCTGGTGCAGGCGGGCCGGGCGCTGACGGGCAAGGCGGCGCAGTTTGAGCAGGTCGAGGTCGACGACCCGGACTCGCCCGGGCTCCAGGACGGCTTCGACTGGTACATGAGCCCGGCCGACAAGGCCAAGTACGAGCAGATCTACATGGAGAGTCGGGACATGCGGGGCGAGGTATCCTGTGGGTGGCGTCTGGTGCTCTGTGCTTGTTTCCCTGTTCCCCGTCGCTGACCGGCTAGTCGCCGCCCTCCAGGACCTCTACGAGTCGCTCGACGTGCCCGACACCGACATCCGCTCGGCCTGGAACCTGGTCAACCCGTCGGCCGGATCGTCCATCAACAAGGACGCCTGCCTCGCGTTCCTGCACATTCTCAACTACCGCCACGAGGGCTACCGCATCCCGCGCACCGTGCCGGCCTCGCTGCGCGCCAGCTTCGAGCACAACCAGATCGACTACCAGGTCGGCAACGCCAGCACGGCCGCCGCCACCGGCACGGCCACGGCCGCCGCGCGCGCGCGCTGGGGCACCAAGGCCGACGACTCGACCTCGACCGGCCGCAAGGCCAAGTTTGGCGACCAGTACCTCACGCGCCTCGGCCGCTCCGGCTTCACCAGCGCCGGCACCGACTTTTCGTCGGAGCAAAAGACGGAGGACTGGGAGGAGGTGCGGCTCAAGAAGCAGCTGCACGACCTCGAGACGCGCATCGCCGACGTCGAAACCGGGTCGGTGCGCCGTAGCGGCGGCACTGCCTCGGGCAAGCGCGAGACCAAGCTGGCGCTCGTCAAGCGCGAGCTCGAACAGCTGCTCGACTACAAGCGCAAGGAGCTGCGCGACCTCGAGGAGGGCACCGGCAAGGCCAAGGCCGCCGGCAGTCTGCGCGGCGTCGGCGACGACCTCAAGACGGTGCGCGAGCAGGTCGAGAGCCTCGAGGCGCATCTGCGCACGCGCGAGAGCGTGCTGGAGCAGCTGCGCCGCGAGATTGACGACGCCAAGGTGCGGTAGGGGAGGGGGGGCAGAGTGCACGTGTAGTCTTCTTGAGCGGCTGTTTGCAGAATAAATTGGGTATCGCTATCAGGGGGGTTCCCTTGTCAGTCTTGTTCTATTCTCCTTGTCCCCGTGTCCCTCTCCTCGTCTTCTCTCTTCCCCACTCCTCTCCCTCCCTCCTCACGCAATACTCCCGTCAATGTAGCTCGTCAAGTACTGCGTGCCCAGCGTGCGTCCCTTGGCCAGCCAGACCAGCAGCGACGGCAGCCGAATCGAGTTGACCCGGCCGGTCCCGCGCCCGCGGCCCGTCGCCACCGCCAGCAAGTCGACCGGCAGAAGCTTGACCGGAGTGGGCGGCTTGCCCTGTAGGACCTGCACAATGTTGCGCGCTACGCCGGCCGCCTGCTTCTGCGTGATCATGAAGCCGGCGCGCGGCCGGCTGACAGCGTCGCCCACGGCCCAGACGTCCTGGGACGCCACGCCCTGGACGTGGTAGAACTCGTCGACCAGCACGCGCCCGCTGCCGTCCGTGTCGATCAGACGCGCGTCCAGGAACTCCGTGTTGGGCGTCAGACCATACGTGGCCAGGTACACGTCCGCTACCAGCGGCTCGACCAGACCCGCCACCGCCAGCTCGGTCCGGCCGTCTGCGAGCACGCGCGCGCCCGTCACCGTCGCACCCGTCTTCACGTCGACACCGAGCTTCTTGAGCTCGGCTGCCGCTGCCGTCGCCACCCCCGTCTCGCCCGGCAGCACCCCATCGCCGCTCGCCAGGAGCACAATCTCCTTCTTGTCCGGGCCGCTGCCGTACTCGTAGGCCAGCTCGCCAGCCACCTCCACGCCGGTCGAGCCGGCACCGGCGACAACGATTTGCTTGGCCGTCTTGACACGCTCCTGCACAGCCCGAACAGCGGCCACATCCTCCTCGTACGTGCCCGCCCCCTTCCACGGTAGCATGGCGCCCGCTGCCATCTCTGTCCGCGGCTTCGTCGCCCGTGCGCCCGTGGCCACGACCAGGTGGTCGTACGCCAGAGTGCGTGACTTGCTGCCACCATCTGTGCCGGCCATGGCCACCCGCACCGTCTTGGCCTCGACATCGACTGCCTCGGCCGTACCGACGACGAGCTCGGTCTGCTCCTCGGGGTAGCGGCCGAGCGCTGCTGCAAGCGGCGCAAAGTACTGCTCTTCGGAAAACTGGCCGGGCACAATGGCGCGCACCGACGCCATGCAGAGGTAAAAGTGGCTGTTCTGGGCAGACGTTTTGTTAGCAGGGGCATTATCGTGTCGTCATCTCTCCACATACATTGGACACCAGCACGACCTTGACGTCTTTGCAGTTCTTCAATAGGTAGTGCGCAACGTGCAGGCCGCCAAAGGCGCCGCCGAGAACAATGACCGTCTTCATGGCTGCGTGGAGCAGAATCTTGCAGGTGATTTTGTGTACGTCGGCCGGCGGGTGGCCTTTATATCTGCGCAGCGCCGGACAACTCGAAACGATCCCTGCAGCATGTCCGGACGCTGTGGATCTGCTGGCGGCATTCGGGCTGAAAACCCTCCGTGGCGCCCCTCCACGCTGCAGTTACACCGGACTTCTTGCGCCGGAACAACTGGCCTCTTCTCGGTCCCGAACACTCGTGTGCGGACTGTTGCCTCGCTGATCTGGCCAGTGCTAGCGTTCGGGCCCACGCGCACACATGTGGCGGAAGCGTCCTGCAGGGGCAATGTCTCTGACGGCAGAACGACGCATAAAACGAATCACTTTCATCGTTGTGAGAGGAGCCACAATGCGTGTATTCTATCATCACTGGGTGCCTCCCTGTGGCTTACGCGTAGCCTACGCCAAACAATCTGTCCTCGTGTTCCTTGCCGTCCTGGCAATGACGTCGTCAGCACCTTCCTTGGCTCGTGACTGCCCAATGTGACTCGACAGCTTGCTCCGGAGCTGTACCCCACCAAACGGCCCCAAATGGACCCCCAACAATTCAGGCCCACCGCCAAACTTTCTTCTCCTACTTGTAGTACCTCAACGCTTTCCGCCCAGCAGCATCGACTGACAACTGCACACACAAACTAGCACTCTGTTCACCCGCACATCGACTATGGCCCCTCCCCAGTCCGAAGCCTTCAAGCAGGCTGTGCTTGACTCCAAGAAGCTCACCGCCAAGCCGAGCACCGACGAGCTGCTCGACATTTACGGTACGTCCACCGCAAACATAACAAAGCCCGGCCGCAGCAGGCCAAGGCAGGCTGCCGAGCCACAGACGTGCTGACTCTCTTTTTCGCAGGCCTCTACAAGGTCGCCACCGGCGAGGACATCACCAAGGCCCCGTCGCCGGGCATGTTTGACCTCAAGGTATGTGGGGTGTCGCGAGTTGTGCCATGGGACATTCATAGTACCATGCTAATATAATACTCCACAGGGCAAGGCCAAGAAGAACGCGTGGCAGAAGTTTGTCGACGACGGCCTGACCCCCGAGGAGGCTCAGGAGCGCTACGTCGAGTACATTGAGAAGCTCAAGGCCAAGCTCGGCTTCGACCCCGCAAAGGTCCCCGAGACGGTCGGCTCCTCGTAAGAGTTGCGCCGGATGCTAGACAGCCGACAACCTCTGCAGGAAATGCGAGCTCATGATTTCTCGTGCTCTGTTCTCCGCCGTGCCACCACTTACAAACTCCACACGTGCCCTGCCCAGTCGGGCTCTGCGTGTGGTAGCGTGCCCACCCAGGGTATCTCATTCTTGCCGTATTGCTGCAGCGGCAGATCATACGGCTGCCGCAGGGCCACCACCGGCACATTTCCCTCTACAGGCGTCTGCGGCCTATCGCGACCGCCGGCCGGCTGCATCACGGCCGTGTCGGCAAACAGCCCCGGCCAGACCAGGACACCAATCTCCCACGAGGCGATCCGCATGTCGCCGGCCGCGTTCCTGGCCTCGCCCCAGGCCTGCTTGGATAGATTTGCCGACGTCAGAAGCGCCCAGTCGATGCTGTCTTGCCCATAGCGCACATATGTCTTGATGTGCGGAGCCGCTCGTCCGCGCCCGCTTCGTACAGCGTTGTCAGTCTCTGGCAGCGCTGGTCTCATTAGCCCACTAACCCAACAAACCCAAACAGCCCCAGAAACCAAAGCGTAGCAAGACACATACCCGCGCCTGCGGATGCATCGTTGGCCCAGTGGCACAGCATTGGTCGCATGTACTGCAGCTGCTTTTGCTGCTGGGCCGACTGGACCTTGGTGTGTATCGACACGCCCGACTCGTAGCCGTCCAGTGACCGCCGTATTTCGTCTGCCGTTGGGAATACCACGCGGAACTTGGCTGGCTGTTGTAGACCCGCCGGTTGCCTACCGCAGTCCAGCGCAGCAAACAGGGTCCGTCGGAGCCACGCATCGGTCGGGCCCAGTGTCGCCATGGAGGACACCTGCAACACGATCTGGCTGGATTTGGTCACAGGCTGCACCGGGACGGACCGCAGCGTCTGTTGGAGGGCGGCCCAGCCCCATTGCGTAATGTGCTTGTGCGCTCTGCCGGCGTTGGACAGCGGAGCCACGTCGTGGCGACCGGGCACGCTGGCAATGAGGGCCGCCCGCACGGCCGAGAAGTCGTAGCGCACCAGCTGGTCAACGAGCGGCTGGCAGACGGAGCGCCGCGTGTTGTAGGCCTGGAGATAGTTGAGCAGGTCTGCTTTGAAGCGACTGCCGCTGCCAGGGCTGGCATCAGCATCGGCATCAGCATCGGCATCAGCGTCCAACCGCGGCAGTAGCGGCGATCGCCACACGCCCTGCGTCATGTTGGCCCAGTCGTGTGGGATCACATTGGCCGTGTAAATGGCCACCTGCATCGTGTCGTCCTGGAGGAACAGGATCGCCATCTTGCTGTGGTGCGTGCCAAACGGCACCGGCATCGAGGCCGTGTGCAGATGCACGTTGGCGTGACCGGCCGCCGCCGCCTCGAGGGCCACGCGCCGCTTGTCCTCGCGCTGCCAGAAGCCATGCACGACGTGCACCCGCACGTGGTCGCGCACGTCGGCGTGGAACGCGGTCAGGAGAAAGTCCACGTCGTGCAGAAAGTTGAACTCCCAGCATTCGGCCACCAGCGGATGGCCAAACACGTCGCCAATGGTCACTGCATCTACATTGTCCGTCTCGGGCAGATCCCGGATGGCCGTCAGCTGAAAGGGGCTGTGGAAGCATTTTGGCGATGCTCTCTGGACGTGCTCCTCCCCTCGTCGCTTCTTTCGCGGCGGGCTGATTGGTGGCAACAGCCACTTGCTCTCCAGCCCATCGCCGCCTCCGGCTCCGTCGCTGTCCGGTCGGTCAGCTGGTCGCCTCACCGCCGCCTGCCCTCCAGCCATGGCGGCGATGGCAACGCGTCGCAGTTACGTCACGTGCCTGTCGCGAGGGTTGTGCCGGCAGCCATCCATCCGCTCCTTCTTCTTTGCTGCCTAGATGGGTGCACTGCAGTCGCAGCCGTTCCAACCGTCACAGAGGGTTCCAAAGTTTCTGGGGGAAGGTACGACAGCGCGTCCCAAAGCATACGGCCCTCACTGTCTCTTGCGGTGACGCACTTCCAAAAATAAATGACACCTGTTACGTGTACGCTTACAGAGCGCTGTGCCGCGCTGGCTCCCCCCCCCTGCAGCGCACCGCATGCACTAACAGGAAATGCACTGGCCGCTGATTGGCCGGGATCCTGCTGGCCCGTAAGCTTCTTGGAGGGAAACGCCTCCTGAAATCTATTCTGCATCGACGACCAAAAAACGGCTCCTCTTCCTTTGCTATCCGGACGCGCTTCCCCTGACTTTGCGCCCACGAGACTCTCTCTGCCGACTGCCGCTCTCTGCCGGACCTGCTCTCTTTCTCTGCTGTCCCGCCGCCGCCTCCGCATTCCCGCGACTCGCTTTACCGGCGCTTTGTCTCGAATTCGATGATTTAATACACTGGGGACCATTTCGCTTCCATTCCGCCACATCTCCCTGTCCAGGCTGGCCTCGACGTCGCCTTTTCCTTTTTCCGTCGCGACAACTTTCCGATCCCGCCTGATCGGCCTGCCCATGCGCAACCTCGACAATTAGCCTTCTCTCTCCATCTTGTCGCCTCGTCTCGTCTTTTGGCTTCGCTGACGGCCATCGTGGCCCTGCCATACGGGACACCAATCCTCCCCTCCCCCTCATCGCCTCGCCCATCATGAGGCTTCTCTCGATTGTCTCGCTATTAGGCGCGGCTGCCCTTGGTGTGGCCGCCGAAGATGTTGCTCCCGAAGCTGCACCAAAAGCGGCCTTGCCGCCAGGCTGGACCGTATTTGACGGTGTCCAGGTGCCGCCTTTGGTCGATCTGACGCCCAGCAACTTTGTTGAGGAGATGGCCAAGTCAAAATACATGATGGTCAAGCTGTTTAGGTGAGTCTGCTTGACTCGCTATTGCCGCTGTTGCTAATCCGGCCAGCCCTTACTGCCATCACTGCCAGCACTTTGCACCGACATACCAGACGCTGTACGAGTTTTACACCACGTCGAAACCAGTAGCCAACGACCCGAGCATCAGCTTCTCCGACTATTACGGCTTCCGCTTTGGAGCCATCAACTGCATCGCCCACTACGATTTCTGCGTGAAGCACGGCGTCCGGTCGTACCCGACGACAAAGGTCTTCAAGGACGGCGAGCCGATTGAGGTCTTTGAGGGCGTCAAGAAGATGGACGAGCTCGCCAAGACCATTGAGGTCGCCCTCGAGGAGACGCACCCCGGTACTCGCTCGGTCGTTTTGCTGCCCAAGGAGAAGGAATTGGTCCACCCCACCGTGGCCGACGAGGCTGGAGCAGTGATCACCGCCAGCGCAGTAGTTGCCGCTGCGGCTGCTCCCGATACTGCCGCTGCCCCTGCTGCCGCCGTTCCGGATGCTGCCGCTCCGGCTGCTGCCGCTCCTGCTGCTGCTGCACCGGCAGCCGCCGCTCCGGCTCCTGCTGCTCCTGCCGTGGATGCCGCCGCCCCGGCCCCTGCAAAGGCAGTTCCAGCTGGCGCCATCAAGGACACATCGGCCGATTCCGAAAAGCAGTCTATCGTGTCCAAGGACACTAAGGACCGCAAAAAGGACAAGTCCAAGAAGCCGGTCTTCCCCCTCTTCCGGGGCCTGCCCAAGTCCACGGCTGTGGCCAACCCTCATGGCGCCTCGGTGCCGCTCAACGCTGAAACGTTCCAGACACTCGTCACGACGACCCAGGACCCGTGGTTCATCAAGTTTTACGCGCCGTGGTGCCACCACTGCCAGGCGATGGCTCCGAACTGGGAGCAGATGGCCAAGGAGATGAAGGGACAGCTGAACATTGGCGAGGTCAACTGCGAGAAGGAGAAGCGTCTCTGCAAGGACGTCCACCTCAATGGCTACCCGACGATTCTCTTTTTCCGCGGCGGCGAGCGCGTCGAGTACGATGGCCTGCGCGGTCTGGGCGACTTTGTGCAGTACGCCGAAAAGGCCGTAGACATCTGCCAGGGCGTGCAGAACGTGAACGCCGCAGAGTTTGAGGCGCTGGAGAAGAAGGAGGAGGTCATCTTCCTGTACTTTTACGACTTTGCCACGACCAGCGAGGACTTTATGGCGCTGGAGCAGCTGCCACTGAGCCTCATTGGACGGGCCAAGCTGGTCAAGACCGACGACCCGGTCTTGTATGACCGGTTCAAGATTACGACGTGGCCGCGGCTGGTTGTGTCGCGCGAAGGGCGACCGACGTACTACTCGCCGCTGACGCCCAACGAGATGCGCGACACGCGGCAGGTGCTGGACTGGATCAAGTCAGTGTGGTTGCCGATCGTGCCGGAGCTGACGGCGTCGAACGCGCGCGAGATTGTGGACGGCAAGCTCGTGGTGCTGGGCATCCTGAAGCGCGACGACGCGGAGGGTTTTGCCAGCGCGATCCGCGAGATGAAGAGCGCGGCCAGTGAGTGGATGGACAAGCAGATCCAGCTGTTCCAGCTGGAGCGGCAGGAGCTGCGCGACGCGAAGCAGCTGCGCATCGAGGAGGCCGAGGACCGCAATGACCAGCGGGCCCTGCGGGCAGCTAAGAGCATCCACGTCAACATGGACCGCGCGGACAAGAAGGAGGTGGCCTTTGCCTGGGTGGACGGCGTGTTCTGGCAGCGGTGGCTGCGGACGACATACGGCATTGACGTCAAGGACGGCGAGCGCGTTGTGATCAACGACGAGGATGTGAGTTCCCAAGGAAAGAGGACCATGATGTGCACAGGACGTTGCTAACAAGACAGTACCGCCGCTACTGGGACCAGACGATCACGGGCAACCCGATCCTGCCATCGCGGACATCGATTCTCGAGACGCTGAATAAGGTTACAGCGTCTCCGCCCAAGATCAAGCCCAAGTTGACCATTTCGAGCATCGAGAAGATCTTCTTTGACATACGAGTGACCTTTTCGGAGCATCCGTATCTGACGATTGGCTGCTTCCTGGGCCTGTCGGTCGGCGCGGCCTCGTGGTTCCGCGGCCGCGTGCGGTGGACGCGGGGGCACTTCCGGCTGCAGGACAGCCTCGGCCGGACAGACTTTAAGCTGCCCATCCTGGGGACTGGGCTCAACACAAACGGCAAGGTAGATTAAGGGCGCCGGGCCGAGCGAAGAGACGTGTCACGGGATCATTTGTTTTGTTTTGCGTGTTTGTTTTTTTTGCTTATCAATCACGGCGTCTGGCTGTTCTTCCCCTTTTTGGGTTTGGCCTTCTGTCCCTGCCGCCCTCTGCGTTTGGTCTATCAATATGACATATGACGGTCTGTACACTACCACGGTTGTTCCCTGTTTCCTCTTGGGGCCGGCATACCGCGACGCTGTCCTTTCTACGTATCATTCACATACTATGCGCGCACCGATAGACGGTCTACTGCCGGGAGATCGCATTGCTGTTGCTGGGGCGCACAAACGAAATAATATATCAATACATATATATATCACGACATGCGGTTAGCAGTACAAGCAAATGTGGCAGCACGTCGCCAGCCAGGACACGCTGCACAACACTCCTTACGTGTACAGCTCGGCGGTCAGGCTGTTGAACGTGAGGCCGTCCTTGGCCAGGTCGTCAACGTCGACGAGGAACTGGAGCGGCATCTCGACCAGGTTGCCGCGGATCTCGCCGAGGCGGGCCTTGACGGCCTTGACGCCGCCGGGGAAGTCGGGCACAACGTGGCCGTACTCGACTTTGCCGTCGGGCGCGGGCGGCGGCACTTCGGGTTTGGTCGGGACCTCGCCGTGCTCCTCCGCCTTCTTCGCCTCGTCCGTTTCCTCCTTTTCCTCCTTTTTCTCGTCCTTCTTGTCCTCGGTGGTGCCGGGCGTCACAAAGTAGCTGGAAAAGTACTTGTCGTACTCGGCCCACGAGCGGACGCGGTCGGTTGGCACGCAGTGGAAGACTTCGTCAAAGGCCTCGGTGTTGGTGTGCGCCGTATTGTTCCACAGGCGCCGGAAGTTGGCGCTGAGCGGATCGGCCACCAAGCGGTCAGCCGGGCTGTCCCAGTCGTACTCGTTGGGGACTCCCCCGTTGACGGGGAGGAACTGGGGGTTAGCTTTTTTTCTCTCCTCTTGATCCTTTCTTTCTTTTTCTTTCTTCTTTCCTTCTCCTTCACATCCTCTCTCACTCACATTCTCTGTCGGCTTGTCGCAGCGCTGGTCGGGCAGCAGGCCAATGTGCTTGCGGAAGAGCTGGCGGCGCAGACTGGTGGCAAAGGCGGCTACGGCGTAGGGTTTGCCGTTCATGGTGGACTGCACCGGGTGGTTGGGGTCCTCAATGATGGCGGCAATCTCCGAGTCGTGGGTGCCGAGCTGGGAACGGTCGTTGAGGTTGGCGCTGCCGCAGATGACGAGGCGGTCGTCAGCGATCAGGACCTTTGTGTGGATGTAGAGCTCCTCGCTGACGTAGGCACCCATCTCGGCGGCCTCGTCGGTGCCAGTCCACGGCACGTCCGCCAGGTTTTGCCCGCCGTCCATGTAGCAGGCGGACACGGAGTCGCTGGTGGGATCGTTGGGCGCCGCTGCCGCCGCCGCTTGGTAGCGGCGGTAGTTGTCGCCGAGCTCGCCATGGGTCTCCTCGTCGCGGGAATAGCCGTCGTAGCCGGTCTCGACGGCGTCGTCAAACTCGCGGCGGGCGTCCTCGTACGAGACGCCGCTGGCCTTTTCAATGCGGCTCATGAACGGCGCCGTGTTGATGCGGTCGTAGTTGCGTAGGTTGTAAAAGCGTAGGTAGCGCTCGGGCTCGTCGACGCCAGCGGCGCGCAGGGACTCGTAAATGCTGTGGCCGCCGCGGCTGATGCTGTTGTACTGGAACTCCATAATGGCACGGGTGCCCAGGGCGCCCTCGGATTGCAGGTCGCCAGCAAAACCGGGCACGGCCGGGATGCACACAATCATGCCAAAATCCTCGCCGGCCTGGTGGGCACGCACGATGCGGTCGACAATGGCGCGGCCAATCTTGTTGCCGACGGGCCGCTGCTGGTCGCCAGTCGACGTGATGAAGAACTGGTTCTCCATGTACACAAAGTGTTCGGCGCCCGTGATGGCGGCAATGTAGGCGTTGGCCACCGAGTGCTCCGTCTTGTGGCCGGCCGACCACTCGGTGCAGCTGCGGGTCAACTGGATGTGCAGCTTGTCCTCCTCGCGGCCGCCTGGACGGCGACCGTCACCCTCGGGCTCCTCGCCTCCTTCCTCGCCCATCAGGCGGTTGAGCCCGTGGTGCCAGTGCTTGTGCAGACCACCGACAAAGTTTTGGCCGCCCTCCAGCAGCTGCTCGCCAGTGCCGCGTAGGCTGTCGGGCACGTGGTGCATGTGCAGCGGCATGTCGATGGGCAGGTAACCCTTGTCGCGAGTGACGTACTTGCGGTTGAAGATGAAGTTCCTAGAGGTGAGCGGCTGTCTTTTTCTCGTTGCGTGTCAAAAAATATACCACTCACCATCTGTCGATAAAGTGCGTCACCAGGCTGGCCACAATGTGTCCCGACAGGCTGATGCTGATATCGGACCAGCCCATTCGCGAGTTCCGCGTGCGGTCCACTGGTTTGTGAGCGACTGTGTGCGCGATAGTCGGGCTGTTCAGGTTTTTGAATACGCACGCTTGTTGTTCTCCCACTTGTCCACGTCGGCAAAGTCGTACACGCGGGCATTGTTGTAGTCCTGGCCGGGGTACAGGATGGCGTCGAGGTCGCCAGGGTGGGCGTCGGCAATGGGATGGCCTATTCTCAGTCTCTACATTCATAAGAGTTTTCTGGGTTCTATCAAGTCTTCACTTACTATTGGTGTCCCAACGTCCAAAGCCTGCTCTGTTAGTTTGGTCCTAGTCACGGGGGGAGCATACGCACATAGGTCGAGGCCGCCCATAAACGCAATGTGGTCGTCAATCAGACAGAGCTTCTCGTGGTGGGCCCAGTAGAGCACCATGTCGTCGCTGGTACCGTACAGCGTCTTGAGGGCGTCCTTGCCGAGCTTGGACATGTCGAAGGAGCCGAGGTTCATGTTCTTAAAGGCAGACTGGATGTCGGCCTGGAAGTCGTGGCCGTTCGGCAAGTGGTCGGGGTGACGGAAGACGCGAATGTTGGGGTGCAGCGCCTCGAGGGAGTGTTTGGTGTGCTGTTGTGTGAGGGATTATCAGACAAGCAGGAGGGGTCGAGCGCATACGGCAGAGTTCACTATAGGGCGAACGGTCAGCCAGAGGCGCCAGAGACAGACACCGACACCAGACAGAACTCACAGGTCAGGGCCTGGGGCACTTCCTTGTAGACGATGACGCGGATCTGGACGCCACGCTCGGCGGCGGCCTTGAGCATGTTGTCGAGCCGGTACTGCTCATTCTTGGAGGGCGGACGGCGCAGATACAGCTCGGGGCTCAGCCACCAGTCCAGAATGTAGATTGTGCGCTCGGCGCCTGAAGAGGGCAAGTCAGCGGGCCATTCATGCGTCGTCGTCTCCCCTTCTTCAAGCCCCGCACTCACGCTGGATCGCGTCGGACACGGCCCAAAAGTAGGAGCAGCCGTCAACATACCACTTGGCATGGCCAATGGTCTCGGGGGCAAACGACTGGAAGCGATTGCGGTTGTGCTCTTCCGAGTGGGAGGCGCTGCATTCGTCGCCGTGGGTGTGCGAGTGCTTCTCGCCGCCCAGGAGGTCGTCAAGGCCGCTGTTGACCTTTTTGAAAAAGTTCTGCATGGTGGGCGCGGTGCAGGGTGCGAGCAGAGACAAAGGATGCAGAGGCAAGAGACGAGTCGCCAATGGTGACAATTCCCAGCGCTTCGGACAGTCTAAAGTTCCCGAGAACGCGCGGCTTATGAGGGGTTGTGTCTGTTCTTGTATTCTGGGAAGGAGCGCAGCAGCGCAGCAGCGCGGCCGACCGGTCGCGGGATATTCCACTTTTCCATCCCACCAGAGCTGAACTCGCAGAACCACCAAACCAGCACCACAACAACCAACTAGGCGTAGTTTCGCCGCGTCGCAGCCGCTGCTTGGCTGCTTGGCTGCTCAGCCCGGCTCGGGCTCCACCGCGTCTGTTTCCCATGACATCGTTGTGCATACACGCATGAAACTAGGAGGCTTGTTTGCCCGCGCTGTGCCCGGCGCCGCCGCGACTGTACCTGAGCCGTGGCGATGGCTGCCGACATGTTGGTGAGATAGCGATCCGATCGGGTGTCGTCTTTAGTGATCTGCATTGTCAACTTTGGCGTGTCAAAGGTCAACTTTATATCGACCGTTCATTGCGTGGTGTGCAGCCGTACCTTCCCTTCAGCGCATTGCACGTGAGTCTCGCACCGAAATACACTCCCCCTCCAAGGCAAGTTGCGTCACCGACTCCATTTGTGCGCCGTACGACTTTAGCGCCGATTTCTCTGCCCAGCAAACACGCGATCTCCGTCGCTCCTGCCCTGGGCCCTTTTTTTAACCAACTCCCGTCTCCCGTCTGCCGGCTCTCCCTGGACGCGGGCCGTGTGCAAGAAGCTGCGCCAATGCCCTTTGGCCAATTGGGTTGGGCGAAGGTGCTGTAACAACAAATCGACAGCCAGACAAACATAGTCTCCCCCTCCATGGCCGACACGGGCGGCCTGTCTGACGAGGCCGCCGCCGCCGTGGCCGCCGATGTGGCTGCTGCTGCTGCTGCTGCTGCTGCCGCCGTAGCTGCTGCTGCCGCCGCCGCCACCACCGCGGTCTCCCCTCCAACAGATCACGTCTCTCTACCGATCGCACAACGACCGCCACAACCACATCCTCCCGTCACCCCCCCGGCCAGCTCTGTCGTCCAACTCTATACGCCCGCCGTTCACGGCCACCTCGTCCTCTACCTCGCCGCCCTGCATGGCTCCTGCATCACGCACGACGGCCTCACCGGCAGCTTTGTGCCGCCCCTACACCATGAGAAGCTGCTGGCTTGGTGGAAGGTCCGGCTGGCCAGCTCGACCGTCCTGCTGTGGCTGCTGCCGACCAGCGACCCGGACAGTGCGGTCGTCACCGCCCGGCCCGCGGCCTCGGACTTGGTTGGCGCCGCTATGCTACACGGCCACCCGGCTGAGACGAGTCCGCACGTGGCCGCCGTCGACCTGTTGCTAGTCAGCCCACGGCAGCGCAGCCAAGGTGGCGAGAGGCTGTTGCTGGCGGCCGTACAACAGCACGCCCTCGCGGCCGGAAGGACGTTACTGGTCAGTTCATTGTGTTTTCCCACCACTCCCCTCTAACACGGCCAGACCGCAGAAACAGACGCCGACTCGCCTGCCGCGCACACTTTTCTCGACCTCGGCTTCACCTTGGCGGGCCGCATCCCCAACTTTGTCGTCCGCTCCAACGGCGAAACCCGCGACCAGCTGCTGCTCTACAAGAACCTTGCGCCCTCATGACACTGGAAAGTCCATTTTGTGTAGTACATAATTAGAAATACACCTGCCAACTGCACCACAGCTTGGCAGTATTCGCCCGACGCGACGCCTTTTCTGGTCCTCTCCCCCCCTACTCGTCGTCCTCCACCTCTTCCACCCGCGGCGCCATAGAAGCTGGCCGCTGCGTTGGCACCGCGTTCATCTGCGTGCTGGCCGAGGTGGTCGTGGCCGAGGCCGGTGCCGCCTGGCCCGTGGTGCTGGCAAAATGGGTCTGCGCCGCCGCTGAACTGGCCGTAGCAGCCGGCTTGGACCTTTTCTTCTTCTTGGGGTTCGGCTAGGGTTTGTCAGAACGGGTGCGCCATGGCATCAACCAGAACACTCACATCGTGCCACGCCCACATGGGCCGGAAGCTGTCCATAAAGGAAACATCCTCCCACAGGTTTGGATAGAGCCAGAGGCCGGGCGAAACGATAAAGTAGGTCAGGCAAAACAGGATCACGCGGAAGATGGCCATGAGGAAAAAGAGCCCCAGCAGGCCGAGGAAGCCCCAGCTGATATAGTAGACGCCCTGGCGCATGCGCACCGGCCACAGCGGGTACAGCACAACAGCAAAAATGGCCAGAAGCGCCAGGCCGGCATAGACCTTGCGCATCACCTGCGAGCCCTCGTACAGCCAGACATAGTACATGTCGTCGCCCGCGTCCTGCTGCCGCTCAATCGTCACAGTCCATTGGCCCTTGACGCGCTTGGTCTTTTTCTTGCCGCCCTTGTTGCCGGCTGCCTCGGCCGCTTCCGGCGCCTTGACCACGCGCAGCGCCAGCATCGACATAGGCAGCAGCTTAAAGGCGTTTTCGAGCGATGCGCGGTCGGTAATGGCCGGCAGCTCGGGCGTCTTGAGCCGTGCCTTTTCGTAGGCCGGTGTCTGCAGTGTCCGCAGCGCCCGCTTGACACGGAACATGTCCTTGCGCTCGCCGTTGAGAATGACGGTGCGCGGCTTGAGGTCCTGGCCACGCAAAAACTTGGCCATGGCCAGAGCCACTGGTTTGGGCGGGCCCGGGGTGATCGGCTGGGGCTGGCCTTGAGTTGTCTGCGGCGGATGTGGGTGCGGGTGCGGGTGGGCATGGCCATGAGGCTGCTGGCCAGGACCCGGCGGACCAGACTGGCCCGGCTGGCCTGGTTGGCCTGGCTGGCCTGGCTGTCCCTGCCCCTGTGCCTGCGCACGCGCTTGCTGCTGCTTGAGCATCATCTGCTCGCGTGCCTTTTGCTGCAGCTGCTTGATAAAGTCGGGCACCGTCATACCGGCCTTTTGTGCGTCCAGCGCGATCTGGCGCTGCATGGCCGCGATCTGCTCAGGGGACGGCCGCTGGCCGGGTGGCTGCTGCATCGTGGATGGTCTGTTTTTGGTTATAGGTATCGAGTAGGTCCAAAGTAGCGGTCGCGAATTTGTCCTGTGATGGTGGTCACCACGGTCGATCGCGGTGATGTGGTAGAGTTCGCTCCATCCTAAGTGTTTTTGCCCAATAAGCGCCGCGCCTGCCCCAATGACACGTTGGCTGCAAAAGGGCAAGCTGTCCAATTCGACTTGCCGGCTCGGACTTTTTAATATTCCGGTGCATTTGTGTATTATGTAAGAAATATACCGTGCATGTTTGTATTAGTACCGTGAACTCGCACTGTATCTGGCTCCTGAGAAAGCTCTCGGCTACAACTCCAAGACGACATGTACCCATTCCCGCTCTCTTGTCTCAGCTCCCTGTCAACTTCATCTCCTATTACCCCTCCAAAGAAATGCTCCGTACGGAGTACTCCGTGCTGTATTTCTCTATTCGTAGGCTTCTATTTTTTTACTTCTGCTCTTTGTACTATTCGATAGTTACTTTCTGGACTTCTTGTTCTTTTTTCAATACTCGGAGTACTCCGTCTCTTTCCTCTCTCGTCTTTCGCCGTTTACACACTCTTTCCCCTGCCATTTCTTTTCCCCCTCCTCACTTCCGCCTCCGCACGCGGCTGGCGTTGCTCTTCTCGGCTTTTGATCCGCTCCGAATCGCTCCAAATCGCTCCAAATCGCTCTAAATCGTAGGCCTCATCGATCTTCCTTGCCTTTTGGGACCGCTAACGCACCGCCTAAACCTTTTTTCAGCTTCGCCTTTGCCGTCGTCTTCCTGTCCTCCCCTTTTCGGCGAATCATCTCTGCCAAGCGGCCTCCCACCAGCAACGCTAATTCCTCACCACACTTGCCTCGTCTTCCTCGTTTCCTCGTTTTCTCGTTCGTGTTCTTTTTGCCCAGTGTGCCTCCACCTCCTCTTTTCTTACGATCATCGCCACACCCATCCCTGAAATGCGGACCACTCAGCTGCCCGAGCGCTATGCCGAGCAACACAGCCATCTGACAGGGTTCCATCGGGGAAGGAAGAGGCGATGTCATGTTCGCAAGATGTATCGTACAGATGTACATCGTAGTCCGCGCTGATGACCCAAATGACCAGGGTCGTGCGGACGGCCACAGATGGGGCCCAGGATAGTCAGATCCGACAAGCCGCTCTGCATGTCATCGTGCGTGCGCCTCACAGCCAAAGACCTGCTGCATGACGGCCGCTTCCCTCCCGCCTTTCTTCCGCTTGCCACTCGGTGGTTGGGTTCGACGTATAACGCCTACGACTACGGCGTGCCTCCAGCTTTTTTCTTGTGCGCACGAGCATACGCTCGGGGCCGTTGCCGAAAGGACCGCCGGCTGGGACTTGCACTATTGCTCGTACTGCCAGAACTAGGCCTAGGTATCACAAGACTACCGCTACCGCGGCCGCTGGGACTCATTGTGGCCCACCTCCCCTCTGGCCAACCGGCCGCCCATGCCGACGAACAGGACGTCTCATGGCAAGTGCCCGGGAGCGCCTACGGCCACTCCGGGGACTGTATGTAGGTGGGCAAGTGATCGTGTGTCTGTGTGTCTGTGTGTCTTCGTATTACGCATGTGCCTCTTAGCCTGCCGCATGCCTCCTGCCTCCTACCTCCCTCCTGCCTCATCTGCCGCTTGCTGCCTGCCGCAACGGTTCACCCAAACATGGCCGAAACAGGTCACACAGCAGGGCAAGTAGGACGAGACAGGGTGATTGTCGGGGCTGTCCCAAACTTGTCCACCCTTGTAGGCTATTTTGGGCTCCGTATCGTTATCTGCTCCTAATTTGGTCTGCTCTTTCTTCTGGTCTCCGTCTCTTTGTTTCGTTTCTCCTGCATTTTACCAAGCACGTCCCACCAGTGGATCATGGAACTTGCTTTTTCTGCTTTTTCTTTTTTTTTCGTCGCTGCCAGTCCGTCGCCTGTAGCGCCCGCCAGCCACTCGTCCTGCATCCACTTTGGCCCCCCTGTGCCATGAGCAGGCCAATCTATAAGCGCCGACTGGCTGACGGCTGCTGTCACCCCAGCCTATCAGCGGGCGAGGCTCAGCTGCAGCTTGATCGACTTGCCGACCTATCGCAGCCTGCTGTTCCGGTGCCGCCAAAACGTCCTGGAGGAGGGGTGTGTGAGGAAGAGACGTTTTGGGCCACAGCCGTCACTCGTTACTCGATGCAACCCTGCCTGCTCGCGGCATCGCAAAGGACATGATCCCTCGCAATCTGCACCAGTGGCGTGGCCGCCTCGTTGGGCCGCATTCCCTCCCTTTCCCATATCCTGTCCTGATTTGGGTTGCGTCCGCCCCGAGAAAGCACTTGCCTGCTCCATAAAGCTAAGCGGTGCGTCTCCTGCGTCGTCTACTTGATATTAGTGTGGCCCGCCGTTCCTGTTCTTGTCCTTTGGTTTTTTGTCGTGCGCCCTCCGCTTCCTGCCTCTTTCCTTTTATAAAAGCCTTTGCTTCTCGTTCGTCCGATCGCCCGCGATCTGCCTCTCCTTTCGGATCTTCTATTCAACCCTTTCCCGCCTTCCCGCCTTGCTGAGAGTGTGTCGCTGGTCGTCTCTCTTAGTCTTGTTCACTGTCTCTATCGCGGTCTCTCCTCCGTTCTTAGCATGTCTCACCTCCTACCATGAGAGCATGACAGCATCCATGTTTTCCAACATGCCTTTTTCGTGGCTCAACTCCCTGGCGTCCTGCTGCAGCCCGACCTCTCCGCGCTTGCATGGACGGTCTCGTACGTATTGTCCCGTCTCCTTCTTTTCCTGTTGTCTCTGACGGCCAGAACCAGAAAAGGACATGGCCGTGTGGGCCGACGAGCCCTCCTTCACGCCGCCGCCGATGTCTACCCACGCCCGGTGGCAGACGACCATCACGGCCACAGGCGAGACCACTGAACCTGTCGGCATCCAGACGAGCCCCCGTCCTCAGTCTCGCCCTCACTCCCGCTCCCGCTCCCGTCCGAGATCCAAGGCCGGCTCGCTCGGCGGTCGCCGCAGCCAGTCTGCGCACCGGCGCTTCCAGACCGGGTCGTCCTCGTCGCAGTCTGTCTTTTCGTCGGCATCACGCCGGCCCCAGATTTCAGCGCCCACCAATTTTCGCCATGTGCATTCCGAGTCGTTTGCCTTCCCCCCCGTGCCACACTTGCCGCACCCGCCGCATGCCCATGGACTCTACATCGACCAGACACAGCTGCCGCCACAACGGCAACAACTATCGCAACGACCTCCCTCCTTCCACCCGCTCGAACTCAGCATCTACGCGACCGGCAAGCCGCTGTCGCCCCTGATGCCGGGCTCTGGATCGAATGCCACTGCCGTCGACGAACTGTCGACACCGTCGCGCACACGGGCACGTGGCGGCAGCAGCGGCAGCTCGACGTTGACTGGCCACGGCCACGACCGGGGCTACTCGTCCATGTCGTTTCATGTGCCGCGGCGGCCGCTGCCCGAGTGGACCATGCCGGCCAAAAACATGCCGGCTGCCAGTTCAGAGACAACGCCCGAGACCACGCCGGACACGCCCGAGACCACGCCGGAAACCCCAGAAACAAACACCTCTGAAAAGTTTCCGCCGCCCATCCCGCCGCGCTCGCGTATGCGTGCGTACTCGTCGCCGGCCGTGGAGACCATGGTCGAGCGCATCGCCGGCGCCATGCTGGAGATGGAGAAGCTGCAGGCGGATATTGATGCGGTCGTCGAGCGACAGAGCCTTTACGTGAGCAGCCGGCCAACGACAGCCTGCGAGCAGTTTGCAGCAGTCCCGTCCATCCCAGCCCTGCCGCCGACAGCACCGTCGTTTGCCGAGCGGTTGAGCACGGAGCGGCCCAAGACGGCGCCACCGTGCAGCAAGAATTATGCGGAGCCGCGGCCGTTGGGCCAACATCCGGTGTCGTCAATCGCTGGCACCAAACCGGATGTAGCCAAAGGCCCGCGAATCAACGGCCGTCCCGTTGACGTGCCCCTCGCGCCGCCGCTCCCATTGGTTCTGCGACCGCCGTTGCGCAAGAAAAAGTCGTTTTCGCGCGTGTCGCGCTGGCTGTTAGGCGAAAAGGAGGACGTGGCCGGCCACAACGGGCACAACCACAGTCACAGCATCAGCCTGGACTCGGTGACCAACCTGCCGCGGCCCGTGACCAACAAGGACGGGTTCTACCAGTGCGTCCTGCCGACCAACCTGCACGAGGAGGCCGCCCGTGCCAGTCTGGACAGTGAGTCGACGCTGTCGACCTGGACGACTGATGGGCAGGGGGCAGAGCGCGTGGTGGACAGTTATAATAGGGGAGGACAGAGAGAGCAGAGAGAGCAGAGGGCGCGGGAATACAGCCAGATGATGTCGTCTGGTACGTCGTCGCATTACTCATCACCGGTGGTGAGACAGTCGCCGACCGCAACGGACACGCCGACGCCCACGACGGCCACGACCCTGACGCCGATAGCCCTGGGCGCTGGAAAGGACGAAAAGGACAAGGCCTCTATGCTGGACAGTGGCCTGGTCAACAGGCCACCGGGTGTTGGCGTCGCCTATTAATTGGATGGATTGCGGCTGCAGACGGCCTTGTCCCGTTTGATGCCCAATTTGCGAGTTTAGCGGTCAGAGATTGCTCTTTTTGAGATACCAGGTTTAATCAGCCAACAATGATTTGCGCGTTGAGAGGATGCGCAAGGTTGTGGATATTTATCTCTTCTGTCCTTTTTTTCCTTGTTTCCCAGTAAATTGCAGCGTCGACTCAGCAGCCTACAAAGTACAGTGGGATACTCATCTCGCCCCCCTGTGACGCGTTCCCATACGCGTACGGGTTACTTGTTTTTCTACTTGCAGCTGCCAAGCCCTAGGCCTCACCCCGCGTTCAAGTCGGCTCAGCACGTTGGGTGTATTCTGGTCTCATTGGCTGGGCGGGGAAGGAAGCAACGATGCACGATTCAGGCGATTCAGGGGGGCTATTGCCTCCGCTGGCTAGTGCGCTAAGCCTCAACGCCCGTCTCATCGCTGCTTCATTTTGCCAGAGGTCGTGGGAATATCAGTCTCTGTTTCCCCTTCAGATTCTTGCGCACACACACCCTTTTCCCGTTTGTTTCTACACTTTACATTCTCCTGCCCAACCTCACAATGGGCCTGGCCACCGTCTTGCGGCGGCTTTTCGGCCGCGACTATCACTATCAGAAACTCACCGCAGCTTCAGCGCCTTCTTTCAACGACGCCTCTGCCTACGACCGCGGTGATGGCGGCAGCCGACGGCTGTCTGGTACGGCCACCGAGAGCAGTCGGCCAGGGTCGTCTAGCGTCTGGGCTCGCAGCAACCGGTCGGTTTTGAAGCTGAGCGCCATTGTCGTGTCACTTCTTGTGGTCTTGTACCTGTGGATGGCGTTTTCGTGAGTGTTGATATTCTTTCGTTGCCTGTTTCTCTCCTAACAACCAGCCGCGCATCTGCTGTCCACCAGGAAGGTCCTTGCGACTCTGTCAAGCATGGCTACCAGTGCCACTTGTCCATTGCCCAGTACTGGGGCCAGTACGCACCCTTTTTCTCGGTCCCGGCCGAGACAGTCGACAATGTCTTGGACGGCCCGTCAGGCCAACCAGGGGGTCAGCCTGGAGGAAGCCATCTCGGTACGCCTGGTGCTGACGGCTCGACACCTGTGGACAACACCACCGGCTTGCCGCCGCAATGCCACTACACGTTTGCCCAGGTGTTGTCGCGGCACGGCGGCCGAGGCCCGACAGCCGGCCGGTCAATCGCTTACGCAGCCCTGATCCAGCGCATTCAGGACTCGGCGGCCGACCAGCGCTTTGTCGACGGCCCCGATGGCAACTTTGCCTTTCTCAATGACTACACCTACCATATGCCCGCCGACGAGCTGACCAGCTTTGGCGAGCGCCAGATGGTCAATTCGGGCGGCCACTTTTTCCTCCGTTATCGCACCCTCGTCGCCACGCTCGCCGCCTCCTCCTCGACCGTCGTCATGCCCTTTGTCCGCTCCGCCGGCCAGCACCGCGTCGTCGTCTCGGCCATCGACTGGATCCAGGGCTTCCACCGCGCCCGCTCCGTCGACCCAGCCACCATGCGCGGCGCGTCGCCGGCGATGCCCGAGCAACCCCTCGTTGTCATCCCCGAGGAGGCAGGCTTCAACAACACACTCAGCTACAACGGCTTGTGTCGCGCCTTCACGGGGCGTGCCGGCGTCGAGGCACAAAACACGTTCGCCGCCACGTTTGTGCCCGCCATCACAGCGCGGCTGAATCGGGGGCTACCCGGCGCCGCCATCTCCGACGTTGATACCATTGCGCTCATGGACTTGTGTCCCTTTGAGACCATTGCCGACGGCTCGGCCAGCGGCAGCAAGAAGAACATGGACCGCCAGCGACTGTCGGGCTTTTGCGCGCTCTTTTCTACGGACGAGTGGCGCAGCTACGACTACTTCCAGACGCTCGGAAAGTGGTACGGCTATGGCGAAGGCAGCGCGCTGGGGGCGACACAGGGCGCCGGCTTTGTCAATGAGCTTGTCGCGCGGCTGACGGGCAAGCCGGTCGACGACCACACGTCGACGAACCGTACGCTCGACGCCGACCCGGCTACCTTTCCGCTCGATGCCACGCTGTACGCCGACTTTAGCCACGACAACGACATGTCCAATGTGTTTGCCGCCCTCGGCCTGTTCAACGGCACCGCGCCGCTGCAGCCGTCCAACACGACGCGCGTCGAGCCCGAGGACCTGCGCGGCTTCGCAGCGAGCTGGACGGTGCCGTTTGCGGCGCGCATGTACGTCGAAAAGATGCGCTGCGTCGACGCCGAAGAGGAGCTGGTGCGTGTCCTGGTCAACGACCGCGTGGTGCCGCTGGCCCACTGCGGCGCCGACGCGCTCGGCCGCTGCACACTGAGCAACTTTGTCGACAGCCTAGCCTTTGCCCGCAACGGCGGCCGGTGGGACGAGTGCTTTGTGGGATCTGCTGTGTCTATGACGGGATCCTTAGACGATTCATAGGAGATCAGAGTTTTCAGCGGAAAATGGCGAATCATGATCTGTCCATGTCTGGGTGCAGAGGGGAAAAACAATGGCCCTGTACGTTCCCAAGGGCGGCTCCGGGAAAGCGGCACCGCTAGGCCAGCCAGAAGCGGCAGACTATCCCGACGACGACTGTGTGGCGGCTGGAAAGGCTGTGGCTGCATATTTTGGCTGCAGGCTTGTCTGCCTGCATGTCGTCCGTCGGCCTCTACCCGGCTCGACTGGCTCTCATTGGCTCCTTCACCGGTCTCTTCTGGCCTCATTTGCCTCCGTTGGCCTCCATCGGCCTCCATATTTGGGGCTGCCAAGACAGGCTCCCGGGAACAGGACGGCCAGAGTCCCCATCTCTTTTGTTGCGGCCAGATGGCATGCTCCGGAGCCTCTACCAGCCCGCACTATACTCCCGACATATTCGCGTCGGGTAAAATGGACATGCACTTGGTCCGCGCTTGGCGATGCTTTTTTTGCCGAGACAGCCTCGCTGAGACTTGCGAGATTACTAGGGTCTGGTTTAGCTCTCACCGTTTTGTCAGCACGGCCGCCGGCACGCAGCTCCGCTGTCATAGCTCCCAAATAGCTGGAGAGGGGAAGAGGGGAAAAAAGAAAACAGACCTAACGGCGTGTTGATCCATTTCGCGGAAAGTCGCTCCCTGTTGTACAGCCGCCTTCCGCGTATTACTACGATTCTCTCACCAGATGCGCCATAGCCAGCCCTGTAGCGTTTTGGTGCGATAGCCGTTCTTTTTGGTAGTTTGGGCGGTTTTGCTCGCCTTTTTCGGGTTGTCTCTTTTTGTATCTATTTTGCCTCTCTGAACTACATTATTTGCATCGCTTGGTATCTACTGGCCTCTTGGCTCCTGGTTTTTGCCTTTTTTTTTTTGGCACGCCATCGCTTCCTCGTTTCCTCTTGCGGCAGTTTCTTTATTTCAGACAACTCCGCTGCCGCCTGTGCGTCTGTCCTCCGCCATTGCTGTCGCTGACACCACAGGCCCAACATGTCCACGCCCGCCAACCACTACTACCTCTCCGATGAGGAGAATGCGGCCGTGTTCACCCAGTGGATCGAGCCCGCCGAGTTTGGCCATCTACCGGCCGACCGCGGCTCCGAAGCCGACCGCCCCCGGCCGGTCTGCATACTGATTGCCGGCCAGACAGGTGCCGGAAAATCCCACACCGCACCGGCCCTGGCGGCGGCGCTGCGCCAGAGCGCCGCCTCGGTCTCGGGACAGCCGACACCGCCCTTTTGCCATCTCGTCGCCGACACGCACAAGCCCTACCATCCAGCCTATGCACACCTCGTCGCCGCAGCCGCGGCCGGTCAAACCCCGCCCGGGTTCGCCTCGGCGGCCACCGGCCACGATGCCCGGCGCTGGCTGGCGCGTGCCTGTGCGGTGGCCGCTTCGCGACGCTGCGACGCGCTCGTTGAGTCGGCCAGCCGCTTCCCGCGCGACGTCGCCCACATGGCGCGCACCTTTCGCCGTGCCGGCTACCGCGTCTGCATTGTCCTGCTGGCCGTCCACCCGGCCCAGTCGCGGCTCGGCCTGCTGGCGCGCTATCTAGACGCCCCGTCCACGACACCCGACGCCGACACCGACAACACCGACACCGACACCAACGCCGCCGCCGCGACGGCGACGGCAGACGCAGACGTGGCGGAGACGGCCGATGCGAGCAGACCGTCGCTCGGCCGTCGCCTGACGCCGCGCAACATCCACGACGAGAGCTATGTCGGCCTCTCGCAAGTGGCCGAGTGGCTCGACGGCAGCGACGACGGCGAGCGCCAGCCGGGCGACGACGGGCCCCTCGCCGACGCCCTGGTTATCCTGCGCCGCGGCAACCGGGTCGCCTACAGCAACCACTGGGACCAGGGCGACGACGCCACCGGCCCACCGTCTTGGCACCCCAATCCACCGCACATTTCCGAGACCCTGCACGCCGAACGGCACCGACGGGACATATCCGCTGAAACAGCCATGTTCGAATCGGATGTCGCACGGCTATCAGCACAGCACCCAGAACGCGCCGCTGAGCTGGCTGCCCTGGCCGCCGAATATGCTGTCGATGGCGATAGCCCAGGTGTTGCGGCTGGTGGCAGTGCAGCAGGCATGCATGTGTTGGATCCCGCCGTTCTCGTGGCCCGTTTGCGTCGGGGCTACTAGGCAGCGGTCGAGGGAACAAAAAGCGTTAGTTTCTTAGTTTCTTGGTATCTCGAGCAGCGGCAAATGCATTTCAGAGTAATTGGAGGGACATATCAATAGGAATCCTGGAAAGTACAGGTAAAATAATTCAATCGTTACAGGGAAGGAGCGATGCAGATCACGCCAAGAGCACAAAACCAGGCAAGAGCAGGGTGTAATAGATTCACAATCTAGGCAAGAGCGGCACACCCCTTCTTATCCTATACAGCAGGCGCACAGAAGCGCAAAACAAACCGGAAGTTCGTAACACGTGCATCTCAAACAGCGAGAGATCCTTCTCGTGTCCCCAGCCATTGTCTGTCTGCCCCCAAAACAGACCGCCAGCCGAAGCATCCTGCACGAAGAACGCCCCGTCACCGCCATATACAATGGTATTCCGAATTCCAAGCAACGCCAATTTATGTGCCGTTCCATGACCATGTGAGATGTCGAGCAGCAAAAAAAGAACAAGTCGAAAAATGAAAGAACAGAAAAATGACATGATTGAAAAAAATGGCTGAAACCCACAAACGAAGAGAAAAAAAAACGAAAAAGAGCAAATGAATAAAAGCAAAGCGTCATAAAAACTCCGTCAGGGCGTCAGGGCGTCAAGGCATCAAGGCGCCAGGCCTCGTCCACGTCAGCGGTCGGGGCCTGTCTGTCCTTTAATTTTTTGTCGTTTTGTCGTTTTCATCCTGTTTTTGTGCGTTTTCTGGTTTCCACTGCGCCAGTCGCCTTCACGATGCATGCGAAGGCACACTGCGCGGTGTCACGTCGCCGCTGCGCCGCCGGATCAAGTTCTGCTGTTGCGCAGCGCGCGAGTGGCTCGAGATGAGACGGGCCTTTTTGCGGACGACGGCCAGTCGCTGCTTGATCATAGTGATCACTAGAGGTCAGTAACAGCTCATTAAGAACAGCGGAAGGGAGCACCTACTCATTTCGACCGTCTTCTGGTCCTCCATGTTGATGTCACCAGAATCATCCTCCCGCAGCGACTTTTCGTCGCGTGACAGCGCCGAGCCGCCAGAAACCTTCCGCCGTGGCGCTGTGGCCACGTCGTCGTCTGTGTCCAGAACTGCTTCCAGCATGCAAATAGCCGTCACGTACGACAGCTCGCAGCCAGCCAGATCGTCATTAGAAATCTCGCCAATGGCTGCAGCGCGGCTCATGTCGACAGCCCGGTCATACATCAGCTTCTCGGCGCTGACACCGTTGCTGAGGAATACGCCGTCTGTGTTGACACCAGCCGCGCTGCCCATGCTGCCGACCGGGTCCCGGTTGTGGTTGCTCGGATGGCCAGGATGGTCCTCGGGCAACCGCCGCTGTGCCTCGACCAGCCGTTCGCGCGCAAATGTCGCCTTCTCCAGCACCTCGTTAAAGCGCGACCGCACCCACTGCACCGCCGCATTGATCCGCTGCCCAAGCGGCGAGTCACGCACCACCGCCACATAGCCACCTCCACCAGCCGCACCGCCGTTGCCGCTGCCGCCCGGCATGTCGCACATCTTGGTCTTCCACCAGATGCTGGCAATGTCCATCGACTTGGCCAACAGTGACAGGGCCTTGACATACAGCACAAGTGCCTCTTCGGATAGCAAAACAATCGCGTCGATCGTCAGCTCGTCATCGTCATCGGGTGCATTCAGCTTGTCGTTGACTGGCAGCCCGCTCAGATCGTGCGAAGCAGACGGTGCCAGCGGCACCAGCTGCTTGTACTTGACCTCGGCAAACCCATACACCACGTCGCTGCGCGTTGCATAGTCCTCAATCATCTGGGCGACACGTGCGTCGCCGTTGGCGGCACCGCCCGTCGCCACGGCCGACCCGCTGCCGAGACCACCGCCTGCGAAGTCATCAACAGCGCTGCCTGGCCGACCATCCGTCAGCAGCGCGGTTGCCGACGCCGGCGCGGAAGGCGTGGGGTACGATGGAAATGGATTGTATAGCTGCGGCGGCGAGGCCCCTTTTCCGATCAGGGCAGCTGGGTTCTTGACGCCCAGCAGGCGGAAGCTGGCGTCGTGAATCGCCTTGGCAATAAATGAAGTCGTCGAGTTGGGGCTGGCCGAAAGCGATCTCTGCCGCTCGCCGTGGTACGGTCGTGAATATGCGCCCTGTGCTACCTGCATGGCTCGCGAAGGCGCTGGGGCAACAGCGCCTGTCGCCGACGTTGGGTTGCCCTGCTGTGTGGAGCGGCGCACCATGGTCTTGGGCGGCGTTGTGCCATTGCCGAGGCCTGAATGCTGGTACTGCGCCGTCAGCTGCGGGTTGGCGGCCATCTCGTCGGCAAAAGCGTTGACCTCCACGTGCTTCTTCTCGACGAGAACATAGTCGCGCTCAAAGGCAATGTCCTGGGCCGCCTTTTCCTGCTCCTCGTTGAAGCCGCCACGGCCGCCTCTCGGGGTCTCGGCCTGGGCATACTGCTGCTTAGGAGACAGGCGATGTCGCCTGTCCTCCTGCAACGTTGCCCGAGTGGGTGCAGACGTTGACGGCTGTACCTGTGGCCGGCGGATGCCAAGGCCATCGGCGGTTTCGAGGTGCCGCGGTGAGTAGCTCATACGCTGGGAGCTTGCTTCGGCGCGGCTGGAGCGGTCACGCGGTGAGGCTGGGATGGCTGCCACGGCGGCCTCCTGGTCGCCGTCGGCACTAGTTGGGGCGTTCTCAGGGATGTAGCGCCGGAATGAGTGTCTCCGGCCTGATGGTGCGGCTGTGGCCGTGACGGCCGATGTGGTGGGCGCAGCAGGTTCGGCCGGCTTGGGGGCGGCGGGTGCTGATGCTACTCCAGCGGAAATCTGGCCCACCTGAGTGGTCTGGCGCATGTCCCGGGAGGAGCGACGCTCAGAAATGCGTTCGAGCGTTTGGCGCTCCGGCCGGGGCACGTCATCCTCAACCAAGCCGGGGATGGGGCCGGTGACGACGTCGTGGCTGAAAAAGTTCTCGAAGCTGATGCGCTCGACCGGAGTGCGCTTCAGCAGGGCGCGGATGAGGCTCTTCATGTCGGTGCTGACGATGCAGTCACGGGGGAACTTGATAAGGTCCTCGGCAGCCTCGATCTTGCGCAGCAGCTCGACATGGTTGCTGGCGCGGAAGGGGGGGCGACCGCAGACCATCTCGTACAAGACGGTGCCGACAGACCACAAATCGGCTTTGGCATCATACCGTTCATAACGGAGGATCTCGGGGGCCATGTAAAGTGGAGAGCCGCAGAGGGTCTCGGCGAGGGTGGTGGAGGGCAGGACGCGGGCAAAGCCAAAGTCGGCCAGCTTGAGCATGGGCAGCGAGGGCAGGCCGGCGACGGGGATAAGCGAGTCGTTGCTGGCGGTCAGAATGGGCCGGGAGCTCTTGTGGGATTCGCGATACTGGGGCGAGGGCAGCAGCAGCAGGTTCTGGGGCTTGACGTCTCGGTGAACGAAGTTGCCCTGGCGCAGAAACTTGAGAGCGCTGGCCAGCTGCTTAAGGAAATGGCGAGTGATAACCTCGTTCAGGCCCGAGTTGGGAGCGCTGGGGTACTTGCGGGCCATATCGTGGGTGGCCGGATTGGTGACGAGCTTCTCGCGCTTCTTGATGAACATGGACAGGTCGCCGAGCTCGCAGTACTCCATGACGAGGTTGATGTGGGTGGCAGACTCGACGCAGTCATGCAGGGCGACAATGTGTGGGTGGCGCAGAGTCTTGAGTATCTTGATCTCACCATACAGGTTCTCCTTTAGCTTCTTGTTGAGGCGGGCGAGCTCGACGGACTTGACGGCGACGGCGTATCCGGACACCTGGGAGACAGTCAGCGCAGGCCACGAGGTGATTGAGCGTCACGCAGAGCATGCAGGGAACAACTTGCCTTGTGCTTGCCAATGAAGACCTGGGCAAAACTACCCTTGCCGATCTCGCCGCCAATGACGAACTGGCCGACAACGGCATCCTCGGCCAGGCGATGTCGCCGCGAGGACGACGAGGCCATGGCTGTGACGATCCACGACTTGGCGATGGATTCGGGGCGTGCGACAGGTTGGAGGACGTCGATGAAAGGGTTGGATTGGGGTGGGTAGAGAGAGGACTTTAAGATCGGCTTTGGCCCGGCGGGCTTAAGAGGGCGAGAGCTTAGGCAAGCGAGACGATGGGCAACGTACTTTTTAGGGCCGCTAGATAAGGCGATACAGATAAGATGGCGATGGTCAGTCGCAGGAGGTATGGGTAGTGTTATGGGCTATTAATGCAGGCAGCAACGGAGCGATGGCGGCGGCGTGGAGGAAAGATATGGGATTATATGAAGGGAAAAAGGAAACGAAAGAAGAGAGCGAAGAGCAAGAGCCGGGCAGCGAAAAAGGGCCAAGGGCGTAGTGACGAATGAGGCGACGGGAATCCGATAGGCTTATGTTTGTTCACAGCGGGAAGTCCTAGTGCAGGAGAAGCATCGGAGGGCAGCGCAGGACCAGCCTGGGCGAGACAGGACAAGGACACAGGACTGGGGTGCTGGGTGGAGCTCTGGTGGATATTCGGGGAAGAAGTGCCGTCAACGTGGTTGAGGCGAAGCGAGAGAAGAGAGGCGAGAGGACGGTCGAACTCGGTGGATTCGAGGAGCGTTCGAGGTGCTTTCAAAGCAGCCGCTATTCGGAGCGCCGCTTATTGAACAAACTGGGCGTCGCCTTCTGCGGCCTGCTGCTGCTTTCTGCGGCAAGACTCGGGCACTCGAATGCCTGCAAACAAACAGGGCCGTGTCAGTCTGGGGTATGAGGAGGTGCAGGGTGACGAGGCGCAGACGAGGTACTCGTCCGCAGGTAGAAGCTGTGGGCCGTGATGAATGGAGCCGACGACTCAGCACGGTGTGAGCGAGGCCAGCGGGAAGTGTAGCGTACCGTGCGGATTATTGTTATGCAAACTGTGTCGCTAGGAAATGGATAGTCCAAGTGCAAGTGAATGACTCAGAGCGAGGAGGAACAAGTCGGAAGGAGATGCAGGAGGATGGGCGGGCAAAGAAGGCGGGATAATAGGATGGAAGAGGGAGAGGGAGAGAGCGTCGTGGGAGAAGCCGGATGAGAAACGTTGAGATAATGGCGCGTGACGGCTGCTTTGAAAGGGAATAAGAGAGGGAAGGAACGCCAGGCGGCGAGTGCGGTTGCGGCGAGTGTGGCAGCTTAGTGCAAGATAGGAAGCAGTACAAGGAGATAGATGGCGTATGTTATCTCTTGGGGGCATTGTGTCGGTGCTCACTGCGGAGTTCTCACTATGGAGGGCTCTATGAACGGACAAATTACAGCAGGAAGGCCTGGAGGAGCACAGTGCGCGTTTCTAGCGCCGAGTTAGCGTGCTGTCGGGGCGGCGGTCGTGTGATCTCGTCACTCTGAACAAAGAAGGGGTGCGACAGGTGGACACGCAAACGCTCCGCTGGCGGCAGCACAGACCGCACTGTGCGCACTGTGGCCGGCCAGTGAATGGGCAATTGGTGAAATGGCAAAATGGACAAATAAGAACAGGCAAATGAGCCCATAGAGCACGACTGTTGGCGAATAGCTTTCGTGCTCGGAGGCTATCCTGCGCTATCGAACACTCTTCTCGGCCAACCTGCGCCTCCGCATGTTGTGTCCCACCGATCGCTGGGCCGATATTGCCCAGTGACTGGACACCCCCGTGTCGGACGTTGATCGACGATTCTGTGTCGCTGCAGTCGTCTGCCTGCTGCAGGCCTTCGTGACGACCCCACCCGGCTGTCCAATACTGTCCTCTTATCGGGCCCGGCTGACGGAAGGTGTGCGCAGCCGCGACGCATGTGAGAGCATGTACAGTCGGGCCACTTTGTTATCTCGACGGCAGTGCCGTATCGGGAGGTTGTGAATGTTGATTATGTTGATTAATGTAGATTAACTCTGTTTATATTCGTGTTCCTTCGATCCCGTACGGGTACACTATCCGGAATGCCCGACTTCGCAAACGGGCAAATTGGTGTGCCCAGACCACAGCATTCTGCATCCTGCATTGCCTTCTGCATGTCTCCTTGCATCCCAGTTGCCGATTGCGTGTGATGGCTGGTGGATATCGCCGTGTCTGCCTGTCCCTGCCTGTTTTCCGCTCCTGCCTGCTCCCCTGTCTGTTCTGCCTGGTCATGCCTGCCTCGTCCCAATCTCACCCCCCTTCTGACTCGAAAGCCGCCTCTTTTCTGCCGGTCAATTGGCCGACAACCGCTGTCAGCATTCAGTCATCTAGGCCTCCAGCCCAGCCATACAAAGTATCAATCAATGCATCGCTCAATCCGTCAGGCATCCATGCCATGCAGCCAGTCAGCAAACGCAATTCCTTCCCTTGTCGGTTGGCCTCACAGCCAGGCCCGCCGCCTCCTTTTAGGTCACACCGCTTTGAACGGCTTACCGCCTTTCTTTTAGGCAACTCGGTGCTATCGACAGCCACCGTAGCAACTAGCTAGCCTAGCCGCAGGCCCCTGATTTCTGCCGCTGTTTTGGTTGGCTGAACTTCCATGGAGCAGACGACCGTATCTGCGCGGAGGAGCATCCTCTCTCCCAAGCACATAGGCACCCAAGGTACGCCCTGCAGCGACCGTGCATCGGTGTGTGTGGGGGAACAGGCAGACGTGGCTTCCTCCTGGCAAAGAACAGAGCTGCAGAAGGGCGAATGAACGCAGGATGCAGCGGCAAGACGCAGCCAAGACAAGGCGCCTGTTTTCGTAGTCTAATGCGAGATAGCTATACAAAGTGCCTCGTACTGTGTGTTTTGTATTCAAACCCCAATGAACCGAGAGAATCCATGCCACCGGTTTGGCTACCCGAGTTTTGGTTTTCTGTTTGTTTTCTTTGTGCGTTGTTTTGTGCTCCTTTGCACAAGAACCCGATTGGTATTCCGTGTCTTACGCCCAACAGCCCTTGCCCTCAGCCCTCTGCCCTCCTCAGTGCTCGCCCGACTTGGCCACTGTCGGCAGCTCACGCAGCGCCTCGCCGATAATCGTCAGCGCCCGGCGCACCTCGGCCTCAGTGATGATCAATGGCGGTGCAAAGCGGATAATGTTGCCGTGCGTCGGCTTGGCCAACAGGCCCTTGTCCTTGAGTAGCAAGCACAGGTCCCAGGCGGAGCGGCCGTCGGCGGCAGCTTCGTCAATGACGACGGCATTGAGCAGGCCCTTGCCGCGTACCGTATGCACAATGGGCGAACCAAAGGCCTCAATGCCCTCGCGGAAGAGGCGGCCCAGACGGTCCGACTCAGCCACCAGGTTGCCCTCCTCGACCAGCTCGAGCGCGCGGATCGACACGGCGCAGCCCAGCGGGTTGCCGCCGTACGTCGAGCCATGCGTGCCCGGCTCGACCACGAGCATAATGTCACGTGATGCTAACACGGCGCTGACGGGGTACAGACCGCCTGAAATGGCCTTGCCGAGCGTGACGAGGTCCGGCTTGATGCCGGCCCACTCAAAGCACAGCATGCGGCCGGTGCGCGCAATGCCCGTCTGGATCTCGTCGCAGATCAGCAGCACATTGTGCTTGCGGCAGAGTGCGTGCACGCGCGTCAGGTAGTCGTCATCGGGCACCACGACGCCGGCCTCGCCCTGGATGGGCTCGACAATAAACGCCGCCGTCTCGGTGCCGTGTGCCTCGAGCACCTCCTCCAGGTCGGCCACGTTGTTGAACCGGATTGGCTTGCCCGTCGACGGCGACACGGCGCCAATGCCGGGCACGTAGGGGCCGTAGTTGTCGCGAGATTCGGGGTCGGTCGACAGCGAGATGGCCGCCAGCTGAACGTATTAGGAAGCAATATCGTCGTGGGTTATACACAGCACTTACCGTCCGGCCGTGGAAGTTGTCCTGGGCGCCAAATATGAGAGCCTTGCCCTGCGGCACCTTCTTGACCTTGTAAGCCCACTTGCGGGCAATCTTGATGGCCGTCTCGACGGCCTCGGCGCCCGTGTTCATGGGCAGGACCATGTCGTAGCCAAACGTCTGGTGGACCTTTTCGACCCAGCGGGGGAAGACGTCGTTGTGGAAGGCACGTGAGCTCAGCGTCAGGCGGCTGGCCTGCTCCGTCAATGCCTTGACCAGCTCCGGGTGGCAATGGCCCTGGTTGACGGCGCTGTAGGCCGACAGAAAGTCCATGTAGTGCTTGCCCTCGGGATCCCAGACGTCGATGCCCTGCGCGCGCGCAAACACCACCGGCAGCGGGTGGTAGTTGTGGGCAGCATACTCCTGCTCGGCCGCAATGGCCTGGTCGGTCGACGTGGCGTGGTAACGAGACATGGTGACGGTAGAGGGCGCAATGGTGTGTCTGGTGAAGCTTCTGCAGCGCTGGCAGGGACAAATGTGGGATGCTGACTAACAGATCGAGAGGCGCACTAGAACCAGAGCAGAAAACGGGCTTTTGTTCCTTTTTACGGTAAGCAACCACTCGGAGAGACAGCCAGTATAAATAGTCGGTGGCACGAGGACAACCAGAGCACCAAAGCCAGGGAGTGGCAAGCCGAGAGAGGCAGAGGCAAGGCCGAGGGCGCTGCGACCAATTCCAAGAGCCCAAAGCGCATCTAAACCCCTAAGTGCAAGTACATGCGATTGTGGAACGGTGCGAGGTTGACAAACACAGCAGGAGCCAGCCAGACGCCAGCAAAAAGGCCAAAAAAGTCAGCCAGCACTTCAGTTAACGGCATAGCTCAAGAGGAATTTTTGGCTATCTGTAACGGAGTACGTCACTAAAATGCACCAAAGACCAAAGCACCCAACACAAGGCTCCAATGCCGAAGCAAAGCGCGACGTATCATTGCGTGACGTTTTGCTTAGTTGAGCGATGCGCCGCCGGGTCGTCGCTTCCCCGCGCCTGTGAGGCTCTGAATCGCTGCCTCGGCGCCTTGTTTTGGTTTGGCGGCGGCTGGCGGCGATCAAATCGCAAATACCGACAGCGTCCAGTCAGTTTTGCAGGCCCCAGAGGCCCCACTTCCTACTGCGTATAGCGTGCTGCTGTTTGGCCACGTTTTTTGAGCTGTGGGAGCACTTTTGCGCTGGGGGGGAAGCCACGATGAAAGCTGCCTGCTGTTCCGGGCGTTGAGTTTCTCTTCTCCTCTGCCTCCTTTGCATCGCTTCTGGGGTTTCAATCTCTTACCCTCCGCCTCGTCTTGTCTCGTCCTTCCTCCAATGGCGCCCCACGAAGATGTCCTCGCCGCAGAGACCGCCGACACCCTCACCGTGCTGCTGATCCTCCGCTGCGTTTCCGCCCTCTGCATCCGCACCTTTTTCCAGCCCGATGAGTACTTTCAAGCTCTCGAGCCGGCCTGGCAGCTGGTCTTTGGCCCGGCCAGCGGCGCCTGGCTGACGTGGGTGAGTCGAGTAGCCCGGCCTCCATTCGTATGCACATGCATGCTCACCATCAGGAATGGCGCGAGCATCTGCGCACCTCGCTGCACCCCCTGCTCTTTGCCGTTGCATATGCTTTCACCGACGGCCTCTTGCGGCTGATGCATTGCGTTGGACCCTTGCGGTCCATTGTTATCACACATATGCCCTCGATCGTCCAGGCCGCCGTCTCGGCCATTGGCGACTTTTACGACTGGCGTCTGGCCGGCCATTTGTACGGCCGCTCGAGCAGAGCCACGTCGGCTGCGGTAGGTCTACTTTTTCCCAGGCCGGACGCTCTACTCTCTAACGGTCCCAGCTTCTCCTGTGCATTGCTAGCCCCTGGCAGTGGTTCTGTGGCACCCGCACCTTTTCCAACGGCCTCGAAGCGGCCCTGACCTCGGCGGCCCTTGCCTACTGGCCCTGGCAGATCTTTGATGCTGATCCCAAAAAGGCCGAGGCTGTCTTGGACACCGCGTCCCCTACCTTTCCCCCTTTCCGCCTCCGGCTCTCCCTCCTGCTGGCAGCCGTGGCCGTCGTCCTCCGGCCCACGAACCTGCTCATCTGGGCCGCCCTGTTGACCATTGCTGTCACCCGTCTCACTCTGGATGGCCCTTCCTCGCCCCTCCGCCTCGCCATCGTTGCTCGCCTCGCGGCTGAGATCGCTGCCTGTGGCGCTCTCGTCCTCGGCCTCTCCGCCGTCTCTGACCGTCTCTTTTACGGCGTCTGGACCTTTCCGCCGTACACCTTTCTCCATGTCAACCTCGCCCAGGATGTCGCCGTCTTTTACGGCCGCAACCCCTGGCACTACTACCTCTCTCAGGGCCTCCCCCTGCTGACCATGGCGGCCCTGCCTTTTGCTCTCTTCGCTGTCTATCAGGCTCTCACCGGCTCTGCCGCCCCGGCTGCTTCTTCCAACGCCCGCAGGGCCCTCGCTTTTGCCTCGGTCGCTGTCGTCGCCTCCCTTTCCCTCGTCGCCCACAAGGAGGTCCGCTTCCTCTACCCGCTGCTGCCCATCCTCCATGTTCTGGCCGCGCCACAGGTCGCCGCCTTTTTCACTGTTCCAGTCACCGCCGCCGACAAGGTCAGCACACGTCCGACCAGCACCACGTTTCGCCACACCCGTGTGCTGACCGCTGCCCTCACCCTGCACGCCCTTGTGGCCATCTTCTTGTCCTTTTTCCACCAGCCTGCGCCGCTCTCTGTCCTCTCCTTTGTGCGCGGGGAATACGAGCGCATCCACCACGACTGGATCGAGACCAAGGCCGCCGACGTGCCCTCGTTTGACGTCTATCCCGACTCTTTTTTCCGCCCCTCGCTCACGTCTGCTGCCGTGACCAGCGACGGCGATGGCGACGAGCTCTTTGCCCTCTTTCTGCTGCCTTGCCACTCGACGCCCTGGCGTTCCCAACTTGTCTACCCCGGCCTGCGTGCCCGCGCCCTGACCTGCGAACCTCCGCTGGACACGCCCCCGCGGTCGGCCGAGCGGGACGCCTACCTCGACGAGGCCGACCGGTTTTACGCGGCGCTCGTTGGCGAAACGCCCGCGGCCCAGAGCGCCTTTCTCTCCATCGAGTTGTGGCCGCTGCTGCCGACAGCCAACGAGGTCGGTGCTGCCTCAGGCCTGCGGAGGCGGGGTGGCGAGATTCCCCGTTACATTGTCGGCTTCGAGGGCATCGAGCCGCTGCTCACCGCCTTCTTCGCGTCGTCCGACCCGCAGACCGGAGGGGCCGATCTAGGCGTCAGTCTGCGGCGGGTGTGGACCGGCTGGAACGGCTTCTTCAACGAGGACTGGCGCCGTCGTGGCGCACTGGTGGTCTGGGACACGAGCATTTATTCGAATGCGAGTCATCCAGAGAGTATTTAGCCAGTGTGAGCCAGTGTGCGCCAGTGTGAGCAGAGCAAATGTGTGTACGAATACAAGAGTCCGACGTGGATATGTTTAATATGCAGAAACAAGAGTATATACTCGCCAGGGCAGCCGCTGCCCGTTTTCCGATCCAAATGACGTGTCAGACATGGTGCTACGTTTGTGCATTCCGCTTTTCCAGACCGCGTTTTTTGTTGCCTTTTGGTATCCGTGGCTGCTTTCCAGCCCGAGACCAAAAAAATGAGACAAACCGAGACAAACCGATTCAAAACAACTCCAACTCAAAACGGCACATCCCCATCATGTCATGTAGCGGAACTCGGGGTTCAGATCGCCCAGCTCCATCTTCTCGTAGTCGGTGAGGCCAATGTTGTGCACCGCCTTCTCGCGGCGGCGGTTCTCCATCAGCAGCGCGCAGTAGTACAGACAGCAGGACAGGGCGCTGAGACAGACAAAGGCAATCGAGATGCCGTAGCCCTTGCGGTAGTACGGCGCGTCGGTCGAGATAAAGGCATACGTGGCAATGATGCCGCCAATGTTGCCAAAGCCAATCTGCCAGGCAATGCCAATGGCGCGGCGGTGGTGGCCGCCCAGGTTCATGCTGTACCAGCACACAATCACGGGCATGGCCGAGTAGGTGCCGGCGCAGATGAGGAAGAGGGCCGCGTACTCGGCATGGGTGTTGTCGTGGATGGCGAGCAGCATGGCGAAGCCCGTCAGGGCAACGCAAATGGGGCCAATGGTGAAGAGGAAGCGGTGGCGCGCAAAGTCGCTCGCAAAGGCCAGGATCATGGAGGCGCCAAAGGCGCAGACCCAGGGCGGCACGGAGTGCAGCTGCGTCTGGATGGTGCCGTAGTTGTACGTGGTGATAATGGCCGGGCTAAAAAAGGCGTAGCCGTAGGCCGGCACGATCAGGCCAAAGTACATGAAGCCGCCGAGGATAACCTTGTAGTCGCGCATGACCTGGCCGACGTCGCGCAGCGTGATCTTGCGCTCCGCCGCGTTGTGGCCCTGGTCGGCCTGCAGGCGCGCCTTGATGTAGGCGCGCTCGTCCTCGCGCAGCCACTTGGCCTGCTCGGGGAAGAGGGGGAAGACAAAGAGGAAGCCCAGGCAGATGAAGAAGGAGACGGAGCCCTCAATGATAAAGATCCAGCGCCAGCCGCGATAGCCGCGAATGTAGTCCACTAGGGGTGGGGGGGGGGGGGGGGATCAGTACGAGCACGACCACGACCACAACCACTACCACAAGGATGGGGGACTCGGGGGACAACTCACTTTTGCCAATGGCCGAGGCCAGCAGGCCACCAAAGGCGCCGGCCAGCGAGGTGGAGCAGAAGAAGAAGGAGTAGCGGCGCTGGGCATCCTCGCGGCGGTACCACATGCCGAGCAGGTAGAAGCAGCCGGGGAACATGCCGCACTCAAAGACGCCCATGAAGAAGCGGGCGGCCAGCAGGCCACCGTACGAGTGGGTGAGGCCCTGGAAGACGGTGCAGGCGGCAAAGCCCATGCCGCAGATGGGCAGCCAGACGCGGGGCGAGAAGTGCTTAAGCAGAATGTTGGAGGGGATCTCAAAGAAGATGTAGGGCACGAAGAAGATGGTCAGAGCCGTGTTGTAGCGGACGCCGGTGAGGTCGAGGTCGGTGGCCAGGCCGAAGCTCTTGGCGTTGGCAATGTTGATGCGATCGAGAAAGGCGAGCAGGTAGAGCACGGCCAAAAACGGCACGACGCGGAAGTCGATGCGGCGCATCAGCCGCGCCTCGGTCGTGTGCGGCGGCACCGGCACGTGCAGCTCATCGACCTCGACGATATCGCCCACGCCGGGCACGTCGTCGGTGGCCAGCACGCCCTCCTTGGTCGGCGGGAACTCGGTGGCCGAGCCGTCATCGTGCTCTGTTCGGCCGTCCTTGTCCGAGTCGGCTGGGGGAGGGGGGGATTGTTGTCAGCGGGCGTGGCAGAAAAGAAGGACTGACAGCGCGGCACTCACATTTGCGATTCAACATGGCTGCGGTAGTGTCCCAGAGGTGCAGCAGAAATCGCACCAGCGGCCCCGGCTGTATGTATATACTCTCTGAACCAGCCCGTCTTCGGAGACCTGCCTAGCGGACGTCGAATACGGCGTAGGCCGACGCAATGTGGAGAAGACCAACAGGATAATCACAGCCGATATGCGTACAATTGAGGCGCCAGGATGGATAGTAGGCCACGAGACCCTTGCACGTGGAGGCGAAAAGACAGCCGGGCGCCGAGCCAGACCCGTTGCAACGCACAAGAGGAAATGTAGTGCCGCTGAATGGCCGAGGATGCGCTCGCCGACAGGGGGACGGTGTGGTAGCTCGAACGAGCTTGCACGGATCCAGATTTGTGCCGCGCTGAAAGGGGGCCAACATAAACCTGGGGGATCACGGGACGGGCGCGTGAGGGGAAGTGGGAGGACTTGGTCTTTTTGTGTGTGTCGAGGGGGGCGATCGGCAAGTAGAGAGGCCGAGGATCGTCGATGCCGGCAGAATAGGCAACAGACAGAAATCAAAAGACCGAGACAGTCCAAAGAAGGGAGAGATATCCTTGTCTTGCTCAGAGTCTCTTTTGGCAACTACGATGCGCCTGCGCCTTCCCTTTCATACTATACGCTCCGACGACTTGACAAATACCGTCGCGGTCCTGAGTCACACGGAAAATTCGACCAAATTCGACAGCTGTCCCGCATGTCCCCCGGACTCGGCCCTTTCTCCCACTTAAACACCGTGTAATACGGCAGTCTGCCATGGCCCGCGGGCTGGCGGGTGGCGGACACAAGCACGTCCCTGGGATTTTTTTTTGCTTCCCCACAAGTGCGGAGACCAGCTAGTACACACTGGGCAATGGGCTAAAAATTACGGACGACGAGGCGATAGGCTTTTGGACTCGGACGTTGAGAGAGGCCGTAGTCGGGGCGGCTAGTGTGCGTCCGGGCCTGAAAAGGTAACAATGCGGTTGCGCTTTCTGCATGGCAGTGTGGAAATTTTCATGATGGATGACTCCCGCCATGCGCCCGCCATGCGCTCAATGCTTATCCAGACGGGCTGCGCCGGGATCGGCCTGCTTTGTCATCACCGGGCAGGATCACGCTCTTTACGCTTGGGGGCCCAGAGCTTGGAGAAAGAAATGGATATCATCAAAGCGGCTGTGGAAATGCGGCAACCCGCCCCGCGAAATGCAATGCCCCTGTACCCAACCAGAACTCATACGCCCGGTTTCCCTCCCTCCTCACGCTCACCGCTGGTAGGGCATCTCTGCCAGCTCCGTCGGCCGCTGCGGCCACATCATGTCGGCCGGCGCCTCGGCCACCGGCGCCTGCACGTACTTTTGCTCCGGCGGCACCGCGTACGCGTACGGGTCGGCTGGTGGCAAACTGGTGTGCCCGGCGGCCACGCGGACAACGTTCTGGTGCTGGCGTCGCCGACGCAGGATCGCGTAGGCCAGGGCGCCGAGGAGGACAAGCGCGCCCACGGCAACGCCAATGCCAATGCCGGCCTTGGCGCCGGCGCTGAGGCCGGAGGAGGCAGTGCTGGAGGCGGTGCTGGAGCTGGCTGCGTCGGTGCCGGTGGTGGTACCGCTGCCGGTGGTGGTGCTGGAGCTGGTGCCGGTGTCTGTCGAGCTCCCGCCCGATGTGGCCGTGGCCGAGGTCGACGCGAAGTCGGTCGCCTTGTAGCGGATGCTGACGCCAAACGCGTTGAAGCCCTCGGCGCCGGTGGTCGACGACGACTGCCAGCCCTCGCCAATGATGCTCGTGGTAAAAACAAACAGCTCAGAGGACGTCATGGTCGATGTGCACAGGTCGGTCGTGTACCAGGGCCAGTACGTGCTGGTCTGGCGGACAAAGCCACTGCGCATGGTCAGCACGGGTTCGAAACCGGTCCGTCGGTCGGCCGGCCGGCCACGCCATCTCGACATACCTGGGACAACACACGGCCCGCGTCTCGGCGACGCCGCTCAAGGTCACAGTCGACGGGTCGACCTGGCTGTAGCCCTGCGGACAGAGGCCCGGCGAAAAGTAGGCGCCGACGTCGTCGCTCCAGCCGCTGGGCAGACAGTCGGACGTGCTCGTCGCCATGCCCACGTGGTAAAACTGGCAGGCGATTGTGCTCGTGCCGTACAGACAGGTGACGCCCGCATAGTTAGACCGGTACAGATCGACGGTGCATGACGACGACGGAGTAAAGACTGTGGTTAGCGGGCCGAGTGCCGTGATCGCAGAGGAAGATGTCGACGTAGTGGTCGTCTTGGTCGTCTTAGACGATGTGCTCGTGGTGCTCGCCATGGTTGGTGTCGTCTGTCCAACCCGCGGCAACGCCTGGCGCGCGTACAACCAACCCCCTTTTCTTTTTCCCGCTTGTGCTCTGGACGCGTGCGCAAGATCCTTTTGCACACACAATCAGCGGTCACCGTCCGTCCGCCTTTGCCCAACACCGAGAAACTTGTTGCGCGAAGCGCCGGAGAAAAAAAAGTAATCTGGCGTCAAAAGGGTGCGCCTGGACAACACAACAGTCGCGAAACAACGAGACAAGCTGGTCGGCGGCTTGGGCCAGCTCTGGGCGGGTAATATCGACCAACCTTGTCCCCGTTCCCTGGTCCGGCCATACGAACTTGCGTCCTTCCCCCAAAATCTCACCTTGTACCGGTACTTGCACGTCGTCCTCGGCGCCCCGCGCACTAGGCAGGGATTGGCGAAGCCTGGCAGGGCCCCGATAAGTGCTGACGGCAATGGCAGCCTGCACAGCGCACTCGCCCAGCAATGCCAAGCAAGCAATCTCTCGGCTCCTTTTCCCTGCAACACCTAGATGCGAAAGGGGCTAGCAGGCCGGTCGAATCCCCGTATTTCCGCTGGCGCTCCTCGTCTGCGCCTGGCAAGGCCATGTACCGGTACCTCGCGCGGCCGAAGCAGAGAGGCGCAGACCGTATGCAGGCCTTCCAAAATAGCATCGCCAGCCACACCCGGCTGCAGCGCCGCTTCGCCACGGTCACAAGTTGCGTTCCTGCCGTCAGCAACTCAAACGGGTTGATATGCTCCAAATGGTATATTCGGCTGCTAATACCACCACGTTCAATCGTCTGTCTAAAAATATAGACCAAAAAACTCCAACTCAATGTGGCCACACGGGCGGGAGGAGAGACATCGAAACCCAAGAGCTGATGGACAGCCTTTCCCAGCGTCCCACGCAAACAAACAGGGCTAAACATCCAGGGGTATTCGTCGTTGCGGATCCTGCACCGCCCAAACAAAACAAGACAATATCGTCAAGAAGCCAGGAATGTCCTTCCCCACTCCGTTTTTTCTGAATAATCCAAAGCCCCCAAATGTGTGCTCTTGCATCGTCAAGGTGTCAACATTCGTAACCACGCCCATTTTGCTGGAAGAAATGAAAAGGTCCTCGACCAACAAGGCAAAAGCCAGGTTCTCTCTGCTCTCTCTCCCTTCTCTTCTCTCTCCGCTCTCGGCACCACGGTGCCTCAGCCCGACCGCTTGTCCTCCTCACCCGGCCGCTTCAGGTCGAGACTCTTGCCGCGTGCCAGGCCGGACGCCAGGCTGGTGGTCGGAGACCGGTTCTCGGACGTCGGAGACTTGGTTCGATTCTCCTTAGCTTCGCGGTACTTGTTCTTGAGCCAGCCAGACAGCTTGCCGTCCCGAGATTCCTTGCCGTCTCTGCCCTCCCGGCCCTCCCGGCCCTCCCTGTAGTTGCTATTGCCCGCGTTTGTGGCAAAGTCCTGCGATTCGGGTGCTTCCGCGTACGCTAGTGTCGGATCTGATGAGCCGCTTGCTCCTGTCTGTGAGAGCGCAGCCATGCTGGCCGACGCCGGACCGCCACTACCCACAGAGCTCGTGCTCAGTGCCGCGTTGGTATTGGACCCGACGCTCAACGCCACGCGGGACGGTGTCGATAGGTCGCTCAAGTTGCTGCCGCCCATGGACAAGAGTCCACTCGTTGAAGGTCCGTCATCGCGGCGCCTGGACATGCGCCACAGCCGCTTCCGGGCCTTTTCGGGCTGCTCTGTCACGTCGGCGGCCGGCATCGACACTGCCTCGTCGATCTGGTCAATGTCGGATCCTTCGTTAAAGGAGCTGTGCAGAGATGTCGACGGCGATCGTCGGTGCGGACGGAGCGCAATCTCGGCAGGCGTCGCAGCGTGCGCAATGCCGTATGCGGGTGTGATTGTGGCTGCCGAGGGTACTTGAGACACGCGCGGTGTGAAATCCGCCGAGGGATCCGCTGCCATCGGGCCACCCGAGTACTGCGCGGCAGGATCAACGGGCAGTGCAGCTACCTGCTCGGCCGGTGCAGTCGGCACATGGTCGTCAAACGGATTGGTGACCAGCTCATGACTCGGTGTGGCAACGGCCGAGGAGGCCGGTGGAAGCGAGACGGTCGAGCTCTGTGCGCTCGGGTTTGCGCTGCTGGGCATCCTCTTTTTCTTCAGCTTGTTGGGCGGAGGGCGTGGCTCCCCTTCGCCGCCCGATGGCGAGCGCTGAAACAGCGGGAACCTTCTGTCCTTGGACGGCGTCGACATGGCCGACTCTTTTCCGGACCGCCCGCTGAGAGGCACCTCGAGGGTTTCCGGCGACAAGCCGAGGCCCGTCTCTGCCGGGGGAGGCGGTGGTGTGGAGCAGACGGGCATCGGAATCACTGGAGTCGCCGCTATAGCCGTGGCAATCGGGGGTAGCGAAGTGACCGGGCCGAAGGGGCTGGCAAACGGCGGATCTTCTGCAGGCGTGACGACCTCTTCCACCGGTTCAATCGAAGGTGTGTGCATCGGGGAATGGTGCGTAATGGTAGTGAGAGGCGAGATGGGACTGCTCGGCTGATCTCGCTTGGCGAACCGACCAGGCGAGAGGCCAGGAGACCGGGATGGTAGCGTATTGCTCCGACCCAGGCCGCCGTTTGCAGAGGCCGACGTCGACGGCGTGGTGACCAGGGCTGGGCTGCTGCTGCGCGGAGTCGGTGTCGGGGGGTGTCGGATGTGGCCGGTGCTGTTGCTGTTGGAGTGGCGCGACGACGTCGAGCGGTTGCGGCGGATCTTGCCATCACGGGCAACACTCTCGGCGCCGGCGCTGGCGTTGGATGCAGTCCTAGTGACGCCGACGCCGCCAAGGCTATCCATGCCGATGCCGGGAGTGACGGGCGGGGTGCCTCTCTGAACATCCTTGACAGTCTGCTCGTCGGCGGCGGTTCCCTGCATGCCGATCAAAAAGTGGTCCTGGTTCTCGATGAGGAAGATGAGGACGGCCTGGTTGAGACGGTACTCCTCGGGGGCCATGTCGTGGTTGGGGTGGGACAGCAGGCCGGGCTGGAAGATGGCCGACAGGTTCTGTGAGTTCATGCGGTTCACGTCGGACTTGGCGGCGAAGACGGCCAGCAGATCGAGCAGGTACAGCAGCAGCTGGCGGTTGAGGGGCGGGAGCTCGGTGATCAACCGCTGGTACTGTTGAATGGCCGCGACCCTGTGGGCGCTGTCGATAAACTGCGGTCCATCGCTGTCGGCCCAGGTCAGCTTGATCGAGTTGCGCAGTGGGTCGCGGAACGGCTCGTAAAACTCGAGGGGGACGACGGGCTCGGGTAGGTCGTTTAGGTAGCGTCGCAAGACGTTGGCGGCATCGTGGACGGTGTAGCCGGCCCAAGACATGCCCTTGCCATAGCGTTCGGGCGAGTCAAAGGCAATCTTGAGCTCCTTGATACGCTTCTCAGAGCCGCTCAGACGGAAGATGCCCTCGACACCGGTGGCTGGACGTGTCAGCAGGGCGCGAGACAGACGACGAGGCGAGAGAGGGAGACGTACCCTTTTCCTTGAGAAAGACGCCGCATTTGGCGACGACAATGGGCACGTAGCCGTAGATGTAGCTCCGTCCATTGTCGTCAATTAGCGAGATGGCAACGTTGGCGTACGTTATACTCTCGCGCAGCGGGACGCCAAAGATGCCCCGAGGCCGTTGTACTGGAGAGGTGGTCAGCATATGGATGCATATTGGCGCAGCCCCCCAGGCATGCCGGTCCTTTGTGCGTGAGGCGGGGTGACGTTTTTCTAGCGCCAGCGTCTCCCGCACTTTCGCCAGCCATGCCAGCTCCTTGGAGCTACAGGCAGGACAGTAGGGGACCCTGGTGCTTCGCTCGTTGTGGATTGTCGATGCAGGCTGGGGCGACCGTGAAGCGGAGACGTTCTTCGGATGGGCGGGCAGCGGTGGAGAAGGGAGGCGCAGGAGGGAGCGAGGGAAGCGAGGAGCAGGAAGATGAGGGCTTACTTGGGGCATCATGGTTCTTGGACTGCAGCTTGAAGCCCTTCCACCAGGACTTTAGGTCGCGCTTGTTCGGCGGCGATGTTGGAGGGGGCGCGGCAGCGGGAGGGATAAAGGCCTTTGGCGTATGTAGCACATTCGGGGGGAGGGGCTGTAGCGGTGCGGGTGCCGGCTGCGGTCTTGGGGCGGGCGGTAGCAGCGACGAGTACTGGTGCGGTTGGAGCGGCTGGTGCGGTTGGTGCTGGGGGTGCTGAAGATGTTGCTGTTGCGGGTGTGAAGGGTGTTGCGGGTACTGAGGATACGCCTGGTGCTGCTGGTATGGGTGAGGGTATGGCTGTGGGTGCGGCTGCCGCTGCGGAGGCGGCTGCTGAGGGGGTAGCAGAGGCTGCGGCGGGAGCAGAGACGGCAGGGGCTGCGGAGGAAGCAGGGATGGCAGAGGGGGCTGCTGGGGCTGTTGTGTCTGCTGGGACTGCTGAGGTTGCTGGGTCTGCTGGGTCTGCTGGGTCTGCTGGGTCTGTTGAGTCTGCTGAGGCTGCTGAGGCTGCTGCGGATGTGATTGTTGTGGTGACTGCTGCTGTGGTGGCGGCAGCGACTGTTGCGTCGGCGACTGTGGCGGCGTCTGCGTCTTCTCTTCCAGGGACAGCAGAGGTTGTGGCAGGATTGGTTGTGGCTGCGTCGACGTCGGCGACGGACTCGGGGCGGACGCTGTTGTCGTCATGGCGAGCAGGCGGCCGAAGCGCAAAAGGCTGGCGACAGAGGGCGGCGACGGACAACGGACAACAAATGGGGGGAGGGGGGACCGGCCGTGAGCAAGTCGGGGGAAAAGCGTCGGGAGGGCTTTCGGGGAGGACGAAAGCACGAAGGAATCGGAGGGGGTTAAAGTGGAGAGGTTTGGCCGACGTCAGAAGGGTCTCGTTGCAGGGGCCGCATACGGGCGAGGGAAAAAAAAGTATAAAAAACGAGGTGCGCAAAAGAGGCCGGCGAATGCAGACGGCGATGCAAAGGCAAATAATGTGTCAGTGTTGAATAGAGCGTGGATTGGATGCCTGAAAGGGACGGCGTCCGCGTAGGCGTCAGCAACGGCGTGGAAGCGGCGGATGGACAAGGACGCGACGCCTGCCTCGTCCAAGTCGCAGGAGGTGTGGGAAGCGCGCGCGCGGAGACAGCGCGAACGTGGCAAAGAGAGAGCTCGTGGCGAACAAGGACAATGGGCAACGGTCGAATGGTCGAATGGACCAAATGGGCTAATGAGCGAACGACCAAATAGACCAGGGCGAAAAAGCGCGAGCGACGGAAGAGAAAAAAAAAAGACAAATCGACGGGATGGCGACCAGAGTCCGAGAAAAGAAGGAGGCACAGACGAGTCCGGGTCGAATGTGAACAGAGCGTTGCGGGCGGCTGAAAGAAGGGCAGCGGGCAGCGTGCTGGGGACGAAAAAACACAGGCGGTCTTGTCAGAATGCGGACGCTGACAGGTGCTGATTGGGCGGGCGGTGACTCGGTTGGATCAGGCCTAGTGCGACACCGCGAAAGACTCGTGGCAGCAGTAGGAAAGGGAAACGTCAAGGAAAGGCAAGCAGCAAGGCGATAAACACGCGGTGTTGGCCACCCCCCTCTTTTTACTAGCGGCAGTCTGGGGGAGGAGCAGAGCGGACCGGAGTACGGAGTACGACGTGCAGCACTTGCAGAGGCCGTCTGATTTGCGGACGACGAGTACGAGACAGCATACGTGGACGGAGACTCTTCTCTTGTCGTTGTTTGTACCGTGCGGAATGCTCTTTTTTGTCCACCAAGCTTCCCCTGAGCGACTAGGCCTGCTTTTGGGGTAATTTGGGGGGCCCACAGGCAGCCACGGCCGCCAAGAGGGCCGGTGGCTTTTCTTTGTGTGCTTGTCGTCTTGGTTCTCAACGGTGCTGCCTAATGCAAGGGCGCGGCTGAGGCAGGTTATCAGGCAGTCGGGGGGGTCGGCAGACGTGCAGTCATCCCAGCAGCAGTGGCGCACAAAGGCAGCGGCTGCGAACAAACGCGCCGCCAGCGGATGGACCCTGCGGCCGTGTTGGCCGTGTGGCCGTGTGGCCAATATTAGCCAGACCCCAGTCCGGCTGCTGGCTCGAGGAGAGCGCCGCGGACACTGCTGGGGATGTCTCGGCCCTGTGGGAGCGCGATCGAGACTGGCGGCGTACTTTTGCAGGCATCTCCAACTGCGCGGTACAACTTTGCTTTTCTCCTTCGGTGAACGACACACGGCAGCAGGCACTCGCCCGCCACGCAGCCGACTCGGCAATAAACAACGGCAACCACAGCCGACACGGCACACCCACACGTACGGCACAGCCACCCTGCCGCATCGTATTCCGAAGCACAGCGTCGCAGGAGCGACATCCCGGCCGTTACGAGATGGCGGCACCCTCATTGGTTAGAAATGCTGACTCAGCATCATCGACAAGCCCCGCACAGCGAGGGAGGATTTTTTGTCCTGCCTTTTTTGTGTCTATCCCATCGACGACGACGACGACCCTCCACGCCCACAGACCCCCACCTCCTCTCAGCCACCGCAGACATGGACAAGTTGGTCCCTCCTGTGCTCCGTGTACCCCCCCTCCTTGCTGACCGCACAGCCTCACGACCGCCGAGACCCGCGAGCTCGAGCAGCGCCTGCAGAAGCGACAGGTCAAGGAGTTTATTGGTGTAGGTGCTGCTGTGGCCGTCGGGCGTGGCGTGTGTGCTGACCGACCAGCTCTTTAGCAACCTCGTCGACCAGTGCTTCACGGCGTGCGTCGACGACTTCTCGTCCAAGGCCGTGTCGACGCGCGAGACGGGCTGCATCACCCGTTGCGTGCAAAAGACGCTGGCCACGCAGCAGCGTCTGTCGGAGCGGTTCCAGGAGCACAATGCCGAGATGAGCCAGCAAAAGTAAGGCGGACGAGAGGGAGAAAACCGAAAGAAGAAAGAAAAAGAAAAAAAAAGAGACCAAAGACCGACAACCGAGGACCCAAGAAACGAAAAGACCAAAAGGTCGCTGTGACGATAGAGAGGATCGAGGCGGTTGGTTTTGGTTCGGTCGGCCGGTCGGTCTGGTGGTACATAGCCAAATCGCATTTCCACGATCCTACAGTCTGTCTAGCTTGTCTGCTACTCGTCGTCGTCGTCCTCCTCGGTCAAGATGGTCTTGACGGCGTCCAGCAGCGACAGGACGCGCTCCTCCAGCCGATTCTCCGCCGGCTCGCCCGGCCGCGCCACCGGCTGCGACCGCCACTCGGCCTCGCGCGCGCCCAGCGGCACCAGACGCTCGCGCAGCAGCTTGGGCCGGCTCAGCCAAAAGTCGGCCGCCTCGCGCATCGACGCTGCCGGCCACGCCACCGCCGGAATCTCGCGCGCGTGGTTCACGCGCAGCGCCGCCAGCACCTGCGTCAGCAGCGCCAGCGCGTGCACCTCGTTGGTCGCCAGCAACGTGATAGGCGCCGTCGGCTGGGCCGTCGCCGTGCGCCCGCCCGGCGCCTCGAAGCGCGGCACGCTCGCCGCCAGCAGCGCCGGGAACTGGTTCAGCACGTAGGCCACCTCGGGCGCAATCGCCGTGCCCAGCGCCAGCAGCAGGTTCAGCAGCAGCGGCAGCACCGCCTTGGCCCAGATGCTGTAGCAGCGCTGCGCCGCCGGGCTCTCGGCCAGCGGCGCCACGCCCGGCCGCCGCATGTGCGCCGCCAGCCCGGCCCCGGCCAGGTGCGCCAGCAGCCCGTCGCCGGCCAGCTGCTCCGCCACGACCGGCAGCGCCGACAGCTCGCGCAGAAAGAGCAGGCTCAGCTCGCCGTACACGGGGTCGCCGCCGTCCACCAGCAGCCGGTCCGCCCACGAAAAGAGCGACACGGCCACGCGCAGCACGTCGTGCGCCGCCAGCACGTTGAGCACCTGCACGTCGCACTGCCGCAGCGCCGGCACCGCCAGACAGGCCTGCAGCACCGCCGTCAGCAGCGCCATGTCGTCGGGCCGCGTCTCGGCCGCGCCGTCGTGCACGAGCCCGACCAGCGTGCGGAAGCCCGCCGCGACGACGCGGTCGAGAATCGTGAGCAGCGTCTGCGTCGTCGACACCGTGACCGCGTCGGCCTCTGAGGCGGCCTTGGCGCCGGCCGTGCCCTCCGTACCCTCCGCCGGCCGCGCTGGCCCTCCGCCCCGCAGCACCACGTATAGAATCCGCAGCAGCGTCCGGTAGTACGGCGCCTGCTCGGCCGTCCACGGCCCCTCCACGCGGCTGATGCTCGTCCACACCGCCGTGAGCAGGCCCGCCCGGTCCGCCGGCAGCCGCCCGTGCTCGGCCAGTCGCTGCAGCAGCAGCAGCGCCAGACTCGCGCGGCTCTGCGCCAGCTCCGCCAGCGGGCTCGGCTCCTCGTTGGCCGCCAGACACTGCTCGGCCACTTGCAGCATCAGCGTGTTGATGCCGTGGTCCGCCTCGCGCTCGCCGGCCGAGTCCGCACCCTTGCCCACGCCCTTGCCCGCGCCCTTCTCGCCGCTCCCTAGCTCCAGCAGCAGCACCTCCCACGCCTGGTACAGCGACCGCTGCGCGTCCACCAGCGACAGGTTGCGGTTCGCGGCCGCCAGCTCCCGCCGGAAGCCGTGCGAGCCTGCCCATGCGCCGTCCCAGCCCAGCAGCGCGTCCGCCAGGTCCAGCGCATAGTAGAACTGCGAGCCCAGCGGCCGCGACCGCGCCGCCGTCCGCTTCAGCTGTGCCAGCGTCACGCCGCCGTACCGCGCCGCAAAGTTGCGCTGCAGATTCGCGTGCAGCGACGCGTTGTAGCCGTCCACCGCCACGCCCTCGCGCCGCAAATAGTCCAGATCGCTCACCAGCGTCCGCGCAAACGCTGCGCCACCGCCGCGCTGCCGCCGGTGGAACAGCTGCATCGCCAGAATCTCCGCCGCATACGCTGCCAGCCGCGCCTCAAAGATCGCCGCCTCCGCCTCCGTCCGCGCCGTCACCGCCGACGGCCCTAGCCGCCGCAACGCCGCTCGCAGCCCGTCCAGCGCCTCGCCGTCGTCGCCCAGCGCGCCCATCGTCCACGGCCAGTAGTTTTGTGCCGCCGCCGCAAAGTCCAGCACCGCCAGAATCTCCCCCCGCCGCTCCGCCGCCGCCGCCTGCTTGCCCAGTTGGGCCACCACCCGGCCGGCCCGTGCCAGCACCGAGTCGGCCGCCGCCGCCGTCGTGCTGCCCTTGCTGCCCTTGCTGTCCTTGCCGCCCAGCGCCTCCCGCGGCGTCTGGCCCGTCAGCAGACAGCTCGCCATCCACTGCTGCCGGTGCCGCAGGATCGCCGCGAAAAAGGCCCACGTCCGCGCCCGCTCCGCCGCCCGTCCAAACGGCCCGTCCAGTCCCGACAGCACCACCACAAACGCCCGCGACACCCGCGGCCCCAGATACCCCAGCAACGACGGCGGTTCGGCGGCAGTCGTACCCGCTGCGCTCACCACCAGCGACCGCAGCAGACGGAGTGCGCTCCGCCGCACCGTCTCGCCGGCCGCTCCGGCTCCGCAGCACAGCCGCGCCGGCAGTGTCGCCAGCTGGAACATGGTCGTTGTCGCCGTCTCGCCGGCCTCTGTTCCCGTCAATACCCCCTCCACCAGCTCCAGCACCGCCAGTGTCCGCGCCGCCATCGCCCGCGCCCGGCCCAGATATAGCGTCCGGCCCAGCTGTCCGACCGCCAGCGCCAGTGTCGCCACCAACGGCTGCATCCGCAGAGACGACGCCGCCGACCCCGACACAAAGCTCGTCCGCACAAACCGCGCCGCCCCATCTAGACAGGCCACCACGCCCTCGGTGCTCGCCGCGTACACCACCACGTCCCGCAGCATGCCGGTCGCCAGCGCCACAACCCGCGACCGCTGGCCCTCGCTCGCAAACTTCCACGTCGCCGTGTTCTCGTGCACGTCCACCACCGTCTGCACCGCCGCCTCGCTGACCTGCGACACCGTCGGCTCCGATGCGCCCAGCCACTTGTTGTCGTCCTCACGCCACTTGCTGTCGTCTGCTGTCGTCCGGCTGCCCATCCGCCGCTGCACCGCGCTCGTTGCCGCCCCCTGGACCAGCGCGCCCACGAACCGCAGCGCCGCCGCCAGGAACAGGTACCGCTCGCCTGCCACCTCGGCCGCGCTCGTCAGCATGCACAGCCGTCCCGCCCGCGACGCCGTGTTGAGCAGCTGGCTGCGCGCCATGTACGACCACACCCGGCCGGGACACAGCGCCAGGATCGCCTCGAGAAAGTCCATGCACGCCGCGAGCACCCCCAGCCGGCCCGCCTCTGCCTCGCCCTCGCCCGGGCCGTCCTGCATCAGCGTGTCCACCGTGTCGCACACCACCGACACAATGTCCTTGGCCCCGTCCAAGGCCCGGCTTGCCTCTTGCAGCACTGCCAGCCCGGCCGCCTCGCCGGCCGCGCCGCCCTTGCGCCGTTCCGCCCGCACCAGCACCGCCAGCAGCCCAATTGCATCCGCTGCCTCGCTCGCTTCCAGGTATCCCAGCACCGAGTCGCACCCTGGCTCCGTCAGGTTGGCGTCCAGCCACCGGCCCAGTAGCCCAATCGTCGAGTGCTCAAAGTCCACGTTGACGATGCCGCTGCCGTCAATCATGAACCGCCCGTACGTGCCGGCCGGGATCACCGTGCCGGCCTCGGTGGCAACCGCCAAGTCGCTGCTGGCGCCGCGGCCGCCGTACGTCAGCATCCGTCGCCGTGACGTCCCCGTCGGAAACAGCACCAGGTCCTCGGTCGTCTGCATCGTCGCCGTCTCGTGTTCCTCCTCGTCGATCATCGCGTACCCCCCAAAGCCTGCAGGCAGGTTGAACGTCAGGCTCGGCGTCTCCAAGAGGAGACCCAGCACCGTCTCGCCCGCTCCCGTCGGTCGGGACACGCTCAACAGCCGGCTCAGCTGCACAAACGGCGCAAACTCGTACGGGAACCGCTGCAGCGCGTTGTCCACGTAAAAGGCCATCAGCCGCTCGTCGGCCAGCACCGCCGCCGCCACCGTGTCGTCCGCGTAGTCCGGCTCGGTCTCCTCCGGGGCCAGTGATCCACTGCCTCCCAGCACGGCCACCAGCGCGCTCAGCGGGTCCGACTGGTAGCCGACAATCGGGAAGCTTGCCTTGAGCACCTCGAGGAACACGCGCCGCACCCGCGCCCCGACGGCCGGTCGAAACGCTGCTGCTACGCCCGTACCGCCGCTGCCCGCCATGGTGCTGATCACGTCGTACACGGCACACTGCTCGGTCGCCGCCATGGCCAGCCGCGGCACCATGGCCTCGCCTTCGCCCTGCGACAGCACGTTGGCGCTCAGGAAGCTGTCGTACCGCGCCGCCTCTATCGACACGATGCTGCCCACGGAGCTTCGCCGCCCGCGCGGCTGCAGCGCCTGCGCCGCAAACGACTGGGACTGGCTGTCCAGCTCAAAGCCGTCCTGCGCACGTTGGTTCTGCACCAGATCGCGCCGCTCCGCCCGCTCCTGGTACGACACGTCCATGCGGTGCAGGATCAGCGACCAGGACAAAAACACGGGGCTCGCCGTCGCTAGCGCCGCCTCGGCCGCACCCACAATGGTCGCATGCATCACCTCCAGCACGTCCGCGTCGTTGACGTAGGGGTCCTCCTCGGCGTCTAGGTCCACGTCGTGGTCCAGGTACCCAATCGCCCGGTTCAGGTGCAGCAGCTGCAGCGAGTTGACACACACCAGCGTCTTGAGCGGCAGCATCACCTCGGCCATGGCGTCGTCACCCGGCGTCAGCCCGTCCAGGAAGCGGTAGTCGCCCGCAAAGCGGAACCACTCGGCCACAATGCCCGGCGGTAAGAACAGTCCTTCGCTGTTCTGCAGCGCCAAGAAGATGACTGTCATGTAGTGCACCGCCTCGGTCAACGCCGTCAGCGCCCATTTGAGCGCCAGGTCCTCTGTCAGTACCGCCCCAGCCTCCTTCATCGTGTCGGCGATGCCCTGCTCTGCTCGCCGCATGCAGCTGCGCAGCTCGGTAATGTACGTCGGCACCTGTCCCAGCAGCGAACACGCGTTGGACTCCGCGTCCGCAGGCTTGTCGAGCAGGCCCTGGGCCAGGGCGTTGCGGATCGTTTCAACGGCCGCCGTCTGTGTTTCCGCCGCGGTCTCGCTCGTTTCGTCGGGTTTGCGCACTGATGGCGGCCCCAGCAGCACGAGCGAGGTAATGTAGTCCGACGCCATGGCAAAGTGCCGCCGCTCCGACAGGTATATCGCCAGCAGTCGCCGCCGCTGGCTCTCCTGGCTATTAAAGGCCGTCCACAGGTCCTCGGCGTCGACCGTCGCCTGCGGCACCGCGGCCATGCCGCCAGCCGCTGCCTTTTGGATGTTGGTGGCATCCTGCAATGACAGCGGCGCACCCAAAAATGCCTCGGACCGCGTCTGCAGCTCCATGATGACCAGGCGCAAGGCAGCCACCTCGTTGATGCCAGCGGCCTTGCTGAGCCACACGGCGTCGGCCTTGATGGCCTTGATGTCGTACTTTTCGGTGGGCGTCGGGGTCACGTTAATCGCTGCCGTCCGCGTCTCAAAGGCCGCTGCCGTCTGGGCCGTCGGCTTGTCGAACACGCTGGCCGGCGCCTTCAGCAAACTGAGCACGAACGCATCGCCCAGGAACTTGGTTACCGCATTGGTCGTCAGCCGGTCGGTGGCGCTGTCGGCCAGAGCCGAGGCCACCAGCTTCCATGATCTGCACAACGCCCAGTTAGCACGCAAGACAAGCAGACAACCACAGCTGCTCGGGCGTTTCCTACAGCAGGACAGTCTCCCCTTCCAACAGCTGTTCCAGGGGAGGAAAGTAGACGTTGTCCGGTGGCGGCGCCATCGTTATGTGCTGAATTGTGCCGTGAATGCAAGCATCTGTCGAGTACTGTCGCCCCAGATGCCGCAAAGAATCGGGAAGCGCCGCGGTCGGCCAGTTCAATGATTGCTTTGTTTTTGAGGTCCTTGGGATTGCGAAAATTATAAAAATATTGAACCGCCAAAAAGACGCGGCGGGAAGCTTTGGCGTTTTCGCAGCGGTCGTGTTTTGTGGGGCGCAAGCTCAGCTAGACCTATAGCAAGCAGGCATCTCAAAGTATGGAATCAGAGCTCTAGAAGTGAAGTTCTTGCTTGGATCGCAAGCTGCCGAATCCATAAAAGCAACCGTGAAAGTGCATTAATCGGAATCTCCCATGTACCCTTTGTGTACTTCTTCACTCGACATTCAGCCAGCCTGTACCTGTCTTCTGCCTTTCCGCTGATCGCTGCATGAGCCCTTGGGCGACTCGCGCGTTACGGGAGCCCGAGTCTCAGCTTGGCTTGGACCGTATAGCTCTTCGAAGAATCTTAGAAGCGAGAACTTTGATTTCACAAGATGGCAGGCCGTAGGCAGAACACAGTACGACACCGAGAGTGCAAATGGCAGTGACGGCCTGGGTGTAGAAAGGGCTCTGATATTGCCAGGCTGCTTATTGGCATACTCTTCGTCCGACTGATCATCTCGGTTGATCCTGTACGGCCGGACCGTCTATCTTTCTCGAGCGCTTGTTTCCCTGGTGGTTGCATTCTAATATTGAAGCTTTTGGCCACTGATGATTTATCATGATATTGTTTGCAAATAAAACGGCAGGTTTCTGTATTGAACTCTACAGCACCCTCGGCACTCAGACAAATGACGATATTTCAGACAATATTTTACGTATATACCGTATAGTTACCATAAATATTACAATTAAATAACCTCCCGAAAGCACCTATCGCATGATCTCTTATACCATATCGCCTGGATGTCAACTGTGCGGGGTAGACGCCCCACTGTATGCGCACCGTAGAAAGAACTTGCGCCTTCCGGATTCGTCGATGACTCGTACCTTCCTCCGCTCCCAAACCACAAAGGAGGCTGCCGCCGAATACCAATTCCTGCGTTTCTGCATCTTTGCCTCTCGCCGCCATGCCGTCTGCTCTGGACGTCGTCGACCACTCGCCGCACCACCCCCAGGCGGCGGCCCCGCTGGCCTCGGCAGCCAACGTGGTGCTGATCGACAACTACGACTCGTTTACGTGGAACGTCTACCAGTACCTCGTGTTGGAGGGCGCGTCGGTGACGGTCAAGCGCAATGACCAGATCACGCTCGAGGAGCTGGTGGCCATGAAGCCGACACAGCTGGTCGTCAGCCCCGGACCCGGCCACCCGACGACCGACTCGGGCATCAGCCGCGACGCCATTCGCCACTTTGCTGGCAAGATCCCCGTCTTTGGCGTCTGCATGGGCCAGCAATGCATCTTTGACGTCTTTGGCGGTACCGTCAGCTCGGCTGGCGAAATCCTGCACGGCAAGACGTCGCCATTGTCGCACGACGGCCGCGGCGTCTACGCCGGCCTGCCGCAGGGCCTGCCCGTCACGCGCTACCACTCGCTGGCCGGCACCCGTGGCACATTGCCGCCCTCTCTTGAGGTCACCTCGTGGATTTCCAAGCCCGACGGCAGCCAGGGCGTCATCATGGGCGTGCGCCACAAGGAGTACACCGTCGAGGGCGTGCAGTTCCACCCCGAGAGCATTCTGTCGGCCGATGGCCGCGCCATGTTCCGCAACTTCCTCCTAATGCAGGGCGGCACCTGGGCCGAGAGCAAGAGTCAGCGCACGGATGTCGCTGTTGCTGCAAAAGAGCCAAAAGCGTCCAACGACTCAAAGAAGCCCAACATCCTGCAGCTCATCTTTGACCGCCAGCGCGAGGTCGTGGAGGCACAGAAAAAGGTGCCCTCGCTGCGACCCGAAGACCTGCAGGCGGCCTACGACTTGGGCGCGGCACCGCCAGCCATCTCGTTTGTCGACCGGCTGCATCAGTCTCCTTTTTCCGTCTCGCTCATGGCTGAGATCAAGCGCGCGTCACCGTCCAAGGGCGTGTTCGCCATGGACATCCACGCTCCCCAGCAGGCACACGCCTACGCAAAGGCCGGTGCCAGCGTCATCTCGGTGCTGACAGAGCCGCACTGGTTCCGCGGCAGCATAGACGACCTGCGCGCCGTGCGCCAGGTGCTCCAGACGATGCCGAACCGGCCAGCCATTCTGCGCAAGGAGTTCATCTACGACGAGTACCAGATCCTCGAGGCGCGGCTGGCCGGCGCCGACTCGGTGCTGCTGATTGTCAAGGCACTTGATGACACGACCCTGGCACGGCTGTACCACTACAGCCGCTCGCTCGGCATGGAGCCGCTGGTCGAGGTGCAAAACGCCGCCGAGATGACGCGCGCCATCAGCCAGCTGGGTGCCAAGGTCATTGGCGTCAACAACCGCAACCTTGAGAGCTTCGAAGTCGACCTGCAGACCACCAGCCGCCTGCGCAGCATGGTGCCTGCCGACACCATCCTGTGCGCGCTCAGTGGCATCAGCACGCGCGAAGACGTGGTCACCAACGAGCGCGACGGCATCAACGCCGTCCTCGTCGGCGAGTCCATTATGCGCGCCGCCGATCCCGCGCAGTTCATCCGCCAGCTCTGCTCTGACGACGCCGCCGGCCCAGGTGCGCCGGTTTCCTCTCCTGCTCCTGCCGCAAAACCCTTACTGGTCAAGATATGCGGCACGCGTAGTGCCGAGGCCGCCCTTGAGGCCGCCCGCAGCGGCGCCGACATGGTCGGTATCATCTTTGCCCCGGGAAAGAGGCGTCTGGTCAGCCACGAGACTGCGCTGGCCATTTCACGCGCGCTGCACAGCTACGAGGGCCCCGACTCGGCGTCCGTTTCGGTTTCGACTACCCCCAGCCATGCCACGGACTTTTTCAGCCTCGCTCGCCACACACTTTCGCGCAAGAAGCGCCCGCTCCTGGTCGGCGTCTTCCTCAACCAGCCGCTCGAGGAGGTGCTCGAGAAGCAGCGGCTCTACGATCTGGACGTGGTACAACTGCATGGCCGCGAGCCCGTGGAGTGGGCGCGCTACATTCCCGTGCCGGTCCTGCACAAGTTCAATCCTGGCGAGGCAGGCGTCGGCGTGCGCGGCTACCACGTTGTACCCCTGCTGGACCCTGGTGCTGGCTCGGGCCATCAGCTCAACCTAGCGTCCGTGCAGGCCGTGCTCGACCGGGACCCGGCGCTGGAGTTTGTGTTGGCCGGCGGGCTGAACCCGAACAATGTCGGCGAGGTGCTGCGTTCCATCACCCCTGCCACCCGCGGCCGCATTCTCGCCGTGGACGTCAGCACCGGCGTCGAGACGGCGGATGGCGAGCAGAGTTTGGAAAAGATCCGCGAGTTTGTGCGGGCTGCCAAGGAGTTTGCATGAGCTAGCTCTGATCCATTCAAGTTCTTCGTCTTCCCTATATTATGCAATTCTCTCCTTGTTCGTAATGCCATGCGTATCCCGTCCCAGTACCAGTCCATCCTCGTTCCTTTTCGCCTAGTCATACATCTTCCCTTAAAGCCGCAGCTTGGGCAGAAACAGAAACAACAGCACCAGTACCACCATCAGGCCGTACACCATGCCAAACAGCAGCATGCGTCCCCACCAGCCCTTGCCCTCGGTCATGCGCGCCAGCACCGCCATGCTGCGGCTGGCCGCGGTCAAGTGCTCGTTGGTCGTGTGCAGGCCCTCGCCCACGCGGTCAACCACGTCCTTGTCGTCCTCGAGCAGCCGCGACGTCGCCACCGACTGCTCCTTGAGTGCCTGAGCCAGCCGCAAAATGTCTGCAGACAATGCTTCCTGCTCGTGGCGGTGGTGGTCGAGGACGACCTCTTCGGCCGCGACACCGGCCTCGGCGTTGGCGCCGCTCGCCGAGAGGAGCGCGTGTTTCAACGATGCCGTGGATGCCGTGGATACAGTAGATACTGTCGGCGCCGTCGGCGTCTTCGACGATTCGTCCACGTGGGCCGACGTGGACGTGCCCTGGCGCTTGTCGGGTGAGGAGCCGGACCGTGCCTTGCTCTTTCTGGCGCGCATCGTGGCCTGGGGTGGTGCTGCCGTTGCAGTCGCCGTCGGTGCTGCCGTGGCTGTCGGCATCGTCGCTGTTGTCATAGCCGCCATAGAAGCAACCTGTGCAGTGATCCGCACCGTCTTCTTGGTCTTGCGTGCGCCCGGACCCCTTTCGACGGCCCGCGGCGTGTCTGTTGGCGTCTCGGCCAGCTGCTTGTCCAACTCCAGCTGTTCGCTCGGCGTCGCAATAATATGTGCTAGCACGTCGTCTGCGGCAGCACCGTCAGTGCACAGGCCAAGACCCAGGCCATCGTCCTCGCGTTCTTCCCCCTCGGCCATAGCGGCCGCCCGCGCCTCCTCGTCCAGGTCGTCTAGGCGCTCCTGCAGGCGTTCGACCAGCGTCCGCCGTCGGCTCAGCTCACTCTGCACGTCATGCCAGTCTTGTCGCCGTGCACCCGCCTTGCCGGCGGCGGCATCCTGCTCCACCCGTGCTAGTAGGCTGCTGGCAGCTGCCACGTCGAACCGTGCTTGCAGCCGCTGGAACTCGTCGGCTACTAGGCGTCGCCATCGGTCGCCGTCGGCGCGGAGAATAGTTTGGTCCAGGCGGTTGAGCAGGCGACCGAGATCAAGGTAGGGGTCGTAGACGGTTACGGGTGCCGAAAAGGGCGGCGCACGCTGTGATCGCACCATGGTCGCAAGAAGCGGTGATGGCAGTTGTGTCGTTCCAGGGTGAGGCTCCACGTGTTGTCACCGTTTCGGCTACATCAATACAGGCCCACTTTTGTCAATCACGTGCAAAACCTCTTTGGGCTCCGTTTTGCGAAACGGACGTATTGTTCTATTCGAAAAAGACGTTGTGCCTCATCCTCCCTTTGTATAAACAAGGATTCTCGGTTCTTATTGTGCTCATAGTCCCCGAGTCTACGACGCTTCCGTCTCAGACTTTGAACAAGCATATTCTAAAATGTTGTTCGTACCCCCACGGCCAGGCATTTCGGGACCGCGACAAGCAGTCTACACCGTAACGGGCCGCTGTCGGTTCAGCCGCAGATGCGATTCAGGCGGCAAGCAAAGTACCGCCGAGCTCTGGCATGCTTGTTCTTGCCACAAGCACGAATCTGGTTCTAGCTACCGTTCCGTTCTACCCGCATGTCGTTGGCTGTCAAAAATATCTTCGACTGTAGAATTCCAATGCAATACGGAGCATGACCAGTAGCAAAACGTCCTTGGCAAGACAGCCCAAAAAGTACTCTGGCTCCGTACATTCCAGCTTGTTCTTTAATTGATGGCTCGTCGAGTCGCTTTTCGACATGAAGAATGCAGTCGAGTAGAAGGAAATATTTGACGCCAACGAATCGAGCCCGATCCATGAATTTTCCTTTCGAGATGGACTAGACCGAAAATGCGGTGACACAAAATCAAAACACAAAAATGATATATATTTGCTTGGCCTAGTCAATATCCCAGGCCGGCGGACGAACACATGTACCAACTATATCGATGCACTAGTCATTGCAAACGAATGAGGTGTTTTTGGTTCACCTAATTATCAAATAGAACAATATGTAAGCGACAATGGGCAAATACACAAATACGCAAATACGCACCTCAAACTCGCCGTCCTGCATCCCGATCTTGCCGTCCCGACGCCCCGGCGCAAAGTATAATCAGGAGTACGTCAGGTCCAGTCCCCACATGCAGGGTGACGCGCAGAAAGGTTGATTCATTCGCGTCACGCAAAGAGTCCGATGATGAATTTTGTTGTCACACGTACACAATGTACTCAATGCAGGACAGCCCGTCATCACGGAAGAGCGGCAACACGTCATACACCGTATTTGCTCGACAAAAAGATCCCCCCCAATTCAAGGGCTCAATACGATGCCAGATACGTACCGCTCGCGCTGGTCGAGAATTCTGTACACTTGTTGCCTTGGGACTTACAGCTGGCGTGGCGGAGGGGCGTCATAGTTTTGGCCAATCACAGAGGCGCATTCCAGACCCCTCAGTCTTTCCCTTGTTTGGAAGTCGCGCCTGTGGTGACGCCGCGTCGCGCATATAAACGGTGCCCATGTCCCATGAAAAATCCGCTGTCCCTGAAGCAGCGAAGTGGGAAAAAAGAAATTCGAAAAAATACGAGACACCAAAAAGTCGGAGTTTAAAGCTCGCGGCTGCCCCTCTCTGGCCATTACACCAATCGCGGCGCCCCGGCCTTTATTGCAGCCTTTGTCGCAGTAGCCTTCTGTTCACACTTATTCAGCATTTATACACTACATTTTGAGGTATGTTCTTGCGAAGCCGTCTGGGAAGACGAGTATCGATTCCATCCCAGTGCCCCTCTCATCTCATATCCCCTTAAGATCCATGCGTCTTATTGCTTTATTGGACCTACCGAGCCACCGAACCCTGCCCAACCTCCGATTTTCCTCCTGGTAGCTGCAGCGCACTAACCAATAGGCCTCTCCCGGCTTTCCACACGGTAGCAGACGACACGGAGAAGCACAGTGAGCCGTCCCCACAACCGCCGAAAGCAGCAAAGCTGCGGAGCTTGATTTTTTTGCGCTTGAGCTCGACTGGAGTGCTCATAAATACTCCGTACAGACCGCAGGAGCCATGTCTGGCGACGGGACCTACGCCCCCAAATCACCCGATCTCTCCTCATTCTTCGCGGCCCCGGCACCAGCTACAGCCCACCCACCACCCACCTCTTCCTACACGCCGCAGTACCCACAAGCCGGCCAGCATTACCGGCCGCAGTCGCCGCAGCAATTCTCGCCAAACCAGACGCTGGATCCACAGCAGTCTTACTTCCAGGCCTCCCCACAGTATTCGCAGCCGCCATATCTCCAGGTGCCCCAGCACCAACAGTTGCAACAGCAATTGCCACAATCTCCACGACAGCAGCAACAGCTCCAGCCACCACTGCCCGTGCAGGCATATTATAACCAGCAACCGCCACCACCACCATCACAATTCTATCAACCCTACGGCAGTCCCCAATACCAGAATTACGGGCCACAAGGCTACCAGCCATCGTCCAGTGCGTTTTCGCCGAGCGTCTACCAGTCACCGCAGCAAATCCCACCGCAGCGGTCGCCGGTGTCTCCGGCTGCCAAAACTGAGTCCTCGCCGGCCATGCCTCCGCGAAAGGCGGCTGCTGCTGCGGCGGCGGCAGCAGCACTAGACGGCGGTGCGTCCGCGGCGGCGCTGGCTGACGGCCGCATTGTGCTGCCGTCACCAGTCAAGACCAAGTTCCCGACGGCGCGGATCAAACGGATCATGCAGGCAGACGAGGAGGTGGGCAAGGTGTCGCAGCAGACGCCGATTGCCGTGGGCAAGGCGCTCGAGCTGTTTATGATTGCGCTGGTCTCTAAGAGTGCCGACGTGGCGCGGATAAAGAACTCGAAGCGCGTGACGGCCCAGATGCTCAAGCAGGTGGTCGAGTCGGACGACCAGTGGGACTTTTTGCGCGACATTGTGAAGAAGATCGGCTCGGACGAGAAGCACGCCCGCGGGCCTAGCCGCAGCAGCACGGGCGGCGGCGAGGGCGGCGAGGGCGGCGGCGGCACCAAGACGAAGCTAGAGAGCGACAGCGACAACGAGCAGCCAAAGAAGCGCGGCCGGCCGGCCCGCAAGAAGAAGGCATAGACGGGGCGCGACGTGAACGGGCGCTGGTTTCTTTTGACATATGCATGGCGTTTCGAACTTGCCGGCGGTCTACGAGGCATCTTTGTGTATTTGTTCCGGGAGGCAGACTGCGGATAGACAGAAGCAGAGACTTGAGAGGAATACCCACGAGATATGAGGAGAGCGGTAGTTTCTGCTATGCATCGGTGCCCCAAACGGACCTGCACCGTCACGGAAAGACGGCTCGCAAATTCCGTCATAGGTGGCCAAAACGGTGCGGGCTCCACTACATTGTTCTGATACGAGCGTCCTAGTTCCTTGCGGCTAGGCCAGTTTGCAGTGTTGCTCCTGAACGGGACGGTTCGCCTGCGAATATGCTCCGTATTAATTCTCGCGGTGCTCTGTCATCTTTGCACGCTTTTCTCCCCAGTCTTTAAGCTCCGTGGCCTCCGCGTCGTGCTCTCCGTGCCGTTACTCATTCAGTCTCCCTCGAATCAACGTCCAGTCCCATTCGCCCTTTTCTTGCCCCCTTTTCGGTCTCTTTTTCCGTCCTCTTCCTTTCCTTCCCCTTATGGCCACCAGCGCCACCTTTGCTCTCCTCTTGCTCTCGTGCTAAAACTATCCTTTCCGCCACACCTCCTTTTTCGATCCTCCCCCCACGATCCTTACGACGACCCTCTGCCTCGCTGTCGCTGCTGCCCACTGCAGATCTGCTCTTTCCGGCTCGGATCCGATCGCTCGACCATTCCCCTCCCCCGCAGATGTCTCGCCCATTCCGCCTCTCTGCTCTCTGTCGCTCTTCCGTCTCTCCCCCGGCAACGTTTCTGTGATAGTTTGACCACCCACCAACTGCCTCCCGTGTTGCCGACCGTCTCGGCCTGTTCTTGTCCCCCTTTTGCAATCCGGCGCGTGCAATCTATTCTGGTCCCCCCACTGCTTTCGCCCGTTATACCCCCAAATGTCGTGGGACTTGCTGCAGCGATTCTTTGAGAGCGACGTCTTCAACTCCAACCCTTTCCTCCCGGTCTCCTACCTCTCGTGAGTCTCTTGCCTCTGCTGCGGCTCTTCCCCCCGCTAATTTGTCCAGCCGGTATGCCGATCATGTGGGCATTCACTATGTGCTCTGCGACAAGTTGCGCCAGTTCCCCTACGAGGACATTGAGTTCTTCCTCCCTCAGCTCTGCCACCTTATAATCAGCGTCAACAATGAGTCAATGGCCCTGGAGGGGTTCCTCCTCGACCTGTGTGAGGAATCTGTGACTGCTACTCTGCTCGTTCGTCTCTCCCTCGGCCCCTTTGCCCCTATTGGACTTCTGGTCTCTTTTCCTGGACCTCTTCTTGGCCTCCTCCAAGCTGACCGTCCCAGACGTTTTGGCTCTTCCAAACCTACCTGCACGACCTTTCCGCGCACCCACAGACCGACGCCTTCCAGACCTGTCGCCGTGTCTACAACAAGGTCCAGCACATTGTCTTTGGCTTACCCGATCCCGCCCGCCGCGAGAAGATTACCGAGAACGTGCTTCCCGTCACCGTGCTCGCCAGCTTTGTGCTCGCCAGCATCAGTGTTCCCTTTCTGCCTCGATGGGTTGGTCCCCTCGCCATCGCCCAGGCTCGCAAACCGTCGCCGCCGGAGGCGGCCAATGCTACGGCGGCCGCCGTGATGCCACCCGGAGACGATGTGCCATCGGGCTCTGGGTCGAGGCAATTACGCTCTCGCACCGTGTCTGCTGCCTCGATCAAGTCCAAGCGCGGCAAGGATGGCCCCCCGCGGATGGGACTGATCCGGCAGCACACGCTCGGATCGACCGAGTCCATCTCGTCGCCAAAACTTGTTAAGCACAAGTCGCGGCCGAACCAGCAGGTGCCACCCATGCCGCGACCGGGCTCCTCCTCGAGCTTGGCGGCCGGCTCGCCACGTATCGACATTCAAAAAGGCTTCCATCCGCTGCCACTGCCAACGCCGACCCACCACCTGGATGGCATCTCGACCGAGGCACGACTCAGCACCGCATCGCTGCCGCTGCCGGAGCTGCCGTCTCCCCCCATGATCTCGCGGCCGCCCACGCCCGCCTCGGCCGGCGTGCACTCCCAAGACACGGCCTCGGCCCTGGCGCGCCGCCATTCGCACCATACCAAGACGCGGCTGGTCAGCGTGGCGGACATGAGCCGAGAACAACGTGTCCGCCTGCTGCGCCAAAACTACTTCCGCTGTGAAACGCAGTTTCTGCGGGCTCTTGAGGACATTTCCAACCGGCTGGTCTCCGTTCCCAAAGCCGCGCGGCTTAGTGCACTCCGTGCCGAGCTGGCTTTGATTTCTCAGGATCTGCCTGCAGAGGTGGATGTCCCAGTGATCTGCCCGCCTACACTAATCAACAGCTCTCCCGGCCGGAGTCGGCACCACCGTATCGTCCGTCTTAACCCGGCAGAGGCCACGGTGCTCAACAGTGCCGAAAAGGTCCCCTACTTGCTCATGGTGGAAATCCTGCGCGAGGACTTTACGTTTGACCCTGACTCTTCCGACAACCAGCTTCTTTTGGCAGAGCTGCTGACGGAGCAAGGCCGGCGAAGGCGCATCTTTGATTTGTCCGACTCGGTGCAGAACGGCAGCTCATCCCGCGCTTCAGACGCAGCCTCCGCAGCGGCGGCGGCGTCGTTGGAAGTGCCTGCTGACAGCGTGTTTGAGCCTACGTCTGGCGACCTGGGCAGCTCACCGATGCTCAAGCCGCTGGACGACGATGAAGCTGTCGACGTACCATCGGCAGGACGGTTTGGCTCGCAGCGAGGCTACCCTTCGGGAAGTCGGCATGGAAACGGCGGCGCGCCGGGCTCGTCGTCTTCAGTTGCGGCTACGACGGCCACGACAACGACAGCAACGACGACGACTGTGTCTGACGGCACCCCTCGGAGCTCGGCCGCTTCTACATCGCGATCAAGCAGCCCTGTGCCGATGCCCGCGCCGCCGCTGCGCAAGATGACCATTCCGATTTCCCGTGGAACGCACTCGGCAGACCAGCCCGATTTCTCGGCCCTGGCGACGCACATGCGGACGGCCGCACAAATGTTGGCACAGCTTGATGCCACAAGCGGCAAGCGGCCGCGGCAGGAGGTGGCAGCGATCCGCGCCAAGATCATTGCCAGCATGCAGAGTCTCGAGGAACAGAGCTTTGACCTGGACGACGGGCAGAGCCCAACCTTTGATCTGATTATTGCCAAGGCCAATGCTGCCGCAGAACTCACTGCCGACATAGACACGACAGCGTCTGACTCGGCATCGGCATTGGCGACTCCAGTTCCCGGAGACGATGGGGATGCGGACACGGCCGAGGCGGTAGCGGCAGCAGCTGCGACGGGCGGAGATCGGGTGAACCCAAACGCGGGCATTGCTCGGATGGAGAACGACTTCAAGACCGGTGGCTTGCAGCGTAAGGGTGACCGGGACGATCCGAGTGCGGCCGTGTTTGGCGAGGCGTGGGACCTGAAGCGGGAGCGGATCCGGCGGTCGTCGCCATACGGATGGATGAAGAACTGGGATCTGGTCAGCGTGATTGTGAAGACTGGTGCGGACCTGCGGCAGGAGGCGTTTGCGTGCCAGCTGATCCGGGTGTGCGAGAAGATCTGGACCGAGGCGGGCGTGTCGGTGTGGGTGAAGCTGATGCGGATCCTGGTGACGGGCGAGTCGTCGGGCCTGATTGAGACGATTACCAATGGCGTATCGCTGCATTCGATCAAGCGCAGTCTGACGCTGTCGTCGATTGAGTCGGGGCAGAATCCGCGGCGACGCATTGCGACACTCAAGGACCACTTTGCCAAGGCTTTTGGCGCCGAGGACGGCGAGGCGTACCGGGCAGGCGTGGACGCCTTCAAGCGGTCGCTGGCCGCGTACAGCGTCATCTCGTACGTGCTGCAGCTCAAGGACCGACACAACGGCAACGTGCTGGTGGACAATGAGGGCCACATTATCCACATTGACTTTGGCTTTATGCTGTCCAACTCGCCGGGCTCGGTGGCCTTTGAGGCGGCGCCGTTCAAGCTGACGTACGAGTACGTCGAGGTGCTCGGCGGCCTGGGGTCGCCCGAGTTTGATGACTACAAGAGGCTGTGCAAACAAGCCTTCCAGGCCCTCCGGAGATCGGCCGACAGCATCATCGATCTGGTCAGCATGATGGGCCTCGAATCCAAGATGCCGTGCTTCGCGGCCGGCGTGGTGCAGACGACAGCCAGCCTACGGCAGCGCTTCCAGCTGCAGCTGAGCGCCGAGGATGCCGAGCAGTTTGTAGAGACGGAGATGATTGGCAAGTCGGTTGGCAGCTACTACACGCGGCTGTAAGTGTTCTAGCGTCGACTGCCCCCCCTTTTTGCTGGCGCTTGCTCACACACCCACAGTTACGATACCTTCCAGTACAGAACCCAGGGGATCTACTGAGAGACCCCAGTAAAAGGATCTTGAAAAAAGCGCATGGCATTGGGACGGCGTTTTCGATACAACCGCACGAAGCTCGTTGTGGGCATAGGCTCTTGGGGAGAGCACCCTCGTTTTGGGACTGGTGCTGTGGCCGCCAGTTTTCTGGTATATATCATCGGCCTCTCTCCTCTTGTTCTGGTCGCTTGTTTTTGATTTACGTGTTTGGAAGCACGAGTCACATGAATATAGCGTGCTTTCCTGTTCAAGTCATGTGTCCATGCCGTATTACTCGTACCCCGTTCCTGCCTCAACAGGCTCTGGGGACAATGGCCTTTGATTCGTTTCAATTCTTAGTCCAATTTACGACCTACGCAGAGCCCATCTTGCTGCATCCACTGTCAGACTAGACTGGCAGTGAGACGCGATCATGGGAAAAAAATAAAGAGCGAAAATGGGAATATGCAAGCACTATAATCATACACAAGATGTCCTCACGATGCAACCCCTAGCCGCCCCAGCCGCTCCGTCACGGCGTCAATCATGGCTGTCTCCCGCTCCAGCAGCATCGACACCTGGGCCATCTTGGCCTTGCGGATGTCGACTGGCACCTTTCGGTGTGGTGCCGTGTGCGGCGTGCTCGGCGCCCCATTGCCCGTACCCGTTGACAATGGCGTGCTGGGCCGGCTGCCGGGCACGTCGCCAGCCTTGTCGTCTATGGCCGCCTTGTCCAGCAGCGTGCCGGCTTGCTTGGACAGGTCTTCCCAGAGGCGGTGGATCTGCTGGACACGGAGACCCACGTCGCTGGTGGCGGTGGCGGCGGTGGCGGCCGCTCCCAGACTGCCGTCCAGTGCCTGCACCTCCATGGACCACATGCGCTCCTTGTCGCTCAGCGGCCGTGCCGACGCCATGTTGAACGTGCGTCGCAGCCGCTCGAGCCGCTCGCTCAGCGCGCCGTGGCGGTCCTGGGCCGACTGGAGACGCTGGCGGAGCCGTGCATCGTCGGTGAGCGGTGTGGCCGACGCACCCGACGCCAGGCCCTCGTCCAGATCGTTGCCGGCAATCATGTCGATGCGGTGCTTCAGCTTGGCCGCCGACTGGATCTGCTCGTGCAGGTCAATCGGCAGGTCCTCGAGCTTGGTAAAGATCTGCGCCGCCGCCTGGTTCAGCAGGCCGCTCTCCCGGCCGACAACCTTGTGCGCGTTTGTGAAAATGTTGAGCGTCGCGGGCGACAACCGCACCTCTTGGTGCTGCAGCATCTGGTACCGGCTAGTAAACAGCATGCCCTTGGCCTGGGCCAGTTGCGACGCCGCCAGCAGCTCCCGCGGGATCGCAAAGGCCGGCCGGGCCTTCCAAAAGTCGAGTGCCAAAACGGACTTGTCCTCGACCTCCTCGGCGGCACCGTCTTGGCGCATCGGCGACCGCTCCGGCGACCGGACGGACGACCGGAACAGGGACGCGCCGAGGTCGTCGCTCTCGGGCGCCTCAAAGCGAATGGCCACGGGCGAATGGTCGGTGGCCGACACCAAAAAGTAGCCAAGATCCGGATCACGCATCACAACGCTGGTCGCCAGCGCCTCGTCCGGCTTGTGGACGTACACCCGCTGCCGCGTCGTGTTGTCGCCCGTTACGAGCTGCCGCAAGCGGAAGTCGGCACCAGTCTCGGCGCCCTCCTGCAGCTCCTGCTCCAGCCGGAAGATCCAGTTCGACAGGGAAATGTGCGTAATGCCGCCGGGATGCGTGACAAAAAACGAGTAGCGCGACATGACATCTGGGCTGAACGTACACCAGCTGTCCGGCTGCTTCTCACCTGCGCGGACGAGGTCGACCGTCTGGAAGGTGAGCAGCGACCGCGCCGTGCTGTTGGCGCCGGCGTCGGGGGCGGACACCGCGGCAGGCCGACCGGCGAGGCTGCTCTTGTGTGCATGGTGGCTCCGCCGGGGCAGCCACTGCGCTTCGACACCGACCAGGTCGAGGCAGATGCGCAGCTTGCCGCTTGCCGTGGCCAGGCAGACGACGGAAAGCGACAGACCCTCCTGGTTGGCATCCTCTGCGAGGTCCCACAGAGCCGGGTCGTCGCCGTCCTCGACGCCCATGAGAAAGGCCGCATCGACCTTTTCGCCAATGACAAAGATGTCGCACAGTTCGCTGCTCTCGTCGTCACCGTCGTCGTCTTCGAAATCGGCCTCGAATGGACCCTGCAGCCTGGGCACGATGCCTGGGTGGGAAGGCCGCGCAAAGACTTCAGAGGGGGGCCCGTAGCCCGACCGAGTTGGCGACTCAACTACTGTTGGTTCCTGACTGTCGAGCTGGGACATCCAGTCGAGCTGCTGCTGGGCCAGGCGCTTAGCCTGGGGCGTCGCGTCGGGGTCATCCTCGACGGCGGCCAGGTTGGCGACAATGGCCACGGAGAGGGATGGAATGAGGGTTGGCGGCGGGGCCCAGCGCTTTGGCAGCAGGGGGCAGAGGGCATAGACATCACCCCCGACCATGGCGATCCAGAGAGTCATGGAAGACCAGCCGCCAGCGCTGCGGTCGCCAAAGCTGGCGGCGGCGACCTCCATATCAAACAGGTCGGGGGAGTAGCCGGCGTTGGTGTTGACCGAGGCGCTAAAGTCCTGGTCGAGCCAGGCGCCGTCGGCCAGCTTCTTGATGTCGATGGACAGGGCGGGGGAGTCAAAGGACCAACGGTCCACGGATGAGATCTCCCAGAGGCGCACGACGGCGTCGCGGGTGACCGTGACAATGGTGGAGCCGTTGACGCCGAGGGGGTGCCACAGGGCAGACACAACGGGCGCACGCGTGGTGACGTGGGTGGTCGGGCCGAGAGTAAAGTAGCGCGTCTTGAGGACCGTGCCACTGTCGTCGGCGGCTGCGAGATGTGACGGGTCGGGCAGGATGCAGATGTGAACCGTATGCGCAGTCAGAACGGCCATGTAGTCGTTGTTGGGCGACACGACCAGCTGGCGGATATCGTCGGCGACGGGCGGTTTGAGGATCTGTGGGTGAGTTCATGTCTAGCACCAGGGACGCGCAACTCACTCGATAGACGGGTCGCGAGCGGGAAGCGCCATTGGTAATGTTGGTGACGCTGCCCTGGCCATCGTGGATGTCTTCCCAAGCGCTCTTCATGGGCACGAGGTCGGCCCATCGGATCTCCTTGCCGGTGGCGACAAATATCTCGGTGCCGCGCCGCGCGACTGTCCTCCGTGGGCCAGTCGGTGGCGGCGTCTGCTTGTTGCGGCCGAGGACGGATGTTCGGGGACTGGCGATGGATGAGGCAAAGGCCGGGCTTTTGGCCGCCGATGCGGATGCCGAAAAGAGGGTCTCGCCATCGGGGAACTCGGCCGAGAGCCAGGCCGGCGAGTAGGCCCTGACCGTGGGCATGTTGGAGGGAGAGACGAGGAGACAAAGGGGACGAAGGAGGAGGAAAAGCTGGGGAGACGGAGGTCCCTTTCGACCTCAAAGCGAGGAGCAAAACAAAAGAGGGGATCGCAGTGTGTTTCGCAGTTTCACGGGTTGATGGGCGCAGTTGGAGGCTTGCCACAGGAGGGCAGATGCCGATCGTCGACTCGAGAAAGCCGTTGCCGTTCTGGTGGCTTTTTTTCGTTGCAGTCGACCGGATCTGGTTATTTTTCGGCGCGTCGCCCCAGCAAAGCGCGGTCCCGTTCCTGGAAGTGGCCCAAGCTCCCTCACCGCCTTCGATACTGCCGTATACCGAGTTTGAGGCTGTCAAGCAAGAAGCATTTGGCCCTCAACCGCAATTCGACGGCAACTTGGCGGAACACGACAGAACAGTCATGGCAACAACGCAGGAACTCCGCAGCACGGTCGAGCGGCTAGACCGGCCAAGCGCCTACTTTGGCAACAAGGTGTGTGCTGCACGCGCGCTGGTTTCCCGGCCCCCTCTCACCCTTGCAGAAACGGCGCAGAGACATGGAAGAAGACCGCGAACCGGCCGTCAATCCGTTGGAACACGCGACGACACTCTATGTAGGGAATCTGTAGGTGCGCCCTTTTGCCCCGTTCTGTTCGCGTCGCCATGCCCTGACAGACAGCTCCTTTTACACTACCGAAGAGCAGGTCTACGAGCTCTTTTCCAAGTGCGGCGAGATCAAGCGGCTCATCATGGGCCTCGACCGCTTCAACAAGACGCCCTGCGGTTTCTGCTTTGTCGAGTACTACAACCACCAGGACGCACTCGACTGCATGAAGTACATTGGCGGCACCAAGCTCGACGAGCGCATCATCCGCACCGACCTCGACCCCGGCTTCGAAGAGGGTCGGCAGTACGGCCGCGGCCGCTCGGGCGGCCAGGTGCGCGACGAATACCGCGACGACTATGATGAGGGTCGTGGTGGCCTGGGGCGTGCGCTGCAGGCTGGAGCGGACCGTGACGACCGGGAGCAGCCGCGCGACCGGGAGCGTGACCGCGGTGATCGCGGTGGCCGTGAACGAAACGACCGCGGAGATCGCAATGGCCGCGAGCGGGACGACGGTTACGAGCGGTGAGGGAGCCAGAAAAAAGGGCACACCTTGCATCGGGACTACGGGCTGGGAAGTGCCATTGTTGCCATCTACCATTTGCCATTTTTCGTCTGCTGTTTGCTGTTTTGGAGTTTCAGAGGCACGGAATATACAACTAGTTTTCATACGTCTGGGGATTTACTTTTTTTTATTTGTTTCAGGGCCTGCGCGAGGAGAGCCAAAGTGATAGTATCGTACAAAAGCCAAAAGAACAGTCCTCAGTAACCCGGCGGGTTGACTCTTTGCGACACTCTCGTCCACTTGGGCAGTTCTAGACAGGTTAGTATGCCGTTTCTGTCCGAGCTTCCTTCCAAACGTACTGTGAATGCTCTTGCGGTAACGCTTCACCTTGCGGTCAAACATGGTGTATTTGTCCCGCGGCAGCATCTCCTTCTCGGTCGGCATCTGCGCCTTCCACAGCTCAATTGCCTTGGTCGTCGTGCCCTGCTTCTTGAGGGCCGCATCGACCGTGTCGATGACGGCATCGACAGCGCGCAGCCGCTGCCGCTGCCGGAACTTTTGGAAGCGCGAGAGGCGCCATGGGTTTTTCCTAGACGGTTAGACGCAGCACACCTTGGGCATTGGCCGGCCGGAAAGTCTCACCAGAGGAGACCACCGCCCAGGGCAGCAGTCGCACGGAAGGGCCCGAGACCAAACATGACGAGGTCGCGTGGCGGGGGATTGTGCGGCGAGGACTTAGAATCTTGTCGTCGGGAAATTTTGAGGCTTCCAGAGGCATGGAATTTCGATGCGTTCCGGGTGGGGCCGAAGGCTGTCCTCTTAGCTAATCAACACTGAGCAGCACGAGCAAGGCGTCGTCGACCGCATTCAAGGGAAGAGGTCAAGAGATCTTTGTAGGGGAGTACGCTGTCTGGGGGGGTAGGTAGAGACTCAATCTTCTGCCTAACTTGTCCCACTCACTCAGAAAAGTCCAATACTTTCGAAAACGAGCATTGCAAACGGCTCGTCACGTGCACATGACGCAAACTATAGCCAATGGGGCAATTGCACAGAACCAAAGTGGCATCGCCGCGAAACGGCGACCACGACGACGACAAACGACACGACAACGACGATAGCAGCGAATTACACTGGGCGCGGACGATTCTAGACAACGTCCCCCACCGGAATTCAATACTCTTGTGCGATTCACAGAGGGTGCTGGGAGGGGAGCCCTGACGACCCCCCTGACGCCGCCCCTTGCCAATCATGTCCTACTACTTTGCCATTGTCGGAACGCAAGACAACCCGCTCTTTGAGTATGACTTTGGCACGTCCAAGCAGGGTGGCGACGGCCTGGCGCACTTTTCCGAGCAGTCGCGCCACCTGAACCAGTTCATCGTCCACAGCAGCCTGGACGTGGTCGAGGAAGTGCAATGGGGGAGTGGCCAAATGTGCGGGAGAAGACGCAAGAGACCGATGACGACAAACGAGGAACAAGACTGACAGACCTACCGCTGCAGGTACCTCAAATGTGTCGACAAGTTCTTCCAAAATTACGTGTCGTGCTTTGTCACCGGCGCCAACACAAAGTTCCTCCTCCTACACCAGCCCACCTCGGCCGCCAACGCGTACACTCCCGGCCTCGGCGGCAGTCTTTCGCTCGGCAGCACCGCGCCACCGCCGACGTCCACGTCGTCGCGCGCATCCACCTCCATCGGCGCCAACCCGACAAGCGCGGCCACCGAGGAGGCCGTCAAGAACTTTTTTTTTGAGGTCTACGAGAGCTGGGTCAAGGCAGTCATGAGCCCGTTTTACAAGAACAATATGGAGGTCACCAGTCCGATGTTCCGGGCCAGAGTAGCTGCGGCGGGGAAGAAGTACTTGTAATGGCAGGCAACATGCAAGCACACGTGGATCGAGTTCATATAAAACGAATAATACGCAAGTCCATGTGTTATTGTCATGTTGTATTCATGGTGCAGGCCGACGTCGACCGTGTCCGACGCGTAGCCATAAGCACATAATAAATCCGAAGAACCCGACCCATCCCAAACGCCTCTAGACTCGACGATCAAAAGATCCAACTGGATGCCATTGATGATCCACACATCGAAAACCCAAAACAGTACCGTCGTGTGCTGCATATTTAACCACCAAAACCGTACAGGGTGCGGCCCTGGCGCTTGAGCGCGTACACCACATCCAGAGACGTGACCGTCTTGCGCTTGGCGTGCTCCGTGTAGGTGACGGCGTCGCGGATAACGCCCTCGAGGAACGACTTGAGAACACCGCGAGTCTCCTCGTAGATGACTGTTCGGTTAGTAATGAGTATGCAGGAGAGGGGTAGCGATGATACATACGAGCAGAGATACGCTTCACACCGCCACGACGTGCCAGACGGCGGATGGCGGGCTTGGTAATGCCTTGAATGTTGTCACGGAGAATCTTCCGGTGACGCTTAGCGCCGCCCTTGCCGAGACCCTTGCCGCCCTTGCCGCCTGGAAGATGTTAGATGGTGTTGACAATAGATGGACGCATGAGGCTGTGATGGACAGGTGATGACGACATGTCGGGTTGATGCGGTTGTTGCAAGTCGAGGCTGCGGCTCAAGGCTGCAACCAACGATGCGACAAAATGAAAATGCAATGAATAAGAGCTTGTCACTTACGTCCAGTCATGATGAAAGATGGGTGAGGTAGTAGATGTTGGGGTAATGTGTAATGGATTGACGCGTCGCGATAGATGACGATGCGTGTATTTTGGTGATGGTGCGGATGAGAAGAGAAAAAATGCGAGTGGCGGCGGAAAAGAGGGAATCTGGGGCACTTTAAAGGGCTGACAATCACAACGCAATACAAGGGACAAAGAGCGACGACCGAGGGGCTACGGTACGGTGCACCAGGCAGTCGCGCGTTGCGGATGTCGCACTAGTCCAGATTCGGGGCGCAGTGTTTTTGGTTGATTTGTGCCAATTTTCGCTGCATGTTACGAATTGTTTTGGCGCTGCTGATTTGGGTCAGTTTGGCGCCTTTTTGGTGCATTTTCGTAATGTACTTTTGGCGTCTTGGCCGGGTGGTCCGCGCAATGTGCACAATTTCTGGCCAATCAGAAAAATGGCACGCCAGCCAGATTACGTCCCAAACAGGATGTAGGATTATCATTGAAACGACAAGCGATGAATGTTTCCAACACGTGATAAGTATACTTTTGTCGATACTATCGGCATCGCTCCGTGTAGGTCCATTAGTGTGTGCCTCGTGCCTCATCTCGCGCGCTATTGTACAAAAACTACTCCCGGCTACTTGTATGCTCTGCAACACTGCCGACAATGACGACTACCGCAACCCGCCCGCTCCTGTTTACCAATTGTCAGTCGCCTTGCGCGCCGCCTTGCGTCTAGTGCCGTTCCCCAAACTCCATGGCCAAATGCTGAATGTCGTTGAACTGTCCGAAGGGCGGAGAGCGGAACAAGAATGCGAACCGCAAACCGCAAATATCGAAAATCGAAAGGAATCAAAATGCTCCCAAGACACACAAGACTGAAAGCCCTGCAAAGACCCGACTGTCAAACGCTTGTACCGCTTTATCGCTCGTACGCCTATAATGCCATGTACTCTTCGAGCCCGTCCTCGTCGTCTTCTAGGCTTCCTATGGCCTGCTTGATTTTTTGGCTCGCCTGTGTGGTTAGACGGAGGAAGAGGCAGACACAACGCACCCAGACGCACCTTTGGATCCAGACTCAGCGCAATCGTAAAGTGACGCACGGCCGCGCTCTTGTCGTTGAGCGTTCTATACAGCTTCCCCAACAGAAAGTGCACAGCCGCCTCGTCCGGTGCTAAGTCCTTGAGGATCATCAGCTCCTGCTGCGCAGCCTGCAGCTCACCCAGAGCCAGCAGCGCCCGCGCCTTCCGGAAACGTGTTTGGGCAGCGCGCGGCGCCAGTTCCGTCGCCTTGATAAAATACTGCAGCGCCGGCACAATCTGCTTCTGCCGCTCGAGTACCTTGCCGATGCAGCAGATCAGCACCGCGTTCGTCGGGTGGATCACTGACGCGATCCGGTAGTGCTCGTAGGCCTTGTCAAAGTTGCCCAACTTTTCGTATACGCGGCCGATGCCGTAGTAGGCATTGTAGTGTCGCCGGTCCGCCGTCACGGCTTGGCGGTAGGCCGTCAGCGCCTTGTCGTACTCCTCGTTCAGCACGTGTTCGTGGCCCTGCAGCGTGTAGGCATACGCAAACGTCGGCTTGAGCTGCGTTGCTCGCCGGAAACACCGCAACGCCTGCTCATGGTCCTGCGCCAGCGACCATGCATTGCCCAGCGCGCACCACGCCTGCGGCGAGTGCCAGTCAGCGTCCACCAGTTCGTGTGCCAAGAAAGACAGGTCCGCTTCGCGCTTGAGGAACCACAGAATCGTCGAGAACACCTCCATGTCCTCGAGTCGCGCCGGCGCAAGCACCCGCACCCGCCGGAAACACGTCTCTGCCTCCGCGTACGCCGCCAGCTCGTACTGTGCCCGGCCCATCTGCGCCTGCACCCACGGCGTGTCGTGCTGCACGCGCGGCAGCGAATTAAAGGCCGCCAGCGCATCGGCACACTGGAACTGCGCCAGCGACAGATACCCACTGCCCAGCTTCTTGACCAGCTCCAGCACCCAGCGCAGCGCCTCTTCGATCCGTGCCGTTTCGGCCTCGGTCGCCGACCGCGACATCGCTCCCAACGACGGTACCGCTGTCGACAGCACCGGTGGCTGCTGCACTTGCTGTGCCTGCTGATGTTGTGCTTGTTGTGACTGCTGAACCGTTGGCACTTCTCTCACGCGCGGCGCCTCCATCGGGTCGACATCCATACCGCCGTCGTCTACCGGCTTCCGGTTGCCGCTAACCACACGTCCGACAGTCGAGCCGCTCGAGCCGGGACGTACAATTCGCGAAATCGGTGGCCGAGCCTTTTTCAGCTCCCGCGTTGCCCCAGCGCCGATAGGCACTCCTCCGGTGTTGGACTTGCCGGCGGACGTCTTGAACATGTTGAGCCGCGCACTTCTTCGCTGCGGCAGGCCCGCTTCGTCTGATCCGTGCGCGTGCCGTGGCGCCACTGGATGGCCAGACGCTGTGCGCTTACGCTCGGCCGTCGATGTCGATATGATCGACGGGTGTCCCGCCATCGAGGCCGACGCTGTCGAGGTCGCGGCGCCGCCGTTAGTCGCGCTTGCCGTCGCCCGCAGCAGAGACGATGCCTGTTCGGCCGCCGATAACTCGGCATTGCCGTCTGCCGCCTTGGCCCGGCGTGCCGATGCTCCCAAGCGATACATAATCTTGGACGGTACTCCTGGAGGTTGCTGGCGATGCGGTGGCAACTGTCCCTCCATGCAGTTGGATTCGCTCATTGGCGGTGGTGGCATGCCCGGCCGTCTCCGGATGGGAGCAGTGGGCAGCTCGTGCTGTGCGCCTGGCGGTGTAGCCATGCCTTCCGGTTGCTGGCTTCCGGCGGCGACTCTCGACCGGGCAGCAAAGATGCGGGCCATAAAGTCGTTTTCCTCAACCTCACCAGCACCGGAATTAGCGGCCTGAGACCCGGGAGCGCGCTGTGGTACATGTGCCTGCTGCGGCTGATGCGACTGGTTCTGCTGGTTCTGCTGGTGGTCAAAGGGATCGCTCATATCATGGGCGCTCTGTTGCCGGCTGGCCGCGGTCGGTCGCCTCGGCGGCAGATGTTGCTCAGTCAGCGGACCTGCCGAATCTGTCGCCTCGGCCGTCGACTCCGGCTCAAAGCAGCGAACGAGCGAGTCGCTGATGCGAAAGGTGTTGCCCGTGCGAATGTTGACGCCCATGTCACAGAGCGCAACAAACGCATCCCACATCAGCGGGTTCATCCGCAGTGCGTCCTCAAAGTAAAACGCGGCCTTTTTACGGTCGTCCATTCCACGGCACAGTTTTCCGAGGAGGCAATTGACCACGGCGGCATCGGGATAGATAGACCGCGAGGTGGCCGAATGTTTACCGAGGTTCGTCTTGTGCATCCAGAGGCCCTTTGCCTTTTCGAGAGCATAGACGCCATCGCCGAAGCGGCCGAGGATCAGGCAGCTCTGGGCGAACACAAAGGCACAGCCCAGGTGCAGGCCGCGATAGCCCGACGGTTTGCTGACTTCGTATGCGGACCGGTGGTCGCCGAGACGGAGGTGGCTGAGGGCGAGCAGAAAGGTCGACTCGCTAGAGCGGGGCTCATGTGCAAGCAGGCGCTCGGAAAAGAAGAGGGCATTGTCCCATGAGCCGTTGTCGAGATGGTAGAAGACGGTCTGCCGCAGCAAGTTGGCCACGGCGATGCTGTTGGGAGCCATGGTGGTGGCCTGCGGTCGGCAGTATGGTATGGTGTTGGAGGGGGAAAGGCGAGTCGCGAAGCACCGACATGGGCAAGGGCAGGCGGTGGGTGGAAGACGGCGGCTATTCGTGACCAGGCGGCGTTCAGATGCGGCTCACGCGTGCTTGTCCAGGCTGATGAACGTTTTCGGTTTTCGTGGCGTGGTCCGGCAGATCCTCTGGTTTATCCTCCTCGGTAGGCCTGTCCCTTCACTAGCACCCAGCAAAAAGAAGCATGCTAGTTGCTTGTCGCTGTAGCCAGTGTAAATGGATCGTCAGAAGGATCGCGGCGGATCCTTCGAGGCCAGGGAGGTCGACGAAGTCGAGGGTCAGAGCAGGCGAGCGTCAGCAGCTAGAAGGAACAGCAGTCGGCATGCAACTCCGTGTGTGGATGCAGGCAGTGGGTGGGACACGGCAGATGTGTCAGGGTCGACTGGGAATGCTGTCTGGCGAAAGAAGCAAACGAGCAGAGTGGCCGACAAAGAGGCGCGCAACAACAGCGTGCGGGTCAAGGATCGGGACCAGCGTCGTCGGCAGGGCGCGATGGCCGTCGAGAAGGGGGGGAGGGGGGGGGGGGCAAGACGGGGTGTGGACGCGGCCGAGCGACGGGAGGCGTTGTCGTCGTGTGTCGTGATGGTTGGCGACGGGTGGCGGCAACCTAACGAGAACGAGCTGTTCTGTTTTGCGATGTTGTGAGGGTCCGCCGGGGCTGGGCGCTGATTGGCTGGGAAGACACACCAATTCTTCGCCCAAGAGATCCCCAGCAACAACGACCCCACTTGAATTCGCCATGGGCGCGTACCCCTCGGGCAAATTTGTGTGACCGGTACGAGGCCGGTCGTGTGCTAAATTTACGCCAGCTGTCACTGTTTCCGCTTCTTGCCATCGAGGAGTCACACACCATCACCACACGCCCACCGCGACCTCTCGCCTCCAAGATGGCCCAGAAAGCGCGCAAGGACCGTGCCAAAGCCAACACGGCCTCGCTCAATAGCCTGCACATTGGCGCGCTGCTTGTCAACGCCGCCTTTCTGCTGGTCTACCTCGTCTTCCGGTCACGATCGCTGGTGCTTTATCTCGCCATGTCGACGCCCAGCTTCATCTGCCAGTTTCTGCTCGAGCGCACAGGCCGACCGCGCTTTGATGGAGTCGGTGCCCTCAAGTCATCGGGCGAGGACCTTGCCGCCGCCGGCCTGACCGAGTACATGTTCGACGTCATCTGGGTCACATGGGGGACGGCGATTCTGGTCATGCTGTTTGGCAACAAGCTGTGGCTGGTATGGGCTGTGGTGCCGGCCTACGGTGGCTACAAGGCCTATGGGCTGCTGGGCATGACGCGGCAGATGGCTGGGCTGCAGGGGGTGGCGAACAACATGGGTGGCACACCCGATGCGGCGGCAGGGAACCGGCGCCAGCGACGGACGGCATAGAGGGACAGGGAGCAGGATGATAAGCACGCCGGCAAGGAACTCAAATACAAAAAAGAACCAGTCCTCAACCACTATCCTGTTCACGCCGCGTGGCCCATCTCGGCCGTCCAGCTCTGCAGCAACTCCGGACTCGCGTTGCGCACCAGGACGTGAATGTGCTCGAGCTGGGGGACGGTCTGCAGCTGCGCCCAGTTCTTGAACCAGAGAACGTTGCTGTTTTCGTTGCCGTGTTCAACGGGCCCGTCCAGCCGGTCGGCAAAGAAGCGCTGCACAAAGTCGGCAATCAGGGCGCGACTCGCCGGCGTCAGGTCACCGGTGGCCGGGTCGGTCGAGATGCGGGTGCGCGTCCAAACGACGAGATGGGTAATCTCCGGCGCCAGGCCATAGGGCCAGTCGTTGCGCAGGACCTGGTAGTCGCGGGGGTCGGCAAAGAGCGTGGCCGAGACGGGCGTGTACGGCGGCTGGCCCCAGGCCTTGGGCAGGCGGTGGGCGATGAGGAAGTTGCTGATGGTTCCGTACTGCGCCTTGGTGTCGGCCGTCCACTTGATGTACCGCCGCAGATCAGAAGGCCGGCGTTTGAGGGCAGCGAGGTCGTTGGCGGCTGCAGTACGATGGTCAGGTGTCCGTGCTTACGTAATCACAGCACACAACACACCTAGGATTTTCCGGACAGCAGGCCAGTCTTGCTCGACAAACTCGTCATCCGTCTGGGAGAGCACCCATCGGGCCGAGTCTGTGAGGGGGAAGTCGGCCATGGCGGTGGATGGATTTCGTACAGAGAATTCCCAACAAGTTTCCACGTAGCATTGCCCACTCCTGCACCACTCCTGTGCCTGTGCGAAGCACTGGTGGCCGAACTTCGGCTCGTTCTAGGCTTTTCGCTCACCGCCTACAGGCGACAGCTTGGGCAATTTCTCCCGGCAGCGGCAGGTGCTTTACCGAATGGCGCGAACAAGCTCCGAAAAAGAATAGGAATATCTCACTTCTCGCCAAACCCTAACACTTGCAAACACTCGCAACGCTCTGTCCCCCTCGCCCTCAACCGCCTGGGAGCAGCACGCCGGCACAATGGCAGAGTATTTCACGCGCCGCTTCTTTGATGGCGTCTACATCCCGTCCGGCCTGCTGGTCTTTGGCACGCTGATTGTCAAGCGCGAGTTCGTGCTCTATGCGGCGGCGCTGGCATTGGTGCTGGGCGCCATCAAGTTTTACAACATGCGTGCGTGGACAGAGGAGACGGGCGGTGTGCGGACACGGATACTAACTGTCCAGTCCCCCAGAAGGCTCTCGACCCGGTCAAGCTGCAGAACTTTGAGCTCAAGGAGAAGACGATCATCTCGCACAATGTGGCCATGTGAGTCGAGTCGGCTGTCGGCTGTCGGCTGTCTGCTGTCTGCCGGGATGTCTGCCTGTCTGCCTGGCTGTCTGCTAATTAAGCCAGCTACCGGTTCAAGCTGCAGAGCCCGCACCACATCCTTGGCTTGCCCATCGGCCAGCACCTCTCCATCGCGGCCGACCTGCCCGACGCCAATGGCAAGGTGGTGTCGATTCTGCGGTCGTACACGCCCATCAGCGGCGACCACCAACCCGGCTACTTTGACCTGCTCATCAAGTCGTACCCCCAAGGCAACATCAGCAAGATGCTCGCCTCGCTCGCCGTCGGCCAGACCATCCGCGTCAAGGGACCCAAGGGCGCCTTTGTCTACACGCCCAACATGGTCCGCCACTTTGGCATGATTGCCGGCGGCACCGGCATCACGCCCATGCTGCAGGTCATCCGCGCCATTGTGCGCGGCCGCGCCGCCGGCGACAAGACCGAGGTCGACCTCATCTTTGCCAACGTCACGGCGCCGGACATTCTGCTCAAGGAGGACCTCGACGCCCTCGTTGCCGAGGACAAGGGCGTGCGCGTGCACTACGTGCTCGACCGTCCCCCCGAGGGCTGGACTGGTGGCGTCGGCTACGTCACCGCGGATATGATCACGGTAAGCGCTTGAGTGTGTGTGGGCAACCAATGTGTCTCCCTGCTGACTCCCCAGAACTGGCTCCCCAAGCCCGCCCCCGATGTCAAGATCCTGCTGTGCGGCCCGCCACCCATGGTGTCCGGCCTCAAGAAGACGACCGAGGCCCTGGGCTTCAAAAAGGCCCGGCCCGTCAGCAAGCTGGACGACCAAGTGTTTGCCTTTTAAGCGGCGGTCGGCCTGCCTCTGCCACTGTGGCTTCGCTCTCTCGCAGGTACCCGGCTGAGAGCCAGCCGGCGCACCGTACTTGGCTGGACAGGATTCGCATATGGATGTAGATATAATGTGGAAACAGGACGGCATGAGCCGTAAGAAAAGTTGTATGATTTATTTTCCAGTTTTTACAACGTCTATTGTGTTTTTTTCTCCGTCTCCTGCTTCGTCTTCGTCAGCTGCCCCCGATATCCTGCCAGCAGCTTCCACAGCACCCAGACAAAGCCGAGCAGCACCACGGCCGCCGTGCCGGCCTGAACGTTGTCGGCCCGGCGAGCGTCGAGGACGGGCACACGCACGGCGCTCTTGAGTGTCGCGGTGTCGAGAGCCGGCGCGGGTGTGACATGCCAGAATTCGGTGCGCGGCCCAAAGAGCCCGTCGTAACCGAGATTGACACGGTCAAACGGGTTGGTCGCAAACTTGGTGCCGTCTTCGGCCGCACAGGCCCAGAAGACCGTCGGGTAGGGCACGTCGACGGTGCGATAGCCGCCGTCGGCCGGCAGAAGGTACCGCAGGTGCAGGGGGATCTCGGTCGTCCATGTCTGCGTGTCGTCATTTGCTTCGGCAGGCGGCGCCAGCTCCAGGAGAATGGCCGAGCCCCAGGTGCTGACGGCATAGTCAGGCGCCTCGAGGTCGACGGGCTGAGTAGTGTGGCGCAGAGCGGAGAGGTTTTTGGACGCCAGGAACAAGGGGTCCTCCAGCTGATACCTGTCAGCAAAGATGTGCCGGGGGAGGGTGAAGTAGGCGTGAAGGCGGCAGGACGATGACGACTCGTCGGATGGATCGTCACCCTCCCGCGGCGGCCCGCGCGAGGCAATGCGCAGTTGCAGGGTCGGGTGCAGGCCGGCTGGCTGCAGAAAGGCGGCCGAGAAGGCAGCGCCGTCGGCGTGGCGATGGCGCGAGGGAAAGGAAAAGGCGACGGGCGACGGGTAGTCGTCCTGGCCCAGAACGGCGACGTGGCCGGCCAGGGCAAGCTCAAAGGGTTCGAGGCCGGCGGGGGGCGAGTCGGCGGTCAGGATGCCGATCTCGACGCGCGAGCCGGGCTGGGCATCGACAGCCACGGGCCGGGAGGCCACGGGCCAAAAGGTGGTGGCCCGGAAGGTGTGAGAGATGGCGTCATAGGACAGGTCGAGGCCGGCGGCCGCGGCGAGACCGTCCGCCTGCAGGGGGCAGGGGGCGCCGTCGCCATCGTCGTCGCCGGGGCACCAGACGGCGCGGACGTATTCGGTGAGGCCGGCGAGATCGTCGAGTGGAGCATAGTACTGGTAAGCGGCCGAGTGGGAAAAGCGGCCGCCGCCGAGGAGAGTGAAGGACTAGGCCATGTTAGGAGCGGTAGGGCTGTAGAAGGGGAGGGGGAGGGACGCACGCTCAACGACCGGCAGTCGAGGCTCGCGCCGAAAATGGTCTGTAGCAGCGGGCAGATGGCATCACTGTTGTCGATGGTTAGGCTGCGAAGATGATGGCCACAGACAGACGTGCTCTGGACACGACGCACCTTGCTCCCGCTTGGGGCGTGTAGAACACGTGAAGGCCCGGCGCCAAGCGCGCATAGAGCGGACTCACGCTCTCATACGGCTGTGGGCTGGCCCACCGGACGTGCAGTTCGTGGACGCTGTCGCCGAGGAGGCGGGCTAAGTTGGACGGCAGTTGATCGAGCGAGAGCGTAGCGCGGTCCTCGCGCGCAGCCTCGGCAGTCGGGCCTGCCAGTGCAGCATCGGTCAGCTGCAGCCGTGCCGGGTCGACGGGAGCCTGCAACCGGGGAAAGAAGGTGGTGCGGAGACGCATGGTTGTTGTCGCTGTCACAGGGCCGCGTCCGGCAAAAAAAACGAGGACGATTCCGTCGAGCGGCGCGCGCGCTGAGACGACACGGCTTGTGGCGGCGATCCAGCGAGCGAATGACAAGTTAGGCCGCAGTCGTCTGTGCGCGTAGTTGGGCTGTTTTTGCGCTCCGTCTGGTGCGGTGGCTTCGTCGTCGTCGCCTTGTCGCTCACCGTCTTACGACCACTCATTGGTTTGGCCACGTCCGGCGCAGCAGCCCTGCGCCGCCCCGCTTCGCGCTGCCGTTTGGCCCCTGGCGCTGCCTGATCGGTTGACCGACCTGCCTCGTGGATCCCACGCGCTAACCAGAATCTGCCACCGACCCTGCCAAAGCGCCGCCAAAATCTCGGCCACCGCGGCTGACCAGTTGTCGGTAGCCCAAGACGGCCGCCGCAAGAGCCATCGAGGAGGGGCGCCAAATAGAGCAGGGGCACACAACGCTCTTGCCCTTGCCCTCTTTGCCCATTTGCGCTCTCGCAGTCGCGTCCGGACTGTCCTTTTAGCCAGATTTGCCAGATTTGTCCTTGCAACGCGTGTGTCACCGTCACTCCAAATTCCCGATCCAACGGACGATGCATGGCCAAGCTCCCGCGTACCACCTGGCCACCAGCATCTGTGCCGAGACTACCACACCTAGATATGCAACCGGCGCTTGCCCGTTGACCGAGGCCATTTGAACTCGCCGACTTGGGGCTCTGACTCGGACTCGACTCGCGGATACGACTCTTTTGGCTCTTTGTTCCTTGATTTCCTTTCAAATACGGTGCACGCTGGCAAAAGCCAGCCATCCATCTCCACTCGTCCCGGGATCCAGGATCCAGTCTCTTCACACCGAGGCTATAAGACGCCCCGGACACGCCGTCCCCATGGGCGACCTCCAGCCTCCTTACCTAACCATCCGGTCCTACAACGGCGGCAATGGCAGTGGCAGCAGAATGAACGGCGGCGCCGGCGACGGAAACAGCATGAACAGTGGCGACTCAGCGGTGGGTATCTTGCAGGACCACAACATTGCAGACTCGTGGACGCTGACAGACGCAGTACGCTTCGGCCAGCGCCAGCAGCGACTATGTCGTGCCCTCTGTGACCCATGACATTAGTCGTGTCAACTACCATGTCAAACATCTCGACATGTTTGCCAAATCTCTCGAAGATGTGGGTTGTCCTCGCTGTCCGAAATGTGACAGGCCGTCCACCTGCTAACAGTTCAGTCCGCCAGCCGCGCCTTTCCCAACCGCGGCCGGCCACAGCAGCGCTACACAAAGGTCAAGGCCCTGCTCCTGCACTGGAAATCGGATGACCTCTTTGTGCTGCCAGAGCTTGAGGATCTCGAAAAGTGCATGCGCGAGGATTACGGCTTCGAGACCGACACCTTTCCCATCCCGTCCGAGAACGCCCATCTCGAGCTGATGCTGCGGCTTGGCGCCATGATCAAGGACTTTGAGTCGCCCGACACCCTCTTTGTCGTCTACTACGGCGGCCACGCCCGCATCGACGAGTCCAGGCAGAGCACCTGGTGCGCGTACGTATCCGGTCATGAATGCGGGAATCGAGCGCGCACACGCTGACTTGACAGAACACGCAACCCCAACTCGCCTTGGCTGCAGTACGTCTTTGATTTCCCATCCTCGTCCAACACACGTATCGCTGACAGACAGGTGGTCGGCCATCCAGACCCTCCTCGAGCGTTCCATGTCGGACACGCTGATTCTGCTCGACTGCTGTGCCGGCGCCGCCAGTGCCACCTTTCCCAACGGCAAGAGCATCACCGAGACCATCTCCGCCTCCAGTTGGGATGCCATCGCCCCCGACCCGGGCCGCTACTCATTCACCAACGCCGTCATCGAAGTCCTGCAAGAGTGGCGCCTGCGCGCCTTTTCCGCCGCCATGCTGCACGCCGAGGTCCTGGCCCGTTTGAAACACCCGCGGCCCATTACTATCAATGGCAAGCTCTTTGAGGCGCGGTCCACGCCCGTGCACTTTATGATGACCTCCAATCACCGCGCTCCAAGTATCGAGATTGGTCGTATGTTTCCCAGGCGCCAACAGCTGCCCTCTCCGCCCGCAGACGACCCCTATCTGCCAGCGCCACCAGGAGGCCGTGGCACTCTCGGCGCCCCGGTCAGCGACCCCAACGAGGACGAGCCGCATGTCATGATCTCTCTGGCTCTTGAGGAGGACCAGGACCTCGACCTCAGCGCCTGGGAGCAATGGCTCGCCAGTTTTCCGGCTCTCGCAAAGTACGTCAAGGTGCAGGGCGTCTTCAAAAGCCACTCGACGCTGCTTCTGCTCTCTGTCCCCGTCATGGTCTGGGACATGCTGCCCGAGAGCCAGGCCTGCTCGTTTGTCGCATTTATCCGCTCCAACAATCTGTTGAAGGAACAGGCAAAGCCTGTCGCAGAAGCGGTCTCGGTCGCACAGGAAACCACTGCCGAGACGCCAGTAAGAGAAACAGGCGCCACCGACGACGTGATCAGCGAAGCCGACAGTGACGATGCCGCCACCAACACCATGGACAACACGGACAACGACGCCGTATCCGTCATTTCCAGCGTCACCTATACGCCTACTTTGCCCAGCATCCGCATGAGCATTGCTAGCACCGCGGTAGCAAGTGCCGACGACGCCATCTCTCGCCGCCCGTCCAGGGTGGCACCATCCATGCCCGTGACCCCGGCCCAGAACGCCTACCGCATGGGAGACCCTCTCTCGCAGCGGCCGTATGCGGGATCAGAGTACTCTCGTTCTCTCTCGCACCAGAGCTTTTCAGGCTTCAGCCAGAGCCAAAGCCGACCCGTTCGCGTATCGACTTTCACGAGGCCGGCCAAGTCGATCCGCGATGACACCAGTGCTTCCTTGTCGAGGACAATGATTTTGAACCAGCAGCGGGTGGCGCGCCACACAACCTTTACCACGACCGAAGACTTGCCCGATAGCCCAGCCCTGTCCCAGCATATTGTCGACCGGCTCGAAGAGTATTTCCTGCGCGAGCCGAATCCCAGCGTGGCCATTACGGAGTTCTTTGCCTCGAACCTTGGTGTCGAGACGCGGGACATTGATGTGCGTGTTTGGTATTGTGTTTCTGTCGACTTTTGCTAACCTGTCCAGCTTTGGTTCCATCGGAGACGGCAGCAAGAGTCGACCTGGCTCAACCTCCAGAATCTCCAAATGGAGAGCAACCTGGGCGTGGAAGACGTCTCTGTGCACGGGGCCAAGATGATCTTCCCGGGCCATCTGAACAAGCTGCTTGACATTTTCACGCCCAACAAATTGCTCTTTGTCGACCTGCGCTCGCCCACTGATTTTGATAAGTCGCATATTTACGGAGCCATCAACCTGCGCGTACCAGCGTCGTTTGTCGAGCAGAGCTTTGATCTGATCAGCCTGGCATTTACCGACGACCAGAGCCGGCGGAACTTTGCCAGGGGCCCGTCCGCTCGCTGCGTCGTGTTTTACGACCGGGTTGTCGAGTTCCCGTGGGAGTGTCCGGTTGCCGAGGCGCTCGTGCAGCAGTTGCACGAGAGGGGTAACTGGCAGGGTGACTATTACGTCCTTAAGGGCCACTACCGCGAATTCTCTTCGTCGTTTGACAAGTACATTACGGGTGACAGGATGACACAGGCCGCCAAGGATTATGCTGACGGCCTTCGGCAACGTTCCCCTCCCTCGGCGGTACGTGGCCAATCCGAATTGTGTACAGAATGCAGAATGTGGCTGACTTGTGACGTCCAGGTCGAACAGGAAGTAATTGAGGCGCGATACTCGGAGTGGAAGACGCTCGTCGACGACGAGGGCCGAATGCAGTTGACCGACTCGGGTCCCAAGCTGGACGAACGACGACAGGCCGTCGAGCAGCACCAGGCTGAGCTTGAGGCCGAGCTGGAGAGCCGGAACCCGGTGCTGTACCGCAAGGTCATGGGCTTACGGCCGATGCCCCTGAAGAGTCTGCCGCCGGTCGGTGGCACGATGCATGCAGGCAAGGACCCGCGGCCCGATCTGGTCGAGCCCCTGTCACGCGGGCTGCGCAAGATACAGGATCAGTCGCATCAGTCACACCAGTCGTACCCGTCGTCGTGCCAGGCGACGGCCCCTGGCTACGACAAGCTGGGAGAGCTAACCGATGCTGCCGCCGCCGCAACGGCGACGTCGGGGTCCGAGGATTTTTACGAGATTGACCCGCGCGATGAGCAGTACCAGGACGACCCGGCTTTTTCCAAGGCGGGTGATTACGGCGGCATGGGCAGGGGTGGAGGCGGCGGCAGCAGCGTGGATGCGAGGCGGGGGGGACGCGAGCGGTCGTTTTGGAAGCGGCTGCGAACAACAAAATGATCTATTAAGACGTGGGTGGCGATTCGCATCCGCGGGTTGACGGCCGCATGGGCATTTGGGACATTTGATTGGATATTTCCCTGCTTTCTTGGGTACTTTTGCGTGTGATACCGCCTCTCGCTGGGGCCAACTACGTACAGCATGAACAATGCATGAGCAGATTATGAGATATACGAATATTTGGATTGCAGAATGCAGTGCGACTGCAAGAGCGGTGTGCATACAGAGATGGAGGGTAGAGGGAAGGGCAGAGCAGCTGCTTCCCGGTCAGGACGAGGGGATCTTCGGCGTGAAGGCAACGAGGCCACGTCTGGCAGTCGGAGCTAGCTTGCAGCCGATCCTGGCGAGTTGCCTGTGAGCTGCCCGAGAGCCCAGACTAGGACATGAGTGCGGTCATCCGGGAAAACGCCATGGGCTCATGGCGAGTCTTGACCATTGGAGATAGCGAAACTGGCGCACGCTGGTCCGGCCTCGTCCTTTTCGTCCTCTCCCCCTTCTACGTTGAATCTTTGGCCTTTACTCACCCTTGGCTCAATCTTCAGCTGGCATCGCTGTGCCATATACGATGTCCGCAAACGCCCACAGATAGTCTGGGGAGTGTTTGAGAGCGCAAGGAAAGTCTCTTACGCGCATTGTATGAAAAACGGACCACGGGCCATCTGTGAGATGGGACTGCCGTTGGAAACAGCCAAGAACAGAGTACACCGAGACCCGAGGCCATGACAGGAGCGATGGCGACATGCGCTCCTCCCTCTTTTTGCCCCTTCTCCAGATCGGATTCGGTGCGTTGTCCGTCGCTCGTCCGTTCTTCGACTTGTGTTGCTGTCTTTGTCCCTCGTCCCTTGATCTTCCACCACGGACGCAACTGTCGGCGGCACCGACTGTCTGTTGGGATCCTCGTCACCGACAGCCTCTTCCCCGAGGCCTAGGCGCCACGTAGCTGCCCGACAAGCAACCAACAAGGGCCATTAGTCAGGTAGAGCCCGAACCAACACGACAGGGAGCGGCACGGAGCATCCCTCTCCTGGCACTGTACTCGGGACCGACCAAGGGCCCCTGGGAAGTCGTGGCGGGCAGTTGCTTGCTGCAGCGGTGCCATCGCCGCCGGATCGTATGTCGTACATAGTACACTAGCACGTTGTGCACCAACATGGGCGATACGTGTTCTTCGCGGCCTCCGTGATCTGCGTGGTCTCCACCCGCATTCAACTCTCTGATTACCTCCTGTTTAGATTGTCTGATTTGTCTGATTATTTTAGCCCGACTAGCCCGTGTCTGCCTGTCTCTTGCCGCTGCACATCTTTTCCTGTCCGTGTACCGTGCCCTGCCGCCTCGTCGTGTCCAACGTGCTCGCCTGTCTTCCGTCCCTGTTCCGCTGTCCTCGAAAGTCCTTTGCGTTGCCACTAATGTGGCTCCCGTGACATCCTGTCAGCATTTTGCCCATCCAATTTGCCGTCTGTGCTCGCGTTACTCTTGGCTTTTCCAGTCGCTCTGCTGTCCTGCCAGAGGGGGTTTCTGTGCCGCGGCTTCTGCCATTTTGCCCTCTTGCCCTCTTGCCCTGTCAATTTTGTCCCATATGGCCCCATTTGTCAAAATCACACCACATGCCAGTTGTAAAGCCCCGAAAAGAAGGGTTTAAAGCTCCTGGGGACACATCGGCCGATGTCCAGTCCTGTCATTCCAGCTGGTGTAGGGACATACGTTGTGTGGCATCCGTGGAATCCGCCATGGAGGTGGCCATTAGCGACCGCTATGGAGAGGGCTAGTCGTGGTAGCTTACGGCGACACCGCATCTGCTCAGAGTCTTGTCGGGCTCCCGTTTACTTGGCCGGGCAAAGCCGGCCAGAGCCCCCCCCCCCCCCAAAAAAAAGTACTGTTTGGTGGGCGCGACAGCTAGACAGTTGGACGGCTAGAGACCGCCGCCAGGCTCCCAAACCAGCCAGACCGGCCCTCTGGGCGTCCGGACAGCCTCGCCCGCGCGCCTGCGCAAGCTGAAGGAATGGAAGAACTGGTTTGCACATGCGCCCTTTGTCCACTTGTCCGGGTCGCGGCCTCGTCACCCGGCGCCGGGCACCGTTCGCCCTAACCTTGTCACCGGTCCCTGGGAATCTTGCTTTCAGGCAACTTTATATTGCTAGTCGGCGAACGCGCGACAACGGTGACAAGAACCGCCCCGACTGGCATGAAGGCGTCCAATATGACCCACGGCGATCAGCCCAGTGATCGTCCCCAGTGTCTGTCTGGACGCACATCGTCTGGGTGTCGGGCCTTTTGATGACAGCGACGGTCACGTTAGCGCGCGTCCTTGCGCCTCCTAGGAGGGGGGGGTGATCGGCAGCAGCGCGTGTGTTGTCGCAGTACGCGTTAGCCGCACCGGTTGGGCCACAGGGACGAGGACGGCAGCGACTTGTCAGAGACTGCCAGCGACTTGTCAGCGACTGTCAGCGCCGGCAGTTGTACGGCGGCGCATGATGGACAGCCGTCGTGCACGTTGGTCTTGCTTAGCCTTTGAGCCGTTTCGCGCATCACTCCTAGTGGTTGCTTTATCGCTCCAACGCGTAAGAGGTACTTTCAGAGACCTTGGACCTTGCGACCTGCCTTCTTCAGCCTCGGTAGATCCATTCTTGGCCCCAGTGCCAGTCCAGTCAGTCCCCTCCAGTCCCCCGTTCAGTCTTGGCGAACGCATTGGGGGCGCCCGTACGACGGCCGGAGTGTCTCCTCTTGTGGCGCATTCCTCTCTCGCTGTCGCGCTCATGACCTCCATCCGAGACATGCGGTGCGCCCGGCCATGTGGAAGACGGTGTCTGGACATCCCGGCCAAACAATGGAAACGCCTCGCCGGGGGTCTTTGGTCTCTTTGACCGTTGGCCCTGCGCCGTGGGACGTTGGAGGCCCAATCCGACGGTTTGCGACTGGTCGTCGCCATCCCTGTCCTCCCGAGGCATGTGTGCAAAATGTATTTTAATCACGACTCCGTATTGCAAAACCATATTTGGAGATACCCGCAGCTGTGCCGCCGCCGCCGCAGCACTTTAATCAGAAAGGGGGGAGGCTGTTTCAGCACTATGCAGGGCGCTGCAGGACACTAGCGGGCGTACCAGGTTCGCGTCGTTGCATACAGAATATTGGGATACGTGTTTCTCCAGAGCCGTCGGTCCGGAGACGAGGTGGCTCGCTAGCTCTCGATTTTGACAGCTACTGGCCAGCAGCGTGGGTGTGACCAGTGCAGACCAGACGTGCCAACTTGTCTTGCCATCAGTACGATACGATTCTGGAATGGGGACGAGCGAGGCGCTGCACGAGGAAGTACCCCGGACGGATGCTGCAGGTCCTGCCAGACTACGAAGAAGAGGCCGAGTTGTTCCGGGCATAGTGCCTCTGGCGTTGGGATCGCTTGATCGGGACCAGGGACAACGGTTTCACGGAAGAACTCGGCCTCCACGCTGCCAAGGGCGCGCCGCCCGGCATACTGCATTCCAGCCGGCCGCGGCTGTCCACGGCGGTGGCGCCGGCACTGACTGGTCTCTCCTGCTGGGCAGCTTGCCTGTTGTGCGTCCATTGCCACCAATTCGAGGGCGGCTGCCGTTCTGCCCGCTGCCCGCTGCCCGCTGCCCACTGCCCGCCGTGACCGTTCTCCCCGTCCTGTCCAGTTTGCCCGAAAGAACTGTGCATTAGCGGGCGCCCTAGCTGTTCGATACACGTCGTAGCGCTTGACACAACGGTGGCAGGTTTCGAGAACCCATGGCTGCGGTTGTGGTGGCGGCGTTCCGGTGGCGGCGTTGGCTCGGTCTCCCTGGCCGACAGGTATTGTCGAGCGGCGCAACACCCTGCAACACCCTCGTGCTCGCGCCCTCTGCTAACGCCGTATTTTCTGACAAGCGGAATCCAGCAATCGACCGGCTGCACGCCAAACGCCGAAGAACTGTCGCCGGCGCCTCGCTAGCAAGCCGACAATTTAGACAGGAATGGTGGAGATGCGACCTGCTGCAAGGTTCGGATTAACACGATGCGACATGCGGCGGCAGCGTGACGGACCAATCGCATCGCGCCCAGCGGACCCTCCAGGGCATTGCTGCTGCGTCCAGACACGGCTCGGCGACGGCACTTCCCTCCTCCCCTGGGCCTGTCAGTTTCACGCCCCGATTTGGGGAGGGGGGGAGTGGGCGGATGCCAGACAGCCGAAACGACGAGCTGCGCGCCATATGAAGCCACCATCATGGAGCCATAATCATACAGCCAGACGCCTCTCCTTACGCCGAGCCAGGCAGAGGGTGATGTGTGCCAGGCCATCGGTATGTTGCTGCTGTGCGGACGCCGGTAGCCTGTAGCTTAGGCATTGCCATTTGCCGTCTTGTAAGCCATTTCCACCGCGTAAGCCGTTGCTCTCCTCGCACGGTCTGGCCGGCGCCCGGCCAGACCGGCCTGGCCGGGTTACTCTGGGGGTCTGGCCAGGCCGGTTGCCAGTGGCCGCGGGCGCTGGCCCCGACGATCTCTGATCAGTGACCATCAGAGGCGAGGCTGCGCTGTTGCCGCGGCCCAGCGAAGAGCAGCTCCGCGAATCCCGGGCCGATAGAGAGTGACAAAAAGCCCAGAATATGAAGCCTAGCAGACTTCTCCACCCCATCGCTTACGAGGGGGGAACCCAGCGTCGATCGGGAAAGGGGACGGGCGCTAACACGCCACTTTGAGCCAAGTTCTCTCTTTCTGCGGTGTCACGCCCAGCTGAAGAGCCCGGGGAATCTTGGGCGATTGGCCCGTCCAGGGGGAGTTGTTGCTGCGTTATCTTACCAGATGTGTCCAAAAAGGGCCAGCTCCACATGAAACGTACGTCGTAGGCCACGATCGGCAGTGTCGTTGGATCGTCCTCGCCTTCCTGCTACTCCGGCCTGTCGACCAATTGAGTTGATCTGTGGCCCTGTTGGGCGGCCGGTTGGCCTGTTGATCGGCCCTCCAGTTCGACCAAGTCCACTGCTCGTACGCCGTGCGCCCTCTCGTGACAGTGCCAGGGTGCTCCGGACTGCTGTCCGTCCTGCGGCACTAGCCCCTAGCCATCGCACATCTATGATCTTCCAGCCAGGGATGGGTGGCCTTGGCTAGGTGACCGACTCCGCCGGTCAAACTCGATCCGAGCGGGACCGCGTCCAGAAGGACCAGCTGCGTTGGTCTGCGGCCGAAACAATGTGCATGCGCAGCCGTTGCGCGAGCGTTGTTGGGCCTCTGGAATTCGGTTCTGTCTGTTGTCTTTTCCTCAAAACTTGTAGTCCATTGTTCTCTTTTTCTCTTTCCTTTTTTCGCATTTTTTATTGCATCTTCGACTGTCGAGCTATTCTAGGCGACACACGTACGATGCATCCCTCTTCGCTCTCACCTCTGTCACCCCGTAAACACCCGAGGCTGCCAGCGCCGTGCGCTGGTCGGTGCCGTATTGGGTCGGCGCGTTCATTTCGACGGCTTTGCCCTCCGAGTGCGTCGCCGGCGGCGTTTCATGAGCTAAGAGCCACCGTTTGGCGTTTTTGTGCGCTGGGCAGCAGCGTTCTCGAGTCGGCAGGTGGGCTGAATCGCCCCTCTCTCTCCTCCCTGTCCTTCCCTGCTCTCCCGTTGCCCTCCCGCCCAGACGCTACGACGCTACGCATATAACTCCGTAATTAGATACGAGAATAGGCCCAGAGGATACCATCCATATGTCGTAAGGACCCCTGGCTGCGCCTTCCTGTTTGCTCGTACGAGCCAGACGCGTCGGGGGATTTTCATGCTTTTTTCAGCGGACCTGCCCGCTTCGCTTGTTTCATACGGAGACACCTGTTTGCTGCATAATGCAATACGGCGTGGATATATCCTTATAAGCGTGTGTAGGCCGCCAATCCTCGACAGCTTCACAACTCAGTGTACACTCTTCACAAATTCCCGACGCAATGCAAGTAGTGTACAGGCCGTAAGATGCCGCATTGCCAGCCACCGGACAGCTGCCCAGAAATGCCGGCCACGCTATCCCTGCCGCCTCTCGTATATGCGCAGCAGACGCGGTTTGCTGCAGGCCGCCTGTCTGTGGCAGAAAGTGTACTTACTCCAGTCCCTGCAAGTACGTCGTGCGTACCCGTGTTGATCCTGGGTCCGGGGCCGGGGGGGCCTGCTGCCATCCGGTGTGCTGGTGCGCCGGAGAGCGCACGAACTACTCGTACGCCGCACCCCATACACAGGCTCTCCGACGCGTTGTGTGCAGTCGTTTCATTGTTAGTCAGCACTGTCTCGCTCCTTCCTGTTCCTGCCGTCTTGCTCTTGCCGTTCTTGCTCTCTGGGAGCTGTTTTACCGGGTTTCCGGTTTTCCGATTTTCCCTGGCTTTTTGGTGGCTTCCTCTTGCCTCTCTTTGGCTGTCTCTCTTTGGTCCGTTTGCTTCCTCGATCGTTGCCGCTTTTCATCCGCTTTTCTGCATCCGAGCTATTCGGCGGGCGGTTCTGCACAGGCATACACTTCTCCTCCAACCTTTTCTCGACTTCTCTGGCCGTGAACTCGTCGCGATAGACCATTTCCATCAGGATCTCGACTATGATCTCGGACAGCCGCCTCGGCCACTGCTGACCTCTCTGGCATGGCTCCTCGATTCTCCCTCTCCGAGGAAGGCTGGACGCCCGCCCGCGCGCCTCTGCTCTCCCTGGCCGGCTCCCTAAAAGTAGGCAATTCCTCAGTAAACCACCCCCCCCCCCCCCCCCCCAAGGCCGCTCCACCCTGCAGAGGACGCACGACACTAGGCTAACGCCATACGAAGAAAATACCTTGCTAGTCCTCAGTCGACGGGGGTAGGACATCGGTCCCTCTCCCGCACCTCTGACTTGGCCTTGGATCAGGGCTTTGCTTCTTACAGCTTAGCCCGGACCATTGGCCACGGCCGATCCGCACATCCACCGCTACCCACACCTCGTCTTCCCTCGAACTGCTGGGTACTACCATGTACTCCGTACAGAGTACTTCTATACGATTCGCCCCCTCAAGATCTTTCTTTTCTTATTCACCCATGTATGTCTTGCAGTCCCAGTGCCCGCGGTACCTGGTTCGTTCAGGAGGGTGAGAACCCGCTCCAGCCCTTCACCCTCCCACACATTCACACACCCCCCCCTTTCTGGTATCTGACTACATCGTACGTACGAGTACATGGCATACATGGCGTACGCTGTACATGACCTATTTTCTCCTTCCCCCCCTGGCGAATGTGTCTTCCAACTAGTTTCACGTATATCCCGTTGCTTTCCCCCAGAAGAACCACAGCTGCCGGAGTCCAGATCACCCCCCTTGCCCAATCGACCTTTGGCCTGCCCATCTAGGCCGATTCTCTGCTATTTCCTTTTCGGGCTCTCATTTGTACTCGTCTACAAACCTCCCCCGTCCCCCCCCCCAGGCCCTCGTACTAACCTGTTATACAAAAGACTGTCATCTGCCATTCTCGTCCCACGACCTCTCTTACCTCTCTCTCCTTATATTGTCTCTTTCCTTTCCCGTTTCCCAGAGAAGACGGCGCGCGACTCGCCTTGCTTTTCTTTTGTCCAACAGGCTGTCCCGTCTGTTCTTGTGTCCTTTTTGTGCTTCCCAGAGCGCGTCCGCCCTCCGGCCACACACCACCACGCGGCGCCGGCCTTGCTGCGACTCCGTGTCTTGTTCTCTGGCTGCCCATGGAATATAGGCCCCTGGACACCCAGAAGCCCCCGATCCAAGACGACTGCCAAAACAGCCCAACCCACCAGAACCACCAGAACCACCAGAACCACCAAAATCGCCTGGACCGCCAAAACTCTTTTTCTCCCACCATGTCTCTCCTCGCCATGCCCGCCCCGTCTTTTCCGCACACCACCTCTTTCCGCCGGGGACTGCCGTGGGAGTCGGGCCACCCGACTGCGGCCGACCTGGCGACGCCCTCGCGGCCGCGCATGGACCCGGAGCAAATTGCGCTGCCGTCCATCCGCCAGGTCATTCCGGAACTGCAGTTCTGCGTCGCCGACAGCCAGCCATCGCCCAACACGAGCGCCGCCTCCATTGCCACGCCCGAGTACATCCACTCGCCCGTCAGCAGCTACAAGCGCCAGCGCGTGGGCCCCAATGGCGACGAGCGAGTCCCCCGGCTGTGCGTGCATCCGCACCTGGACCGCTCCGGGCCGATGATGCAGCAAGGGGCCTCTCCAACGCTGGTGTCGTTCCGCCCAGCCGCCTCCACCTCTGCCTCTGCTTCACCCCAAATGTCCTCTGCGTCGTCGGCTGCTGCCGATGGCTGGCCGAGCGGACGGTCTCTGGTGGCCTCTGACCGGCTGACGGAGCGGCTCTTGGAGTCCGGTGGCAGTAACAGCAGCAGCACCAGCGGTGTCGGCCACCACAGCCCAGCCAGCCGGCCCGGCCTTCCGGGACTCCCACTGCTACGCTTCGACAGGGAGCCGGCCCCCATGTCCCAGCTGCGGTCAGGCTATACGACGGATGGATACGCCTCTTCCCCCGTCTCCGGCAGCGACAGCTACAGATACCAGTCGCAGCCGCAAGCACAACCGCAGCATCAGCACCAGCATCAGCCGCACCTCCACAGCCCGACTGGCCCGAGCCACGGCGCCTACGCAACAGTTGGCAGCTACCAGCATCACCCGTCCCGGATGCAGTCCCTCTCGCTCGGCTCGATCCGCGGCTTTGACCGGGCAGCGTTTCCGTCGTCTGGCGGCAGCAGCCACGACAATGGCGGCGCCATCCGGTACGAGCAGCAGCATTCTGCGGCACAGGGGGGCTACCACCGGGAGTACATACCAGCGGGTGAATTTGGCAGCATGGTGGGCAACGCCATTCTGGCCAGCGGCGGCTTGGGCGGATCAAACGATATGAAGCAGCGCAAAAGACGGGGTAACCTGCCCAAGGAGACGACAGACAAGCTGCGTGCGTGGTTCCTGGCGCACCTGCACCACCCGTACCCGTCCGAGGACGAGAAGCAGGAGCTGATGCGGCAAACGGGGCTCCAGATGAGTACGGTTGTCTTTCCTTGTTTGATTCTCTCGTCTCCTGCTAACAACGTAACCGCCAGATCAAATTTCAAACTGGTTCATCAACGCGCGGCGCCGCCAGCTGCCAGCCATGATCAACAACGCCCGGGTCGAGTCGGACGCCATGTCGTCCAGCCGTGGCGGTGGAAGCACCGTCGTCGCCGAAGAACAGGGTATCGCGGAGAGCAGCCACCGAGGCTATTCCAGCAGTCACAGCCACGGCCAGGGTCACAGCCACGGCCACGGCCACGGCAAGGTGCTGCCTACCACAGAGCACATGGCAGTGTCCGAGCGGATGTTGGTTCCACAGGCCTCGTCTCTGTACGGGGCGGCAATGGGCCACCAGGGCAACAAGCACAGCAGTCCGATGAGCGAGGACGACTACGACGACATGCCACGTCGCCACGGCCACATGAAGCGAGGCAGCGTCTAGGGACCAGATGGTCTACAGACACGCGACGAAGAGGCCGGACAGGCCAAAAGAAAGCAAGACACATGAATGAATGAAACGTTGCGATTACACAACACTGTTCCAAAAACGCAAAGGTTAAGGTCACAGGGCATCGGGACCAAGGAGGAGCAAGGCATGGATTTCCACTAGTGAGGATGCATCAGAGACACGGAAGGGGGACCAGGGGTGGGTATGGCTGGGCGTGACGGACTGGGCGGACTTATTGGCACCCGTCCCGGTCTGCTTCTACGGCGTTGTGTGCACTGGCAGGCGCTGTATTTTGTATTTTCGGGGGTTTCTTTTGTTCTATACGAGTAACGAGGCCACAGCAAAATGATTCCACCGAGAAAAACGGATGGGCGGTCAAGGAAGGGACTTATGGTGTGGGGAGTGGGCGCTGGAAGCAAGACAGGAAACTAGAGGGAGTGGGAAGGGAGAGGGCGTGTGAAAAGAGACGCTCAAGCCTTTGTGGCGTTTAGAATGGCTGTACTGGCAATTTATCTCGAGACTTTCCACTATATTGTGGACAGAATAGGCAAAAAAACAGGTGCGTCAAATTCTCCTGGTCCATTGTGCAGTGTTCCAACTGCAGATTGTATTGTTTTCCCCTGTTGGATTTTCTTTTTAGAAATTCTGCAGGACAAATCTGGCAGCATGCGGCAGAGGGCAGAAATTTTGCCGAGAGATGGAAGGGAAGAATGCTTGTTTGGGTTTTTTTATATATATTTTTTCAAACTTAAAACCCTTCCCCCAAAAGAAAAGACGGAGACAAAAACTACTGGCAGCATTGCAGCAATGGCAACATAGCAGACCGGCATCACATTGCGCCACTTCCCTTTTGCACCCCCCCCCTTTTCCTCTTGTTCACCCCTCCCGTCGGTCCGGCAGTTTCCCGCACGCGTACAGCTCTGCTCTCGAGAAGGTGCGACCGCGCTGGCGCCAGATGGCCGTGCACCGGTTCCTTTGTCCGATGGGTGGGCGATCCGTTCTGGCGCGCTTTTCTCTGCTCTCTATTCTCCGTTTCCCGTCACCAGGACATGCCCACTGGGCGGGTCGTTGGGCCAAAGGCGTGACCAAGCCAGAGGCGGCACGGAGATGGCTCGTGGAGATGAGCCGCGGAGATGGCGCCCCCCTCTGGTGGCAAGGCAGATGGCAGGAGCGTGGCGCCCAGCACCAGGGGACAACAAGAAACACAACGCACAACGTCCCATGTCTCTCGTGGGCTGGTCCGACGGCGACGCGTAGGACGGCAAGACGGGGCGAGACGACCCCAGGGACGACGGAGACGGACGAGAGAAGCTGAACCGAAAGCAAACATGCCAAAGCACGACCCGATACTCGGACGAAACAGCTGTAGAGAGCGAGACACCCCCCAAGGACGTATTCCCTCTTCCCAAACAGCCCGAGCGACCAGCGTGTCCGTGTCCAACAGACGAGACATGCGCAGCGCCGCCGCTGACCGTTTATTTCCCATGTCCCGTCCGTTGCTGGCAGCAGCGCCCGCCTCCTCGCGTCCCGGAGACGGGCCATACAAGATACGACGTCGACCAGAGGCACGGATACGAGCCAATCATACAAAAGAAATCTACACCGAAAACAATTGCCTGCAGGGTTGCAGCTGTCAGCAGCAAGTGACAACAAGGGTCTGCCTGCCTGTGCGCGGTGCGATGTGCTCTACACCGCAACGGCTCCGCGATGCGACCATCCGGGGGCGCTGCACCAGGCCGCGATTGGCAGAGGACGGCGGGCGGAGCGGCAAGCCCCCCCCTTCCCAGGGCCCCCAAGCCCCCCAAGGTATAACCATAAAGCTGCAGCGAGGGGACAAAGCCAGGCAGGGGGGCTCCTACGTGCGAACGAGTCAGCGGCCCCGTTTCGCAGAGACACTGCAGGTCATTTCTGGTCGTGTGCAGCCTGTCTCGGCCAGGGGCCCACCAGAAGGCGGTCAGCGCGCGGCCAGCAGACAGGCCAAATGAACAGGAGGGACAGAGAAACGAAAAAAAGAAAAGAATGTCTTTTTTTTTAAAAAAAAAAGAGAAAGGATCAAGGGAAAAAGGGATGGGGAAAAAAACTGGTCCAGCGCTAAGAAAACGCCACCCCGGCCGCGATGCCACATCCTTGCTCTTTGCACACCGGAAAGCCAAGGAAAAAGAACGCACGGGAGGAGTGCCGTGCAGCATTCCAGCGCGCGTCCCTCGCCCCTTGTCGGGCTGAAGAGGCAACACACACACGGCAGGAGAACAGGATTCAGGATAAATGGCGGTGACGGGCAGGCAAGGGGGGGAGGAAGGATGTCTGCAGGACTGCAGGACTACCTACTCCGTACAGCTGCACAGGGCTCGCGGAGAGCTGTTCCCTTCCCCCCGGGCGCTTCTGCCACATGATTGGCGGCCATTGGCGTGGGCCAGCACAGAGGCTGTATGCTGACGGGCGGGGGGGGGGTGGTCTCTCTGCTGTGCTGCATTGTGCGGTCGAGGTTGTGTGTGGCTGTCTCTGGCTTCTGCGGCTGCTGGTCGGCCGCGGCCGGACGACACACCTTGTCGAACCGCATGACTGCAGGACAGCAGGACAGCAGGACTGCACAAACAGGCCTCAATCGCCGCGTGTGTGCCGTCGGTCCCGACCTGGCGCCTTCGTCCGATGATGGCTGCCCGAGAGAGAAAGAGAGAGAATGCAGGGTCTTTGGAGGAGCGTCTGGCCTCAACGCGTCTGGCCTGAAACAGAAGAGGCAAGGGAAAAAGCAAGCAAGAGAGCGACGAACTGGAACAAAGAATTGGAAACGAAATGGCCAAAGGGGACACGGGACATGGGACTTGGGACTTGGGACATGGCAAAAACAACAATGACAGCAGGAAGAAGCAACGCCAACAGCGACAAACGCAACAAAAGCAATGTCCCAAAGGCACACCCCTCCCTTCCCTTCCCAGCAGAATACAGCCGGCGCCGGCCAAACCACCCGGCAGCCGCTGTAGGCCGTACCATGGAAACAAGAGGCGCCAACAGCATGCCGACTCGTACGGCGGACAGCTGGAAGCGTGCAGCGTGCAGTAGACCGCGTACTCTCTGTGACCAACGCAGCCGCTCCTACGACCGACTCGCCCGTATCGTGCAGCCCTGCCGCGGCGTTGTGGTTCAAGTTGCACGTGCACAGCCTCGCTAAAGCAAGGACATCCCTGTCAGGGAGGTGCAGCGGTGCAGCGGCACAGCGGCGCTGACGACGGGCGCACGGCGTGTGGGAAAGATATCTACAACGAGATACATCGCTGTACAAGTGCGCCGGAGCGGCCAGCCGATTGGCGCGGCACGGTAATGAAGGGTGCAGGAAACGTCTGGCGGAAAAGCGACGCGTGCAGACCAGCAGGCCGAGCGAAAAAGAAAAGAAACAGGGGGGGTGGGGGGTCAGACCAGGAGGGCGTGGGTGGTGGGGAGGAGAGGAGAGGACGGCTCGGCGAAGGGGGGGGGGGTGTGGTCAAGCGAGACATTTTTGTCTTCTCTCTCTCTGCCCGGTCCTTTGCCTGGTGCTCGGCATTTCCGCCTGTTCAGCCTGTTCGTATCGGCTGGCGAGGGGCGCCGACGCGGAGCCGGTGGCCACAGCCGATGGCGTCTGCTGGCGGTTGGTCTGCGGTTGGTCTGCGGTTGGCGGACGACGTCCATCGCCAGGCGTCTCAACGGGCCGCGGAGTACTCCGCCGTACTTTGGTGCTCTGGGCGATGAGCTAGCTGCCGGGGTGTGCATCCGCTGGCGCGCAGTCCTGTCTGGCCGGGGGGCTGGCGGCTGGCATGTGGGCCGCCTGCTGCCCAACGGTCAGAGGAGCGGTCAGGAAGAGGAGGAGGGCAGACGAAGACAGACGACAGACGACAGACGACAGCAGCCGGAGAGGACACGCCAACCAGACACCAAAAAGGAACACCGACAGGCTGGCCGCGTCCTTTCTGCTGGCCCCCCCACTGCGCGACAACTCCGGCCGCTCGCCTGCAGCAGCGGCGCTGTTACGCGCAGTGTTAGTCTGGCTAGCCTGTCGTTTTGTCGTCTGTCGTCTGTCAGAATCGGTGTCCATCTAGCGTCGTATTCTGACAGAGATCGGCCGCAGCCGACGGGCCTGCAGAGGGGGACGAAAAAGAAATCCGAAACGAGAAAGGAAAAGAGAGAGCAAAGAGGGCAGGGAAGGCAAGAGCCCAGGACCCCCCCCCCCCCCCCCCCCCCCAACAAACAGAACCCAACAAACAAGAGCCGGCCTGCCCTGGCCGCAACTAAGGCTGCCTGCGTCGTGGTCCACGGTCCATGTCCCACAGCGCCTAGCCACAGCCGTCCCAGGCCGCCTCGCGTCCACCCATCCTTGATCGCGACCATCGTCTCTGCTCGGCCTGGCCATCTTGGTTCATCTGGATTCCGTCTCCGCCCGGATCTCGCAAGCACTTTGTCTGCTGACACTGACAGCTACGCCAATCCGATGCCGCCACTTGACCGGACACACGCGTGGCTTGCTTGCAGCACACACACAAAGTACTTGTACGCACACAGTGCTCCGATGCGCAGGTCGGCATGCCCGACCAGGATCGCCCAAGGAAAGGATGCCCTCGCCCTGCCCATTCCATCGTCCGCTGCGCCCTGCATCGCACCCATGCACTGCACCCATGCATATGCGTATGCGTATGCACGCTGACTTGTGCCGTGCAACCACCATCTGCCCGCGCATCCCCGCGCCCTCCTCCAATAGACAGCCGCCGCTGCAGATGGCCAGATAACCATCTCACCCGCCCGCGTCGCCATTCAGTCCGTAGCTGCATCGCCGTACGAACATGCGTAGCACTCGCAACCCTGCTCCCCACACGGCGCCCTCGCCCCAATAGACTCGTCGCATCGCGTCACATCTCTCTCCGCGCGCGCACACAATGGGCGCTTCGAGCCTGGCCCGTCGCCTGCTTGCCGTCCCTCCCTGCTCATCGCCTGTTGCAAGATGCGCGTACTCGTGTCCTCTTTATGCTGCTCGAATGGGTGCGTCATGTACTCTGTACAAGCAGCCAGCCAGCTCCAGCCGATCGTCCGACACCCACAAAGCGCGACATTTCGTCGGTCCGCCCGCGCCGGTCCCCCTAATCCATCCGTCCCCAGCTCCAAATGTTTAGCCCAACCTTGACGCCCTCCTGCACCCGCAGTCCGGCATGCCACGTCTCGTCGTACGGCCGCCCGGTGCCATCCGGCCGGAAATTCTCCCAGAGCACCGCATGGCCGGGCACCGGCTGGAACACCACGCCCGTCGTCGCATTGTTCCGCACCGCCACGTGCTCCGCGTCGTCCTCCTCGTCCGCCGGCACCTGTGCGTCGTCGCCGCAGCCGATGAACCGGCACCACCGCGTGTCTGTGCTGTGCCGCGACATCCGCGGAAAGTACGTGCCGCCGCCCACCAACGGGCCGCTGTCCGTCGTCGGGTCGTTGAGCGTCCCGTCGTCCACAAACACCATGATGCTCGACACCCGACCCCAGCCGCCCGTCGCCGCGCCCGGCCGACTCCAGTCATAGTGGAAGCCGTAGTGCCCCGACGGCGCCATGTACCGCTGTACGCGCAGCCGCTCGATCCAGAGCTCGTCGCGCCAGCCTTGCAGGCTGCGCGCCCGCGCCTCGATGCACCGCACCACGTTGTCGCGTGGCACAATGGCCACCTCCGACTCGCGCACCGTTGACCGGCGCACCGAGCGGCCGCCGTCGTCGGTGACCGTGGCCGTCTCGTACAGCGGGTTGCTAATCGTGTCAGCTGGACGCCTTCTGCTTTTTCCTTTTTTTTTTTCCCTTCCTTGTGCCGTACATACCTAACGGCAATTAGGTGTTGCCGCTCCGCGAGTGAGACAAAGTTCTCCACGTACAACACCAGCGGTGTCTTGCTCAGGATGTGCACTGTGTAGGCGTCTGGTGGACAGGTGACGATCTCGTCCTCCAGTGCCAGCAGCGACTCGTTGATCGGTGGCCGGGGCGTCCGTGGCAGGACCGGCGCTTCCGGCGCAAGCGAAGGCGCCAGGGCATTGAGGAGAGGGTCCAGCCAGAACACGGCGGCCGCAAAGGCCAGCACGGCAAAGTATCCAATCATCTGTACACAGTGAAGCCAAAAAAAAGGTACAGAAAAGTACAAAAAGTCTAGGAATGCCAATGTTCAATATCCAATGGCCATGGCGAGGTGGCCTAGGAGAAGCGCAGCGTCGGCGGTGAGCCCCGTTATTTCGTCGTGGTCCGACGCGTCAGCCCGCAGCTTCATGGCCAGGACAGGAGGACGTTTGGTCGCTTGCCGACTTGTTCCAGATCGAATTTGCTTTTTTCCCAGGAATTCCCGGGAAATAAACTTGTCGTGCAGCAGACAATCTAAAATGGCCTGATCGGCCACTGGCTAGACGTCCCTGCCGTCGGTATGGAGTAATTGCAGATCCATAAGGACTACGGTCGCACCTGCCCATTGCGGATCGTATCATGGGATTATTGGAATTAGGTGTTCGGATATCCTACTCTGGTTTTCAAGTCTCGATGAATAGACGCTGATATGCAAATACTTCCACGAGCCAATCCTCTCTGTAAGACATTGCAAATATTCGGCAAGCAGCGAAATGCCAAAGCATGGCTTCTGGCGGCCGAACAATTTGCATCCAATAGAGCGCCACCAGCATGCCAGAGTTGCAGAATCCACGATCCGGCACTTAGCCACCCCCAAAGCCCCGAATCCCAAATACCTGGTCCGATACGTTTCCGTATTGGATGAAACGTATCTCGATCTGTAACATATCTCAAGAACACGATATCACGTGGACACCCGTCTTGTCTCAGAAGAGCATGAATCAACAAGAATGTGCATTGCTTGCATTTAACGCGTCCAAGCACGAGTATGAATTTTATGGGTATCTCCCTCCGAAGCCGATTGCATTACCGTGCTTTACCTTTTCCCCCCATCTATATCGTTTCTTGCTCTTGTAACCCAGGGCGACGACGACTCAAGCCCAAATACCAACACATATCAAGGAGATGAAAAGACGAACGCTGCCCCCAGAAAACCCAAATAGGCAAAACACCATGGCCCAAATTCTCGTGTCCCATAGCCCACCGTCCAGCATTACCCTCTTCTCATATCCCATTTTCCTTTTCCTACTTTCCGTAATTCTTAATCATGAATGGCCGTTGCCATCCAACCTAGCTCGTCCACCAGGTCTCCCAGCCTGCCGCCAGGGACCAGCGTAGCCGCACTGTTGCTGTCGGGGAACGACGAGTCAAAAGCCGCCACTAGGTGCTCATGCCGCTCCTGAGCCGCCTTGCCGCTGAAGCTGCGGCCAGTGGCGGCGCCCAGCGTACCTTGACCGTGCCCATATGTCTGACGGGGCGGCAACAGAAACGCCTCATAGTCCATGTCGGCATCCTCATCTTCCGTCTCCGAATGCGAGACGGAGCACGACGGCGATGACACGCCTCCGTGCAAGCCGTGCGACAATGACAGGGCCGGCAGCGGCGGCGAGGACGGCGATGCGGGCGATAGCACAGGCGACTGAACGGGCGACAGGGACAACCATGAGCTGCCAGTCTGCGGTTGGTCTGCGCCCAATGACGCCGGCACGGATGGCGGCGCTCGTGTTGGGATGTTTGGCCGTTTCTTCTCCTCTGGTGCCGGGGTCACGGCCCGCGGCGGCGGGGGCGGCGACAGTATCGTGAATGGGATAGTCTCGGGGACAACAGCCGGTCCGGCAAAGTTGTGCTCATCGTCGTATGCTTCATCGTCGGCAGTCGACGCGGCAGCGGAGATGGACGTTATCTCGTCCTTGGGTGGCTCGTCCTCGACGAGGAAGCGTCGCAGCGAGTCGGGGGAAATGTCCCGTGAGCGACCGCCACTCTGCGAGGAAGTCGTAACGCAGAGTGAGCGAAGAGACGGAGTGCCAGTCGGGCGGCGAAGTGATGAGAGAGAGGACGAGGACGCCCAAGAGACCAAGCGAGGTGCCCGCACCGTCGCGGCCGTTGCCGATGATGTTGGCGGCTGGGGCGACTCGGTTCTGTGGATGCTGTTGTGGATGCTGTGGGTGCTGCTGTGGATGCTGCTGCTGTCCTCGCTGCTGTCCGCTGCAGTCATATTCCGTGCAGGGCTGGGCCGACGAACAAACAGGCGGCGTGGTGACCAGGTCGAGGCTGTGAGCGAGCTGGATGAGCGCGGCTGTCGCAGCCGCAGCTTGGGTGAAGAAACGCGTGACGGCGGCTGCGAGGAGGGTGCTGATGCCGACTCGGGCTCGATGACAGCCGGGCACACGGACGGCTGTGGCGTGAGGTAGCGATCGGCGGGGTTCATGGTCTGGTAGTTGCTGGGCCGCGCAGCGCCGGCAGAGGCACAGCGTTGGCGGCTGGACTGCTCGACAGGAACAAAAAGGGTGTTGAGCCGCTGCCCGGGGAGGTATGGGCAGGTGGTGGTGGACGGCATGGCCGGATCGTGCGTCTCTGTCGAGCCGTCGAGCTCGTACTGCACAGTCAGGACGAGAGCACAAGCGGGGAAATACTCGGAAGGGAGCCAACATACATAGTAGTAGTAGGTGCTGCCCATCTTCAGACCACCAGTGCGTGGGACACGCTGTCTGGGATCATCCCCGTCGAGGATGATGTCCTTGAATGTGTGACAGCCACGCCACTGGCCACGGTCTCGCCGACTGTCGCGCTCCATTGGATAGGTCTTGGCGAAGTTGTCCCAGGAGCCGAGCAGATGCACGGTGCGGACAGAGGGTTGCGTGTTTCTGTATGGAGTGGTAAGCAGGGCGTCGGGACGTGACGACGGGATGCGTGTCGTAGATATAAGAGACACAACAAGACACGGGCGGGCTGGAATGTTTTCTTTTGGCCAAATCCATGCGGCCGTGAAATAAGGCTGTTCTGGCCTGGGAAATGAGGACGGGAAAGGTGAAAAACAGCAATAAATGAGAAACAACGGATATAATTGCGCTGCGCCCGCGTCAGCACCAGCGCCAGCTCGGCGTGGAGTTGCCGCTCAGCTTGGGATTTCCCGCCAAATCTCGTAAACATGCAAGACACCTAGGCTACCTTGGGCAACCGTGAGGAAAGAAAGGTACCCTTCCAGACGGTTGCATCCAGATGGCCCCAGATATTCACAAATAGCCCGAAATGACGGAAAGTGGCCTATCAGAGGGGCGCAGCTAGGGTTGCAGTGCAGCCAAGGGGTTCAGCACTCCGTAAACAGCTTGTGGGTTTAAGGCTGACGGGGTGTCCGGACGCCACGTTGCAGGGTACTTTCACTGCAGCATAGCCATAATGCAGCAAGCGGAATGGGAGATGAGGAATGGAAGTGGGAGACGTGCTCCGGACTCATAGCGGCAGCCCTGCCGAGGCGAGGGGGTTGTCCGGAGGTGGTGCCTGGTTGCCCTGAGGCTGGTTTGGGTTGCGTTGGGTTGCGCCGTGCTTATGGGTAATGCTAATGGCAGGGGAAGATTGAATGCGAGAAGGGAAAAAAATACAAAACAGCTGATGATACTCACAGTAATGATCAGGGGTAGGCATGGGACGGTGCCAGCACCGCAAAGGAGAGGGAGGTGAAGAGGACAAGACGCGGCAGATGCGGCGCCTCGGCGATCGACGCAAAAATCGGGCACAAATCGGAAAAAAAGTGACAGGGAAAAATGACAGGAAAATGGGACAAGCCAAAGCTGAGAAAACCCCCGGAAATACAATGGCACTGAAGAGGAAAAAAAACCGGAAATGGGAGGAGCGGCGATGACAGCGCTAGGCTGCTAAAACGAGTGACGGGGTCAAGGAAAGTGCAGAAACGACCGAAGCGGTAGGAGCAAGCAAGAGGTCACAAAATCTCGAAACTCACAGGAGAAAGGTGAAGAGCGCCGTCGTCGGGTCCATGGCGTTCCTGTATATATGCGCATCCATGGTCTGTTCGTGGGCGTCGTACGTGGCACCGTGCTCTGCAGGCTCGCGGCACGCACTGGCGAGAGTGTGTCCAATGCAACGCGCAACCCGTATCACTACCCGCGCAGGCGCCAGGCGCCAGAGTTGAGGAAGTATACCAGGTGGAGATATGGGGAAGCCGTGGTTAAAAAAAGCAAAAAAGGGCAGGAAAAGCAAGAAAAGGAGATGAAGGGGGGCGGACGGGCAGGTTGTCGATTAGGACAAATCAAAACCAGGGCGGCAAGATCGGTACCGGAGGTTGTTTGTCGATGCACGACACTGCGTAATCCTCTGTACCGCGTATTTCAATACGACGTGCTCCGTACTCTCTGTCCTTTGCATTCGGATGGAGTAAGCGTCTCGTCCAGCTGCCCCGTTTCGTGTTGGGGAAAAGGCACGGAAGCGCCGTGGACTCGATTTGTGGGAATGGTGGAGAGGCGGCACGGCGCTTAACAGACGGCAGGACGACAGGGAGGACGATGGGTGCGTCAAGATGTCTTGACTAGGAGACAAAGGAGGCCTCGATGACAAAATAGGGCCGAGGGGGCGGACGATGACGCGAATGTAAGAGGGCGACGCCCAGACGGACATCCAGCAGGAAGTGGTGATCGCAGGCTGACAGCCGCAGAAAGGGAGGCAAGCGAATTATCTATTTAAATACGTACTGCGGACTCCTGCCACCAGGAACGCAACTATTGGGAATCGAAGACAGCAGGCTAATCCAGATGTCGACACACTACTCGCAGGACGCAAGACGCCCAATTTCAGATCTTACCGGCCCCTCTTGTTGGAGGCGCTCTATGCAAAAACACGGTTCGCGCTGGCACAGAAGAGCGATGGAGGCATGCGGCAGGATGGGTTGCATTTCTCACGCGAAATCTGTAACCACCAGGCGGGAGAGTGTTCCGGAGCCCCAGGCAAATGGCAAATCGACGTAGAATGCATCGTGTGGCATTCGCAACATCGGCCAGGACCGAATCGCAGCTGAGGCGCCCGATACAGCCTAGTGTCCACGCGACACCGAAGCAATTTCCCGTAGCGGCAACCCAAAAGACGAAACGAGCATTTCGGACGAGCCAGTCATTGGGCAACAGCAGCCAACGACCAGCCAAGGTCAAACACGGCGTCGGGGCGAACGAGCGAATGAGGATGCGTCCTCCCTCTAAGCACCCGATTTCCGACTTCGCACGTAGTCGGCGGCGAATACGGTTCCAGACGGGCGCTGCGACATCCGACGCGCACTCCTTTTCCAAAGCGCGGGACAATGCTACGGGGACAAGCATGCTCAAACACGACTCGGCCCCACGCATCTCCGCCAATGGAACACCTGGGACATGAGCAGACGCCATTCGCTGTTGCGGGCGCGTCCAAGAGGCCGAGTCCTTCATATGGATACGTGCAAGGTGCGAGACGTATGATGTGTCTTACGTACGATGTATATCCATCCCACCACGCCACAGCTGAGTTGCTTGGCAACTGATCGCCTTAAGGCTGAACGGCCCTTTGGGGCTGCATCCAACATACGACGGAGCTAAGTAAGCAATATTGCATCCTGCGATGTGTGCTCCATACGGGTCCGCCCTACAGGTTGCCCTGTCCATTGCCGTGCAGCCACATCATTACGGCCGCAGGCAGCTAGCTAGCCCTTACGAATACGGTCATGCCAGCCGACTTGGCGGACAGCACGTACCTATCGTGCTCGTACTTGGCATTCCATCATAGCACATGAGCACATGCACGTCGGTTCCAACGAGAGAACTGTTATATTATCATTATATATCTGCGAGTGATTCCCACTCTATCAGGCCCGCATGCAGGCCCAGTGGACGGCTCTCTTTGCCGTTTTCATACACGCGCATATTCCGTCCTGCCGCTGTTTCCGTTCGGGCTGTGATTTTGCTGGATTTCTCCGTAGCGGGCGGCAGACCAGATCGGTTGCCGTAAGAGGCGGTGTCGTTGTCGTGCACGTCGTGTGCATAAAAAGTCGTATCAGGCAACGGAAACCGGATGGCGCAGCCTATCCCTCAAACAAGAAAGGAAGCGAAAAAGACACCATGACAAGAAACAAACGCCTGCTCCATGTCCAGAACCAAAATAGCCTGCTCCCTCCTCGTAGCCCGCACTATTCCTGAAACCCGGAACGACGAGGGAGCCCAACAATACAATCGTTTAAAAGCAAAAACGCGAATGGGGGACTAAATCGAGTATGACCGGCTGCGGAAGCCGAAAAAAAAGGACGCCAAAGGGAAGAAACGAATGTTGCGGGGCAGTTGGACCGCGGCGAGACGCTGTTGCTGCTGCAGCAGCTGGTGGACGCCTCGTTCCTACTGAGCCTTTACAGCCTTACCAGCCTTGGCAGCCTTCTTTTCAGCCGCCACCCGGTCCTCCTCTCGGACCTTCTTGGCCGCGCTCTCCCGGTCGCGCGCGTACTTGAGCTTCGTGTCGCCCTCCCACCGCGTGAACAGGATGCGGTCCCAAAAGGTGAAGAACGGCTGCGAAAAGTTGGTCTTGATGCCCCAGCTCTGGTGGTGGATGTCGTGATACGCCGCGTTGTTGCTCGTGATGTTTTGCAGCGGGTCCCACGGCAGGGCGTAGCCGCAGTGATCGTCGACCGTCTTCATCGTGCTGAAGACAAAGAAGAGCATGCCCAGGCGTGACGACATAAAGGCCATCTTGTAGGCGAGGCCGGCACCGAGCGTGTCCAGCACAAAGCCCTCCATCGGGTGGTTGTAGAGCGCACCGTATGCGTACGGCACATAGAGACGGTGGTGGCGCGAGTGCCAGTGGACTGCGGGTTAGCGGGGAAACCGAGCGAAGGGAGGGAACGCCACATACTGTACATCCACCGGTTGACGTGCATCAGGCGGTGCCAAAAGTATTGCCATGCATCCAGAATAAAGACGGCAAACCAGAACTGGATCGTCGGGATGATCGCCCAGTATATGGTCTTGGCTAGCTTCACTTCCCACGTAGCAAACGCGGGCACCTCCGCGACCACGGCTGCAGCATCGCCAATGGACTGGGCCGTCGTAATGGTTGTCGTCAGGAACGGGTAGTGGCCGCCAGCCAGGGCGCCGGCCAGCAGGGGGTGCGTGGCAGACATGCTCTTGGCGAGGGCGCTGGCGTTGAGGCCGACAAGGCTCAGCACGGTCGGCAGCGCGCGCTGGGCGACACGGATGCGTGTTGCCCACACGGCCACGTCGTAATCCTCCATGCCCGTCATCTGGCTTGGCTCGGTCAAGGAGAGCACAATGGTCGAGGCAATCTGGATGATCTGCTCAATGACCACGTCGCGGGCGACTTCGAGGCGTGTGGCGTGGTTGCGCGTCCGGATCTCCTCAGGCGTGTGTAAGCGGTACTGGGGGAAGATGTCGTAGGTGTCAATGAGGTGGAAGATGCCCGACAGAATCCAGTAGCCAATGTGCGGCAGGATGGCCGACAGCCAAAAGTCGGAGATGAAGGGCAGCAGGTCGGGTATGGGCGTGGCCGTGTATGCCGGCAGCGGCGGCAGGCCGGTGACGGTCGTGGCGTTGGCCATGCCAAAGGTAATGTTGCTCATCGTGCGACAGAGCCCGGAGAGCTCGCGTGCTCGCTGTCGTGGGTGGTGCAGTCGAGGCAAAGGGTGACGGGAAAAGGGGGATTCTCTCCGGTCGGCACTGTGGGCGGGGGCCGGGAAGATAGAGTTGGAGCGTCGAAGAGGAGATGAGACTCGGCGATGCGGGAGACGGCGAATCTGAGACTCGGCGGGGGATAAGGGGCTCTTTAAAGAAGGAAGAAAAAGATACGGCGAAAGGATCGGAACGTCCGGACTGGACAATTGGAATGAGAAGGCAAAAGACGGTGCAGAGAAACAGGCGGTAAACGGCGACCGCACGGGGGGCCCGAACGGATTGTCGTATGGCAGTCGGTCGTTTACAAAGTTGCGGTCGTGCGACTCGTCGTGACAAGTGTTGACAAGACACGGCACAGAATAGGAGGGATTGATTGCCTGATAAAGGAGCGAGGTGCAGGAAAACGAGATGACGTGAGGAGTAATTACTGGAGAGAACGAGAAGCCCCTAGGCAGGAAAAAAAAAGGGTAGTGGAGTTACGGTTAGCTGCCGAACACGTCGCAGTGACTCCGCCAGGGCATTTTCAGAAGCAATTTCGCTAGACAGTCGGTCAGCCGTGCATCCGGCACTCAATTCTCTCCTGTTTTCTGGCGTTTCCACGGCGTAGTCCAGCCACGTCGGACCACCTAGTCGGAGCTTACACGTCGACAACCGTCTCAGAACGCGGGATATACGTCGTGCCGCCCGTTAGACTTTGCCGAGCAGATCGCAAAAAAGCGGTGACCGGGCCTGGACTCGGTAGATGGCAGGATGAGCAAATGCTCTACGTCCATTTGTCGTGTCTGATGCGTCAGGGCCAGCAAGCATCAAGTGGCTCGACGACGACTGAACGTGTCAGCCGATCTTCATGCATGATCGACGGCCCACAAGAGCGGTGGAGTGGTTGCGTAAGGCGGGTGATGGCTGTGGCTGATGAGTGTGGCTTACAACGTGACTGCGGGTGGCGTACTGCTGTGGCTTGGGCGTCTTCTGCCTCAGGCACCAGTAACATGGAGAAGACGGGATTGGCCCGTGCAAATCTCTGCTTTAGCCCTCTTCCGGTCTAGCCCTGCTGACTGATCTCAAGAATACCCCGCCAAAAAGTCACAGAGGCACCACGGCGCTGCGCTTCCCACTTTTTTTGCCAGTTTTTTTCTTCCCTTTGCCCCTCGTTGGTTGTGTTTTTTTCTTTGGTTTTTATTTGGAGACGCTTGGGCTAGTCGGTATAAGAAGATTTCCTTCACCACTTCACTTTCTCCTGGCAATATTCCTGAAGCCCACAAGCAGATCACTTGCGTCGCCTTCGATCACCGCCACCATGATTATCTTCAAGGTATGCAATTTAGGAGCCCAATGAGTGTCTTTTTTGTCCGTTGCAGACTTCACGGCTTTCCAGGCGTTCCACTGGCCAGGCCCAGCTTCCCCTCTTCCGCGACGTCTGGCCCAAACAATGGTCCGACTTCTGTCGCAACATGACTAACACGGCGTGCGCAGGACCTTATCAGCGATGACGAGATCATCTCGGACTCGTACGACCTGAAGGAGGTCGACAACACCGTCTACGAGGCCGACTGCGCCATGATCACGGAGGGTGCCGTCTCAGTTGGTAGGTGGTCTCCGTCTCGGTGGATGTGAATGGAGAGGCAGGGCGGCACTGACCATGGCAGACATTGGCGCCAACGCTTCGGCCGAGGAGGCTGAGGAGGGCACCGAGGACGAGGCGGTCCGGGTCAACAACATTGTGCACTCGTTCCGCCTGCAGTCGACGTCATTTGACAAGAAGTCGTACCTGGCCTACCTCAAGGGCTACCTCAAGGCCGTCAAGGGCAAGATGCAGGAGAACGGCAAGTCCGAGGCTGAGATCAAGGCCTTTGAGTCCGGTGCCCAGAAGTTTGTCAAGGAGAAGCTCCTGCCCAACTTCAAGGACTTTGAGTTCTACACCGGCGAGTCCATGGACCCCGATGCCATGTATGTTCACCCCCCCTTGGTTCTGCCGCCCTGATGCGTCTCAAGAGACTAACCGTTTAGGATCGTCCTCCTCAATTACCGGGAGGACGGCACCACGCCGTACGTCACCGTCTGGAAGCACGGCCTCAAGGAGATGAAGGTGTAAGCCTGTTTGCACTCGGGCACGGGGCGGTCTGCCAGTTCGGAAATCGGGGTTTCCAGTTCGGCGAGCTGTTGCTCTGGCCACAAAATACACAAAAAGAGAGCATCCCTTGGCGATTCAAGACGTCCGTAGCTACGCCGACATCATGCCACCAAATGCACATGCTAATGTCTATTGATCGTAAAAAGATACCGTACTATGCAAAGGGCAAACAGAACAGGGAACCACGACAGGCCACAAGCAGTCCGCGGTCTACCACTTTTGCGGCCGCGTCGACATGGGAATGGGCGGCGGCGGTGCCTCGTCGTCGCTGTGGGCGGCGGGCGGCGGCGGTGGGCGACTGGCGCCGAGACCGGGCTTCTTCTTGCCTGGCGGCGGTGGTGGCGGCTTCTTCTTGGCGGCGGCCGCTCCGAACCCTGTAGCCGGCGGCGGATGTGCCTGGTGTGGTGGTGTGGCAGTAGGGGCGGCCAAGCCGCTGGCCCCCATCCGAGCGAAGCGTGCCTGAAGCTCGTTCATCTGGGAGGTGGCGTGGTGGCCAGCCGCCGCGACCGAAGCCGACGGGACATAGGGAGGCGGGGGGGACGAAGAGCCCGCGGCGGCCGATGTGATGGTAGAAATGGCCGAGCGTGACGCGTGTGCGGTGGCGCCGGCCCCAATCCCGAGGCCTGGCACAGAGATGCCGGCGTTGCCCAGCCGGTTGATGGCGGACTGGTTGAGGTAGCCATCGCCGGCCGGTCGTGCTGGTGGAGGCGAATAGGGGCTGGAGGCGGCAGCAGCCGGCGATGCGCGAGGCGACGCGCGAGGCGGCAGACGGGGCGGCAGGCCGGGTGGCCTGGCGGGGCCCGAGTGGGCGGGTGCTGGTCGCGCGGCTGGTCGTGGGGCGGGGGCTGGACGGGCGGCCGTCGCTGGCCGTTCACGGGACGGGCTGCGCTCGTCGGCGCCGTCTCTTCGACGCGGAGGAGGAGGTAGGCTGGCCGTGGAGAGGCCGGTCGTGTCTGTGCGGTAGGGACGGGGGGGCGGCCGGGGTTCGTTGGACTCGTCGGCATGGTGGCTGGCGCCGCCGCTCTGGACGCTGCTGGCGTGGCTGCCGGCGCGGGACGGGAGAGGCGGGCGGCCGCCGACGTTGGGGCTGGTCGGCATGCCGCCGCCGCTGAGAGCGACGTGCCGGGGCGGCGGGCCAAAGGAGTCGGGATCTCTGAGGGAGGAGAGCGGGCGGGAGACATGGTTGGAGCGGACATCGACAGCGTACTCCTCTCCCTTGATGAAGCCGGTCTGGGAGGTTTTAGTCTGGAAGGGGAGGGAGGAGTGTAGAAAGAGAGACTCACCACTTGTTCACGAATCGATCCATCCCTATTGTGGGTCGCGTCCTTATCCGGGTGCCAGCCGCTTTTCAGAACATTGACAAGGCCCGACATTATGGTGAATTCCGAGAGGTGGAAGGGGGTCGTAGAGGGACGTCGGCTGCAGGTCAAGGGAGAGGGCGAGCAGGAGGTGTTGCAGACGGCACAAGAGAGGCCCAGAGACTGTGGGCGTTTGTGGCTGGTGACGCGCTAAGATAAAGTGGCGATTTACCCCGCTGGGCTTCACCGTAGAGACACATGGCTGCCATGCATGGCTGCCTGTGTACACGCACTTTCCATGAGGCATTGCCGTCCTCTGCAGGTCCCTGTAGGCCGTTGGAAAAGCAACATTGAGCTCCGGTGCCCGGAATCCCGCAGATAGTACATTGATGGGCCTCGCGTCACGTTCCGCTAGACTGACCGCCTTTTATTCTGCCTGGCAGAAAACGCGACTTGTTTACAACAATACTGGCAAAGCGTTGTAGTGCTATAGCGCGTACAGAGCACACCAAGTCGACGTGCACCCCGGCCAGCATGGCGTCCTCCGACACGGAGCTGCTCACGGAGCACTTTGGCTATCCACCGGTCGTACGTGCAGCAGACTTGTGCGGTCCCCGTGGTGCCGCTGCTGACCAGACAGAGCCTCCTCGACGACATAATCAACAGCGTCAACATCTTGGCGGAGCGCGCGCTCAACAGCGTCGAGCAGGCCCTCCTGCGACAGCCCCCGGCCAGCCTGGGCTTCCGGCCGGCGAAAAAGACCAAGCCCGAGGAGCGGGCAGCGGCCGAGGCGGCGGCGGCCGAGGCCCTGCAGCTCGAGGTCGAAAACGGCACGCACCAGCTGGAGACGCTGCTGTGCGCGTCCATTGACCGCAACTTTGACAAGTTTGAGATTTACGTCATGCGCAACATTCTGTGCGTGCCGGCCGAGGACCGCGACTGGATCCGGCTGGCCAACTACGAGGGGCTGGACTTTGCAGCGGTCGACCCCGCCGACGACGAGGACGAGGACGCGGACGCGGACGCAAACGTGAACGGCAGGGGACGGCCGCCGTCGGACGCGGCGCTGGCGCGGATGCACCGCCGGTTGCAGGCCAGCCTGCGGCTGGGCACCCTCCTGGAGGCGGAGACGGCGCGGCACGACGTCCTGCTGGCGCGCGTGCGGGCGCTGGTGGGTGACGTCAAGGCCGAGGGCAGCGTGGCCAAGAGCGAGACGGACGCGGACACGGACACGGACACACGGCGGGCCTCGGGGGCATCGCCAGCGTCCGCGTCCGCCGCGTCGGCTCTCGGCTTCCTGCTCGACCGCGGGCCGCTGACCGAGAGCGACCGCACGACGCCACTGACGACCACGACGGCGTTTGCCCTCTCGCAGCTGCCGGCGTTGCGGCAGCTGTCGGGCCGTCTGCGGGAGATGGCGCCGGGATTGGCGGCAGCGACGACGACGACGACACACGGCAAGACGGACGACGCAGACGACACGGACAAATCGTGGCGCCGGGAGCGGCTCGAGTACGTCGAGGGCGCGACCCGCAAGCACCTGGAGCGGCGGCGCGGGCTCGGCCTCGGGCCTGACGGCGAGGTGGTGCGCAGCGCGGACGGCACGACGGCCGAGGACGGCAGCGCGTCCGCCGACCTGGCCGTCGAGCCGGAGGCGCTGACCAACATTCTGAGCATCTTGCGCGGCGGCGCGGCACCGACGACAGCGGCACCGTCGCAGCCAGACGGCGATGCCATGGACGAGTCGTGACGGGCAGCCAGCCGGTTGGATACATGGTTGGGGCGTTGTTGGGCGTTGACGGTTACGAACGGCGTTGCGGAATTGTAGACATGTACATATAGGGATAGTTTGGATTGGTGTGAATCAAATGGCACACAAAGATACGTCCTCTTTATTGGCCCGGCTCGTCCATCGCCTGCAGCAGCCCGTACTCGGCGGCCAGGTGCCAGAAACGGTGCCGGAACAGCCGCCCGTCATAGGCCAGCGCCGACTCGCCGCCCTGGACGAGCAGCATCTTTTGGGCCTGCACCTTGGCCACCAGGGCTGCCGCGGCCTCCCAGTCCTCCGCGCGGACGAGCGCGCGCAGCAGGTCCTCGAGCGTGGCCGTCGTGACCGACTGCGAGTCGGCAATGTGCGCAAAGTAGCGCTGCGCGCTCGCCGTGTCGTCGGCCTGGGCAAAGCCGCTGACGACGCGCTCCCAAAAGACGCGGTCAAAGTGCGGCAGCCGCAGGTTGTGCTCGTGGTACGCCGGCCGTCCGTCGGCGCTGTGCCGCCGCGGCTGGCCTGTCTCGATGAGCGAGCGCACCGCCTCTATGTCGGGTGGCTGCCGTGAAAAGTACGCGTCCGCTAGGATCGTGCACAGGTGCGACGACAGCGGCATGCCGCGCCCGGCCATGTGCGACAGCACCACGTCAACGGCTGCGCCCGCCGCATCCGCCGCCTCGGCCGCCTCAGGACTGGTGTCGGCGCGGATGGCCGCCTGCACGTCGTCGACATCGTCCCGATCCCGGTCCCAGTCTCGGTCCTGGTCCCGGTTCCGGTTCCCATTCCGGTTTCGGTGCCGATCCTGTCCGCCCCCGTTTTCCTGCAGGAGCAGGTACACCATCTTGGCGTACGTCTGGTAGTTGGCCTTGAGCCCGGCCGCCTCAATGGCCGACAGCACCCAGCGGATCGAGTCGGCCGCGCTCTCCTTGTCGCGCTTCGTCTGGTGGATCATGCTGCCGCCAAAGGAACTCTCGAGCAGCACGGTCACCGTGGCCTCGTCCGGCTGGATGCCGCGCTTGGCCATCATCTCCAGCAGGCCGGCCACCTCATCTCCGCGGCCTTCGCGCACCAGCGGCCGCAGGATAGTGTTGAACGTGATCAGGTTGGGCGCGATGCCGTGGCGGCCGGCCCAGCCGAGAATCTGCCGCGCCGCCGCCGACTCGCCGCGCCGCAGCAGCCCGGCAATGGCCGCGTTGATGGGTTCAATGGTCGGCTGCACGGCATGCGGCGCTGCCGCCGTGCCGGCTGTTCCGTTTTTCACGGCCGCCTCCCACGTCGTGTGCATGTCCTCGAGCGCGGCAATGCCGGCCTCGGCCTCGCCGGCCTGGATCAGCCCTGAGATGCGCGCCGTCCACACGGCCGTGTCCATGGGCACGCCCGCGGCCACCAGCTTGGCCCAGATGTTGCGGATGCCCGTCGGGTTGGACGCGCGCTTGCAGCCCTCCATAAAGGACGTCCACGTGCGCAGCGTCGGCGACAGGCCGGCCATGGCTAGCAGGTTCCAAATGGCAATCGCGCGCTCCGGCTGCCGCATCGTCGTAAAGGCCATGATAAAGTAGTCGAAGATCTCGCCCGACGCCTGCAGCCTGGCCGCGCCGTCGGCATCGGGCACCGTGATGGACGACCAAAACGCCGTCCACGCGGCCTCGCACGCGGCTAGGTTGCGCGCCCGCAACGCCAGGCTGAGTTGCCGGTGGATCTGAGCCAGCGATGGCAGGCGGATGCGCGGCGGCTCGTGGGCGGCGGCACGCTTGTCGGGAGCCACCAGTGGCCACCGGCTCAGCACGTAGGTGCGCAGGGCCGGCCGCTCCTGGAACATCTCGGCCACGGCGACACGGTCGATTGGCACGGCCGCCAACAGGCCGCCGACGGCAGCGAGAAATTCGCGGGCAGCCGTCTTGGTGGCGGCGGGCGTGTCGAGCGCCGGGTCCGTCAGCAGCGCAAATGTGGCCACGGCCGCCACCGAGACAGACCGCAGCTGCTCGGGTGCGTAGCGCGGGAAGAGGCCCGCCAGCGCCAGCAAGAGGTTGTGCTTACGGGCGTACTGGCCGAGCAGCGTGGCGTCGGGCGCGCGCAGGCGGAACTCGCCTGACGCCTCGGCCACGGCCAGCGCCACCACGTCGGTCACGACCATGTCGGGCAGGCTGAAGAACTGCCAGGCCGCCACCACGTCGGCCAGCTGCTCGGATCGCCGCGATGGGTCGGCCATCATGTCCTCGAGCAGCCCCAGCGCGAGCGGCGCCCAGCGGTCCGGCAGTTCCAGCAGGTCGAGCTGGCGCAGGATGTGGGTCAGCCGGGCAACCGAGGGCAGCGCCGGGTCGCGGTAGTCTTGCTGCTTGGCCGTCGACACCTCGCGCAGCAATTGCTGGGCCGCCTGCTTGAAGATGTTGGACAGCGCGCGCGGCTCGTCGGCCATCAACGGGTACATGTGGCGGTCGAAGAAGGCGTACAGCTCGGCCACCGTGACGCCGGGTTGGGCCCGCAGCTGCGTCAGCTCAATGGCATGTTGGTAGAGCTCGGCGCTGGCGGCTAGTCGCCGGCCTGCGGGATCGTGGTCGCCGGCCGGCTGGCCTGCCTCGTTGCCGCCGTGGGTCTTTGTCGGTTTGGTCTCGTGGGCCTCGTGGACCTTTGGGGCGCCGTCGTCTTTGGCTTCCTTTTCCCGCCGCTCCTGCTGCTTCTCAACCACATCACGGAAGAGCGCCAGGGCGCCGTCGTCGGGCTGTGGCGGTCGGCGTCGTCGTCGTGGCAGCGTCGAGGCCATGGTCGAGGTCGAAGTCGAGGCCGCTGTCGAGGCCGCCCGCAAAGCCATGGCCCGCCATGGCCCACCCACCGCTACCCGCACCGACAGCCGGGCGCGGCAGGCCAGACATATGGCCCGCGTCTCCCGCATGAGTGCTGGAATGGGCAGAAAGGCGTGGATGGAAAGCCGATGCGTTTTCGGCTGTCGCTAGACCTTGTCGATTTTCTGCCGCGGTGGGCCGCAGACGGGGAGCGAATCAGCGCTGCCGGCCGTGCCTGCCCAAAATGGAAATGACTAAGCACGCCAGTGACGACGTGTCGATCCCCCGTCCTGGACGCATCTGCTCCCCCCCGACTCTTCCTTGTCCACACCCTCCACCCCAACATGACATCCCTAGTCCCCCGCCCACCCTACTCGGATGAGGAGCTGCGGCGGCTGTATCCGGCCGGGCTGCAGCTGCAGTTCGTGCAGGTGCTGATGCGCCACGGCGAGCGCACGCCCGTCTCGGCACGCTTTGAAAATGCCGGTCTGCGGCCGTTTTGGCCGTACTGCTCAGCGCTGCGGCAGTTCCGGGCGGCGGTGCTGGCCAACGACGGCGACGGCGGCGTGGCGGGTGGCGGTGCGGCGACAGGCCCGCTAGCGACCTTTCCGTGGCGGCGGCGGCTCGAGACGTTTGGTGGCGGCGACGAGGCCGTGCCGGCAAAGGGCCCACGAGGCGAGCTGGACGCGCTGTGCGACATGGGCATGCTGACCGACGTTGGCCGGGCCACGACGCTGCGGCTGGGCCGGCGGCTGCGGCAGCTGTATGTGGACCGGCTGGGCTTTTTGCCGGCGGCACTACGGCCGGGTGACGCCGACCGCCTCTTTTACCTCCGGACGACGCCCGTGCCGCGGGCCCTCGAGTCGCTACAGCAGGCCTTTACGGGGCTATACCCCGAGGTGCTGTCGGACGCGCTGCCGCCCGTGACGATTCTCTCGCGCGCACCCGACGACGAGACGCTCTTCCCCAACGACGGTAACTGCCGCCGCTTTGCCGAGCTCTCGCGCGCCTTTGCGCAGCGCGCCGCCGACCGCTGGAACGACTCGCCCGAGCTGGCCCATGTCACCGCCCAGATTGGCCGCTGGCTGCCGCCCGGGAGCCCGCGTGTCGCCGTCGGTGGCAAGCCGCGGCTGTCAGGCATCATGGACACGATCAATGCCACGCTGGCCCACGGGCCCGACACTCGTCTGCCGGCCGCCTTTTACGACGAGCAGGCCCGACGCAACATTGCCCGCGTCGCCATCGAGGAGTGGTTCGACGGCTACCGCGAGTCGCTCGAGTACCGCACCCTCGGCATCGGCGGCCTGATGGGCGACTTGGTCGCCCGCATGGTGCAGCAGACGGAGGCGACCTCTGCGACCTCTGCGGCCCCCACGACCCCCGCTCCGTCCGCCGCCGCCCACACGCCGCCCGTCTTCGCCCTCCACGGCTGCCACGACACCACGCTCGCCGCCATCCTCTCCAGTCTCGGTACCAAAATGGCCGCCTGGCCGCCGTTCACCAGCCACCTGGCCCTCGAAATGTTCCACGACCCGGCCGTCCCCCCGGTGGCCGTTGCGCCGGCCCCGGCCGGCTGGTGGCCGTTCTCGTCCGCGCCCGTCGCCACCGGCATCGGCCGCAAGCCCACGCCCGACCTGTCCGACGACGAGAAGCACCGTCTAGACGGCTACTACGTCCGCATCCGCTACAACGACGAGCCCGTGACCGTCCCGGGATGTCGCCTGCCGGGTAACCACCTCGCAGGGGACGAATCGTTTTGCACCTTGGTACGTCTGTCGTGTCTGTCTTGTCTGCCTCGCCGCACTCTTTCTAACAAACACTTCCAGGCCGCCTTCAAGGCCGTGGTCGACAAGTTCACGCCGCATAACTGGAAGCTGGAGTGCCGCAGCAACCGTGGCGCGCCAGCTGTGCCATCCACGCCCGAACCGTCCGGCTATTGAACAAGCAGGTGGAGAGACGGGGACGCGGTCGGCCTCTCGGCAGCTGACTCATCATCCTAAAATCATGATATTGAACCACTCCTAGAACATTGCTGTATTCTTTTTCCGTAACCTATCTATACCTCGTTCACCATGCCTCCGCCCTATGACGCCATCCTAGTCGGTGCTGGCCAGTCGGGCTGTCCGCTGGCCATGGCCCTGGCCGCTGCCGGTTACCGGACGGCCGTCATTGAGCGCGCCCACGTCGGCGGCACCTGCGTCAACGACGGCTGCACGCCGACCAAGACGCTAGTAGCGTCGGCCCGTGTCGCCCACCTCGTCAGCCAGGCCGCCGACTACGGTGTGGCCGCAGCCGTACCGTCGGGCAGCCCGGTCAACATGGCCCGCGTCTGCCAGCGCCAGCGCGACATGGTGGCTGCGTTCCGGCGGGAGACCGAGGCCGCGCTGCGCGCGGCGGGCGTCGACCTGATCCGCGGAGAGGCCTCGTTTGTCGGGCCCCGTACATTAACTGTGCACGCCAGCGCTGGGCCGGACACGACCCTTGCGGCAGACCTGGTGATCCTCAATGTCGGGGAGCGCCCGCTCTGGCCACCACTGCCCGACCTCAATGTCCTCCCTCGGACGCGCGTGTTCGACTCCACGTCCATTGTCACCCTCGACGTCGTGCCGCGCCACCTGCTCGTCGTCGGTGGCGGCTATGTCGGCCTCGAGATTGCGCATGCCTTCCTGCGCCTGGGCGCTGCCGTCTCTGTCGTCCACCACGGGCCGCAGCTGCTGCCGCTTGACGATGCCGATGTCGTCGGCTGCCTGACACAGATCCTCCGCGACGAGGGCATGGCCGTGCACCTCGAGACGGACGTGCTGTCCTTGGACATGGAATCGGACCCGGGCCCGGACAAGGACCAGGACTGTCCCGTGGCTGTGCACGTTGCGCCAGCCAAGGATCACGTCCGGACCACCACCCTCTTCGCCAGCCACGTCCTCTTCGCCGTCGGCCGCATTCCCAACACGGATCGGCTCAACCTCGCCGCCGCCGGCATCCGCACGACTCCTCGCGGCCACATTGTCGTCGACGACCGTCTGGCCACCAACTGTCCGGGCGTCTATGCCCTCGGCGATGTCCACGGCGGGCCCGCGTTTGCCCACATGGCGATTGACGATTACCGCATTGCGCGGTCCAACATTTTGTTGTCATCGTCGCCGCCCCGCACCACCGCCTCACCCTCCCGCCAGCTCGTCCCGTACGTCGTCTACACCGATCCCCAGCTCGGCCACGTCGGACTGCACGCCCACGAGGCAGCGACCTCGGGCCGCCGCGTCCGCACTGCCACCATGTCCCTGTCGAGTGTCGAACGGGCCCGCCACACGGGCGAGCCCCGGGGCATACTCAAGGCCACCGTCGACGCTGACTCGGGCGAGATCCTGGGCTTTTCGTGTCTCGGTCCCGAGGGCGGTGAGCTCATGGCCGTCGTGCAGGCAGCCATGCTCGGCCACCTGCGCTGGTGGGATCTGCAGGACGCCGTGTGGGCGCATCCCAGCTGGGCCGAGAGCCTCAACAGTCTGTGGGCGGCGTTGGGAAAATAAAACCTTCTTCTGTCTTCTCGCTGCACTCGTGTACAAAGCTATGCCGTTGCCGTTGCCGTTGCCGTTGCCGTTGCCTCTGTTCTTGCTTCCAGCTGCTCCTTGGCGCGCGCCGCCTCTGCCCGTGCCCTCTTCTTGCGCGCGCGCCGTACTGCAATCTCGACGGCCGCCATCTCACTGCGGACTGTCGCGAGTCGCGGGATTATGGTGCCCACCACCTCGATGGCCTCCTTCTGCGCCAGCCGCAACGTCATGGGCGTCAGCACGCCGAACCACTGTAGGGGGTCCCGTGGCCGCTGTGTCTTTTTGGCTGTCGCGCCGTCCTCTGTCTTGTTCTCGATGCTCTCGCCTTGGCTGCTGCCCGTTTGTTTCTCGGCCGTCTTGTCACCCCGTAAAATCTCAAAGGACACAGCTCCATCGCTCGGCTCATCGGCTATGCAGAGCCGTGCCGTCGCCCGCATGCGGCCGTCATAGTGGTCTGGTCCGTAGCGAAAACCGCGCTCCGCAGCAAAGTTGGCGCGGCTCAGTTGACCGTACATGGCCGTCTGGTGCGTCGACAACGACATGCACAGCCGCGTGTACTCGTCCAGGAGGCCGAGGTAGCGCACCAGCAGGTCGTCTATGGATTCGGTCGTCATGATGGCGTGATGAGGTGCAATGGTGATTTTGGAGCTTGAGCCGAGAACTATGGGCGGATATTCGAGCTGCCACGTGACTAGAACAAGCTCGGGTTTGTCATAGCACTTCCCATGGAAACAAAAGATTCTGTGTTTCAGGTTTCTCGAAACGGATGCTGCGTAAAGTTTTCATGACGAATTCTCTACCGATAAAGCCTTCCCAGAAAGGCGCCTTGCAGCTGTCTTGATTAATGGTAAAGCTGCGCTATGACGGCTCCTGCAGAGGTGACCCTGCGCTTACTCTTTCTAGAAAATTGGGCGTGCCAATATTCACGGGTGCTCCCCTGCCAAGTGATGGCGGTCTGGGGTATTCTACAAAATGCATTCTATCTTACGATACGTATACGCCGTAGAGGTGAATAAGCTCGGCACAAGCGCGTCTTGGAGTCGCGCCATGGGGCGTCTGGTGGTGAGATTTGGGCATTGCTCACGAGGAAAGTACGACGAACTTGCATCGCCAATTCCAAACAACGTCAGCATTCTAATCAGCTCCACCGCCCCGAGCGAGGGCCGCGTTTCACCAAAGGAGATTGGGCCCAACAAATGGACAGGCGCGACCAGGCTCGGCCAAATGAAGACACGAAAGTGTCGTCAAAGGGGCGCCTGGCACCATTGCAGTAACCCAACGCACCGCGTTTTCTTGTAGACTCGACTCTGAGCGTATCTTCAGACCGCCTTCTCTGCATAGCACTAGCGACTACCTGCTGTCACGTTCCCCGTTTATCCCTCGCTGTTTCGGGACTACGCTGTAGAAATTGTGAGAAGTGTGAGGCTGATGTCGCCAGCTTGCTCGGCCAACCAGCAGCAGCCAACCAACTGCCTCGCCGGCGCTCTTCCCTTCTGCGCGCTCCTGGCTGCCCTCTCAGAACCCTTGCAACTCGCTTTTCGGCCCCCTATCCGCCGCCGCTCTCCGCCTACTGCCCCTTTCTCAATTTCGTCGATCGCTGTCCCCCTTTCTGTTGTTGTTCTCTTGTTCTCATTCCCGTCTGTCTTCTCTCGCCCTCTCTCTCATCCTCTGGTCGATTTTCCGCCGCTGCTGACTACTATTTCGCGCTTTACCGTCTCTTTGCTCGCCAATCCCACCAAACCCCTCTTCTCTCTTCCCCACTTTGGTCGGTCCTTTCTACGGTGTACATAAGCGTACACGACGGGGCGCGCTGATAGTGACCGCCACAGCACAGCACCGCCAGAGAGGCCCACGCCAAATCTGCGGCCTGATTGCTATCCACCCCGTTTTCTGCCTCCGCCCTGTCCAGCGCCCAGTCCCCCGTCCCAGTTCCATCCTCCCCTGTCTGCCTGTCCACCTGTCTGCCTGCCTGGTCCAACATCTCGCCCCGTCTCGTCGCCTGCTCTCATCCGACCAAAACAAAATTCGCAAAATCGACCGAATCGACCTCCCGCCGCTGCCAGTGCCCCGACGCCGACTCGGATCCTGATAGGATAGCGACCAGTGCGCCAGCCGCTGCAAAAAATCCGCCAAACCCTCCTCCCGCCCTCTTTCTCGCTCACTCCACCCACCCGACAACCGGCCATCAGCTCACGTCCGTGTCTGACCTCTACACCCCCCCCCCCATTGCCGTTTCTCCCAAAGGCATCTGTCCTCTCCAGCCATGGTTGTGGCAACAATCAAGTACGTCTGTCTGCTGCGACCCGTTTTGGCTCCTCGCGTGTCTGCCCGTTGTCCTGTCACGCGTCGTTTTTCCCGTCCCCGACCTGCAATGCGCTCTCTCCCTGCGGCCTCTAGATCTGGCCTGCATGTGTGCCCGAATGCACTTTGTCCAGATCCGATAAGGCCGCAAAAGGGCCAAGCCAGGCCAGACGCCGGGGGGTGCGCGCGCAGAAATCATGCTGTCCAAACAGTCTGTGTTTTTGGCCAACTTGCTGACGCTCTTCAGGTGTGTTGTCGTCGGCGACGGTGCTGTCGGAAAGACCTGTCTCCTCATCAGTTACACGACGAACAAATTTCCGTCCGAATATGTTCCCACCGTCTTTGATAACTACGCGGTCACCGTCATGTAAGAGACGTCTGCGCCGTTCTGTCTGCCTTTCGCTGACCGTCCAGGATCGGTGACGAGCCCTACACGCTGGGCCTGTTCGATACGGCCGGCCAAGAAGATTACGACCGCCTCCGACCCCTCTCGTATCCACAAACCGATGTGTTCCTTGTCTGTTTCAGCGTCACGTCGCCCGCCTCGTTTGAAAACGTTCGCGAGAAGTGGTTCCCCGAGGTCCACCACCACTGCCCCGGCGTGCCGTGCCTGATTGTCGGCACGCAGGTTGACCTGCGCGACGACCCCAGTGTGCGGGAAAAGCTGGCTAAGCAGAAGATGGCCCCAGTACGGAAGGAGGACGGCGAGCGGATGGCAAAGGAGCTGGGCGCCGTAAAGTACGTCGAGTGCAGCGCTCTGACGCAGTACAAGCTGAAGGACGTCTTTGACGAGGTAAAGTCGCCCTCTCCGCCGATCGGCTTCAGCTGCATCGTGCGCCTGCATGGCACCCAATTCGGACTAACTTGGATTTCCAGGCGATCGTGGCGGCATTGGAGCCCCCTGCACCAAAGAAGAAGTCTCACAAGTGCCTCGTGCTCTAGTGCGGCTGCGTTTGACTGCGCGCTTCTACGCTCGTGCACTCTTGCACTCGTGCACTCTTGCGCTCCCACGCTCCCCCGCTCTTCTTCCAGTGTACCCCCTCTCCCCCTAGTATCCCCCTTTCCTCTCATTATCTTTTTGAACCTCATGCCCATTTCTCCTTGTGGTACTTGCCGCTGCTCGTGGGACTGGCAGAGAGGCCGAACGCCAGGGGAGAGCACATTCCCTCCATATTGCCGGTCCTGGCGAGGATCCAGACTGGCGCCCAGTGATCTTGTGTAGAAGCAGATGCTTCAATTTTCTTGTTGTCGATGGGGGGGGTGAAGATATGGCTAGCTGCTGGCGCTATCTGGTTACGTTACCATGTAACACGGACGAAGTAGAAGAGAGGCTCACGTCTGTTCGATGTGGCTTCTGTTGCTACTATCCAGACAGACCAGATGAGAGGACGGGGAATAGAAAGAGCAAGTCTGTGAGCCTGGATGGCCACTGAACAGGGCTTGTACAGCCAAGCCGACGGGCAGCAATAGCAGTTGTCACGATTTTTCCTTTGCAGACGCTTCGATTTGCTGGCGTTTCTGTCATATTGTGTCATATTGTGTCATATTGTTTCCTTTTTTCCTTTTCCCTTTATTTTTTCATATATTTAGTCGGACGCTTCTCGTTTGCTGCTTGGGAGCGGAATATACTTTGGTTTGGCTTGTCCCAGTCTTTGCAGTAGACTCTGTCGTGATTTTTCTACGACTTGCCGCCTTCTCACTCAGCATCCCCACTAAATATCGGCCATTCGCCCACTGACTTTTGCCCGGTTTTCCTGCTTTTGGAAAGTGCTTCCGATGAACTTGTCTAGCAGCGTCTGGGGTTATCTTTTGCTGGCGCTGGAGCTGCGTTACATAACCGTCCGGCGGAAGCCTTCGCGGAACCGGATCGGTGAACATTAAGCGTGTATATAATATGCCATAGTTGCGAGTGCAGATTTTCTCTTTTGTTTTGTTTTGTTGTTTTTTCTTCCACTCATTCCCCTCCCATCCGTCTCTTTGATCATGAAGACTAACATCCGGTCCTGGCTGGTGGCGACGTTGATCCTGGCCGGTGTCGATGCCTGCAGCCACCACCACCATGCTGACGCCCCGGCGTTTACCGACGAGCAGCTGGAGGAGCTGGAGAGAAAATGGGGACAAGACGTAAGCGTGGCAGACGGTCCTGACTCGTCTCTTTCCTGACAGCGCAGTGGACCTTTACCGGCATTGGCTCGTTTGCCCACACCAACTATGTCAAGTGCCTCACCACGCCCTCGGAGCTGTTTGACATTGCCATTATCGGCGCGCCCTTTGACACGGCCGTGTCGTACCGGCCCGGTGCTCGGTTTGGTCCGCGGGCCATCCGGCAGGCGTCCAGCCGGCAGACGGCCCTACGCGGCTTCAACCACCGCGCCGGCATCAACCCGTACCTCAGTTGGGCCCGCATCCTCGACTGCGGCGACATTCCCATTACGCCCATTGACAATGTCGTTGCCCTGGCCCAGATGACCGAGGCCTTTACCGAGCTCGGCAGCCGCCCGCCGGCCTCGCCCGACGTGCTCCACCGGCCGCGGCTCATCACGCTTGGCGGCGACCACAGCCTGGCACTGCCGGCGCTGCGTGCGCTCAAGACCATTTACGGGAAGCCGCTGCGGGTGATTCATTTTGATGCCCACCTGGACACGTGGCACCCCTCCAAATATCCCTCGGCCTGGCCGTCGGAGCAGGCCCAGTTCAACCATGGGTCCATGTTCTGGCTGGCCGGCCGCGAGGGTCTGCTGAGCAACAGCAGCAGCGCGCCGTCGGTGCACGCCGGCCTGCGCACACGGCTGACGGGCGACGACTACTCGGACTACAACGAGGACGACGACCAGAACTGGGTGCGGCTGATTGCCGACGACATTGACGACATGGGCACCAACGGCGTGCTCAAGGCGATCCTCAAGCACATTGGCAACAACGACGACCCCGTGTACCTGTCGGTCGACATTGACGTGCTCGACCCGGCCTTTGCTCCCGGCACCGGCACGCCTGAGCCCGGCGGCTGGACGACGCGCGAGCTGATCCGCATCCTGCGCGGGCTCGAGGGCCTCAACATTGTCGGCGCCGACATTGTCGAGGTGTCGCCGGCGTACCAGGGCCCGGGCGAGGAGACGGCGCTGGCGGCGGCCCAGGTGGTCTACGAGTTCATCACGACCATGGTGAAGCGCGGCATGACTGAGATGGGCAAGGAGAAGTCGGTCACCTCGGGGTCGTTTGTGGCGCAGGCGCCGGTCAAGGAGTTGTAGAGTGGACAAAAAGTCGTTTGGGGCATGAATATGAACTGATGTTTGGGTTGGGGAGAGGTTGCGCGAGCGGGAAGGGGATAGAGCGAAAAGCGATCTTGACGCATGTACATAGGACGGTAAGAATGGCGAGGCCTGTTCGATGCGATGACCAATGGACCGCCGCCCAGTGGTGTGTGTCGATGCTGTTCCAGGCCGGCTCCTGAAAACCGCAATCTGGCAATCGGCAATCAGTGGCTCAACAACGACCTGCGGTGGCGGAAGCTTCATTGGCCTCTGCCCGCAACAGAATTCGAGGTATACGGCCGGGCGCCGGGCGACGCCGAGGCGACTACTAACATTGTGGCGACGGGCCAGCAGGCGTCGGCGGTCATGAAGCTGCGCTCGATCCTGTACGAGGCCTTTGTCCTGGCGTACCGCGAGCGGCACATCACCTCCGTGTTGCCGCCGGCCTTTGTGCAGGCGCAGGTCGAGGGCGGCTCGACGCTGTTCCGCGTGCCCTACTCCAATGAGGACACGTACCTGGCGTAGTCGTCGCAGCTGTACCTGGACTAGCGCAAGTGAGTTATTCCCCTCTTCCTCCTTGCCGTGCCAACACATCCTAACAGAGTGAAGGTACGGTACTTCGCCGCACGGCGGATACGGCCTCGGCCTGGAGTGCTTCCTCGCATGGATCGCCAACCAACACACGGTCCGCACGTGCTGCTTATATCCTCGGTTCATGGGCTGGGCGAAGCCGTAAGCGGCGGGCTGAACGGGCTGAAGGCTGTAAAAGACGGGCGTGGTCTAGAGGTTCGATCGATGGGCCAGAGTATCTTACAAGTATACGTACAACATCTTAACATCGCCGGGATCGTCGTAGTGTGACGAATCGGCTGCTGGCCGAGCAGGCGATGCTTGTTTCAGGTGGCCGCAGCGAGCCGACTACGGGCTGTCCCAGCGCAGCTACTGCCCGGAATGGCCTGGACTGCAGGCTATGCGACGTCGATACGAGCCGGAGGGCCTGTCATGGCGCTATGGGGGCCGGTGATAGGGTTTTGGCCGGGCCTCTAGGGCTTTCAGGAGGGACCTTTTCCTGCGTGAGCCCGAAACACTGTACTTTTCTAGCGGGCGTGGCTGGTACACAACGGCGCTGTTCTTTTTATATCACAGGCGGGCAGCCTTTAGCGCAAGGCCCCTGCAGCCTGCCAGGGCGTATTCGGCACACCGGTTGTGGTCGAGTGCATTTGTGCAAAGTATGATTCGAATAATACCACATGACTCTACCTGGCCGGTTGGGCAAGATGGCACGAGGATGAGAATGGCTTCTGGTGGAAGTACGCAGCCCACACAACATACGTATCTCACTCTCTATCTGACAGACTAAGATAATACGACGCAGGTAGGTACTCGTTCGTATACTCCATGCAGACGTCAGATGCTGTATCTTGCCGCATCCGGCTCCAAGCGTCGTCCTCCACAACGCCCCATGCTGTTTCGGCCGCCACCACAACGTGGATGTAGCTGACGAGTCTGCTTGTACAGCGTCCGGCTCGCCATGCCTCTGGCGGGATTGAGCTCATGCGTGAAACGGAGAGCAGATGGACCGCCCGAGCGGAACGACTCGTGAGAAAGAAACGGCCAACCGGTGGAGTCTGAAATTATGCGCCGTCCCTCGCGCTGTCCGTGTTGATCCTCACGCGCACGTCGGCGGATCGGCAGGGAATTGCTGTTTGCTGTTCGCTGTTCGCTGTCACCACATTTGGGGGGCAGATTCTTTTTCGTCTTGTTTGTCCGTTGCGCAAATGAATCTTGTCAGAGTCGGATCACTGCCTGTCCCTGGCATGACTTGCTCCTTCTCTCGTCCATGCCGCAATCTCTCTCAACGCATCTTCCGCCAACCCCTCCGCCGCATGGTCCCGGCCTGATGGCATCGATGCGCCCTGCCAACATTGCTTACAACCCCAATCTCTCCCCGGCTGTCTTTGTGCAGGCAGCCCCCACCACACCTCCAGCAGGGCCGCTAGGGGATTCCACGCAGTTACGAGTACGTATTTGTGCCGGCGGAGCACCGCAAGCAGACATGCGGCAGCGCCAGGCTCAAAGAGGAGCCCCGCGAGATTGGGCGATCTCGCCAAAATAGCAGGGCTTCTCTTGCACGTGTGCGTTCTCCGTACCTGGACTTCGCCCACTCCGTGTTCCTGCGCGACCGCGTGTTCCTTACCTGCACACCCGTACAGAGTCGCATAAGCTCGACAAATGCACACTTTGTGGAGATACCGTTGCAGCCGTTCGCGCTCATTCCCCTAGAGGCGTGCCTGGCCGATAATAATAGTGGCCATTATTTTTGGCTCATCTTACCCACCACTGCGGCTTCCCTGACAATCCTCTACCCATCCGCCGTAGCCTCTCTGCCTTCCCCTGAACGGACCTCATTAAACTTAGCGCGCCCCAATTAAATTCTCCTGTCCGCTTTGGGCAATCGCCAGAACCCAGCAATCCACCCCTTTTCTCCATCCACCCCTGTTCCTCACGCGCACCACCTCGATGCTTTCTCTCCCTCTCTTCTAACCTCTTTTTCTCCGCCCCCCTACCCTACTCCGTACGATCCTCCTCCGCCTAGGCCGTTTAGCTGCCACTCCTTTCCACGTCTCTCGCTTGGTCTTTTTCTCAACGCTCTTTTATTCCGTCTGCACCGCCCTTCTCACCGGCTTCTTTCTTTTTTGCCTCTTTTTCTCTCTTCTCTCTTCTCCCTCGTCTTCCAGTCTATCCGTTCTTCTCCAGCTCTTCCGCTGCCCCCCTTCTCTTCTCCTCTTCTCTTCTTTATTTTCTTTCACTCGCTCGCCCGTCACCGTCGGTGTCGCCGCCTACCCGTATTCGTATCTTTGGACATTTTTGGACGCCTCTTGCCCAAGAACAGACCACGTCCACACCACGCATGTCCTACCTGTCTTCACTGTCTTCACTTTAACCTTTTGGAACTTGACTGTTCTCGTCCGCCTCTACCTAATTCACTCTCGCCGAGCAGCCGCCGATTTCAGTCCGATCTCGACATCTTGCTCCGCCACCACTTTTCCACTCTTCGCTATATACCCGCCTTGACACCGCTCGACAGCGCCTCTTGGCCATCCATTTTTGGTATTTTTGTGTGCTACTTTACTGCTTTTGGGCTTCTGGATCTTTGGATATCTTTGGCTTCACGCGCCGCATTTCAGTGCCTTTTTTCAAGGGCACTTTCAATATTTCAAAACGGCGGTTCTTTCTCACGTCTCTCGGGACAGCCTGGTCCCTCCTCATCTGCTCGGGATGCAGGACATCAACGCCCCTGTTGGCCAGGGCGGCCCTAGTGGTGGCCGTTTTGGCCACGCTTCGAAGCCTTCCAACAGCGACACTGGTTTTTCCCACGGCGCCTTCACTTCCAATATTAGCGGTTTTGGCGATCGCCACCCGCGCCGCTCCAACGTCCCGTCGATCAACACCCAGCCGATGAGCCAGGCCCCGCCCGTCACCACCGCGGCGGATATGACCACCCCCGGCACGGCTTTTGACATGCAGTTCACCCCCCTCCTCCCGTCGCAGCTGCTCCTTGGCAGCCCCTTTCAACCCGGCACTCCGGCCGCCTTTGCCTCGTCCCAATTCCAGGGGCAGCTCAGCTACCAGCAGCTGCAGCAGCTGCAACAGGGCCAGCAGCAGGGCCCGCAGAATGGCCAGCTCAACGGCCACGGCAACGGAGTTGTCGGCCAGCAGCAGAGCCCCATCCAGCAGGCCATGTCTCCGCATCCCTACCAGACGATTGTTTCGCCCTCGACCTATGGGGCGCCGCAGTTTTACTCGCCACACTCGCCCAGCGGCGCTTTCAACAACCTCGGTGGCCAGATCCAGGTGCCGATGCAGCCCACGTCGCCTGTGGCCATGAACGGTGGCATGGTGGGCGGTACTAGCCGCACGGTCTATCTCGGCAACATTCCGGCCGACACACCGGCCGACGAGCTCCTGGGCCATGTGCGCAGCGGGCAGATCGAGTCCGTGCGCATGCTGCCCGACAAGAACTGCGCCTTCATCTCGTTCCTGGACGCCAGCTCGGCCACGCACTTCCACTCGGATGCCATCTTGAAAAAGCTCTGCATCAAGGGTCAGGACGTCAAGGTCGGCTGGGGCAAGCCGTCGCAGGTGCCAACGTCGGTGGCCCTGGCTGTGCAGCAGTCGGGGGCCTCGCGCAACGTGTACCTGGGCAACCTGCCGGACGAGATCACGGAGGAGGAGCTGCGCGAGGACCTGGGCAAGTTTGGTGCCATTGACACGATCAAGTTGGTGCGGGAGAAGAATATTGCCTTTGTGCACTTCCTCTCGATCTCCAACGCGATCAAGACGGTCACCCAGCTGCCGCAGGAGCCCAACTGGCAGAGCCCGCGCCGCGTGTACTACGGCAAGGACCGCTGCGCATATGTCTCCAAGACGCAGCAACAGAACGCGGCGCAGTACCTCGGCATTGCGCCGGGCTACGCGCACATGTTGACGGGCGCCGACCGCGACGTCATCTCCAACGCGCTGGCGCAGCAGTCTGTCGCCGCGGCGGCCGTGGCGACGACGGCCGGCGGCATCAGCAACCTGGGCAACCGCACGATTTACCTGGGCAACATCCACCCCGAGACGACGATTGAGGAGATTTGCAACGTGGTGCGCGGCGGCCTGCTGCACCACATTCGGTACATTCCGGACAAGCACATTTGCTTTGTGACGTTTATCGACCCGACCGCGGCGGCGTCGTTTTACGCGCTGAGCAACCTGCAGGGCCTGATGATCCACAACCGCCGTCTCAAGATTGGCTGGGGCAAGCACTCAGGGGCTCTGCCGCCTGCGATTGCGCTGGCGGTCAGCGGCGGCGCGTCGCGCAATGTGTACATTGGCAACCTGGACGAGACGTGGACGGAGGAGCGTCTGCGGCAGGACTTTTCCGAGTACGGCGAGATTGAGCTGGTCAACACGCTGCGCGAGAAGAGCTGTGCGTTTGTCAACTTCACCAACATTGCCAACGCAATCAAGGCTATTGAGGCAGTGCGCAGCAAGGAGGAGTACCGCAAGTTCAAGGTCAACTTTGGCAAGGACCGCTGTGGCAACGCGCCGCGGCAGATGCAGCAGGGCGCTGCGGTGCAGTCGCCGCGCGGCGAGAATGGCATCCCGTCGCCGCCACCCAACGGCTCGAGCCAGAGCGGCAATTCGCCGACCAACGCGGTGACGCCGGGCAGCGCGCAGCCGTCGGCGACGCTGTTCAACACGACCAACAATGCGCTGACAATGTACCTGAGCCACGTGTCGCAGCAGGCGGTGCAGCAGCAGCAGCAACAGCAGGTCATGGTGGCGCAGCAGGCGGGCCTGTACGGGCAGTCGGCGCCGCAGTCGGCAGAGCTGACGATTGAGGTGCCGCAGGGCCCCATGATGGGGCACCAGCAGTCGGCGAGCATCTCAAACGGCTATCCGGCCAACGGAACAACGTCCAACGGGACGAGCACGATCGGCGGCCTGCTGGCACCGAGCAATGCACGCGGCCAGCACAGCCGTGCCGTGAGTCTGCCGGTGCTGGCGCCCGGGTTCGAGAACGGGGTCGGTGCCGGCAGCCTGGGCGGCGCGGGCAACGGAGAGCCAGAGCGGCGCGGCCATCAGTACCAGGCCAGTTTCGGCGGAATGGGTGCCGGGTTTGGGCTGGCGATCCAGGGCGGCCTGAACGGGTGGGTGGAGGAGGAAGTTGCCAACTAGGGCAGGAGAGAGGATGGGACAAAATACAACACAAATTGAGTAGCTGTTGTAATTGCCGATTGGTATATTTTCGGATTTCTAGTTTTGGTATATTTGTTTCTGGATGCAATTTCTGTCTACATTGCTTGATTGTTTGATTCTGTGCCTGGAGTGTATTCATCGAGAGCTCTCTAGAGTGGCCATGTCTGTGTCGAATTCGGCGGCAAGAGGGCTCTTTGCAAAGGTCGGGCGAAGACGGCGAAGGAGGCTGATGATGGCGGCAACAGACAGGGTGTAGCGGCGGCGCATGACGGGATGGGCGCTTTCGATGAGGACGGTGACGAGGTGGAAGATGGAGTAGTAGAGGAAGTCATTGGATGGATCCACGGCCGCGTCTTCCGGGCCAGACCAGGCCGCGACGTGGGTGACGAGGTCCATCCATTCGGCACGGGCGCCGGGCTGCTCGGTCTCGGCGATGAGCAGCAGGGCGGTGGCGATTTCGCTGCCGCGGTAGGCGTCGGCGTCGGACACGGCCGGCTGCTGAAGGATGGCGACGAGGTCGGCGGAGAGCACGGCCCAGACGTTGTGGCGGAGAAGGGCCTGGACGGGATCGTCGGCGAGGTCGTCGTCGTCGTCGTAAGCGGCCCCATCGGCGCCATTCCGCAGGCTGGCCATGCCCTCAATGGCGACCAGGACGGGCAGGCGGAAGTCAAGGTAGTCGGGATCGGCGGCGGCGGCGGCGGCAGCGTGGGTGCTGCCGGCATAGAGGTCGACCAGCATGTCGGCGAGGCCGGCGGCCTCGCGGCGGAAGGCGTCGTCGTCCTCCTCGCGCAGCCAGAGTGACAAGGCGCGCAGGGCGGCCAGCACGAGGGGGTCGTGGCTGACGATGGAGTTGGCCGCGACAGCGTCCCAGGGGAGGGGCGGGCCGACGGAATCGGCAGCCGAACCGGTGCGGGCGTCGGGGTGGAGGCCGGGGGCGCCGGCGACGGCGGCGTCCCAGCGGTCGCGCAGGTACTCGGCGACGGCGGACAAGGTCTCGGCGATGGCGGTGCGGAGACGCAAGAGGTGGTCGGGGGGAAGGACGGCGGGTTGGGAGTCGTCGTCGAGACTATGGAGGAGGAAGCCGACAAAGGCGGAGAGGACGTCGAGGGCGGCGGCGAGACGGGCGGCGGTCGGGCCATAGGCCGGGCTGTTGAGCAGGGCCAGCAGGCCGGGCAGGGTGGTGCGGAGATCGATGAGGAGGAGGGAGAGGAAGAGAAAGGCAAACGGATTGGTGTCGGTGGAGGAGGTGTCGGCGGAGGAGCCGTCGATGGGGGAGGCAGCAAAGAGAAGTGCCGGCACGGTGGCCGGATAGACGCGCAGCAGGGCGGCGGCGGCATGGGTGGAGGCGGTGCGTGCGGCAGCGTTGGGGCGGGCGGTGGCGAGGCGGCGGAGGAAGCCGACGACGGGGTGCAGCCAGTCGGCGGTCGGCTGGGGCAGCAGAAAGAAGTCGCTGTCGCGGCCGGGACAGACGCTTGTCTCGGCGAGCGCGGCGGCGGTGCGCAGCAGGCGGGCGACAAAGTCGAGCAGGGTGACGCCGTCCGTGCCGGCAAAAGCGGTGACGAGCGTAGGCAGGGTGTGCTGGATGTGATCTGGGACGTCGGGGAGGTCGTCATTATCGTCGTCGTCGGACGTGGACGTGGACATGGACCGTTCCCAGAGGCCGTAGAGCCAGGCGCGCAGCAGGACTTGGAGGGCGAGCGGCTGGGCGGGCGCGAGCACGATGAGCGGCTGCAGGCAGTCGGGTGGAAGCGCATTGAATGCGCGGGCACCCTGGCGACGGCCGACGAGGGTGGTGAGCGTCTGGAGGGCGAGGGCGAGGGGAGGGGTCGAGGGGGAGGAGGACGGGTTGGTTGTGTGGGACGACTCGGCCGATTGGGACGACTCGGTCGACTCCGACTCCTCCGCCGACAGCAACGGCAGAGCGGCCACCAGCAGCGGGACACGCCCTGCCAGACGGTCGTCGGCGTCGTCGGCAGGTGGCAGCCGCACGGCAAAGGTGTGCAGCACGGCGACGGCGAGGCTGCGCTGGGCGGCGGAGGCGGGCGACGACGCCGCCTTGGACCGGAGCAGGCGATCGAGGAAGCGCACGGGCAGCGCGTCCCACAGGCGTGCGCGCAGAGGCGCCGCCAGCTGGTCCTGGTTGTCGAGCAGCGCTTTGAGGAGGGCCAAGCCGACAAAGCGGGTGGTGTCGTCGCGGGTGTGTAGCAGCTGCTCGATGCGAGCGACAGTGGCCGCATCGTGGCCCTCGGGGGCCTCGGAGGCCTCGGGGGGCGGTGCCGCGGTTGCAGGCCGGGGGGCCTCGTGGGGGGTGGCCATGGTTGGCTGTGGGAGGGAGGCGAACGGAAGAGAGACGAGGCTGACGGAGGATTCTGCGAGGCTTGTGGTGGATTGGTGCATGAAGGGGAGGCCAAGTGGAAACTGGTTAGATGCATGGTGGCGTGGATGCAGTGGATGGAGTACGAATATGTAATCCTATGCCTGTAGGAGGACTCCAGTGGTGAACACAAGCTGCCTCTTCCACCTGCATCAACACGACTGACCATTCCACCCCGGCCGCCGACAGACGCCACGAGACACGAGACCACAGCGCATCTCGCTTCGCGATGCGTGACGCGGCGACTGCGCGTTGATACGATGGAGCCCCTATCCGGAGCCGGCGCCGGAGACGCCGAGACGAGCGTGCGCGGCGCCGCCTACGACGTGGGCGAGAGTGGGAGCAGCAGCAGCAGCAGCGGCAGCAGCGGGCAGGTGCCCCTAGAGCGGATCGAGCGTGTCGAACGGGTCGGCAGCGACAAGACGGCGGCGGACGCGGGG